>JAJPGS010002370.1:1400000-2000000 GCA_028654335.1 Alnus rubra
CTGCCCAAAGCTTTATGGTTTATGATGGGAGAAATATTAGGTTTTGTTCTTTTATATATATTATTTCTGTTCAAGGAAGGTATAAATTCATCGTTGAATCTATGAGACTACATGTGAGTTCTGTATATTTAATGATAGATTTGCAAAAGAGTGTAAGAACACGTGAGCTAGGAATAGATATATGAAAACAAGAAAGAGATACAGAATTAAGGTAGTTCAATCTATGACTTAAAACATTTTTTTGACTACATATTTTCCTTCATGATTTGATTATATACAAGACTCTATTTATAGAGAAAGAGTCTGAATGTCACATGTCTCTTCAACTTTTACGTTAACAACAATAAATTTAATTTACACAAATTATCTTGTAACTCTTATCTCTTAAATTTTTGTAACTGGATCGGTTACTACGGAACCATGCAGTAGTGAGTAGTGTAAACTACCATTGGAAAAGACAATGGAATCCTTGTTAAACAGTAGCTATATATGATTTTAGCTTTGTGGGTAATTCTGGGATTATATCGTCATTGGTGAGAAGCAGGGCATTGTTGTCAAGAGTCAAGCCACATGCATTCCAAAATGTCCAAAAATATAAATTTTTTAACGACGATATAATCCCAGAATTAATTACCAGCTATGAATTTGTGTTTTTCAATGCAGAAAAGACAATGCTGTTTTTCACATCTGATTTCACTGGCAGGTTGTCAATAAAGAACGAGTGGTACTCTGCGGCACTTCTCATCTAGTAATCATGCAAACGAGCAGGCGACAGCTTTTTGAGATTTATAATTTTAAATTTCAACCGACACAACGCGTTGACCACCCTCATCTCCCTTTTGATAATAAAAAAAATTGATTTTTATTAAAAAGAAAGGTGAAATTTTAAGAGAAAGTAATTAAAAGCTTTTTGCTGTAAACAAAAAATACAAATAAATTCCTTGACCCAATTTTGCCATAAATTTTGATGTCATGTACGACATCAGCATCTATCATTGTAGAAAAAAGAGCCACTCCCTCTTTTTTTTTTTTCCTTCTTTTTTGTTTTTGTCATTTTTAATATATATATATTTTTTTATTTTTTATATTTTTACTGTAAGTGACATGTGTCATGATTGGTGGTGCATGATACGGTACCGGTTTCTTGTCAAAATTTTGGTAGAAAGTTGGATCGTGGAGCCTATTTTTTTTTTTTTTTTTACTACCACAATGAGTTTTTAGTCATTTTTTAAAGCCCATAGAGCTATTTGCTTCTCATTGAAATCACAAAGACTCATTTTACATTTTCCCTTAATTTTATGGAGTGGATTGCAAATAATTCTTTTTTTTTTGGGAAACTATTGTAAAGATGTAAAAAAAAAAAGATTTAAAATAGGATATAAATTTCATCAAACCAAGTTTCTAAAATGTTATGTGCCATTTGAACACGTAAGAAGTACAATTTTTTATTTTTATTTTTATTAATGCTATTAGAAAAGCCTATGAGAACTGAGAAGCACATGTACTAGCTTCTCACCTGCTAAGATACATATAATACTTTTAAAAGACTGGATTAGAGAAATTTTTTCTAATCCAATTAAAATAAAATAAAATTATATCCATTAATTTTCTTTTAAACAAATTTAGAAGTTATTTTTTTTAACATATTTTTTAGTAGAGGTAGAGGCTAGCCATGACCCCTCCCTGCTCCGTTGAGAATTTTTTTTGTATATAGTATAATTTACAACGTTAAATTATATCAGTAATGGTTCTTCACACCCATTTCTAGTGGGGAGCTAGGATCTTGTTCTTGTGGGGGTGAGATTAATAATTAATTAATATAAAATAATATTATATTTTGATGTGGTTTACCCAAAAGCCAACATAAATGCTTTCTTTATTAATTCTAAACACCCTAAAGAAAGTATTGCATGCCCAATTAATGGCTTTCAATATTTAATTATTTATTAATGGTATGCAATTATTTTTGGAGTTATTTTCCTTCGTATCAACATCTAAACCTTCTTGAAAAAAAAATTAAAAAAAAAAAATTCTAATACGTTCTTTAATTTGCTCTACCATATTGTTGGTATCTTTACTTCACATTTAGAAAACATATTCTAAATTTTCTTGTATTTTTATGAAATTAATTCATATAACACTACTCTTTATCTAACCATTAGTCAAAGTATCAGTTTTGATAATGTTTAAGAGTTGATTCAAACTACACACTTAAAAAATCAGACATTAATTCATATGAAACATAATTGGGACCACATCTTCGACCAGATCTCTCTCTCTCTCTCTCTCTCTCTCTCTCTCTATCTCTTTTCCTAGTCCTTTGATGTTCAAGATCAAACCTCAGAGTCCGTGATCTTCCGTTGGGTTTGCGGGGGCGTATTGAGACAAGAGTTATAAAAACTCAAAAGGCCATGTCAAAAAAAAAAAAAAAAAAATAATATATATATATATATATATATATATATATGAACTCAAATGACAAGAGTTACAAAATGATAAATTAAATTTATTATTGTTAATGTAGAAGTAGAAGATACTTTTAACATTCAGATACTTTCTCTATAAATAAAATCTTGTATACAACCAAATGAATCAATAAAGAAGATGTAGACAAGTAGGGCTTTCCACTTTAATTGTATGTCTCTCTTTCTTGTTCCACTTTATGTGTTCTTTCAAAAAGAAAATGCTAGTACACGTTAGTTTTAAAATAAGCCTATTTTTGTAGGGCCGCCCACCCCCTTTCTCTCCACTGCTACCCATTTTTTACTAGCTGATGTAACATATTTTAAGTGGCACTCTATTTTATGCCGCCATGCGAACATTTTATTTGATAAGACTATAACATATCAATCATGATGATCTATCTTGATCATGGAAGTGTAGACTTTTGATTGATATGTTGGTGCAGTTATAATATACTAAACAAATTAAACCACGTGAGTTGTTATTCTATATAACTACTGTCAACATGAATAACTCGAACTCACAACTACTTATAGCATTGACTCTCAATCCCAAGAGAAATGTGAATTCAAATATGAAGTGGATGTCGCTTTAATATATTTAGGAGTGTCATATTTTATGTTCAAAATCTCAGTTTGTTGGGTAATCACATGTAGTATTGTAGGGAGTGGGGACACTACTCCTCAAGATGGATATATGAAATATCAACTTGAGATAAATTTATTGGTAATTAATTATTTTAAGTCTCTGATCGAAATATTTTAGTAAGTAGTTACTAAAATTAAATGAACTAAGTTAAATTTTTGATTTCAAGAGTACAAGAATAATCAAGAAATTAAATCGATGGCTCAAAGATTAAGAGTTAGTGAATTAAAGAGATAATTTTATTTATGACTTTAATTCTATTATGAATATTTCATAGATGGGTCAATTGCGATTATAGGATGTCATTGGAGTTTTGATTAATCAAAATAAATATTAGAATGCAATTACCATTTTTTAGTGAAATAAATTATAATTAATAGTAAAGGGTTAATTACCTTTGGCCCCTATGAACTACTACACATTTATATGTTGTCCCATAAACTGAAATCTGTCTCATTCAGCCCCATATATTGAACTACTATTTTGTTACAAAAAATCCCGTAGTTAAGGAATCTCGTTAAATCAAATGGCCGGAATATGCTTTCTTTAGATGTTAAATCTAGTTAAAGGATAAAAATACTCTCAAATACAAAAAACCAAAAATTTAAAATTAAAAGACTACATAAAAAAAAAAAAAAAAATCAAAATTAAGAATTTAATAAAAATATAAAAACAAAAGAAAAAAGTCTTATACTTTTTTATTTTTTATTTTTAAAAAAAGGAAGAAGAAAAGAACAATGGGTCGTCATTGAACCACCCCTGGGGTGACAAAGCCAATGACCACGCTCAGGTGTTTGCAGATAGATCGGCCACCCCTAATTAAATGGGGGTATACAATTAAGCAGTTAGATTATTTTTTTTTAATCACAATCGCTTTAGACTATTATCACTTTTAATTAATTACAACGGCCCCGACAGAGCCCGTTAGGGGTGCGGTCATACAATCGATCTTCTTTCCTCCTTTTTCTATCTCTTTTGGTCCTCTTTTATTTCGATGTAGTATGGTGAGTATATCTCTGATAATTGTCCCAAACAGCTGAAGCAAGATCAAAATTCGCTTTGAGCGATTGCTGAAGAGCAGGAATCCGCTGATATATTCTCAATATATAGGGAATGAGTTATCCCAAGCTATAGCTAGCTTTCACATGAGAGATTTACGACCGTATTAATCTGCTTCAAAACATAGAATTAATGCTTGAATCTGTGCTGCATTTTAAGGGACCCCGATCAGTCCATATACAGAGATTTTCTCCATTCCCCACCAGGTGGCATGCTCCACTCCCCAGCAATTGATTATTCTTAATTAATTTTCCCATTCCATAGTTAAACATGAAGCCCGTGAGGAGGAGCTTGTGATTTCAACAAATCACTTTTTTTAAATACTTCTTTCTGAGAGCCTTAATCCAAAGCAAATCCTCATCCCTCAAGATTTTCCAACCAAGTCTAGCCAACAGAGCTTGATTTTGGCTAAGCATGGATCTTAATCCCAAGCCTCCCATACTTTTTGAGGTACAGATAGATTCTATTCCAACCAAGCAAAGTTAAATTGTGCTTTTAAGAATTCTTAAACCCCCAACAAAATTTTCTAAACACAGCATCACTTTCATTAATTGCAGAAAGAATAAGGAAGCAAAGAGGTAGACATGGAGTAGATAGGAATAGAGGAAGCAACCTATTTGATAAGAGTAGTTTTAGCGGCCTGGGATAAAGTTTTGGCCTTCCAACCATAGTCTCTAGGCAGCAACCTCAATTCTTTGCTAAAGTAGATTTTAGACTTAGAATAAGTGCAAGTTTATTTTAGAATGATATCAGAGCCACCTAGTAACGACATATGGTACTGAAGTACTGTATGATATAGTCCTTAATGAGAGAATTTATAACATCCCAGTCTCATATTGAGAAGATGAGTAGATCATATAAAGTATGTTGGTTTTTTTTATTGGTTGCATTCTGTCGAAAAAAAACACTACCATATCAGGGACTCCGTATTTCCAAGACTGTCAAAAATTATATTGTAGAATAATTGATCAATAATAGAAATGGCTGAATAAGGCAAGATCTGCATTGTATCTTTCAGAGAAGGAAATAAAATATTTTGAAGACTTTACAGAATCAGCATAGTTGGTTTCCCTGCAGCCCGTCCAGACGGCCAGAATCAACGTCCAAACGCTAGTCATAGATAGTCAATGTTTGATACCTGTCCGGACGTCCCATCAAACGTGAACCACAGAGAGCTCCTGTTCGCTACCTGTCAGGACGGCCTAACGGACGCGAACCACAGAGAGCATACGTTTGCAAGGACATCCGGGTGCAAAAGTGAAGATTGTGGACGAAGAAGCTTTTTCTTGCAGCCATCGGGACGCTAGGTCAAGTCGTCCGGACCCCTTTCAGCAAAACATGAAGTTGTTGTTGCCCGTTTGGATGCCTAAAGTCATGTCTGGACGCTGCTGCCTAGAAATCCGTTCCTGACTTGTTTTAAGATTTTTGAAGTTTATTTAAAGGAGCTTCTAAGCATTATTTCTTTAAGAATTCTTGTGTAGAATTTTATTGTGCTAAGAGAAGGTTTTTAGGCATAAACGTTTTATGTATATCTCTCTTAGAATCTTTGTTTATTGTGTTGTAATTGTTCAACCGTTTGAAGTTGAAGTCTAACTAGAGAGGATTTCTAGTTAAGAGATCAATTGAAGAACTCTCTAGACGGATATAGGAGAGAGACGTTCAAGTATAAGTATTTATTAGAGTTTAAGGTATGACTACTGTAAATATATTTTGAGTACGAATGTCTTGTAACTAGCTATTTCTTCTTATAGTTGATTTTTTTGGGTTTGGCTGCCCTGAAGTGATTTTTCTCTTTGGTACCAAGAATTTTCACTTCATAACCAAATATCTATGTTATTTCTTTTTATTGCTTTTATATTTGGTTATCTGTTTGATTGGGGTAATTTATGAATCCAAATTTATTTTCAGAGTCGGTGATTTATGAAAACATTCATACGTTTTAATTCACATATTGTTTATTTATTAGATATAACCAAATTTTATAAGTGATTTTAAGAGTATGCCCCATTTAATAACCCCCTCCCCTCCCCATTCCCCTTATTTTTTACCATTATAAAAAAAATCTACTCAAAACATTCATAACCTTTTTACTTTTTATATTACATCAACAATTTTTTATTATTATTTAAATAAAAAAATCTATTACAAAACAAATTTTTTTTACTTTTTTATATATATTCTTTCTTCTTTTTATCACATCATCCACCTTTTACTTGCACTAAAAAAAAAAAAAAAAAAAAAATCGTAAGTAAAGAGAAGGGGAAGGGAGGAGATTAATAAACGGGGCTATATAATTCGGAATTCATCTTCCTGGAATTTAGGATGCTGTCAACTGCACAGGCTAGCATTTCTTGCTGTAAAGAATGCAAGACTGACATATTAACCTTTTGTAATGCCATCAGCAGACAGAAGTGATAGAAAATGAGTAATTGAGTGCCTTTGTCTGTTAGACCTCATAATATATGTGGTGAGGTTTGGAACGCATGGATTTTGTGGATAAGAAATGCTAAAAATACTCTTAGTGTGAACAACAATTACACCTACTCCAATGTAACTTGGGATAGTGTAACTGTTGTTCACTTGGATCATTCCCCTTTGTGGATATTGGACTTCGGAAAATGTGTCTATATGTAGGAACTCTTTCATACTACTATTTACAAACTATATTTAAAAAAGTGGGGTAAGCCCACGCGACTCACCGAGAACAAGAGCAGACTGAGCAGTGAAAGCCAAACGTGCTTTTTAGTACTTTTATTCATAAAATAAATAAAAACTTTTAGTTACCACTTCTAAGGCCTTCCATGGAGTGCTCTTTCGGTGTGAGAAAAGGTGCATGGACTGAAGAGGAAGATATCCTTCTGAGGCAGTGCGTTGAGAACTATGGAGAAGGAAGCTGGTATCAAATTCCTCTCAGAGCAGGTAGTACAGTGAGAGAGAGAGAGAGAGAGCAAGTTTAACATTTTTTGGTTAAGCAAGTTGTTTCTTTTATTTCATGTTTTATAACATTAATCCAGGAAAATGAAAGTGATTTCTGTTTTCAATACATAATGCAATCCTCATCGGAGCTTAGTTAAGAAGTTTATATCGGTTTCTTGCAATTTGCAGGCTTAAATAGATGCCGGAAAAGCTGTAGAATGAGGTGGTTGAACTACCTAAAGCCAAATATCAAGAGAGGAGGCTTCAGAGAAGATGAGGTCGATCTAATGATCAGGCTCCATAAGCTCTTGGGCAACAGGCAAGTCTCAGTTAATATAACTCCAACTGATCATAATACAGGATGGTCGGTACTTAGATCAAATTAATTATTCAATAGTTCTTTCTTTTTTTCCTTTTCCCGAGAACAGATCCATATATGGAACAAATGCATGTTTATATGTTCAAGTGAACAGATTTTCCAATTTTTCCTCAGTTTTCCCGCGACACACCTTATGAGTGATACAGGGCCACGCTCGATGTATTTCATGGCAATGAGCTCCTTGGTCTCCTTATGCCTCATCAGTCTTGCCACACCGAAATCCTCGGCCAGGTCCCAAATCCTTGACCATCTCGTATTTTTCCATCTTCATGGAGTATTTCTTTCTATGCTGCTTCAAGAACTATATCAAATATGATGTCAATGATTCACTGTGCATATGCAACTCCTTTTACAGCCCAGTTCTTGCACGCATGAAAACTGAAACCTTTCGGGCTGTACGTAAAATATAATGTAACTGTACGTGCGCGAGTGCGTGTAAATTAAAAGGAAAGGGTGTGCGGTAGCCGGTAGGAGACTATGATGCGGTTATTTGTAATAACCGCAACTATATCTATAAAATGTAAAAATTACTTTTAAATAGTTGTATCGACATCCGCATCATATTTTTACTAACTACATTCGTGCGATTATTAAATACTGTTGTTAGCTATTTGTATATTGGGCAATAGATATTTTAGGCATTCTTTGTGTCTCTATATATTATGACATATTTTAAACGATTCTGAAAAAAATTGTTTTCGGCTTTTAATTTTTTTTTTTAAGCCACAATCTTTTAAAAATATATTAATTTCACATTATTATTATTATTTTTTGTACAATACAAGAAAGTAACACACATTACACAGTCAACCAAACTAATGTAAACATAATCTATATCTAATAAAAAATGACATTATTTTGGTGTTAAACACGAAAATGACGTCGTTTTTGTGAATTTATTAAATAATATATATATATATATAAAAAAAAAAAAAAAAATATATATATATATATATATATATATATATAAAGGGCATGTAGAGGCTGTTAATAACCTCATTAGAGGCTGTTAATAACCTCATTTGTATGTATAGATAGCGGATAACGGATGTCAGCTGTTAATAACCACCCGCATGAACACCACTTAGTGTGTTAGATTGGATCCAAACATTTGGTCAAAGGGTGGCTCGACCACTCCTTGGTTTTTTCTTTCTTTCATTTTCTTTTCTTTTCTTTTAGGTTTTTTTTTTTAAAAAAATAAATTAATTTTTGTTTTTGTTTTAGTTTTAGAAGCTTTAGAATTATATATTTTTATTTTATTAATAGTATTTTCGTCATCGTGAGAAATTGACAATTTTTTGGTAGTTTAGACCAATTGAGAATTTGGGAGGGGGAGAGGAGGGGGGAGGACATTGTCAATTGAGTATAACATAAGCATATACATAGCTTAAATTGTAATTGTGCTTTGACTAATATATATTTTAAACAATAAACTTTCACTTAACCATATGAACTTCCATGACATTTGCCATTTGCAATTACTACCCCAAAATTCAAAAATTCTCAACTTAGTGTATCAAACTTCTAATTTTTTGCAATGTTATATCTCCGTTAAAAGTTTCTGTTAAATCTAAATGGAGAGAGTGGGAAATTCTTAAAATACCTTCAATTTAAAACTAAAAAATAAAAAATAAAAAAAAAATGATCTGGTGGGTCAAACCACCATGTGACCCGTGGGTCAGTAGACCCATGGCTGTGGGTCTAGTCCTGGCCCAATATGGGTCAACTTTTTTTTTTTTTTAATTAAATTTAAATTAAGTGTAAATTTGAAATTTTATAAAATTTTCAGGAGTATAAAAGGCCATTTCATCCCTTTTGCAGTCTGATTTAATCTCAAGCTTTAATGGAGATGTGAAATTACAACAAATTAAAAGCTTGATACGCTAAATTGAGAATTTTTGAACTTTGAAGGGTAGTTGCAAGTGCCATAGAAGTTCAACGAAATTAAGTGAAGTTGCTAAGAAAAAAGAAAAGAAAAGAAAAGAAGAAAGAGAACAAATATGTAGATAGAGTTTGAGCCGAGCTATATATAGCTAGAGCTCAAACTCATTTGGCTATATAGCTGAGTAATGTGCCTTGCGAGCCATACTCAATAACTCCATATAGGCCTGAGGCTGAGGGCTAGCTCTAAAATTAGTGTAAATTTTATTTTTTTGTGTGTGTGTGTGTTAAAAAAAATAAATTTATTGGTCTATTGGTGCTCAAAACAAGTGTACGTCTTTATAATTTGTGGTATTGGGTAGATTTGTACTTAGGATTTGGGTTGAAGAATGTTCAAGAAAATCAAGTACAAGAAGCTCCATTCGTAGACTCGTTTACTGATGCCCGGACGAAATGCTCAAACAATGAGCCTCGTATGCAGGGTCGTCTGCTAATGTCCAGACGATGCCTAAACAATGAGTTTCGTATGCAGGCCCATTCACACATGTCCGGAAGAATTGGAGAAACAAAAAGTTTTCGTCCGCTAGGTTGTCCACACATGTCTAGAAGAATTGTCAAGATGGAAACTTTCGTGCGCTGGGTTGTTTGATGGTGTCTGAACATGAAGTTGTTTTAAGTATTGAAACCTAGCTAAAGGATGTCCGGACGACTCGTTAATCTATTCGGATGCTGCCACAGAAAATCAAAACTGACTTTAAGTTTGAAGGCTGATTTTTACAAGTATATAAAAGGACTTTGAAGGCACAATTTTTAGTGAGCTAAATGGTGCAATTAACTACTAATATTTTGTGTTTTCATACTTTGTGAGCTTAGCAATTGTTTATGTGCCAAGAGATATTGTTGGTATGAGCTTATAAAGTTCAATCTCTTGGAGTGATCAAACCACAACTAGCTTGTCGTTCTACTTTAACAAACCATTTGAAGCTTACCGATGGGTTGGAAATGAGATTAATAAGAAATATTGGCTAGTGAAGGAGCTAGAGCTGCTATGGTAGGAGACAATAGAGGAGCTTGTCTACATACATATTTTCTAAACCATTATAGAGGGCTGTAAGTATGTTTTGCATATATTTGAATCTTTTTTAGTGTTAATTTCTTCAGTTTAGCTACTTCGGAATAGTTTTACGTACCTTTGATGGATTATTCAAAGGGTTTCCGGCGGCCGCTTTGTCAACAAAATCTTGGTGCCTGTGTTGATGTGCGAATGCTTTTATGTTTTCTAGTGGTTTGACATATTTATTTGCTGCATAATTTGCTGCACAATTGTTCATTGTGAGCCTTAGAATCTAAATTTCACGTCTCAAATTTAAACAGCCAAGTTGAGGTGGCTCTTAGCTCATTCACCACCCTACACCTATCTTTTTGAGTTTGCTAGGAAGAACTTCTAGTCAATGTGAATGAGAATGGAAAGAAACCCATTCTTTCCTTAAAGCTCACTCTAATTACATTACATCTAATTTTGTTCATGACGGAACAAACGGAGTCTTACCCTTCCACTTTATTCCTCCTTATTTTTGTATGCATGCTAAGTTGCTAACATAGTCTTCTTTTGTAAACAGGTTTCATAGTTAATTAATTGCATATATATTTATTGAACATTTTGGTGATATTTATATTAATTCCCTGTTTGTTTAGATGGTCACTAATTGCTGGTAGGCTTCCGGGAAGAACAGCTAATGATGTGAAGAACTTTTGGAATACACACCTGCGCAAGAAGGAAATTTCTCACATTAAAGACACGAAAGAGAAATCACAAGACATTGTGAAAGTGAACGTGATAAAACCTCGACCTCGGACTTTGTCTAAAAATTTGGCCTTGTTAAATTGGAAACCTACAACTACAGAAAGCTTTGAACCAAATGACAATGCGAGCAACATATCTCCCTCGTTAATGCTGTCGGAGAGTGGGATTAAATGGTGGGAAAGTTTGTTAGATGACAAGGAAGGTGATGAAAGAGATATTTGGGCGAAGAAAATAGTACCGGAAGCAATTGTTGGGAACACTTTTGATGAGGATGACTTTAGTTGTTTTGCTCACACTTCTTTCGACATGAGCCTTTGGGATTTTCTCGATGCATAATAGTTATTTTAGGTTTAGAAAACCTATTCCTTTCTTTATAGTAGGATTATCATTATGATCAATCTTACGCATTAGATTAAGTCCTATTAATTGTTTCTCTATTTCTGCATCCTAATTTCTATCAAAATATTTGCTCCTATAATAAAGTCCATATCAAGAAACTTTTACATTGTAATATTGTATGTAAAAATAATTTGAGCTAGCTTTCATAAAGAGAAAAAAGCTCAAGATCATTATATTTTTTGTTGATGCATGCTTGTGAAGTAATAATTTTCCTAAATCAGGAGATAAGTTCATTGGTGATGAAGCTTTGTTTTTTCATTCACAAGTTACTTTATTTTGTTAATTGATAATGATTATAAGCATGATATATTCACGTCAAAAACTTTCTTGTAATACGCAAATATTTGTTAGTGTTGTTGATGTTAGCCCCACAATACAAATTTAAAAGGGAGTAAACATCAGGGATCACCAATTAAATCGTCGTTGAATGTGATCTGAAGCTACGGTTTTCGTGATCGTTGGCATTGTGATTAGTTTAGCGGTGTTTTTACTTACGGATTTCGCTTATGTGCCGTAAAAAAACAACGGTATATATGTTGTAGCTTTTTCAACGATCTAAATTTAATTTAATTCTCACTTTTCTCATGGCTGGAAAAGTACTTGAAACTAATTAAAAAAATAATAGCACATGTGCGGTAGTTTTTCTTACAGCATCAAACCCAAATCCTTAACTAAAATTGCCGCCATTTAAAAAAATTGTTAGCGGAAATTTTTTTCCAAAAAAAACAAATTGCTATATAAGCATGTTTAGGGCCTAACTTAATTGTAGTACCCTGCTTTAAATCAGGATCAAGAACACCCTATTAAGTGTCTGAGTGATGATATTAGTGGAGGAATTAATTAGTCACAAGGTCCTGAGAGAGAAGAAAATGAAATTTTAAACACTTAGGATAAATTTTACCTGAAGACCATCCCAACAGTATCTAACGGAAAAATAAGAAAGCCATTTGATAACCATCTGAATGATCCACACCAGTTTTGAAATTTAAAAACCTTCTGAACGGTTCGGGAACCATGCATCTAAACGGTGACAATGTGCATTCGAATCAAATGAAGTCATGTCTACACAAACGCGGGAGAGGGGTTAAGTATATAAACCCTAGGATAGGCTTTAGCCTAGGATTCACAATCTTTTTAAGGAATTTCTCTTAAGGAACATAGAAGTTCTCAAATTTTCTGTTCTTAATAAAAAGAAATATAATTTCCAGCAGTACAAGAAATTTAATAAAACCATTTAAAGTCTTGTCCGTAAAATTAAAGAATGAAAAATGAAAAAAAAGAGTTAATTTGTTAAATTGTACGTTACGGGGGCCTCAAGTATGGCTGGCACAGAGCTTCATTAAATACTACTCTTCCTCGTCGTGGCAGTAAGCACCGAGTGTCCGAGTCACTGACAGCTAGAAATTGCAACAATGTTGTCCAAATTATAAATGCATGTTTTAAGATTCTTACCCGCTGTACGTTTCAATCGTGTATAGTATAGCATATATATATATATAAGCAACGAGCAAGTACAATATGAAAGATGGTGAAAAAATAAGTAATAAAATTTGACATATATAAATTAAAGGGTTAAATACATATTTGCCCCATGTGCTTTACATCTTTATTTTTTGCCCCTCAGTTTCACTTTTTATCAAATTTGGTACCTATGTGTGGTATATGAAAAGACGGAATAGTACCTCCGTCTGATTTTCGTCCAAAACTAACGTCCACCTACGTCATTGGGTACCTAAAAATTTGAAGCCCAGAACCCAATTCTTTACACATCGTTTCCAACAACATGACAGAAAATACCGTGGGTGGACGTTAGTTTTGAAATCAGACGAAGGTACCATTTCCGTCTTTTCATATACCACAAGTACTAAATTTGATAAAAAGTAAAACTGATTGGACAAAAAATAAAGATCGTAAAGCACAGGGAGCAAATATTTATTTAACACTAAATTAAATTGTAATAAGTTTCATATCAATTGTTACGTAAATTTGAAAGGAATTTGTAGTAACAACAATAGTATTTTCGCTTTTGTTTTTTCTAATTTGGTCGTAATTAACCTCTTAATTTTCCAGCTTAATTCATAAGTTGGGATAATCTGGATTCATTTGAACAAATTTGTGACACAAGCCAAATCAGTGGCTCGACTTTTTAGAGATTTGATTCGGGAATTCGATTCAAAGAAAACCAAAAATAAGAAGATTTGAAGTATATATTCCTATTGGAAAATTATAATTACCAACTTGGTTAAAATTGATGAGTATTTTATTGGAAAAATGAATAATTATTACCAGAGAATAAAAAAGAGTGAAATGCAATAGTTATTTCTACTATTTAGTTTGGTGACAATACATATACTTTAATTAAAATTGTGTCAAAAATTGCTTAAAAAACCGCAAATTATTATTATTATTTTAAAAAATAACTTAAAAACTGATTGGAGTGGTTGACCATCCATCAAAGAGCTGGGGATCACTTCGAGGGTGGTCACGACCACCCCGGCTCTCTGGCCACCCCCCAAATGCTCCAAGAGTGGTTGTACTGTCCCCGACTACATCTATGTCAGGCTGACCAGCCACACTATAACATAGGATTTTGCTTCTTCTTCTTCTTCTTTTTTTTTTTTTTTTTTTTTTTTCTTTCTTTTAGAAAATGTAGTCTATTCCTTTAAAAATAACTATTTCTCCCATTTTTTTAGAGGAGTATATATTCCTCTTCGTAAGGGAATAGTTATTCCAATAGAAATAACTATTCTAAAAATTAGAATCCTACCAAGAAAATGAATGACTATCCGATCCAAGAGTCTATTCCGCGAATCAAATGAAATATAGGTCTCCTTGGTTCTTCTTGCTGTTGTTAATTATATATCCTGTTGTTAATTATATATCCAAGTGTAAGTGGCAACACATAATTTTTGTTTTAATTTTTATGTGCCCCACTAACTCTATATTCAGGCTATTCTACCAATACCAATTATTGCATTTGTTTTTAGTGAAATTGGAACTTCAATTATATATTCTGCATTCAAAACAAAAGATTGTATTTCGATCTCCATAATGGACCACGGATTATATGTACGTTAGACAAGACACAAGTAAAATAAAATAGGAATAATTAAGAACCAGCAACATTCAAATTAAGCTAAGAACAGACCTAATTATGCTTCTCCGACCTTCAAACCCAACCAATTATTTAGACAAATTAAGAACAGCCGCTCTATATGATCATCAGAGTCTACCAATAACCATCAGTTCTAGCACTCCACAACCAACCAAAAGCAGAAATCCCACAATCACATTCCGCCCGACACCTGAGTAATACACCCAAGTGTTATATGCTGGATCAGTCACGTACAAATCCCCCGGCACACCTGTCACATAAATGAATCGTGGTGGTGGCGGCGGTGCCAGCGGAGTGCAATATGCTGTGGATGGATTCTTTGGAGCCGCTGGCGGCGGCGGAGGTGGTGGTGGTGGAGGCAGTTGCTGGGCACACGGGTTCACACAAGGGCATGTTCCGCACTTTATTTCTGTATCTGCCTCCTGAGGCACCGATGTTTGGTCCAACTTCTCTGAAAGGGTAGCACTAGTTGGAGATGAAAATGATATGAACAGAAAAAGATGGAGCATGAGAAGTTTATGGGGGCTCCAACAATGCGTTGGCGATATCATTTTCCGGTGAAGGGCGGCGTCAACGATTCTTTTTTTGTTTATGAACGCAATTGGATCGATCAGAGAATAGGAAAGGTGGATGTGAGTATATGGCTTACGTTGGGTGCATGAGGGTATGTAGAAAGGCAAAGGTCATGGGTATTATTAGTAATAGGTCATTGTTTTTCAGCTTTTGTGGAAAATGCACAGTTGATTGTTGAGAGGGACGTGTTATAATGAGCCACTATGAAAGAAGATGCAATGGTTTTGAAAGCGAATTGCATGTGGGTGTCGTAAATGTAGGGGACCTGATTTCTTCCAGCTTTGGTGAGGAGCTTTTAATCAGAGACAATAGGTATATGTTCCAATTCTGCCATCTGTGGTAGCAATAATTCTCTGTTTATTGCCTCAGAATACTTTTTATTAAGAAGACCTTTTTAGGATTATGGCATCAACTAATTAGGTGGTGATCCAAGATCATATTTTATGCTAAAACACGTACGATATGAAATAAGCATGCCATTAGAGCGATGGATTTTGTAAATTGTTTTCAATGATTGACTGAGTCTCCTCCTTCTTTGTTACGAGAGTGGGACACAGAAAGATAATGGAATGATATGATTGATTGTCAAATAAAGGAAATCCAACCAGATTTATGCTCTGTAAAACTGTAAAGAAGCCACAAGAAGTTTAATCAAACTTTTAGGATGGATCATATCTATGAAATAGTTTTTATTTGCTTGTTGCTTTGTTTCTCTCCCAATTACAAGAGAATGCATTATTATATATGCGCTTTACATAAAGTGTAAGGCTGGCATTATTCTTCCACTTGGGCTTTCCATTATTATATAATATTTTGAATCTAATTATGGCCTCAACGTACCTACTGCTATAACCTTTTTAATTTAACAAATTAGTTCCCGTAAATCTTATAATGACATTATCAATTGCTGAGAGATCGATTTTGATTGAGTGAAATTGCTAAGAACATATTCGGTGTGTGTGTGTTTTTTTTTTTTTTTTTTTTGCATTAATCACGATCGAAGATGTTTCCTTGGTATCACTTTCTTATCAGTACTAATTGGAATCATTGCAAGCATAGAGAATGCACCGTCAAAGTGTGGGCAATATTGTTCTTGCAATATTCCACATGTAAAACTTGGTGATCCGATGACCTGAAGGGACATCGATCTATTTCAGCTAATTTTGTTCAGGTGGTTGCATTTTAATAACGTAGAAGGAATCATATACCCTGGCAAGAGATCAAAAAGGAGTGATCAACTTTAATCGAACTTTTTCATCGAAGCAAATATTAATTGCACCATTCTTTCACTGCATGGAAAGAATTCTCCAGCAAACCAACTTTGAGTGTGTATATATATATATGCGGTGTAAAAATTCCCACGATTCCAGGTGAAATTAGAAAAATATAATGTGGTTTACAGGGTAAGGTCTTTTATCTTTCAATTGCTGTATATCTATATAAAATTATTGCCATTGCTTACGCATGTTCATGAGTGTGGCTCGTATTGAAAGAGCATGTGGCAAATCATGTTCCAGAATCACTTGGATGTTTCAAATCCAATTGTCGTGATCTTTAAAATTATTTGGCAAATATATACATATATATGCGCAAAAAGATATTGTTAAGCAAAGGAGGGATAAAGGGTTCTTCAAGGAATTAGATAAAGAGGACAAAAAGTTAGGAATAAGGAGTACTCCATGCTTATTGATGAGTGATTGAGAAGCTTCACAATCCAGAAGCAAAGGCTGTCCCACAACATAATAAATTAGCATCTTTTCTTCTTCGCTTTCCTTTTCAACTCCCTCCCAAAACACCCCACACCGCAAATTAATCCATATACACAGCAGTTAAAAGTCAGGCCTTTTTTATTTTATTTTTCTTCTGAGCAACTCTTGATCTCTTGACTAGAGATCATATGGACCTCATCTATATGTCGTTGAATTAATAAATTATTTCCCTTTCAATCGAGGTTAACTATAGTCCATATGGGTGCACGATTTTATTTATTTATTTTTGTATTTTTTTTAAAAAAATTATGAATACTAAAAAAAAAGTTTTTAAATTTAGCTTGAATGGTTTAAAAAATATAAAACAATATTAAAAAAAACATGTTTGAAAAGGCGAATTAAATTAAATATAATACAAAATTTATGTTTGAATGATAGTATTTTTTTTTCAGAAATCAAGGCATTTTTTTTGGAAATCAAGGCAATCAAATGAGTCAGGTTGTGCAATGTCAAATCGACTGAAAAAGTTGGTTACTCACTAGTAAATTCCATGTTTTTGCAGTGCGGAGGAAGAGACATCGTGGATGGTCATCATTTGGTCCTCATTGCGGTTGAATTTTGCGTGTTTTTAGTTTTGTTTGATAAGGGAGTGTGAGCTGAAGCCTGAAAGTAATAGTAAGAAGTAATAGATATGATATTAAATAAAAAGAATTTGTATGAAAAAAGTGATAAAGTTTTATATTTTAGTGAAATTTTTTATTTAAATAGTAATAAAAAATTATTAATGAGATATAAAGTTAAAATATTTTGAAGTTTATTAATTTTGAAAAAAAGTAAAAAGGGAGAGGGAGAATTTCTTCTCCCTTGCTAAACAAACCCTTTATTCGTTTTCAAATTGTCCGGTGAAGCACATGTTGTAAGAGCTTAAAAACATTCAATTTTGTTTCGTTTTTTTTTTTTTTTAGCATGGCTGCATAATCTAGTTTTTTGTGCATATCGAAATTCCACTTAATTAAGCTTTTTGCATTGGTTTTGAAGAAAAATGAGACTTGAGTTGGAATTCACATGAAAATTGGGTTTTACAAAACGGGTCAACCAAACGGGTTGGACCGGAAAAAAAAAAGATAATAATAAAAAATAAAAAATAAAAGAGAAGAAAAGATGAATTTGGCCTTAAAACACCCAAACATAAATCTTGAAAAAAGAATTGGATTGAGTTAGATTTTTGGGTTACCCAAACCAATGCTTTAAAAATATTTTTAAAAGCCTAGCTAGATGATATGGCATATACAACAATTTTATCATCTACCGACAACGTAAGAGTATCTCCAGCAGATTGTCTGAATGTTCAGTATTCGCTATATTTAGCTAATTTGGACTACTTTTTTGCTCCAGCAAATTATCTTCTGAACATTAAAATGGACTTTTAGCTACAACAAATTTTTTTAATGTTTTATTCAAACTCAAACTTACTTTTGTTGGGATTACGTTTGCAAAAACATGTTTGTGCAACGAAAAATAATAATTCTCATGTCAAGATCGACTTTAAGAAAAATTTATGAAGAACTATGCTATTAAAATTAAATTACAAAGCAGAAAATATTTACTTGAAGAATTCGGTCACTCCTTGACTTTTTGGGCAAAACTTTGCTCATTGCTTCTTATTGAAGAATGTACGTGTGATCTCAGGGATAATAAGACATTCAGATATTTTCATCAATGATCGATGATAACTAAGAGTGTGGGCTACTTTTGTTCTTCAAAACTTAAACTTATTCTTTAGAGTTAATTCAAGAATATTAGTTTTTAACAAAAACTAAAGAATTATTGTTATCAATTAATTTTACAAGATTTACATGCCAATCTATTTATAGGCTCTGAACACTAAGAGATGTGTGGGATATAAGCAATGTGGGACAAGTAGTAGTAGAATTTATGGTCAAACTAGAACTTCCACTAAGGATGGCTAAAGCTAGGAAAACCCTAGCCTCCACCTCATAGGAGTAGTTGACGCAAAGGGTCGGGGAATAATTCTTTGGCTCATGTGTCATCTGCTATCCCCTTAGGCTTGGGTTTTATCCCAAGCCCAATCTCTATCTCTTGCATCTTCTGCACAATTTCTTTTTAGCCCATGTTTTAATAAAACAAGTAGCCGAATAAATAAAAAGTCCGACCTCTTTAAATTAAATTAGCCTAGTGAGGGATTTAAAGGAAAAATAAAAACTATCCAAAATAGTCCCGACTCATAAAGTCACTATTTAATTACAATTGATTCCACTAAACAATTGTAATTGCACACTAGTTTATGGGTGCGTTTGGGATTGAGATTTCGTAGACAATAAGTGCGATTTTAAACCAAATCACAGAACGTTTGGGAACTGCGTTTTTAAAAATTGCGATTTGAAAAAGCAGAAAATCTGCTTTTTCAAATCGCAGATAAGATGATACTTTTTTGAAAACGCAAAATTTTAAAGGTAAATTCGCAATTTTAAAGGCTAAACTGCGATTTTGCCAAACGCTTAATTGCGTTTTTAAAAATCACTTTTTTGAAATCGCACATTTTAAAATCGTTATTTTAAATCGCACTTTTTGAAATCGCAAACCTAAATGGACCCTATATTCTTTTATTAAAACAATTAATTCATTTGACTTACTTAATATTGACTTTTGATTCATTCATGAAATCTTCTATCGCAGAATTAATGCCAAAGTACTGCCACTTAATTCTCTACATTTTTATACTTGAGTCACTGATTTTATTGTTATTGTTATACTCGTACTTGTGAAAATAAAAAGAAAAAAAACCTACCACATGTATATAGTATGTTGGTATCTCATACTAAAATGCCCTGGCCAGAGACTGAAAATACCCAGCAATCCATAAAATCCATCTCAAGGGAAAAAAAAATTTACGTCATTATTTAAGAAAAAATTATTTGGATTCGTTCTTGAGAAAAATTTCCTCACAATGGTAGAAGTGATTATCCAACTCAACGGGATTGTTGACCCAAATAAAGGTCTCATCTATAAATGTATCAAAGCAACCTCTATTTCACATATGAATATACAATCCTCTCAAGATTTATGATCAATATGATAAGTAGTCTTCTAAGAGTTATTGTCTTTCCATATTTACAGTATCTTTTATGAAAGACAACTCATTAGTTCGTTCAGTGCATAAAACCTACACATCATCAACCTAAAGCCTTCAGCTTCAGTCAATCAAGGAAGATCATTGAGATTGATGTGTAACAGTCTTTCATAAATGGAATGACCAATTCCATTACTGACTGTGAACTATATCATAATTTAGAACTACAAGGATTATGGATTAAGTCATTGTGCAAGATATTGGATTTTGAAAATAAATTGCTTCTTCTTGTGTAGCCAACCATGAAATATATATAATTGTTTTTGATTGTGTTTTATTGATTAAACTTAACAAAAAAAAAAAAAATTATTCACTTTTGTTGAATGGATTTTATTTTTTATTTTTTTGTAGGTCGTTGAATGGATTCTCATATTCTCAAAGGCAATGAAACACAGTTTACATACACCTTTATCATGAGGGGTATAATGAATCTATGAATCTCCAAATAACCCAAATGTTCAAATGTTTGAACCACAAGTTGGGATTGAATCTAATGCTAAGAAACCACGAGATGGCACCTTTAGCATAGAAGAAGATATCCTACTTGTCAAAGCATGGATAAATACTGGTATACATCTACTGCTAGGAAATGAGCAATCAAGTGGGAGTTCAAATAGGTTCGTCATTTTCTGTGTCCCTTTTGCTTCTGTAACCTCCTTGTGGGGCCCATTGAAAGGACCGGATCACTTATTTGATCAATTTTCTACCTTAATTTTGTAATTATTTATATGTTGTTGTAGTTTGTGTTGGGTCCGTTGTTTGGAAGCTCACCCAATTTTTGTTTTTAGGATCATTCACTCTTTCTTCCATTTGGATCAGGAGTCGAAAGCATCCTCCCAGGTAACCATTTCCTTATTCAATTAGGAAAAAAAAGACATTGGATGAGAATTTATGATAACTACCACGCCAATAAGACCTTCGATACTAACCGGACTCGGGTATCTCTAACTAATCGATGGTCAGCAGTTCAAAAGAGCGTAAACAAGTTTTGTAAATGCTTGGCTTAGATTGGGACAATGCATAATTTCTATTGGTTGTTGTGTCAACGCATCAATCCACCAATGGTGATAGTGTTTGATTTTGATTTCATTTTTCTTAATTTTTAAGATTACTTAGGCAAAAGAGTTGTATCAGGAACTGTCCATTTCCTTTTGAACATTGTTGGAATGTATTGAAGACATCTTCAAAATTGAGTACTAACAAGGAAAACTCAACAAAAAGGTCGTTCGCATATGCATCTTTGCCTTTTACTCAAGCTTCGATAAATCTAGTACGTGAAATAAAATATATCCGCTAGTAATTAACTTTATAGATTTGGAGAGACACCAAGGCAGGAATTGAGGCTGCAAAAGAGCGGTTGAATAAACAAGAAAGAAAAGATAGTGCTAATGATATTGTTGTGAGGTCTCTAAATGAGATGGTCGAAAGAGGAAGGATAGCGGCTGAGATGAAACTGAAATTTATGGAAATATCGAATGCTTGAGCGGAAGAGAGGATTCGAGTTGAGCAAAGTAAGGTTCGAGCAGATGAAGACAAAATTATATTCCTATCTGACAAATCGAAATCCTAGAGAGTCGAAGGATGAATTAAAACATGCTTGAGTTATGTTCATTGTTCATGCATATATTCTGCACTTTTTGTATTGATTGATTCTTCCATGGAAGCTTAATTTTTTAATATTTTAGGTACAAGGATTTGTGCCTAAGGATTCTTCCCCGGAAGCTTTTGTGATATTTGAAATGATATGCTTGTAATATTTTCCTGTACGTACTTTCGGAAAATGATGCTAAAAATGACTCTAGTTATGAAAAAATGACTCTTGAGGCAAATTATAAATTCTCTGTTTCATGTTCTCTAATTTGTGCATGTTTATTCTCAATAGAATTTGTTTTTTCTTCTTGGAAAAGAAAGTACTATTTTGATATCCTAATATTCTGCATCTCAATATCTGCTATGTGTCTCTCTGTTATCAGTTTATATGTAGAAGTAGGTCTGTATGGGCTTTAATGCCCACAAGATCAATGCTTTAAAGCCTTTCAAGTTAATAGTTATGTGCACCAATTATGTAGAAGTATTGGTAACTCTTGTGGAGAGTTTTTTTTTTTTTTTTTTTTTTTTTTGAATAGGAATAAAATGTGATTGATTTGATATAAAGTAGAAATAAGTTTGAAATTTTTTTGGAAAAAAAAATGTTGTTTTGTAGTGGGTTTTTTTTATTTAAATAATAATAAAAAATAATTGATGTGATATAAAAAAAAAAAAAATTAAAATGATTTGATGTTGACTTTATAAAAGAATGTAACAATTCTGTAGTTACCTAGGGATATTTGTGGATAATTCTGTAAGTAAGAACAAGGGAATTGAATGGAATAAGTTGTATGGTAATCAAATTAATGGATGGAAAAACAAGTATTGATCTGCTTCTAGGGAAATCAGCCTCCTGTTTAAGAACTACTCTATTACAAAAGACTAACAATTTTCATAACCTCTTTATTACAGAAAAGCAGGCTTTATACAATTATTCCAAGCCCAACTAACTAACAAATTCAGTTCAGTCAGCCCAGTTGCAATAGCTGACCCAACTGGTTTGAGCCCATGTCAGCTGATGCTCGGCAATCTCATGAACCATTCTCTAAATGCCACGTAAGCCTCCTTATCCTTATCTTGGAAACAGTTCACCTGCATAACAATCTGCTCTCATCTTGTTCCCATAATGCTGCATCTGACGAGATGTGTTGCATCTCGCAACGGATCTGTATGTTTTGAATTAGGAAAATGATATTTTTACAAATGTGTACTCCTCCCCTCATATGAGGGTGAGACTCACATACGAGTCCCACCCTCGTGTGAGGGGGAGAGTGCACTTATTGTGCACTCTTAAAGTGCAGCATCAGTTCCCTTTCAATTAACTTCTCAAATAAACCTTCTTGATGACTTCTGCCTCTATCCTTAACCATGCGAGACTAGTGACAGAGAAGTGAAAAAAAAAAAGAATAAAAAAGGAAAAAAGAAGGGGAGTGGTCCAGTGGAGGGAGTAAAGAAGGGGAGTGGTCCAGTGGAGGGAGTTTATCAAACGAAAAATGATTGGTGGGAACAAACAACTGTTCCCATCATCCAATTTTTTGATCTTTTAATAAAAAGAATTAAAATTTGTCCCATCAAAGAATAAATTTTGATTTTTTTTATTAAAAAAACAAAAAGAGAGTGATGGAGACGAAATCATGGGTTATTTGGCAAAAACAAGTACAGAACAGAGTAGTGGGGTTAATTTTAAAATTAATAAGAAATGATGATGTGATATAAAGTAAAAAGAATTTGTATAGAAAACTGAAAAAATTTTGTATTTTAGTAATTTTTTATTTGAATAACAATAAAAAATTATTGATGTGATATAAAAAATGAAAAAAATGAAATGTTTTAACGTGAATTGTTGTTGAAAAAAAATGAAAAAGTGTAGTAAATAGTGTTGAGCACCATCTGTACTGTAACTAGGCTTAACAAACAAGACCCATGTATCAGCCCTCGTACTCGATTTTTCATTTGGTTAGCATTTGAAGTAACTGCTTGAAGTAAAGTGGGGTACGGCCGGTGCAGTAAAATGGTAAATGCTTGAAGGAGGCTGTTGAGTTCGGTACGGTTGGGAGTAAATGCTTGAAGGAAATTGATTGGACGAGGATTTATATGACTTGTATATTTCAGTGGGCGAGGATTACGGAGGATATATGTTTTATTCAAAATGAAAGAGTCCACCAGGTGATCTATTTGACATTATAAGTTGCTTTTTGATAAAAAAAATAATATTTTTTAATGAAAATTGGCGGGTAATCTGTCTCCTGTCAATCATTGTTATAATTGAAAAATGATTGTTGGTGACGTTTTACTGTCTCTAACTAGCATTTTTAATAAAAAAAAATACTTTTTTTTTTAATCAAAAAGCATATTTTAATGAAAATGGGTAGGAAGGGGTGGGTTACCGTCCCGTGCCAATCACTGCTCTAATTGGGAAATGATTATTGGGTGTAGGCTTGGCAATTCAGGTTGCCGTGTCAACCCATTTGGTTAGCGTGTTAACTCATCGGGTTAGCGTGTCAACTCATTTAACTAATTTGGTAAAAAATGTGTAATTATCTCGTCATAAATGTGTTATAAACGTGTTGATGGGTCATAAACGTGTCATAAACAGGTTGGCGAGTCATAAACGGGTTATTAACGGGTCATAAACGGGTTGACGGGTCATAAACTAGTTAGAGTCTAAACCCAAACCCTATATATTCGTATCGGATTCGCGGGTCGTGTCAAAATTACCAAGCCTAGTTGGGGGCGTTTTACTATCCCAAACCGGCATTTTTAATAAAAAAAATACTTTTTTTTTTTTTTTTTTTATCAAAAAGCATATTTTAATGAAAATGGGCGGGCTTACCGTCCCCGCCAATCACTGCTCCTCTTAATTAGGCTTGAATCTTGTTTAGCATACAACTGCATGCGCGCAATTGTTTACCACGGCAACTGCACTGCAATATAGTCATGCATACTCACTGACACTAACAATTACTTGGATACAAAAGAATATAATAAAATAAGAGTGTTGGTAGGAATATAATAAAAAAAAAAAGGTGAGAAATAATATTTAAAAGAAAGTGGAGAAGAGAAGTAACATGTTACGTACTCTAGTTGCTGGATGTGAGCCACCTCTTGAATGTGCTTCTCTATTCCTACTTTAGTTTCGATTGGGCTTTTAGAGAATATATTAAATACATCTAAAAACAAAATTATGCCGTAAAAAATATAAAGCATTTTACGAAAAATAATTTCGAACGACGGTAGAACATCTTATTATTTTTCAATTGACCATAGTGTAGAAAGATATTATCCTCGCATATAATTAACAACGACAGAACATCTTATGAGATCGACTACGTACGGAAAAACGAAAGATATTGACATACAGAAAACTAACAATAAAACGAAAAGCTCACTGCATGCAGTACTGCAGCCACACGATCGAACTCATCACGTACGTACAGACCTTACAGTCTTGATTTCATTGGCATCTCTGATTCCTACCCATTTTTGTGAAGATTATAGACTTCCAAAAAGGAGGAATTATGGGCGAGAAACACTTGGATTCGGAAAAGCGAAAGCAAGCAGGTCTGGATCGTTTTCAAACACAGCCATTTCCTTTTCCTCTAAAGTCACCCATGCCTCTGTGCCCTTACCACATTCCATATCCTTAAAAAGAATACGATTGGCAAAGGATAAGTTGACTCCCCCAGAAGCACCAACCCAAAGTGGCTTCCCCCATCCAAAATCAATCTCGTTGAAACCAAAATTACACCAATTTGTAAACCCAAGTGATACGGGCTCTTCATTTTCAAGCATTTCCGCTATCATTTCCGCGTAACCACTAACCAGGAAAAACCCTTCATCACCCCGTAAACTTCTCATAAAATCTCCATTGACTTCGTCGATGGATTGTCTTACTATGGTCGCCAAGTCTCGTAGGATAATATTTGTCTCAGCTGGGTCATACACTGCGTTGGCTACTATTATCACGTTTCCCATGGAATCAGCTGACAAGGGTTGCCCCATTCGCCTTCTAATGTCCACCGCATGCTCTAACAAGAACGGCCTTGGCAAACCCGATATCTTCATAGAGCCACTAATCAAACATTTCCACATAAGTGCAGTCAATGCTTCGTAGCGCGTAGGGTTAGACACGTATTCGCCTTCTGCTTTGGCCTTCAGGTTGGCTATCGCATTGGCATCAAACACAAATCTCCTTGTGACGGATATTGCTTCTTTATGCCAAGCGACCATGAATCGATTTGAACAAGTCAACGACATCAGGTCTCTTGGAGGAAAGAGCGTCGATGCAG
The DNA here is from genome assembly GCA_028654335.1 of Alnus rubra. Lineage (NCBI taxonomy): Eukaryota > Viridiplantae > Streptophyta > Magnoliopsida > Fagales > Betulaceae > Alnus > Alnus rubra. Next base: position 1,425,971 of record JAJPGS010002370.1, read on the forward strand.
TGGTGAAGTCGGGGCAAAACAGTTGCTGGTCATTAGCCACACGTCCACGTGCGATGGTCGCCCAACTTTTAAGGAATGCACTAACTGTGATTCCGTCAGCGATGGTGTGAAGCACGCAAACACCAATGGCTATTCCACCGCAATTGAAAACATTAACTTGAATAGCCAGGCAGACCGCTGAAGCACGGTCTTGGCAAGTCACCCAAGGCTGGCATGGAAGCAATTGGTTCAGTAAGTCCATTTTGGGTGGATCGAGGAAGTCAGACATATTATAGTCGACAAGGGCTTCTGAATATGAGGCTCCCTCGTCGTTACATTGGATAGAGAACTGATCCTTTTCCCTTCCTGACAAAGGGTAAAAGCGTGTTAGAGCTTCCGAGAGTGATTTCTTCAGCTGGCTTGATATTTGAGCATGTTTGAGAAGGCCATCATTTGTTGAGTAAAACAAGATTGCTGGAATATAGCTTTTGGGAGCAATCTGGTCGAAGAGGGAGAATTTTAACGTTTTGAGGTGAGAGGGCGTTGGTGATGAGGGCTTGATGGTTTCTCTTGAAATGATACGAACTTGCATGTCTGTTTTCTTTTTCTTTTTCTTTTGTGAAAAGAGATACTGTCTTGATCTTTAATTTGGCTTTCTAGTTCGACAGACGGCAAGCTTTTATATATAGGAATTGGGAAATGATAGAAAAACTTCAGGGGCACAACAACTATATTCCCCCGAGTCACATGGGGTGAGTCCACATATAAGAATTTGCATTTTAAATGGGAGAATTTTTGCTCACATTGTGAGTCTCACCACAGGTGTCGACTCTACCGCACGCAGGCTCGCAACCCATTGTTTAATTGCCAGTAAGACTCTAGCTAGTTTAACTTGGGATCCTATTATTGGCCAATGAGACTGTAGTTCAGCTTCTTTACTGCTTTTGTTTTTTGATTATTTGATATCCAGCGTGCATCACTAAAATGATGAAAGAAAAATTAGTTTTACTAAAACCTATATATATATATATATATTATATATATATATATATATATATATATATATGCAAAAAAAACAAACGTGCAAAGCCTTTTCTTCTTCCTCTGTCTAGTTTAGGAAACCAAAAACATCAATTTAAAAAACAACTTTTAACATCTCTATTAAATAACCTTCATAGTTTTGGATTTGTTGAGCTTCCAACAAATGAAAGTACGTAGTAAAAAACATTTGCTATCCAAATTAAACACACGTGGTTTTTACTCCATCACGCCATCCCCAATTGGGAGTTGCTCTGTTATTTTTCATTATTAATTCTGCAGAACTGATCTTGGGTTGTATCACTGTTTCTACTAGACTTGCAACTAGCTAAGCCTTTTTTTTTCTTTTTTTTCTTTTTTAGTTTATGAATAAGCTTCTCATTGACAACTAAAACAAATTACACTCAATCAGCAAATACAGCTGAACATCAATGATACTACAACCAGTAAAACAAATTGCATGCTTCTTTTTTTCTTTTTTCTTTTTTTTGGAATAAGGAGTACATTCTCATTGATGAGTGATTGATCAGAAAGCTTCACAATCCAGAGAAGCACAGGCTGTCTCACGACATATTAAAAATTAGCGTCTTTTGGAATGGAGTAGATTCTTATTGATGAGTGATTGAGAACCTTAAAAATCCGGAAGCACAGGCTGTCCCGGTCCACAACATATTAAATTTAGCATCTTTTCTTCTTTCGTTTTTCTTGTATTCGGCTTCAGTGCTGTAAAACTAAATAGCAGCATATCTGTTGTTAAATAATGGACGGCCAAAATTAAATGAGAGAAATTTTAAACAGATGACGCCGTGTTTTAAAGTTCACCTAATATTTTCTTCTAACGTTTAATTTTTAACTAACGTTCAACTTCCTACCACTCAGAGGGACCCCAGCTCATAATCTCTATGGTTGAGCTTGGCAAGCTCATCCTCCACCTTAACTCGGAGCCATCATAATCCGCCATAACGACGTCTTTCTCATGGTTGGCCACCACTTTTAGCATCAACTCTTTCATTGAACCAAACTCATCAATACTGCCAGGTCCACCACCAAGCCAATACTCAAACCACGATCACAAAGAAACCCAACAAAGCCCGATGCTTCAACCATCATAGGCACAACCAAGCTCATTAAAATTTGTACGATCACCATTACCAAACCATATGAAGAACCAACTCCCACCTTTAACTCTACCAAACCGTGCATGGCTCAAAGAATAAAACGTAGCAAACATAATAGCCAACCAGACAACCCTTTTACCCAGCAAGGCCACCAACACAAATCTTGTGTTTCAAGCACTGATACCATCTCTTAGTGGAGATGGAAAATGCCTTCAAAAAGTACCTCATTGGATTCATGATTGCATTTTGTGGTGCCACTTGTTTCCTCTCTTCTTTCACCGATAGCGATAGGCTACGTCGTACACGAAGACTCAGTCCCAAATGCATGGCATAATTGACGTGGGAGTAGAGAGAAGTGGGAGAGGAGTTGTCCCATGAGCAAAGGAGCACTGGTGCATGTATAAAAATAGTTCGGCCACTTCCTTTGTTTTAACTCCCACAAGTAGAGTATTGGAGCACTCACAATGGCTTATGGCTTATGTATTTTTCAATCTTTAATAATTAATCAAAATCTATTTTATCTGCTAAACCTATTTTATCTAATTTAGGTAATGAGTTTTAAAATGCACTATACATCATTATCTATTCTTAACTCTATATTATTATTTTTTTTATTTTTCATTAATATTTTTCATTATAGTATTTTTCTTTCACGTGGGTCCCGCTTCATACGTCCACTACTTTACACACTTTCCCTTAAATCTCCATTATAAAGGAACAACGTGGAGTGGTGGAGGGAAAAAGGAAAAAAACAAAGCTGAAAAGGTGGAGATAAAGAATAAAAAAAAATAGATAAGTGAATAGTATAACTCTACTTGTAGAGTTGCATTATTTATGAAATTAAGAAAAATATATTCTAGAGTTAGAATACATAAGCCGATGGAGTCTCTTTTTAGTACTTTTGTTATCTATTCTAACTTAAAATTCTAAATACATAATCCATTGGGAGTACTCTAAGTGATGGGTTACCCACATTGACAACGTGTGATATGGGTGCGTGTCATGTCGTGTCTCATGTTTAATATTGTCCTATATTTATTGTTTAGTAGAGTAGCAGCCTCTAGCAAGTTTCGTGTATTGTAGAGTCAAATTGTGGTATAACTCCTACTCAAAATGGAGTTCATTGTTTATCTTATTTCTCATTTTAGTGAACTTTTATTTAATTAAATCTTCTTCTCTAATTGAGACCCAAAATATAGCTTCCAATTTGGCCAAAACCGAAAGCTATATTATGATTTTGCCCCATGTAAAGGCCTTTGTATCTTTAACTAGGAATCATTAATTTCCTTCACTACTGCTGGTTATGCTTTATGAGATTCTGAGCAAGTGAGCGGTGAAGTTGAGAGCTACTTGAGTTGTGATTGGTGTACAACAAGGTTGCACAATACATGTACAAAACAAGATACATGTGGTGAAACTCATGTATAGGTCCCACTCACATGGCTTGTTGTGCAAAAACACATGCACAACACAAGATACATGGGTATGACCCATGTGGTGGGTCTCACTCATGTGTCTTGTGTTGTGCATGTGTTGTGCAACCTTGTTGTACAAAAATCTTTTCCCATAAAAGAATGAATGCCAAAGGTCGTTGGCCAGCCATAAGAAAAACGACGTTATGGCAAGGGGTCTTTTTTTTTGCTTCGTGTTCTAAGTGTTCTTATAACAACCCGTCTTTTATAAAAAGGCGTAAGCGAAAAATTTTAAATTTTCACGTATCGTTATAACATCAACAATGACGTCATCAGAATATAAATTAACAGCGAAATATATTTTTCCTTTACAACTTAAGAATCATAACACGTTGAGCTGACTGAAATACTTCTAGACATTCATTCTGAAATCATTCAACTATACGTTGAAATAAGTGTCATTGATGACACTAAAAACATACATGAAAAATCTATCAAATACAAGTAATCCTCTAAGTATACTATTTTCCAAAGGAATATAAACATTACAAGAAAATTATTAGCCACATTAATATCAGCTTTAACTCTTCAATGCTAACATAATCCAATCATTTAATATTATAACCTTTTGTACCTGCATAATGGACTGTTACCGCCCATATATAAATATATGGATCAGTCAACTGCTTTCAATAATATAATGAATATGCATTTATTTATTAAATGCAATACAATGAATATATAACTCTATAATTATATGTATATGCAATTCATGTTCTGCATGCATGAAGAGAATATAAACATAAGAATAGAGTAGTAATGTGACAATTTTATATGCAGTGTCTTAATTAATCATCTTTTGCACTCCACTTGTAATGAAACCTACGGTCCGTATTAATGCGTTACTTGGGAGCCTACAGTCCCTGGGATCCTACGGTTCCCTGGAACCTACGGTCCAGTGTCCTCTCATTTTAAAGTTTATTAAACAGTTACTGGAAACCTACGGTTCCAACTGACCAAGAACCTACGGTCTTAGTCTCCTGTTTGTTTTCTTTTGCTGGAAGCCTAAGGTCCCAGCTGACCGAAAACCTATGGTTTCAGTTGCTTATTTATTATCTTTGACTGGAAGCCTACGGTCCCAGCTGACCAAAAACCTACAGTTTTAGTTGCTTATTAATCAGTTTAATTAAAATAGAAAATATGCAAATTCAAATGCACAAACAAATAAACAAATCCATAATCATGACATTATAGAAAGCTACAAGTAAGTATTTTAGAAATACTTACTACCCTCCGGTACAGTTTCTTAACTCATCATCTGCAATAAACACATTTATATATATATAGTGTTAATATCAACACCCATAAATCCTAATTGTATAAACATAGATACAATTACCCTTCTTACTTAGAAATCACTTAACATTATGATTTTATGGAACTCACTCTAAACTTAGTATATAACTAGTAATAACATCCCCATCCTGTTCTCGTATAAATACTACAATTTATTTAGTACTCTTAAAACCCCTTTTTAACAATAGAACAATTAACCCATTCAGCCCCCTCTATAAAACCATATTCAATTACTTTTGAAAACTCAATCTTATTTTATATTTCCAAAACCAACTAAACAATAAAATCTCTCCCAACTCCAACATACCCGATTCTACCCAGATCTCATATACCCATATATGTGTATTCAGCCAATATTTCTAACAAAACCCAGTAAACTCATGACAACTAAGGATAATCCAAATCACCACAATCAGAACAGGGAAACACACACAATCGGTATATACACAAATAGCCCAACAAGAAAACCATAACTTTAGCATGTAAACACACACAGCAATTACAATCCGGGTCTCTCACCCCTAATCGGCCAACGACAAGGATTCAACAAGATCTAGAAAACCCCAAAATATCAAACCCAGCATCACAGTACACACAACTCACTCTAAAATCACCCAATCGGTTAAACCCCCACAAGAGTATCATCACAATCTCCACGACTAACATGCACACGACCAGAACTGAGAAACCCATTCACTCAAACTCACAAATACACTGTCAAGACACACAAACAGGGCAAAATCACACTACTGAAACACAACACACACAGTCATCCGATCAAGACCCCAAATACCCATAATCGGTCCATCAAACATCCCCACCAACAGAGAATACGGCCGACACAGAGGAGACACACAACCGGTATACATCCAACTCACAACCCAAATCCACAAATCACCCAACAAATTGGTTGAATCAAAACAGAGAACAACAAAGCAATCAACAACAATTTGAGGTAGAATCACAAGCAAAACAGAGCATAGCGGTGATTTTGAGAGAATAAGAAAACTCTGTTTCTTCAATTGAAAAACAGAGCCTTGTTTTTTTCATACCTGTTGCTTTCTATTGCAGCGTCTTGGCAATATATTGCCTGATTTTTTTTGGGTGCTAGACCACTCGTTTTCGCCGGTCAGAAAACGTTTGGCCTGTTCTCCACCAGTCACAGTGGTCCTCGTTGGGCCCCAAGGCTCAGTCTGCTCACACCCACGCTGTAGTTCCGACAGCAGTAGCTTCCACCAGTTCCGATTCACGCCCAAGCCGTGCTGTTCCGCTAAGTTCCAGCCGCTGGTTGCTATATTGGCCTCTATTAGCTCGCAGAGGACGAAGACATTCTGCCGAGGAAAACACTCCTTTTCCTCTCATTTGTTTGGTCAACACATCCAGAAGGTTCTTTCCTATTTTGGGTTCTTCTTTATTTCTTTACCTTTTATTGTTTTTGGGTTCAGTTGTTAACCACGGGTCCACAAGCCAGCCATTTACTTATCCCACATTTATTTTTCAAGCCCATCTGTAGAAGCCCACAGACCAGAATAAACTACAGTTTAGTGCCTTCCTATTCCCAAAAAAAAAAAAAAAAAAAAAAGGGTCCCTACCATGGCTGAAACCGCACCTTCCGCACCTCCTTTCCAAGATCCCAACCATCACCTCTACCTCCACCATTCTGATCATCCAGGCGTGGTGTTGGCATCCCAGCCTCTTAATGGGGAGAATTACCAAACATGGAGTCGAGCAATCATTATGGCTCTCAGCATCAAGAACAAGCTTAGATTTGTTGACGGAACCATCTCTCCACTGGCGACATCCTCCAATGATTTTCCACAATGGAGTCGTTGCAATAAAATGGTAAAATCATGGTTATTAAATTCTATTTCTAATGACATTTGCACTAGTGTTATTTATTGCAACCTTGCTTGCGACATCTGGTTGGATCTCAAAGAACGATTCTCCCAAGTGAATGGCCCTCGCATGTTTCAACTAGAGCAAGACATCAACACACTTGTTCAAGGCACCATGTCAGTGGCCACATACTTCACAAAATTGAAGGGGTTATGGGATGAACTGTCAGCACTTCAACTCAGTCCATCTTGCACATGTGGTGCACTAAAGGAGGGCCTCCAACTACAGCAATGTCAGCGTACCGTGAAGTTACTCATGGGTCTTAATGAATCATATGCAGTTGTTTGTGGCCATGTCCTCTTGATGGAACTATTTCCTTCAGTCAAGCGTGCATATGCTTTGGTCCTTCAAGAAGAACGCCAACAAGGCATTACAGCCCCACCTACCGTTGAGGGTATTTCCTTGGCTGCAAAAGGCAACCTGCCACCAAGGAAGGACAATCGATATGGTTTTCCAAAGAAGGAACGACCGAAATGCACTCATTGTGGTCGTGACGGTCATACTGCTGAGCGGCGCTGCCATCTTCATGGATTTCCTCCTACTCGTCGCAAGATTGACTCTGGCTCCTCATCTAGCTTGGGTTTTGGTGCTAAGCCTTGTGCTCACCAAGTTTCCACTACCAGCAGTTTACCTTTTACACCTGATCAGTGCCAACAACTCCTTGCAATTTTGAATAATGTTGCTCTACAACAATCCATGGCTCACTAAAGCAGGTAGTACTGAATCATCTCTCTCAAGTACGTCTTCTGTCTTGTCTAATGACTCATTATGGATTCTTGATAGTGGTGCTACTGACCATATGGTTAGTACTCCCACAGTCTTGACCCAATCCTATCTTGTTCATGGTCGTACTGTTCAATTACCTGATGGCTCTTATGCTTCTGCAACTCACATTGGATCTGTGATTTTTTCCCCCATCCCTAGTTCTTCATAATGTCCTTTGTATTCCTACTTTTCACTTTAACCTGATCTCTGTGCGCACACTATGTCGGACCTTGCATTGTCTCATTATTTTTTCTTCTGACTTTTGTTTCATCCAGGACCTTCGCTCGATGAAGATGATTGGTCTGGGCACTGAGCGGGATGGCCTGTATTATTTCACCAACACAAGACCCGCACGGTGTCAGGTGGCAAAGTCGACTTCACAGCTTTGGCATCGCCGATTAGGTCACCTCTCCAATAAAGTTCTGTCATTCCTCTCCAATAATGTATCTAAAATATGTAATTCAGATTTAGAAGAATGTCTTGTTTGTCCTCTTGCAAAGCAAACACGTATTCCTTTTCCAACTAGTCAAATTTCTTCTACTGGACCTTTTGCATTACTTCACGTTGATATATGGGGTGGTTACCACACAACTTCCATTAATGGGGCACGTTATTTTCTTACCATTGTTGATGACTACACCGGATGTACATGGGTAGATTTGATGCAACATAAATCTGAGGCTCGTTCCCTTCTACAATCCTTCATTAATCTTATCAAGAACCAATTCTCCACTACCATCAAAATCATTCGTAGTGACAATGGCCCTGAATTCATCATTCCATCCTTTTATTCCACAAAGGAATCATCCATCAGACCAGTTGTATCTCTACTCCACGACAAAATGGAGTTGTTGAACGCAAGCATCGTCACCTTCTCAATATGTCTCGAGCCTTACTCTTTCAGGCTCATTTGCCCTCATGTTTTTGGGGAGATGTTATCCTAACAGCTGCCTATTTGATCAATAGAACCCCTACTCCCGTTCTATCTAGCAAATCTCCATATGAGAAGTTATATAACTCGAAACCTAACTACCATCACTTGTGAGTTTTCAGTTGTTTGTGCTTTGCCTCCACTCATCCACAATAACCCTCAAAATTTGACCCTCGTGCTACACGATGTGTCTTCCTAGGTTATCCTTATAGTCAAAAGGGATACCACCTCTATGATCTTGATCACAACAAAACCTTCATCACTCGTGATGTTATTTTTTATGAAGACCATTTCCCTTTTACCTAAACTTCCCCTGAGGCAACTCACCAGGTCTTACCTATCCCATTTGATATTCATGTTGATGTATCTACCCACTTGTCACCTATTGTTACAGCGCCAGTTATCGCTTCTGCCAATCAGCCTGTCCCTTCACCAGCTCCAATCACTCGGCGATCCACTCGGTCGACCCAGGCACCTGCATACTTGCGTGATTTCCATCTCGAACAGGCTCTACCGTCTCATACCACTCAATCATCAAAATCAGCGTTGGTGCCTTCCCAAGGTACCCCTTACCCCCTTGACACATTTTTATCTTACACATGTCTCTCTAACCACCATCGTGCTTTTACCACTGCTATTTCCCTTGCACAAGAGCCAAAATCCTTTTTGCAGGCCATGTAGGATTCTAAGTGGCGTGATGCTATGCGTGCTGAGGTGGATCCTCTTAAGTCGACTCAAACATGGACTCTCACTCCTCTTCCACTCGGGAAGAAACCCATTGGATGTAAATGGGTCTACAAAATAAAATATTACCTAGATGGTTCAGTGCAACGATATAAAGCTCACTTGGTGGCTAAGGGTTACAACCAACAGGCAGGCCTTGATTATACGAAGACCTTTGCTCCTGTCACTAAGATGGTGACTGTCTGCTCTCTCCTTGCCCTTGCTGCCTTCTGTGGATGGCACTTGCATCAACTTGATATCAACAACGCCTTCCTACATGGTGACCTTGACGAAGAAGTGTTTATGCACCTTCCTCCTGGTTTCGGATGAAAGGGGGAGACTAGAGTTTGTAAACTCAACAAATCCCTTTATAGCCTTAAATAAGCTTCAAGACAATGGTATGCGAAAATCTCTTCCATTCTCATTGGTGCAGGTTATAAACAATCCAAGGCAAACTACTCACTATTTGTCCGATCCCACAAAGGTAACTTCACAGCTATTCTTATATATGTAGATGACATTATATTGGCAGGCAATAACTTGGAACAGATTCAAAAACTTAAGAAACATTTGGGTGACCAATTCAAACTAAAAGATCTTGGCAACCTGAAGTATTTTGTGGGCATTGAAGTGGCTCGTTCAAAGAAAGGCATCTTTCTATCACAAAGAAAGTATGCTATTGAAATACTTGAAGATACATGCTTCCTTGGCGCCAAAACTAGTACTTTTCCCATGGAGCAAAATCTGGCACTCAGTGAACATGATGGAGACCCCATTGCAAATCCCTCATCATATCGTCGACTAGTTGGTAAGTTGATTTATTTAACCATCACCAAACCTAATTTGGCCTATGCAGTGTAGATGTTGAGTCAGTTCATGGACAAGCCACGCACATCCCATTTAGATGCAGCGCATAGGGTGTTACGCTACATCAAGCAGTCTCCAGGACAATGAATTCTTTTATCAGTCACAAGCAACATTCAATTACATGCATCCTGTGATGCAGATTGGGCACGATGCAGAGACACTCTACGCTTAGTCACTGGATATTGTATACTCCTTGGAAACTCACCAATATCTTGGAAAACGAAGAAGCAAACAACAATATCTCGTTCCTCAGCTGAAGCAGAATATAGAGTTATGGCCTCAACCTGCTGCGAAATTACTTGGTTGAAACAATTATTAGCAGATCTCCAGATCTCACATCCACAGCCAGCGAAATTGTACTGCGACAACAAAGCGGCCATTCACATTGTGTCGAATCCCGTTTTTCATGAAAGAACAAAACACATAGAAATTGATTGTCACCTCATTCGGGAAAAAGTGCAAGATGGGATAATTCAGACTTTCCACATATCTACCACTCAACAACCTGCTGATCTATTTACTAAGGCGTTGGGTTCAAAACAATTCCATCACCTACTTGGCAAGTTGGGTGTCATGAATATCCACTCCAACTTGAGGGGGAGTGTTGAGGAAAGAAGTATGAGCAACGGTCACAAATCCTTTGAGAAAGGAAAATCTCTAGCCAGCAACGTTCACATCCCTTCTACGTAAATGTTTTCCATGTATAGAAGATTATGACATTAATTGCCAACGGTTATGTAACCCAAGTTTATTGTATATATACCCCATCATGTAGATAGATTATTATTAAGAAAATTTTTCTTCTATATTCATTTATCACTAGCTATACCTGGTTTTGTCAGAAGAAGCAGTGTTTTTCATTTGAAGGAAGAGTTCCATTTATAGGCGAATGAAGTAAATATAAACTTGCTCAGCAAGTTGTATGACTTGCTGATAAAGTTGATGACTCATGGTAGTGAGTCACCATAATAATTATTAAAGGAATATATTCCTCTAGATATTTTTACTTAACTCCAGTTAAATTCTATCTTAATTAATTTAATCAGATTTAAAGATAAAATATCTTATTAATCCAAGGTTAGGTTTTATCTAGTTAATTTAACCTGGGTTAATCTAAAGATATTTATTTAAAACTTACTAATTACCTTTCTACCACAGATATTTATCACCTTGAGTTTTTATCATTTTAATCTAACTCTTAAAAATATAATTTTAAGTCCGTTTAGAGCCTAGTTCGTTTCATTGCAAATATTATTATCCCAATAATATTATATCACTGACAATATTATTATTCTAAATAATATTGTGCCAATAACAAAATTTTATATAATAATATTCTAACCTATAATATATTAATTAGATCACTTAAATAATAAGTTTGTCTATTTATCAATTAATGACAGGTGGCGGATAAATATGCATTCATCATAATAATATCGATCGAGCGACATAAAATGATTATCGATCGACATGTCGATCAAGCGACAGGTATTGTCGACCGAGCGATTGGTCGAGTAATGATAAGTCTTCAATTATTTGATTCAAGACCTCTTAATTTGTATTTGTTAGACCTAGTTTGTGTTGTATATATAACGTTTTGTTGTAGTTTTGTGTTATGTCTTATTTTCAGGTCTTAGTTGAAATCTAGTTCAGAACACTTGAATTAGACCTGAAAATACATCAATGTCAATTTGGTCATTTCCAGAGTTCAAGGTTGATCCTGAAAAGATAAAAATTGTCAAAGGCATTTCGATCGATCGATTATTTGCATAGTCAATAAATCGATTGATCTACTTTCAGTCGACCCAACTTCGATCAATCGAGATGCTATCGATCGATTCTCAAAACATGATAAAATCGATCGATCAAAGTTCGATCGATCGACATATATTCAATCTATCGACTTTGCATCTTCCAGAAGGTCTAGATATTTCCAAATCTTTGTGCGATCCAAATCAAAAGTTGAGTTCTATAGACAGAAATGGACGGCGACCAGCTTTGAATATAGTCTTTTTGTAAATCCAATTTTCTATAAATATGAGGATTAGGATTTAGGTTTTTTTTTTATGCATCTTTTGGGGGTTTCGTATTTTCTTAGGTGTATCACTTAATTTATTGTGTTTTTAGTTTCCTTTGATGCACGTTTTCTGGGCCAAAATTCAAAGAGCAACTTCTCCTTCTTTTTCTTCTTTGTTCGTCATGTTCTAACTTAGGTTTTATTTTCTTTTTATAATCCGAATTTCATAATTTTAATATAGTTGTTTTTGATTCATTTTCTTATTGTTTATTTACTGTTTTCCATAGAATTAATCTCTAGATTAGTTTAATTCATGCCTAGCTAAACTCTTTCTTAGGGATTTGATCAAATTTTTTCCAAAAGCCATGAAGTGTTCTTGAGATTTTATTGATATGTGTGATGATTGTGTAAGACTAGAGGATATCAAAACTCATGCTAAAAGGTTTTGATATCAATATTCCAATTTATTTACTCATGAAAAAGAGATTTACTTGTCTATGAGTTTTTTGGATTCTAGAGTAAAACGAACGTTCTTGAAATAGAACGATGTCTTTTGCAATGGTTCAAATTTGACTTGATATATTGTAACACCCCGCTTTTTACAAAAAAACGTAAGTGAAATTTTTTGAATTTTCACGTGATATTACGATCTCATCAGAGTTAAATATTGGCAACAGAATATATATATATATATATATAATACAGACTTGGGATTAAATAACACTTCAGAGCTTCTAACTGAAATACTTCAAAATAGTTATATAGAGTATGTCAACATAATCATACAAAAATAGTAATCATGCCTCACAGGGCACATATAATTATACAAGTCAAAAGATCTAGAGCTTAATAATTACATAACAGTAGGAATATAAATATTGTCTTTGAAAAATGAGGCAATCTAGCCTCAAATACTAGTATCAGGATCCATCTAAGGGTTTGTATAGTCCTGATATTCCTCCTCTAACCTGATTTAGCACATAATACAGAGAGAAAACAACAACACAAAATACTAAAGTGAGTCCGTAGTTTCTTATAATATAATGAGTGCTGATTTATTTAATAAATGCAACATTATGCAATATGGCTTTATAATCACATATATACGCAATATATAATCTATGGCCGCAAGTCATAGACATAAATTGAATATAAACACGATCATAAAGCAATGATATGATAGTTTTAAATGCAAAGTTTTAGGTATTTCCCTTTTTCCACTCCTCTGTTGGCCTAGTCACGGTTAACGTCTTATTTGAAGCCTGGGCTTCCTCACTTTAACTTTTAATTATATTCTTTGAGAGCCTAGGCTCCTGAAAATCTGGGTCTTCCCTGGTGACCTGGGTACACCAGTTTTTGCATTTATTATTCTTTTTTTTGGTACTTCTACATTCACTGCACCTAGGCAACCAGTGAATCGTCATGTACTAGTATGGATCTAGATCCACAACTTGTTATTAAACAGATTATTAAAATAATAAACATACAAAGTCACATGCGCAAACAAGTAAATAAAGCAGTAAACACAATATTGTAGGAAAAATCCACCAACTTTGTCCTCAGTAAATATATAGGTACTTACTAGTTTCTACTCCAAAGATTTTTCTCTACAACTGCATTATTACAATCATGTAATAATATTAAATTAGTGAAAGACATTACTACTGCTTCACCTATTTATTAGAGGTTATTTTTCTATTACAACGGCTACAAATTTAAATATAATAAATATAACCTTATACTCATTTCATTTCGATTTAGTTTTATTTTACACCAAATATCCATATTAATATTATAATAGTGTTACTAGAATTATTCTCTCTTCCCAAAATACATCTTCTTTTAAAAATACTTGCTTATATATATATATATATCTTTATAGTACATAGTGGACATTTAAGTTTAAAACAAGAATACAAATGTCACTTAATCAAGCACACTCATAATCTTACATATTTTATCAAATACACAAGTATGCACATACACCCGTTTAAGACACATATTTCACTCATCCTCACAACCCACATGCATTTACACCTTTATTTCTTCCATGTCATGCACACATATTCACATGCAGGAATTAAAACATACATGTAAGAATTTAAAACACAAGCACTCTTTATTCATTTTCCTCTTCACCCACAACCCCTTACACTCCAAACTCACTCACACATACTTTCATTTTAACTCAACAACACACACACACACACACATATATATATACTCCTTTACAGCACACACACTCACATGTTTACATAAATCATCAAAAACTCACACACACCTTCCTTAGACTTACTGATTTGTAGCTCAAAATTGGCCAAAGCTCCTTCATCCTGCTGTTAAAGTAGCCCAGAAAGTGGTAGTGATGCTGTCCATAAAAGGAAGAGCACCAATGAAGAGAATGATGCTATGTTTTTTAGTGTAAAACATAGACAATTTCTGCTCTAAATTCCCTACTGATTTTGTGATGGAATGAGGGTGATATGAGACTTAAATCTAGCTTACTAGGTGTTAGAAAGCAAAGTGAAACAAGGGGATTTTCATGCTCCAAGTTGCTGCACTAAAAGAAAAGACAATAGCAGGTTTACGTGAGAGATATAGAGATAGTTGCTGAAATTTTGGTTATTCTTTCATGAAAATTGATCATCCATGCATTCCTTATATAGCAATCTTGGATGGTCGAGATTAAACCAGCAAAGAGGCACTTCAATGGTCGGATTGAAGCCAAATAATCTCCCAAAATCGTAGCCCAAATCCCCTAGGACACTATTCCACATTTTCAGGCATTGATTGCTTGATATCTATAAAAATCTAGTTGGTATTGAACTAAATTGGGCTAACTAGACTAATTAGATAAGGATATGATCGTCTGGAACCAAAAACATGGTGTGAGTTTAATTGATACGTACTATTGCGAAGTGGTTTAATATATAAATTTAAAATTCACGTACGTAGTCGTCGAGACTCGAGCGTACCAAGTAATAAGTCGATCAATCAGCAAGAGTGATCGATCGAGCGATTGGTCGATCGATAGGCTAAAAAGTGGTCGATTGAGCGACTAAAAGTGTTGATTGATTGCACGAGTCTTAAATTCTATTTAAGACGTTCTGTCTTAAAATCTTGGGCGTTACAGTTCTAAGTGGTAGGAAGTTAGACATTAGTTTAAAAATTAGACGTTAGATGAACTTTAAAATACGACGTCCTGTGTTTAAAATTTCTCCATTTCATCTTGACCGTCTGTTTTTTATCAGCAGATATGCTGTTATTTCGTTTTACAGCACTAAAGTCGGATCCTGTTTTCCTTATCTCTTCAAGAAGTGATATGTTACTACCCCATGACATAATTATTGACTTTTTTATTTTTTTTATTAAACAAAAAATCACAAAACCATGTAAATGGGTTGTGGTCTTGTTTTGTGTTTTCTTTTTTAAAAAATAATTAATGATTATGTCATTAATTGTGTCTTTATTGGGCAAAATAACATTTCTCCTGACTGAGTGGCTTCCCTAACCCCACTCCCTTTTCAACTCCCTCCAAAACCACCCTATCACCCCAAATCCAAATACACGGGAGTTAAAAGTCAGGCCTCTTTATTTTCTAATTTTTTAGCAACTCTTGATCACTTGACTTGAGATTATATGGACGGATAGACCTCATCTATATGTCGTTGAATGAACTATTTTCCTTTCAATCGAGGTTAACTATAGCCCATATGGGTGTGTGATTTTTTATTTTATTGTTTTTAAAATTCTGAATACTAAAAAAAAAAAAATTATGTTCCGATAGTTTAAAAAACATAAAAGAAAATTGAAAAATCAGATTTGAAAAGGCGAATTAAATTAAATATAATACAAAATTTATGTTTGGATTCTGATAATTATATTTTTAATTTTTTTTTTTGCGGAAATGAAGACAATCAAAATCAATAGGTCATGCCGTGCAATGTCAAATCAACTGAAAAAGTTGATTACTTTTTAGTAAATTCCATGTTTCACGGAGTGGAGGGAGAGACTGCGTGGATGGTGATCATAATTTTGTCCTCATTGTTAAACAGATTAAATCGAACGGTTGGATTTCACACTCTTTTATCCGATGGTTTCAATTGTCTAATGTAGCACGTGCTGCAAGAGCTGAAAAATATTCAAAAAATATTTTTTGTAGCTTATATGGCTGCATAATCTTTTTTTTTTCTTTTTCTTTTTTTCGTGCATATTCAAATTCCTCCTAAGCTTTTCGCATTGGATTTTGAGAAAAAATGAGACTTGCGTCAGAATTAAGGGGAAATCGGGTTTTACAAACGGGATGTGTTTGTTGCCAGTAGTGCTATAAGAGCATTAGCAGCAGACACCCAACTATTTTCCCTAAATTTAGGGAACAAAACTACTTTTTAGTTCCTTATCTAAATACAATTCACAATAGATTCCCTTAATTTTTCCTATATCATTAAAATAATATTTTTTACTTTTAATATTTTTTTTAATTCCAAAAAAATGATCGTCTCTCAACTCTCTCTTCTCCGTCTTTCTTCTTTCTCTCAACCTGTCTTTGCGTCTTGCCGTCTTTTCCTCTCAACCGTCCCCCCCTCTCTCTCTCTCTCTCTCTCATTTGCTTCTTCTCCGTCTCTCTCAAAAGGCCTTCACTCAAGACCCATTTACAAGTCAAGAAGCGAAAACCCATATCCAAAACCCCCAGCTTTCATGGAAACTTATGTAAAAACGCTTGCCTTTTCTCTTTCCAAGACTCCCTCGACCTTGAAAGTCCCCACTCTTCGATTTTTCGTCTCCAGCTAAAAGCCCCTGCAGAAGCCCAAATGCCATTTTCCTATAAATTCCTGCCAGAACTGTAGCTCTTCTTCTTGAAGCTACTATGCAAATGGTGGGAGAACGAGTTCTTCTTGAATCGGCCAGGCGCTGGCATTTACTCGACGGAGAACGGTGGGAGAACGAGTTTGGTGGGGCTGAGAGGGTGAGAGAGGTTTGTACGCGAAGGAGAGAGGAGAGGGACGTTTGTTTTTTTAGTAAAATAATGTATTGGGTAGCTACACTGCTACCCAATACATAAGGAATTACTGTAGCTACCCAATGCCTTTATGTATATTTAGGGAATTTGTTGTGGGAGCTATTTTGTGATTTTTTTCTAAATTTTTTCCTAAATATAGGGAAGAGAACCATTATAGGGTAACTGCTACTAGTGCTCTAAAGGTCATAAGGCATACCTTCATCATTTTATTAGTAGATTTTTGAGTCTATGTGGCACTTGGTGTGGTGAGATAAAAGTGTTTGAGAAACTTTTATAATTCATCTCACCACACCATATGTCACGTAAACACAAAACGTCTGCAAATAGTGTGATGAAAGTGTGCCTTATACCACTACTCGTTTGTTGTACAACCCAGATGCACAATTCTTACGCAACCCAAGACATATTAGTGAGATCCAATGAATTCCACCAATATGTCTTAGAGAAATGATATTTACACAATTAATTTACACAACTTTTATACAATACACTCACATGAAGTGTGACACATGTAATTGGGACCCATGTAAGTGGGACCCACCACATGAGTCCTACCCCCATGTGAGTGTGTTGTGTAAATCTTGTTGTGTAAGGATCACGCTTCTATGGGTCTCAAAACTTGGTGCTTATATTCAACTAAGCGTGCTTATATAGTCTCAAAACCTTCTCATCTTTCCTCAACTAAGAAAACCATATATAATCTCTAGCATTTCATCAACATCTCCAAGTATATCCCATTTGGACAGAAATTAGCGATAAACTGGTTTATAGTCAATTCTTACAAATCAATCTAATAAAGTAACATGTATCTCATAGCATCTGAGAAACACATATTTTTTTAATAGCTTGTGCTTCTCACATATTTTTTTAATAGCATATGATTCTCACATGTTTTTTTTTTAATTAATACCGTTTCACATGCTTTAAAAATACATGTCATTTTTTCATACTGGTTTGTACAAATTGACTGCAAACTAGTTTGTAGCTAATTTTTGTCCATCCAATTTTCCCATACTTTGCAAACATATCAATAATGGAATTCCCCACAAAATACATAAGAGAGATGTAACCAAAGCGTACGTGGTATGCCATGATGAGAGTGTCCGTTGGGAGGTGCGGTTTGAAAATAGAAGCTACGGATGCAAAAAAAAAAAAAAAAAAAAATAAAATAAAAAATGTCTAGTTTCATTACCTTGCACATTTTTTATAGATCTCCGTATAAAAAATGTGCAAATTCACCATTGAATCTATGAGACCACATGTATGAGTTCTACATATTCAGTGGTAAATTTGAAAAAAAAAAAAAAAAAAAGTTCAAAAGATGTATAAAAGAATGATACTAAACATATCTAAAAAAAAAAAAAATGTAAAAAAAGTATAAAGCATTTTACAAAAAATAATTTTGGTCAACCGTAGAATATATTATTTTGGAAAAACATTACTTATCATTCATGATCTTTCATTACTTTTACAATCATACTTTTAAACTTAAAAAAATGTTAATTTAGTGTATTCATCTTTCAATTTCACACCTCCATTAGGATTTTTTGTTAAATCTTGTCAAAATTTTCAAAATACCCCTATTTTTTTTTTAAAACAATATATATATACAAAAAAAAAATTCAAAGATTCATGCATGTGTATTTTTACAAATTCCGTTAAATCAATACCACCGCTTAAATCCTTGTATTTTTTCCCTTTTTAATTCTGCTAGGATTTAATGTAAAATTCTAACGGAGTGGTGCAGATGAAAAAAAAATAAAAAAATTGAAAGATGAATACACTAAATTGTCAATTGACACTTTTTAAAATTAATGAGAATGATTGCAAAAGTGATGAAAGATCAAGAATGATAAATGAAGTTTTCCCTATTATTTTTCGGTTGATCAAAATTTTCAAGTGCAGTCAAACAGTACCTAAAAATATTGAAAGCATTTTGTTAAAAATATTATTTTATATCGAAACAAATTGAAGAATAAAAAGTTTCAAAACATGAACTACTCTCCGATTAGAGGAGTCCAACTCTGAACAAAAAAAAATGACGATATTTTCAATAATCAACCAATAGAATTAGCCGGGCAAATCTTCACTAAAACCACACGTGCGGTTTTCCTGAACGAGCAAGTTTAGTAGAGAGAGAGAGAGAGAGAGAGAGCAAGCGAGAGAGCGAGCGAGAGACATCGGGAAGGCCGGCCACGCGGTGGTCGGGGAGCTGGCCGGTGGTGCAATACTGACGAAGAGAGAGAGAGAGAGAGAGAGAGAGAGCGAGCGAGAGACGTCGGGAAGGCCGGCCACGCGGTGGTTGGGGAGCTGGCCGTTGGTGCAGTACTGACGGAGAGAGAGAGAGAGAGAGAGCGAGCGAGAGTCGGGAAGGCCGGCCACGTGGTGTTTGGGGAGCTGGCCAGTGGTGTAGTACTGAGAGAGAGAGAGAGAGAGAGAGAGAGAGAGAGAGAGAACGTGTGCAGTATTTAACGAATTTTTTTTTTTTTTCAAATATTTATATATATATTATATTTGAAAGTAATGGTCAGGTGGCGCGCGGGACAATTCCCGCGCGCCTACCTACACAAATTCTGGCCACGTGGCCAATTTCTTATACATATACATATATATTTTTTATCAATAGTGTATAAAACCTTAATAAAATTTGTTTTTATTAATATATATTTGATAAAAACAATTGGCCATGTGTATTTAATACAAGTGGCCACTTGGACGCATGTAATAAATACACGCGGCCATATACAAAACCTTAATAAAATTTGATTTTATTAATATATATTTGATAAAAACAATTGGCCACGTGTCTACAGTAATCACTACAGTAGACACGCGGCCAGTTGCACCTTTTTTCGTAGTGCCTGTTGAAGACATAGAATTATCATATAATGATGTCGTTCCGCTCCAATTGCTTTACAAACGACGGCAAGCTACTCAACACAAGATAATGAGGAATAAAAAGTTCCCAAAAGAAATTTAATTTACATTGAATGAGTTGGTTTAAGGATATTTTTTAATGCAATCTTTTTCTCTTTCTTTTTTTTTTTTTTTTTTCATTGTTGCTTTAATTGGAATTCAGACTCATGACAATTTAACTTTTAATTTTTAGATTCAAAAAATTATGCTTACTAACGTACGTGGTAAATTATATGTAACATTTTGATCCAACAACTCAACCTTTTTTTAAAAAATAAAAAATAAAAAATTTATCTAATTTGTAAATTATCTATTATTTTGTACGCGTATGTACTTTGTGCAAATATCGAATATATAATAACATGTTAGATGCAAATATATAATAAAACAGTGCATGAAAATACACCCACGCATGGCGTGCGCAGGTAATTTTGGGCTAGTAATTTTTTTTTTTTTTTATTTAATTTAAATTTACACTTTGCGAGCCAAATTCCACTCCCAAAAGGCACTTAGACTACAGAAAAAGAGAATCGACAGATTGAATTGTAAAAGTTTATAGGTCTTACTCACTCTCAAAAGATGTCTTTTGAAACTGAGTAAAGCCCATAGACTTTTACATGGTATCAGAGCCGGTTCCTTAAACGATGATGAGAGTCCATGAGAAAGGAGGGATCATTATGGCATATAAAGTGCCAAGGTCAAGTTAATCTTGTCGATGTGAAACACTTTAACACACCTCCTCACTGACAATTTGGCCAAACATGTGTTCAACATACGGGAGGAAAATGTCCATCATCGCAAGAGACCCGCTTTAATATCGTGTAAAAGTTATGGGCCTTACTCACTCTCAAAAGACGCTTTGAGAGAGAATGAATGTCCATGACTTATAAAATTTTCAGATCATGTATCCCTTGGCAATGTGGCATACTTTAACACGAATATCATTGGAAAAAGCTTAGTGCACAACCTGTAGTGCAAGAATCAAACTCCAATATCATTTATTTGAGAAAGAAATTAACTCAAGACATACAGAAAACTACATAAAACGAAAAGACTTGACTGTATGCAGTGCAGCAACGTACACGAGATTGATGTAACGATCGAACTCACAGTGTCTTTATTTCATTGGGGCATCTCTGATTCCTACCGATTTTTGTGAAGATTATTGACTTCAAAAAAGAGGAATTATGGGCGAGAAACACTTGGATTCGGAAAAGCGTAAGCAAGCAGGTCTGGATCGTTTTCAAACGCAGCCATTTCTTTTTCCTCTAAAGTCACCCATGCCTCTGTGCCCTTACCACATTCCATATCCTTAAAAAGAACACAATTAACAAACGATAAGTTATCTCCCCCAGAAGCACCAACCCAAAGTGGCTTCCCCCATCCAAAATCAACCTCGTTGAGACCAAAATTACACCAATTTGTAAATCCAAATGATTCCGGCTCTTCTTTTTGAAGCATTTCCGCTATCATTTCCGCGTAACCACTAATCAGCAAAAACCCTTCGTCGCCTTGTAAAGTTCTCATAAAATCGCCATTGACTTCCTCGATGGATTGTCTTACTATGGTCGCTAAGTCCCGTAGGATAATATTTGTCTCAGCTGGGTCATATACTGCGTTGGCTACTATTATCACGTTTCCCATGGAATCAGCCGACAAGGGCTGCCCCATTCGCCTTCTAATGTCCACCGCATGCTCTAACAAGGACGGCCTTGCCAAACCCGATATCTTCATAGAGGCACCAATCAAACATTTCCATATGAGTGCAGCCAATGATTCGTAGCGCGTAGGGTTGGACACGTATTCGCCTTCTGCTTTGGCCTTCAGGGTGACTATCGCATTGGCATCAAACACAAATCTCCTTGTGACGGATATTGCTTCTTTTTTCCAAGCGACCAAGAGTCGATTTGAACAAGTCAACGACAGCAGATCTCTTGGAGGAAAGAGTGTCGATGCAGTGGTGAAGTCGGGCCTAAACAGTTGCTGATCATTAGCCCCACGTGCAATGGTCGCCCAACTTTTAAGGAATGCACTCACTGTGATTCCGTCAGCGATGGTGTGAAGCACGCAAACACCAATGGCTATTCCACCGCAATTGAAAACATTAACTTGAATAGCCAGGCAGACCGCTGAAGCACGGTCTTGGCAAGTCACCCAAGGCTGGCAATGGCATGGAAGCAATTGGCTCAGTAAGTCTATTTTGGGTGGATCGAGGAAGTCAGACACATTATAGTCGACAAGGGCTTCGGAATATGAGGCTCCCTCGTCATTACATTGGATAGAGAACTGATCCTTTTCCCTTCCTGACAAAGGGTAAAAGCGTGTTAGAGCTTCCGAGAGTGATTTCTTCAGCTGGCTTGATATTTGAGCATGATTGAGAAGGCCATCATTTGTAGGGTAAAACAAGATTGTTGGAATATAGCTTTTGGGAGCAATCTGGTCGAAGAGGGAGAATTTTAACGTTTTGAGGTGAGAGGGCGTTGGTGATGAGGGCTTGATGGTTTCTCTTGAAATGATACGAACTTGCATGTTTGCTTTTTTCTTTTGTGAAAAAAGATAATGTCACGATCTTTAATCTGGCTTTCTATTTCGACAGACCCGTACGGCAAGCTTTTTATAGCAATTTGCAAGTTCAGGTAGTGGATGGATACGTATTAATTAATTGTTGACAACATCCAGAGACGTGTGAAAAAAGGCAAATTCTGAGTTCGTTGTCGACAGACGGCAAGCTTTTATAGGAATTTGCAAGGGCGCGCATGTAGTGGATGGCCGGGGTACGTATTGTTAACATCCAAATGAAGAAGATAATAGTGTAAGAACACATCATTTAAGATAGATATAATTATGAGAACAAGAAAGAGATAGGGAATTATGGTGGTTTGGCACATTGCTTATGTTCATATATACTTTAATGTTTCTTTTTGGTTACATTTTTATTTTATTTTGACTATATACAAGACTCTATTTATAGATTAAGAGTTTGAACGTTACATGTTTATTCTACTTCTACATTAATAACAATAAATTTAATTTACACTAACTATCTTGTAACTCTTGAATTCTTGTAATTCTTGTCTTAATACACCCCTACAAACCCAATGGTAGATTATGTAAGTTGAGGTTAGATCATGAACATCAAAGAATACAAATTTTTTACAAACTGATTTGTAGAAAACTCTTTCATCATTTAAGATATTAGGAAAAAAAATTGTGAAATTGGACTTGGGGTATGCGAGTAGTAGCTAGAAGGGGGTAGGGATGTTTGAGGTAAACGGGAGAAACTGGAAGGGGCTTTGATCGAAGAGATGTAAGGCTGATTTGAAAGAAATGAAGAGATTGTAGTGAAGGTGACAAAAGATGGGGTTCTTGCTCTGCTTTTTTTTTTTTTGTAGGGTATCCATTCCATTTTCCAATCAAATTGTAGGTAAAGAATTTGACTGTGTGGACCCGGCAGTGGTTGATGAAGAGGAGGGAGTTGTAGAAGATGATGGAATAGCGATTGAGAAGAAAACATAATATGAGATCATAAAATAATTGGATTGGTGCCTTTAGAAGGCTATGTAAGAACAAATAATTTAGGAAAGAGATGATAACAAGAAAGAGAGACAGAGAATTAAGGTGGTTCGGCCTACATGTGGACGTCAATGCTTCTTCTTGACTACATTTTTTAATTTCCTTTATTATTTGATTATATACAAAAGCACTCTATTTATAGAAAACGAGTTTGAATATTATACGTCCCTCTTACTTCTACATTAACAACAATAAATTAATTAATTTACATAAATCATCTTATAACTTTTATCTTTTGAGTAATTGTAACTCTTGTACTTCTCAATAAAGAAAATTGGTTAAAAAATGACAAAGAGCTACTCAAAAACATGAGTTGCTTTAATGTGTGTACTGTGTAATTCTATATATTAATTGAATAGGAGTACAAGAAGAACGCATGTCACTATATATGGCATGCTTGCGTTGTAGAACAGTAGAAGAAAATTCTGCAATTAAGACTCACGTTAATCTACAACGGGTCACTTTTTCACCCATATGGGAAAGTCCATAATAATGCAAAGATCCACAACGGTAACTTGCAATACAAAGGCCCACAAACAATCAACAACGGTAATATTCTAGATAGAGATAATATCTTCCTAAACCAAGGGCATATCTGATCTCCCATGATTTATGGTGAAGCTCGATCTGTATGGGGTTCGTTTGCCCTTTGCTTTATGATCACCAGTGACGTATAGAAATTTGCAAGTGCATGCAGTGGAAGGGTACGTGTTGTTAACATCTGGGCAGAGACGTACACGTACAAGACGCGTACGTACGCCAATTAAGCTTTTATAGAAATTTGCAAGTGCCATGTAGTGGTAGCGTACGTATTGTTAACATCCAGAGACGTATACGTGCAAAAGCCAAAATTCAAGGGCCAAAATTAACAAATTAATAATTTTTTTAAGAGGTAGGGCTCACGGGACCCGCCAGCCCTCCTTAATTAGTTCCGTCACTCGCGTAATACGTATAGCTAGAGCTTCTAACTAGCTTGCCACGTTAATAAAAGTGATCATATATATATAGTCAATCTTATTAATTTCTCTCGTGTGATCTCTTCGATGGCTGCTATCTTTCTAGCTAGCTCAACCTATTACTACTTGGACCCTCTTAATTGTTATTGATACATCGGCAAACAACAGAAAATTAAACCTAAGTTTTTGCCCAACAAAGAAAAAATATATGTTCTATATATATATATATATATATATATGCTCCACAGTGTTTATATGTCACCATATATACCTATACTTTAATCTTAATTTCTTTTCACTCCAAAAGAAATTCCCCAGCTCTCTCGAACCCTCAGCTCGTCCCTTCTCTCGAAAACCCCACCTTCAATACCCAAATCAATCGGGTGAGCTCTTCCTCTCTCTCCCCAGTCCCCACCACCCACACGAAACTTAATTTCTTCCTCACCCTTCCTCTATAAATCCTTTTTGTTTTGCATTTTATTTTTCTCTTCTTTTGTATAGGTTCTGAAACTCAGATTTACCGCTCATCTCTCTCCTTTCATCACACGCCCCTCGACCACCATTGTCGTGCCCTTATCCACTTTCCGCTGCTCCACTATATATTCTGCATGTGTACCCCATGCGCCATCACAGCACGCGTGAGCCGAGCTATATACGTACACGTGACATCGTTTCTTTTGATCTCTAACCTAGCTGCATATTTGTGCTAGCTTCCTATAACATATGCCCCCTTCGGTTTATGGATAATTTCAGGTCTAAATCTGATGTTCACTATGTGTTCACCGTCAGACACATCCAAATTGTTGACAAACATCGTGGTGTTGTTTCTCTTTGATTGCTATGGTCCGGTCATCTATAGTGTACGTTATTCTTCGTGTTGTGACTCCTCACTCTTCTTACAATTACCGTAAGTTTTTTTGGCGACTGTTCATTCATTGTTTTGCCTTACAAACTGCCACTTTTGACGACCTTTAATATTGGGTCAGGCTACTAATTAATCATATGCCTATTCTCAATTTTTTTGCTTTATTCATTACAGTGGTCAATGTAGGAATTCTCCCCCCTTTCTTCTGTTTAATGTAATCTCATTTAAAAAAGAAAAAATAAAAAATAAAAAACAAAGAAAGCTAGAATCGCCTTCATCTCACTATTGTCATATCTTATTAAGATACGTGTAATGTTAAAATAAAGACTCATATTTTTTAAAAAATTCTTTTAAAATTAATATGACTTTTAACATTATCATTATATCATAATTAATACTAATCTATCACACAATTAATAATAATTATAAAAATCATATTAATTTAAAAAAAATTCAAAGAAGACATCAATCTACCAATTTAAGAATATTACTCGCAAGCTGGATAAGTGCACCCGTTATGGTTTTCCTAGCTGCATCCAACAGGACACTTAAAAAAAGCTCATGCCTGATTATAAAGCTCCTCGAAAGTAGCACCAAAAGGATTAAAGCAAAACATCTGTCCAAACCCTCATACTCATACAACACGTGTATAACTTACTGCCTCCATATGTCGACACGTATTATCTCCCATCACAGCCAATAAAACCCTCTCTCTCAAAGGCCAAAGCTTTACATTGCCCTATAAAAGTCAAGGTCCCAGGCTCCCAGCACCATCCCAAACCACGTTACACTCCTAAACTTTGATCTCAGAAATTTTCAGAATTGCTTTACCAATATGACAACAGCTGGGATTGGAATTCCAGTATGTGTTCAATGTGGGACGGCTAGCAATCCTTGCCGGTGCAAGGTGGTCGGCCCGACTCTTGGGTTCCTGGCGTTTGCCGCGGCTGCTATTGTGGAGTGGCCGGTGGGGGATTTGGTCTATTGCTTTCGCCACATGAAGGGCCGCCGCATAATGGCTCATCCAGCCACCGTTGTTTACCCAACCGTCTCCAATGCATTTCCAATTTGATAACTTCTTTGGTGAAAGCGGCCGCTTGTGTTATAAAATAAATCGGTGTCTTAATGTGTTAATTAAAAGTTGTACGTAAGTTGTGTGTCTTTTATGTTTTAATTCGCTTCTAATGATACCAGTTTGTGACTACTTGCACTACTTCTTAGCTAGATAATAGTAGAGAAATACTAGCATGTAGAGGAAGTGAACTATTGCTAATAGAGTGAAAGTAAACCTAATCCTAATAAGGAAAGAAAATATTTGTATGTAATGAAAATAAACATTTTGTTAGTAGTGAAAGTAAATCACTCATAGTGAGGAAAATAAATAAATAAAACAAATCTAATAGAAAATAAATAAAGTCATAATTGTAAACAACAAAATAAAATAAAATAAAAGTTTGACTTGACGATCAAATCTTTTCTTTTGTATTTTCATTGTTTGAGAACAAGTAAAATTCTAAACAAATGGCCCTGCTCTAATATTATTTTTAACATTTTTATATTTTCGTTTTAGATCTAGATCGATGTGACTCCAAGATACAGGCATTTGTGGGTTCAATGCGAAAATTGTCGTGGATTAAATTATAAGAAATTTTTGTTATGGATTAAATTATAAGAAATTTTTGAAATCAAAAATGAATATTTGCGAACACCGTAGACATCATTTGAAAATGAGTAGTTCAGATAGAATCGAGCTTTCGGTTGATCCAGGTACTTGGGCTCCAATGGATGAAGACATGGTCTCTCTGGATCCCATTGAATGGGCATATTCTGTCCTACATCAAACTTATAGGTCTATGGGTGTTTAAAAAAAAAAAATAGTTTTTTGAAGTTAAATTCTGTTAAAATATTTGATGGATTCTTGTAGATGCAATGTCAGCACTGACGACAAATGACACTTTTAAAATTAATATTAAAAAGAAAAATAATAAATAAGTGACTACTGATTGGGCAACCACCCCTTTGGGCGGTGGCCAGCGTAGCACCCCTCGTCTGTGTGATTGATGCAATTAAAGTTATCCTTTATCTTGAGAGCTAAGGAGTGGAAATGGTCTAGCTCTGCAAGGTATGAAGAGCTTGTTACTATTCAGAGCAATATGCTGCCTAGTGTTAATTGGTGATGTTGATCATGCCATTTGGGTTACTTCAAAGAGTCAAAGCTGCTACGTGGGAAGATATTAGAAAGCAGGAAATAGAAGGTGGATCGGTGGAGACTAATCTGGAATGTTGTAGCTAATATTCCCAATTATGTTTTTTTTTTCTAATTTGGCTTTGTTTTTCGTAATGGCCTCTCTACTGGCCGGAGAGAAATTATTGAGCTGTGGTTTTGTTGGGGATGTGTCTTGTTCTTTCTGCCGAGGATGTATTGAAAATGTTGAGCACTTGTTCTTTGGTTCTGGCCCTTCTGGGTTTAATGCTAGGCTGCATGTGGAAGGCTCTTATGCAGAAAAATTTGCCGTTTGATCCCCCTGTTGAGTGGTCTGATCGATATATATAGCGAGTCATGGTCTTCAACATTGGAGGAGAAAGATCGAGTTTATTTTTTGCCAGCTTTAGCAAACTTTGCTTAAGAAATGAGGGGGAAAAAAAAGGGTGGGTTTCTTTAATTTGGTTAATTATGAAAAGATGGCCACAACGAAAGAGGAGATGGTAATGAAATACAAAGATCCTTGAGCAACATGCTATTCCAATAGACCTCAACAGTGACAATTACCATAGCACAGTATTCAACCTCAGTGCTTAAACGGGCAACAAATGATAGCTTTTTGGCATATTAAAACATATGATTCTCTTTGTTTCAATTCACTTAATGAGCAGGCCAGCCAGATTTAAAATTAGGGCATTTAATGGTATGTATAAAATTAATTTGGCATATCTGTTAAAAAAATTAAATAATATTGTAAAATTGTTTACACTCAGTGACAGGATCACACGAACTCACGGAGGCCAATAAGAGCCATGACCCTCCCAAAATTTTTATAAAAAAAAATCTCATTTGTATGTGTTGATAAGGAGAGATTTTGAAGTGGTTGGTTAATTGCCCTCCCAAGTTGTATGGCATTCTTCCAAATTGGCTTGAAGAACTGGCAGTTGAAACTTTATAATTGAGAAAAATGCAGAATTTGAAGGCTGTCTTTGTTTGTCTTGGAGAAAGCTTTCCAATTTCTTGCTAAGCATTTCATTTTTTTATATATATGTTTTGAATTTATATTACAAGCAAAAGATGCATTTAATTATCTATTGTAAAATTGGGAAAGAAAGAGGTGTGTTAAAGAGGTGGTAGTATTTTAAGAATGATGTCGGCTTCTTGAGTGGACAGTTGTTTTTTTTTTGTTTTTTTTTTTTTAGAACTCAGTTTCATATATTTGAAGGGCATTTTTGTCATTTCACTTTTATTTAAGACAAAAATGCCCCTCAAACTGCAAGGAACCGTTCCTTATATGTGTGTACATTTTATTTTGGCGTTGAATTCTTGCTTTCGTCACCCAGTTTTAGATACATAACTTTAAGTTTAAGTAATTGGGACAATAAAAAAAGATATTACCCATTTAAATAGCGTATTCTTTAACCTTCTTAATTTATTCTCTTTCAGAGGAACAATAATAACTCAACACGTGTACAAGAAAACAAGAATGCCCTTCATCTTGCTATTGGTGCATGTTGGATAAGTGCACCCCATGCATTGGCTACATCCCACTAGGAGACTAAAAAATATCTCATGCCTAATCAGAAAACTTCTCGAAAAGTCTCGAAAGTGCACCAGAAGGATAAGGCAAAACATCATCTTTCCAACCCCCTCATATGCTGACAACACGTGTATAACTTACTGCTCCCATATTCGGACACGTAGCATGCATCCTCCCATCACAACCAATAATAAAAAAAAAAAAAAACCCTCTCTCTCTCACAGACCCCGACATTGCCGGCCTATAAAAGTGAAGGTCCTGCACCATGTAAAAAACACGCTTAAACTTGATCTCGGTCTGATATTTTCAGATATTTGTTTCTTGGTATTTTTCTCTTCTCTACTACTTTAACACTTGCTTGCAACCAATATGACGTTTCCAATATGTTTTCAATGTGGGACGCATAGCAATCCTTGTCGGTGCAAGGTGTTCGGCCCGACTCTTGGGTTCATAGCGTTTGCGGTGGCTGGTATTGTGGAGTGGCCGGTGGGGGCTTTGGTCTATTGCTTTCGCCACATGAAGGGCCGCCGCATCATGGCTCATCCAGCCACCGTTGTTTACCCAACCGTCTCCAATGCAATTCCGATTTGATAACTTCTTCATTAGGTGAAAGCAGCCTGTGTTAAATCGGTGTACGTCTTAATGTGTTAAAGTGCGTACGTAAGTTGTGTGTGTGTTCTTTTTTTTTTTTAATTTATTTACTTTTTTATAATCATGTATTCGAGGCTTTATCCCAATTAGATTTTTAGGACACCGTACGGTAGGTTACTCCATATGGATAGGATAAAGTTCGAGCGGCCAAGAGGTACCTTAGATCGACCTGGCATCTCCGATCCAATCGATCCAACTCCTCGGATTATGTATTGTATTTTTTTATTTTTTATTTTGTTCTGTTTTACTTTGCTAATTATGAATCTATGATGATACCGGTTTGTGACTACTTGCACTTCTTATGTACTTTTTCTCATGTTACTTCATTAATTAATGGGCTTTTTCTGTAATTTATATATATAAATGAAACAATTGAATCACTTCATGATATAATTGTAACTGACATCAAATTCAGGAAATTTTTTTTTTAATAAGATTACAATAAAGCGTATGATTCTGCGCACAAAACTTTCTTCTATTTAAAAGCTTTGATAACGGCGTATTTCTTTGCCTGAATCAAGATCCTTTATAATTTCTTCCCAGCGTTTTATGTCGAATTGACTTGGACATATTAAAGATATGATATGTTAATACTAATAAAAAATAAAAATAAAAAAAATTGTTCCAAAAAGTTTGTTCTTACCCTTGATGTTGTATTGTATAAAAGTTTTAAGCAAAAAATTGTTTTACTAAATCGAAACGTTCTTTTTAAGAGTGAAGAAATAAGTTTTGAATTTTTTTTTTATTATTCATTGTTAACATGTTATATTTTTAATTTGTAGCATTTTTTACGTCATTTTAATGTAAAAAATGCTTAATTTCAAAATATTCAAAAATCTCAAATTTTTTGAAAATTATATAGAATCTATCCGCTTTGTCCTAAGAGAGAGGTGATTCTCGTACATCACATGTACAACAAGTGTACAACACCCCTCTCACTTGGGGTGGGCCCTACACACTGTGGAGCCCACCCCATGTGAGAGGGGTGTTGTACACTTGTTGTACATTTATCATTTTTCGTCCTAAGAATATTCGTAGTGAAGTCGTCAAACAGACGAAATCACCAAAATCAGACGATTTTGTTATTATTTTGCATTTATTTATTCCATTTTCGTGGGGAAGGTCGTTGATGAGCAGAAGATCAACACCAAAAATATCACAGGGGAGACACACAACCAGAAATCACAGGGGAGACAACCGGAAATATCACAGCAAACACACAAGAAACACGATCGGCCGGAACAGGGAGATCAACACTAAAAATACACATTTCATTAAAACCCATTAATCAATAATAGCCCAAATTAATCAATAATAGTCCAAATAAAAAACACAAGAAATTACATTAAGATTTTTCTGTTTAATCACAGAAAAATTCACCAAAAGTCATCTCTCAACTCACTGGAAAACACCCATCGGAAACCCACCAGAATTGCCACGATTTTCACCGAAAAATCACCCCACGTCTGTGACGTCCCACATCGCCTGGGAATGAGGATGTGCTTATATGTATAAATGCACCCTTTATGACACAACGCGTTTTAAAGCCGTGATGGTCATGAACCTATCAGAACTCCGCAGTTAAGCGAGCCGCTGCGAGAGCAATTCTAGGATGGGTGACCTCCTGGGAAGTCTGATATGGGGAGCCAAAAAGCGGACAGTATTGTGTCATTGGGGGTGGGTCGTTACAAATGGTATCAGAGCCATTGCCCAGCCTGAGATGGTGGGAGCGTGCACAAGCCCAAAGAGGGTTGCCGGCGGGCACTCGCTGGGATGCCAAGAATGGGGGGATCCCATGAGGGTCGCCAGCGAGGACGCTGGGTCCCAAGAGGGGGTGATTGTGACGTCCCACATCGCCTGGGAATGAGGATGTGCTTATATGTATAAATGCACCCTTTATGACACAACGCGTTTTAAAGCCGTGATGGTCATGAACCTATCAGAACTCCGCAGTTAAGCGAGCCGCTGCGAGAGCAATTCCAGGATGGGTGACCTCCTGGGAAGTCTGATATGGGGAGCCAAAAAGCGGACAGTATTGTGTCATTGGGGGTGTGTCGTTACAACGTCCACCGGAGATGGGTTCTGGCCGACGACCCATGGACGTGGGTCTCTGGGTTCGTCAGATTGCTACGAGTCCTCCACGATCGGGCTGGGTCTCTCAAGTCTTAGGTCTCCTAGAAAATAGGCTCCGATTGGTCACGGGTTGTAGAGCGATTTAGCTGGAAATCACTCCACAGATCGTCGTGCCTCCTGCTCCTCCAGCGACAATCCATGAAACCCACTGGAAATCGGCGCCTCTGGACGGTCGGATCTTCTCCGGTTCTATCTCCCGATCTCTCGAGTCTGATCTCTCCCGTTGTGCTCTCTCTTGATCTCAATCTCTCTCTCTCTCTCTCTCGTTCACTATCTCACTGTCTCTCGGTGTGGAGAGCGAAGAAG
The DNA here is from genome assembly GCA_028654335.1 of Alnus rubra. Classification (NCBI taxonomy): domain Eukaryota; kingdom Viridiplantae; phylum Streptophyta; class Magnoliopsida; order Fagales; family Betulaceae; genus Alnus; species Alnus rubra. Next base: position 1,458,236 of record JAJPGS010002370.1, read on the forward strand.
GAAGAGGAATCGGATTAGAGAAAGAAGGAAAGAAGAGAAAGAAGAAGAAGATAATAGAAGTGTGAGAGAGAGAAGAGAAGAGAAGAGAAGAAAAAGGAAAGGGAGGTATGAATTCTATAACAATCTAAAAAAAAGTAGGTTAGTTGAAAAGGAAATAAAAAATTGTATTTATTTTAAAGTAGAGAATATTTAAAGAGTTTGATATTTAGAGCTTTTGAAAATTAGAGCATTTGTAGTAAAGTCGTCAAACAGACGAAATCACCAAAATCTAACGATTTTGCTTAAAATCACGTCTCCAACGAGCTCATCACCTCTACAGTAAATTTGAGGATTGTCAGGAACCCTCGTCTGATCAGACGAGGGCAAAGTCGATCGTCTATTGCTATTTTCTAATTTTTTATTCCATCTCTTCTCTCACCTCTTCCTATTCATCGTCTTCTCGAATGCGACGACCGTTGGAGTAGGATCCTTTCATTCGAATGGTTGTGGACAGCGCGGATGGCCGGTTGGGCGTGGAGCACCGGTGTGGCGAACTGTTCAAGCGGAGGTACAGCAAGCAGTCAGTGAACCACGGAGATCCGACCTTTTTTGCTCCGGTCGTCAAAAATCAGGTACCCAACGTTGATAATCCGGCCGATTTTGCTCTGGGCTTCAAAAATCAGGCACCCAGCGTTGATGATCTATCCGATCTACTGAGGTTCTATGTTTTTTTTGCTCCGATCGATCTACCCAGCTAATACCCAACGTTAATTTTGCTCCTCGGCCGATCTACTGAGTTCCTTTTTTTCTTCCTTTTTTTTTTTTTTTTTTTAATAAAACTAATAAAAAAATTAATATTTATTTGAAGTAGAGAATATTTGAGGAGTTTGATATTTAAAGCTTTAAAAAAGAAGGTAGCTAAAATAATAAAAGTGGTATTTTTCATCAAAATTTACTGAAATTTTAACGGAGTTCACTACAAGTACTTTAACCAGGTGTACAAAATTTTTTTTTTAACTATATATGAATGTGAAAAATTAATCAATAATGAATTTTAGAAACGCAGATCGAGATTGGACCGACAATTATCTACTGATCATGATAATGCTCGCTTTTTATATCCTAAACGTGAAAAGTCTATGACTGTCGCAAAAAGATAGTAGGAATAATATAACTTTTTTCTACTTTACACTTTGCATGCTTTTTATCATGAACAGGCCAGGCCATATTCCAGTCTCTCTGGATTAACGGGTAATCAATTCCCCATGATTCAATTAAGATTATGCTAGCGAATGAGTACCATCACCAATTTAATTCTAACACGTATCATGTGTGGGACCCTAACAAACGCCGTAGTTGTTTGGGCCTTAGGCACGTACGTACGTGTGGACCATAATGTGGATAATATAAGAGCACGCAAAGTTTGGGCCCCCCCCGTTCGTCTTTGCTTAGAAGCCTCTCGAATTTCTTTCTTGATCATATATATTCAAAACAAGCAGTTAATGGTGACGCCTAGAATAAAGAACACAATATTCATCAGAAACCTACTAGATAGGGAATTGCATGCCTTTTAGAACATAAGTTTATCCTTGCATTCATTTACAAAAATTATAATTATAATTAAAAATCATGATCGGACAGAATTCATTCCTGAGAGTACACCTCTTTTGTGTACATTGAGAATTTGAGATAGTGTTCTTTGCAGATCAAAAACTATTCAAATAAATTTATGAACAGAGTTGGATATCTTTCAAATTTGGTATGTATTTAAACCAAATGATACGTTTTACATTGAATTTTAATGGTGGATAAAAATAATGAACATATGAACAAAAAGAATACATTTCAATCTTGTTCACTATCGCCTTCTTCGACTGCTCCACTCTACGCCGATCTCCTCTACACCTCCATCTAATAGCCACGCGCTGGCGCATGGTTTCCACTTGCAGGCGTGTGGCTTCCATGTGTGACCCAGAAGCCGTGCTATCCTTGCACCTCCCCGTTGCCGCCTTCCACCATCGTAGCTGGTGTATTTTGATTTTTTGTTGTTTCCTTTGTCTTTTTTTTTTTCTTTTTTTTCTAGCTTGTTGTCTTTTGTGGGCTATGGTCTCCTGATCTTTTGTTGTATTATGTTATGATGGAGACTTTTCCTTTCTGGCTTTTGTTTGTTGGTTTTGTGTATTGAGGTTCATGCCCCTTCAATAAGGATTGAATGGACTTTTCGACGTTTGTGCATCTTCTGGAGCTCTTTGCTTAATTTGCTTCTGTTAGTAGCTAGCCCTTTGTGGCCGCTCATGTTCTCTTCATGGGTAAGGTCATATATTTGACCCATTTCAGCTAGTTTCTTTGTTAGTTGTTCAATAAATTATTGCTTCTTGGCACACTAAGATGTATGATTTTCTTTGTTTCAATTTATTTTATAACTAGGATTTAAAGTTGGTGTATTTATTAACGTTATATAAAAAGTCAATTCGGTATGTCTGTTAAAAAAATTAAATACTATGAAATTATGTACACGAGCCACATGTACATGATCAAGGCCATGACCCTCCCAAATTATTAATTTTTTTTTAAAAAAAAAAATCTCATTTGTATGCGTTGATAAGGAGAGATTTTGAAGTGCTTGAAACTTGAATTTTTTTTTGTTGAACAAGTTGAAAAAAATGCAGAATTTGAAGGCTGTCTTTTCCCCAAGGCCAAAAAGCCAAAGAAAAAAATAGATGGAGGACCTGCCTAGTTCTTTGTTTGTCTTGGAGAAAGTTTTCCAATTTCTTGCTAAGCATTACATTTTTTTTTAATATGTGTTTTGAATATATATTACAAGCAAATGATGTATTTATCTATTGTAAAATTGAGAAAGAAAGAGGTATGTTAAAGAGGTGGTCGCATTTTAAGAAGAGATATGATTGGATACGATTAAAAAAAAGTTGTTGAATTGTATAAAAGTTGTCAAGAGTTGTATAATAATTATTTCTCTTTTAAAAAATGATGTCGGCTTCTTGGGTGGACTTCTTCCGATTGGTTCCGTATATTTGAATGGTACTTTTGTCATTGCACTTTTCTTTAAGACAAAAATGCCCCTCAGGCCTCAAACTGCAAGGAACCGTTCCTTATATGTGTGTACATTTTTTTTTTTAATTTTATTGAAGGAATATGTGTGTACATTTTATTTTGGCTTTGAATTCTCTTTTGTCACCCAGTTTTAGATACATAACTTTAAGTTTAAGTAATTGGGACAATAATATTGTTTAACCTTCTTAATTTATTCTCTTTCAAAGGAACAATAACTCAACACGTGTACAAGAAAACAAAAATGCCCTTCATCTCGGAATTGGTGCATGTTGGATAAGTGCACCCCATGCATTGGCTGCATCCCACTAGGAGACTAAAAAATATCTCAGGCCTGATCAGAAAACTTCTCGAAAAGTCTCGAAAGTGCACCAGAAGGATAAGGCAAAACATCATCTTTCCAACCCCCTCATATGCTGACAACACGTGTATAACTTACTGCTCCCATATTCTGACACGTGGCATCCTCGGGCCCATCACAACCAATAAAAAAACAATACCATTACTCCCTATAAAACTCAAGGTCCAGCACAATGTAAAACACGCATAAACTTGATCTCTCTGATATTTTCCGATATCTGTTTCTTGGTATTTCTGTTCTCACTTTTAACACTAGTTCCTGCAACCAATATGAAGAGTGGGATTGGTCATCCAAAAAAAAGTAGGAATCGTAGGACGCATAGCAATCCTTGCCGGTGCAAGGTGGTCGGCCCGACTCTTGGCTTCGTGGCGTTTGCGGTGGCTGGTATTGTGGAGTGGCCGGTGGGGGCTTTGGTCTATTGCTTTCGCCACATGAAGGGCCGCCGCATCATGGCTCATCCAGCCACCGTTGTTTACCCAACCGTCTCCAATGCAATTCCGATTTGATAACTTCTTCATTAGTTACTAAAAGCCGCTTGTGTTAACTGTTAAATCGGTGTCGATCTTAATGTGTTAAAGTGCGTAAGCTGTGTGTGTGTGTGTGTTTTTTTTTTTTAATTTATTTACCTTTTATAATCGTCTATCCAAGGCTTTATCCCAATTAGATTTTCGGAACCACGTACAAAACGTTCCTTTATATGGATAGGATAATGTTAGAGAGGCCAAGTGGTAGAACCTTAGACCTGGCATCTCCATAATGACCAATCGATCCAACTCTTCGGATTATGTTTTTTCTTTTTCTTTTTTTATTTTGTCCTGTTTTAATTCGCTTATCAATGTTATCATGAATTATGATGATACCGGTTTGTTACTACTTGCACATCTTGTATACTTTTTCTTATGTGAAAAATGTTACTTCATTAATGGGCTTTTCCTGTAATATATATATATATATTAAATAAAACCCGATAATGGTTCAACGCAAGTGTACGTACAAAACAACATTACAATTCAATCACTTCATGCAAATTGTGTAGTAGATCAAGCAACAAGTGTAATTATCTATAAAAACTTGAGAGCGAAGGAAAAAGGGCGATTTACGAACTCCGAGAGCAGAGAGCAAGGAAAAGCATTTCGTGTTGGGGAGGAGGGAGGTGTTTTTGGGTTTTGTTTTTTAGATAACAGTAGGTATTCATCTCTCTACGGGCGTTGTCGGCACCTTAGAGGAGAAGGTGGATTTTATCTCGATCGTCCTGTTTCTGGGATGGAGAGGTCGCTTTTATGTCTTTGTTGTTGTCTTTGCTTCGTGGGTCTACCGGTTTGATGCGTAGAGTCCGGTGCTGATGTTAAATCTGAGTGAGTCTCCCTAGATTCGGTGAAAGGGTCTCCTCCTATGGGGGCGAAACAAACTGTCTGAAGAGGAAGAACAAATTAAGCCGATGGTTTCACCCACACCGAAACCCATAAGAGAGAGGAACTCCAGGGATTTGGTGGCTAATGGCTATGCTTTGGTCTTTTTGGATCTGCAGTTATTACATGATGCGGCTACTGGATTTGTTGGATTTGTTGCCCAGGTTTTCTCCATGGAAGCTTGCAGCGACGATGGCAGTCGGATCTCTGCTGGGACGGAGGTTCGGGTGATCGAAGAGCGGTTATGTTCTACGGTAACCGATCTCTTGCACATGGAGCACCAGGCCGAGGTTTTCGGTAAAGCAACGGTGTTAAAACCGTCCGATAAAAATTGTATCGTGTCTTTGATGGCTTAGTTAATGCGCACCCAAACCGACGAGCTTTTTTCTATTTCATTGTTTGTGTCTTGTATAGTATTCTAAATACAGCCTGCTCTGTTTTTTGGATCAATTTTTTATATGTAAGAGCTATTATTTTTATATGTAAAAGCAATTATTATATATATATATATATATATATATATATATATATATATGAGTAATAATTGAATACCACCTAAAAATACAATTTTTCATCATCTTGTCTATGTGGCAAGGCGGTCCCCTACCTTAATTTATTTTTAAAAAATACAAAAATTCAAAAAGTAGTGGGAGGGACTACTTTGCCACATAGGTAAGGTGGTGAAAAGTTGTATGTTTGGGTGGTATTTAATCATTACTCATATATATATATATAGCTTAGCATGTGTATCTTCTCTTAGATCAAGTAAAGATTCATGTGACGTAGATGTATCTTTTGTTAATTAGGTATTTTTTTAACAGTTATAGTCTGTTATAATCTAAATTTGACTTTGCTTGAGTAAAGAAAATTTTACTCTCTCTACGTCTGACTTAATTTATTAGAGAAATTTTGTAACCTTGAGCATTAGTTTGTTTGGTTTCTTTTATATATAGCAGAAGATATGTTTTTTTTTTAAAAAAAAAATAACTCAATCACTTCATAGTTCATATATAATATAATTGAGGTAATGCTTGGGTGAAGCAAAACTTTCAGAATTTATCCGAAAATTTTGCTTCACCATTAATAATTACAAGTATACCATGGTAAAGCAAAATTTTTAGATGAATTCTGAAAGTTTTGCTTCACCGTAGCACTGCTCGTATAATTGTAACTGACACCAAATCCAGGAAAAACAATTTTTAACAAGATTACAATAATCAAAGTGTATGATTCTGCGCACAGAACTTTTTTCTTTTTAAAATTTTTGATAACATTATTGGCTTTGCCCTAACCGGGTGTACAAAGTTTTTTTTAAGCATATATGAATGTGAAAAATTAATTAATAATGAATTTTAAAAACTGACCTACAATTATCTACTCATGATAATGCTCGCTTTTTATATTCTAAAAGTGAGAAGTCTATGACTGTCACAAAAAGTGGATTGCAATGTCCCTCGTGCAGTGCATGATTCGAATATTTTCTTTGATACTAAATTGTTTACCATCATTAAGGGTAGGGATTAGTTTTGACCATTTGCTCGGTCTAATTTAATTGTAGAGATTCAATATAGGTTGCTTGAGATTCTTCTTGGAGGTGTTGATTTGACTGTTTGGTATTCTTCCAATGGTGTTTATTCTTGTGCAACAACATGGGATCAATTGAGAGTTAAACTTCCAGTTGTTATGTGATGGAAGATAGGTTGGCACTCTCTGACTATCCCTTGGCATTCTTTCTTTCTTTGGTTGGTATTTAGAGAAGTCATAGTAACTAAATACCATATGAGTAGTTAGGGATACTCTGGAAATGTGCTTTGTTTGTTTTGTCATGCTTATCATAAGAGTCAGGAGCACATTTTCTTTCAGTACGGTTTTAGCTTGCGGATATGGCAGACTTTGATGTCTGCGTGTCTCTTCACTGAAGTTTCATCTGATTACGAAAAGGTTGTAACCTGGTGCATTGCTAAGCTCTGAGGGAAGGACTTACAAGCTAGTCTTGGCAAACTTTGCTTAGATGATTGCATTTTTTTATCTTTGATAGCAGATGAATGCTTTGGTGCACAACAACAATTTGAGATCTGAGGAGGCTATTGTTAAATAGATAACGTGGGAAGTTAGTACTCGAATCCTTGTTAAGGGGTTATTTAAGAACCTTAATAAATGTATAGAGCTTGTAATTAGTTGGAATTTACAAAAGTTGTTGGTTTGTTGTTTTGTTTTGTAGTAATGGGTGTATAGGTTTTTTTGGTAGTTATCTTTTGTTTGAGGTGTTTCTGGATATAACGCTCCAGATTTTAAGATATAAAATAAATATCTTAAAATTGAATTTAAGACCTAATAATAAGGCAAATGAATAAATATAAATATTTATAAAAATAAATATTCATTTATTAAGAAGTGTTTATAATTTAATAAAAGTTCAAACGGACCTTAAATTTTAAAATAATGAAAATAGGGTCAAACGAACTCCGTTTTGGTCGATTCAAAAGTCAGAACGCTCGTCTCGAAGTCCTCTAGCTAACCTTCGAATTTCATAATTTTTGGACTTCGTTTAGTATCCGAAAATGGTATTCTGATTTAGACGAAAATTAGCATTAATAATTTATGGACCCATTTTATTTATTCCTACGTAACAGTCCAGCCCATTTCTATTTATTAAAAGCCCAGCCCACGTGAAGAAGACCCACAGCCCATGTGCAGCCCCCCCCCCCCCCCCCCGGCTCCTTCTCTCCCCTTTTCTTTGATTTGTCTTATATATCAAAGCAAATATCTAATCTTCAAACTTGCTCCCCAAGTTGTTTCTCAACCCTTAGATCAGATTGTTTTGGGTTAATCTGGGCTGTCCAAAACCTTATAAAAGGAACCCATCCTCCTCTGATTGCTCACGCTCAATCTCTCTCATTCTCTACCTGCAACTTTTCTCAATTATTGTCCCTCTTTTGGTTTGGGTTCAGCAACAAAGATAATTTCTCTCTCTCTCTTTCTCTTCCCCTCTCTTCACTGTCTTCGTTTCAGTTCACCTGCAGGGAAGAAGAAGAAAAAAAAAGGAAAAGAAAAGTAGGAGGTAAGAAAGAAAGAGACAAAATGATAAAAGAAAGAAAAGAAAATGAAAAAGTGTTTGTGTTTGGTGGGTACAAAAAAGAAAAGGAAAAGAAGAAAAGAAAATGACAAAAGCAAGAACTCTCTCCAGAAAAACATAAAAGGAAAAATAGAAAAGAGGAAAAAGACAAAAGTAATGGGATATTTGGTGAGGGCTTTGATTTATTTTATGTAAATTTCTAATTTATAAGTTTTAGTTTTATGAATTTTATATATTTTATTATTATAAATTATAAATGTGTTTTATGTTGTGTTTAAACCTGACTTTTTTTAAGTAGCGTGAATAATTTATAAAACACGTAATTATGTTGCTTGAATAAAAGTTACTATTTTATAAAAAGCGTTGTTGCGCTGCCTAAATGCTTTTAAATATGATTAGGCATTATTAATGCCGTTAATCTGCTCAATTTAATGAAAGAATAAAATTAGATTATCTTATAAATATAACAATTAGTTATATTAATAGTTATGTCTATTATGATATATTATATTACTATGGTTTAAAAATGAAAATAATCATTTTTAGTAAAAGGGTATTTTAATTATTTAATAATAAATTCTGTTATAATGCCCACATGAAATATGTGACATTATAATTAAACCATTTTATATGCCGTTATTATGTCTAATTCACTATTATTTGCATTAAATATATATTGCAGTGAACAATTATCTGTGAACCTTTTTGGAAGCTGGAAATAACGGTGAGTATTACTTACTCACTGGGGATGATACGTGTTGGTGGTCTTTGATGATGTTGTGACGTCTGTTTTATTTAATTGTATGCGAGTTGTTTGGTATTTAACATTTTTGTTTGGAATAATGTATATGTCACTGCAGTGAGTATTTCTTACTCACTGAGGATGATATGTATGGTGGTTTTTGATTATATGTTGAAGTCTAATTTATTTAATTGTATAAGAGTTGTGTGTAACATGTTTTGTTTGGAACCATGCCTATTTTATTGAGTATATTATTGACATGATTAATGATTATATTGATAAACTGTCATTGCATATTTTATCATGAGAACATATGACATGTTAACAAGAAAAGACCGAAGGTTAGCAACCCAAGGCAAAGACCAAGGGGTAAAGTCTTAAGGTGAAGACTGCGGGTGAAAGTCCTAATGCATCAATCAATCAGACAAACTAAGGGTTAATGTCCCAAGGCAAAGACTAAGGGTTATAGTCTTAAGGCTAAGAACAAGGGGAATAGTCCTGAGGCAGTACTAATTCAGACCATAGGTTTTAATAAGACTTAAGATGGTGAGAGTCCACAAGCACTGATCAGTAATTCACTAATAATAATAAGATCAAGGCTTAGACCCTATGGCATTAATCAATAATAAGTCTCACGGTTTAAATCCTGAGGTATAAATGAATATTGAAATTGTGCATACATATAACTGTCATTATATAATTGTATAGTGTACTTTTAAATGATTCAGTATTTTATTATGTGGTCAAAGATCGTTGACTCACTTGATCACAACATGAAATTGTGGTGGTAACTGTCATCTCATGCGAGTTTTTGCAGAATGGATTGAAGAACGGAACTACTAGGAATATTATGATAATATTATTATAGTGTGGTTAAAGACTTTTAAGTTGATATGTAATTATTTTTATATGTTAAGTTGTATTAGTTGAAGACAATGTTTAAATATTATTTAGTACCACATGTGGCACATATGCTATTATTTTGAATGTATTTATTATATCAGAACAATTGGTTAGTATTTTTATATATTGAGGTAATTCAGTCAGCTCTGATATGTTATTGTTAAGAAAAAAATATATTCCGCTGCCAATATTTATAACTCTGATAATGTCGTAATGTCACGTGAAAATCGAAATTTTCACTTACATTTTTTGTAAAAGTAGTGCGTTACATTGGACTAGTGTTTACTAGCGAGTGTAGCTTGTTGAACTTTTATATATATATATATATATATATTTTTTTATATATATATTTTTTTTTTCTACTTCTTGTCATGAACGGTCCATATTCTACTCTTTTTGGATTAATGGGGCATCAATTCCCCAATCAAGATTATGCTAGCGAATGAGTACCATCACCAATTTAATTCTAACATGTATCATTAATGGGATCGTAGCTAACACGTAGTTGTTTGGGCCTTAGGTACGTACGTACGTGGACCATAATGTGGATAATAAGAGCACGCAAAGTTTGGGCCCCGCCCCCCGGGAAAAAAAAATTGTCTTTGATTAGAAGCCTCTCGAATTTCTTTCTTGATCATATCCAAAGCAAGCAATGGGGACGCCTAGAAGGGCTAGAATAAAGAACACCTTCGTCAGAAACATACTAGATAGGGAATTGCATGCCTTTTAGAACAAAAGTTTATCCTTTTAGTCATTTACAAAAATTATAATTATAATTAAAAATCATGATCGGACGGAATCCATTATTATTCTTGAGAGTACACGTCTTTTGTGTACATTGAGGTAAGTGAGAAAGGAGCGGAATTAAAATAATATATATTTTTTATTTTTTTATATATTATATTTTTATTATAATATATAAAAGTATAGTAATTACAATTCAAAATATAAATTATAACATAATATATGTATCACAAAAAATACTAACCAATTGTTCTGATATAACATAATATATGTATCACAATATATGTATCATAAATATATATCAAACTGATATATCAGTTAATATGTAGGCACTAAAAAAGGGGGGGGAAAGAAAAAATACAAAATACAAAGTGTCTAAAGCTCCGAAGAAGAAGGCACAGAGGAAGTTGCCTACTAAGACCACATCAGGTACTCTACCTTCGGCGGGACATCAGATTCCATGGCATCAGCGGCAACAATAGCGGTCTGTTCCGAAGAACACATCAAGGCACTACAAGAAAAAGCCGCAAAAGCCCGATAGCAACCATGCCTATGAAAGGTTGCTGAGCTTGTTACAAGGGATGCTGAGGAGAATGGACAATATGAGCAATACCCGATCACATCTATAACGGGTACACCAGGGTTGGGTCAGAAAGGATGACATCATTCACCCATTGAGGGGGAGTGGACTCACCTAGTATAGGTGCAGTCTCACCATGCCTAGAATTTTGGTTCATAAATTCCAGTACATACCAAATTTTTGTTTAAATATTTTCAAGAATATGTTGTCCAGTGGCTTCCAGCATAGTGTCAGATAGAGTGCTCTTTGGAAAATAGATCAATATTGAAATCATATGTTCCAGAGATCTCAAATTTTAGATGAGTTAATTCCCCCTGCTCATACAGAGTCTTCCGTAACATTTTCCTCTAGATCTGCACAAGCTAGAGATTCAGGAGTGAATCTTCTTTATCATCTTGCAGACCACTTGTCTAGAGGATTTCTTTCTGCGGATGATCAATTTCGGGCAAGAAGACTCAAGTGACTGAAACTTTTCAGTCTATGGTTTCCCGGCTTCAAGAGCAAGAAGCCGAAGTGGCTCAAATTTAGAATATGTGATATCTTGAGGTCTTTAGGTTTCCTCTTATGTTGATTTGAGTTTTTGTTGAGACACATTACAATTTTTCTTGTTGTTTTGAATTTTGGTAATTGTGGTTTTCTTTATACTCTGTTTACCCTTTGTCCTTTTGTGACAAAAAGAGAGAATATTTTTGTTTTGGACCGGGAATGTATTTCCAAACCGGTCAAGTATTTTTTGTCACAGAATGACCAAAGAGGGAGTTTGTTAGTATTTTATATTGGCAACATTCTGGTTGACAATAACACTTTATGTAATGGTTGCGATTTAACAGGATGATCGGTTCTCAAATTCAGAATCTTCATGTATTCAGACAATGTTCAAATCGAAGCATGTGACTGATCACAAGCATCTTGAAGATATTCATGAAGAGTCCTTGAAAATTCCAAGGCAAATCAATCGGTTCCTGTGCAATCGTTCGGACGGGCCATTTGAAGGCGCTCGGACGCCCCGCAGTGTCTCACAGATAAACATTGAAGACGTCCGGACGTCAGAGCAACATCGTCCGGACGCTAGGTCAATCAGTATTCAACAATGAGTTTTTTTTTAGAAGTCGACACTGTTTGAGAAGTCTCTGCAAGCCGTCCGGATGACGTGGCAACACGCTCAGACGATGTCCAGTAGTTCAGAATATTCCAGAGTTCCGTTCGAACGCGGAAATGATTTTAGCGAAGACCGTCCGGATGCTGGGGTCTAGTCGTTCGGACGTGAACCTGATAAAGATATAATTACGCTGGTTCTGAAAGGATATCGCAGAAAACCGTCCGGACATGACTAACATCTGTCTGGACGCTCGCCAGCCAGAGTCCGAATCCAATAGTTTTTTTAGGTCTCTTGAAGCCTATAAATAAGGGGCTATAGGCTAGTATTTTGTGCAGAATTCGGTGGTGAATTCCATAGTGCTTTGAGAGGATGTTTAGGGAGAATCAAAGATCCGCTAGCTCTCTAGCCGTTGCCAGTGTGTGCTAAGTTGTTCGTGTGAAGTCTATCTTAGGGGTCGGCCCTAGGGTAAAAGAATCCATAAAAAAACTCATTCAGGTGGAAGATCTGGTTGTGAAGCGTTCATATTGAGCTACACGTCAGAGTTAAAGGTATGACTACTGCATAGGGTTATGTGAGTACGAATGTCTTGTAACTAACTTTGTTTTTGGATAGTGGATTTCTTGGGTTTGGCTGCCCTAGAATGGTTTTTTTCTCTTCATAGAGTTTCCACTTCGTAACAAATATCTTATTTTATTTAAATTTCGCATTTAAGATATTTGTTTGCACACAAACACGCACATTTGGTTTAAATTAAAAGTCAATAAATTATTTTCAAAAGTCTATAGCAGCATTGAATATGTCAAAATGATAATGCTCCACCTTGATGTGATTCCGTTGTTGATGACCTCGACCTTCAACATAACGAGCACTCAAATATGGAATGTCAGTTTCAAATTTCTTGGAGAAAGAAACTACTTTATCAAGCAAATTATCTTAATCTTCATTTCTCAATTTTTGGAGGAATGTTTTTGTACTAGAAACTAACTGCATAGCATTCAAGATGTCCTGAGATTTTTGCTGCAAATGTTAACAAAGATGATTGGTCGTACCTATGATTTCCATCATCAAATATAAAATGAATATTAATTTTAAGGATGTAATCATTTTATAAGTAGCATTAGCATCTCCACGTTGAGAGTAAGTAGATCCTCCTTTGATAATATTTTCAAGCGCTGAATAAGTAGAACCAAATATCCTTATTAGGCTACAAATAGAATGAAAATGAGAAGCCCATCGAGAATCACCAGCTCGTTTCAAAGTGCCAGTTTGGTTAGCTCATTTTTTAGTTTCAAGTTCATCAAGAGCTATCAAATGTGTGATTTCTGCTACTTGAGTTGCTTGTAGTTCATCATAACGTTTATATGAAGCACTAACCACATTGATAATGAAATTCAAATTTGAGAAGAACTTATGAACAAAAACTACCTCTTGAGACGCAACAACTAATGTTAATTGTAATCGATGAACAAAACAATGAACATAGTATGCACAAGGACAATCGCTAAGAAATAATGCCAGCAATCATTTCAATTCACCTCGCATATTGTTAGCACCATCATACCCTTGTCCACAAATACTTTGAATATCAAAACAATATTGAGAAAGAACATCAGATATTTTATTTTTGGGTTAAACATTTTTTTAGTCCCTGAGTTTTGGAAACTTTATTTTTTAGTCCATGAGTTTCAATTTGCATCACAGATGATACCTCAGTTTTGGGAAATGACCGAATAAGTACCTCGGTTAACTTCTCCGTCCAAAAACTAACAGACTGCCACGTGTCAACCTATGAGGTTGACACATGACACTATATAAAAAAAATTAAAAATTAAAAATTAAAAATCTTTAAAAATGAATTAAAAAAATTGAAAAAACAAAAAAAAACAAGGGGTGGCTGCCACCCCCCTTGGCAACCATGGGGTGGTTCGGCCACCCCAGACCGGCCAAGGGGATGGCTCAGCCACCCTTTTTTTTTTTGTTTTTTCAATTTTTTTTTAATATTATTATTTTTAATTCATTTTTAAAGATTTTTAATTTTTAATTTTTTTTATATAGTGCGACGTGTCAACCTCAGAGGTTGACACGTGGCAGTCCGTTAGTTTTTGGACGGAGAAGTTAACCGACGTACTTATTCGGTCATTTCCCAAAACTAAGGTATTATCTGTGATGCAAATTGAAACTCAAGGACTAAAAAATAAAGTTTTCAAAATTGAGGGACTAGAGGAGTACTTAACCCTTTTCTTTTTAAAGTCAATGCCGATGTATCTTTAACATGGACAATATCAAAGAAGCGTTCTTATATAAATCCATCTTTGTCAACAAATCTCAAAACAATAGCCATTTGTTCTCTCTTAGACTCATCTTGTGCCTCATCAACAATAATGAAAAATTTTGAATCACCAATTTCTTCACGAATTGCATCTCGTACCCTCTTTGTCAAGACATGTAGAATCTCTTTTTGGACATAATGTGAAATATATTTAGCATTTTGTGGAGCATTTTCTAAAACAACCTTAGCAACATCCTCGTTGTAAATGGAGATAAGTTTTATCAACTCAAGAAAATTGCCACGATTTTGTGAATCGGGACCTTCATCATGATCTCTAAGAGCACATCATTGAGATATTAAATACCGAATAAAATCGATTGAAGCCTTCAATCGCAATCGATTATTCAATTTTTCTTTTGAAGTTTGCTTATCTATCACCATATCAATATGTTGAGATTGGTTTGGTTCTTCATAGTGTCACAATACTTAACAGCATTATTATGAGGCGAACATGGCCTATTTCCCATATGGACCAAAAAAGCACAATTCATATCATCATTAACCTTCTTCTAATTACGAAATCCTTCAATGGTAAATGTATTAGCTCCAAACCGTCTTGTTGGCTTTTCACAAAATAGATAACATGGTAAACAATAAGCAACATCTTTTGTAGGAGAGTATTATAACCAAGGAAACATTTTATACCAAGATGATTGAAATCTCCGATGATTTTTTTCTTTTCCTAAAAACGGATATCCAAAACTATTAGGAGGAATGAATCTATATGGACCGTCTTTAAGATAAGCATGTCTAATTTCATCTTCTTGATTAACAGGATATTCCCACTTTTGAGGATGTAACACTGGATCATGTTGTAGAGTAGAAATGTTAACTAACTCAACTTTTTGAGATTCAATTCTTGGCATCTTATAAGCAACTTGCTCAGGAGCTGATGTTTGATGATTAGATGTTGATGAAGACATTTTAAAATTTGAATTAACATATTTTTTCTTAAAAAATGCATCAATTGTTTTTTATTTGCTCATGTTGTAATCTAAGAGTTTTCGGGAACCTGAAAAAATTATTTATCTATTAGTGTTAAGACTTTTCACACTAAACAACTAATGGCCTAATGACACATATTCTAATGATAATCTAATTAAATTATTAGCATATTCCAATAGCTATTAATCTAACAAATTAACAAACAATGTCTTAATAAAAAGAACAAACAATAACAAATAACGCACTTGATAGTGGCAAAAATTCTAGTGAAAGTTGTTGTCACTTGGCCCAATCCCAAAGTATAAAGAAAACATTATTAAAAAAAGGGTTAAATATATAAAAGCCCCCCAAACTACCACCCTTTCTCCGGATGGCCCCCCAAACTACCAACACTGACACTCCGACCCCCCAAACTATCAAACTCTCGTTTTTTGGCCCCCTTCGTCAGTTTAAGTCGTCAAATTGGATGGAAAATGCCCACCTGCCGTGCACGTGAGTTTTTAAGCCCCAAAAGTCCGAAATTGCCCCTCTGTACAAGTATGATGGTTCTAATGGTTCTTCTAATGACTCGATCACGTCTTTAGGTGGAACCATCCCCCGAAAGTCGCCTCTCCACACGCCGACGACGCTTTCCAAAGCAGCAGCTCGGAGGAGGACACCGGTCGACGCATTCCGGCAGCCCCCGAAGGTCCCCTCTCCACACGCCAGCGACACATTCCAAAGCAGCAGCTTGGAGGAGGACACCGGTCGACGCATTCCGGCAGCCCCAAAAGGTCGCCGCCGTTTTCGTCTCTGTTCACAGAGGCCGACGAGCTTGCCACCCTTGACATCCCAAAACAAGGTCGGTTTTAGGTTTTATTTTGTTTCAATTTTAGGGTTTTATTTGATTAATTTGGAACAATTCTTAGGGTGTTCTATTTGAGTTTGAGTTTTATTTTGTGGACGAATGGGTGTTTGATGGGGTTTGTCTTTGTTGAGATTTTTGTGATGCACAGTGAGTGTTTGATGAAATGCCTAAATGGGTGGGTGTTTGATGGGGTTTTTCTTTGTTGAGATTTTTGTGATAGACATCTCATTTAACTAATTTGCAATAATTAATGAAGATGTACATTTGGATAACGGACCACTAGCTTTGATCACATGCAGTTATTGGAACTTTTTAATTTGGCAAACTAATCTCATCAAGATCATCCAATGATAAGAAAACTTCGTCCAAGCATGAGAGCTCTGTTCCGTCGTCGTCTTCGGCACGCTCATACACTTGGCATATCACCCAGTTACTGTAATCCTGGAAAATTCACAACAAACGACGAACTGATAATTAATTAAGGTCTAAGGATCCATTGTTTGAATTAATTTAGTAATTAAAGTGAAACAAGTAAAGTAGTTAACTATTTTTCTTTTGGATGATCTGGTAGTACTACTGGTAGAAGTAGGGGAATCTGAGAGACCATATTAATCTACTAACCTTTTTCCCAAACATTCCTGTAAAGCCAGACCCTAAACAATCGACATATGGCCCTACCAATAAATCAAACACTAAACAATCAACATCTCAACCAGTAAAAATGCCCTATGACTTTCCCTATTTCGAAATTTTGGCAACAATCAAGATTCAGTACCCTATATAAAAAAACCCAAAACAAGAATCACAATAAAAGCTACACTGTCTATATTACCTCTGGGTGTCCGAAAAACCCAACTCCAAAATGCAGGGCAACACGCAGATCAGCACAACTCTGGCAAGGCAACGTACCTCCGGCAACCGACGTCTGGTGACGCACCTCCAGCAACCCACGTCCGGCGACGCAGTGCCAAGGTCCGAGCAACGCAACTCCCGTGAACCCCGGACGCCCGCGAGCTTTAGATCCAAGCCTTTGATTTCGGCCCTACCCTAAAACCGAAGCCCGGCTGATCGGTCGACTGCTTCTTCCTCCAAGCCTTCGATTGCAAACCTGTAGAAACCGGACCAACTTCGACTAACCCTAAAATAAGACAACTCTATTTTTTTTTTCCCATTAAGATAAGTCTGTTCGTTCAATATGGTGAAAGGTGGCAAAATTGTAATATTTTGCCACTTTTCACCTCATACGGGCACTAAAGGCAAGCAGGGCATTTTCGTAAATCCAGACTTGTACAGAGGGGCAATTTCGGGCTTTTGGGGCTTAAAAACTCACGTGCACGGCAGGTGGGCATTTTCCATCCAATTTGACGACTTAAACTGACGGAGGGGGCCAAAAAACGAGAGTTTAGTAGTTTGGGGGGTCGGAGTGTCAGTGTTGGTAGTTTGGGGGGGGCCATCCGGAGAAAGGGTGGTAGTTTGGGGGGCTTTATATATTTAACCCTAAAAAAAAATTGACAATGTTCTTAAAAAAAAAAAAAAAAAGAGAAAGAATAGTCAATAAAATTATTTATAATCACATTGATGTCAAAAGAATAAATAAATAAATTGAATTCGAGTATAGAAGTTTGAACAAAAATAAAAATTACGATTTATTAAGTAATAAAGATGAAAGATCTTTGACTCTTGCAAAGTGCAAACCCCACTTGGCACTTTGCCAAATTTATTAAATATCACCCCCACCTTTGACAATTGACCATGACCCTCTCCCCACACCACACAGTCCCCACCCACTTGGCATGTATAAAATCTATTCTGCTCATGTATATTGTACACATGTTAATTTACTAAGTACTCTAAGTAATTGTAAATTGTAATTCATCACTCACTATTCATTCAACCATCAAGGCATCAACCATTCACCAACGCATCATTCATTAAGTTGGCCCATTAGATATCAATATATCATGGATGCTTTACTTTTAATTTTTTTTTTATCATATTTTCTATTAAAATATAAAAAATTCAAAATATTAACAAAGAACCACAAAAAAAGGACACATGTCCTCACGGCTCACTTTCTCACTCACGGCTGTCTTCAGCCTTTTCTTATCACTTTTCAGTTTTCACTTACAGCCTACTCTTCTTCCTCTCTTTCTCATCTCTGTCTTCTTCTTCTTCTTCTCTCTCTCTCTCTCTCTCTCTCTCTCTCTTTTTTTTTTTTTTCATCTAATCATGTCTCTTTGACTCTTTATGCAATGATACTCAAAAGTTCATAGTTTAAAATAAAAATCAGAGACAAAGAGACTCAAGTACAGAAATATTTATAAGTTCCAGGCTTATAGCATAGGAGAAGCAAAGCAGCTCGGCCTTGGAGACAGGGGACTGAAGAACTGAAGAAGAAGATTTGAGGAAGATTTGCATGTAGAGAAAGATTTGAGACGTGTCGATCATTCATGATGTCTAATTTTGGTTTTGGGTCGGGTTTTCTTAGTTCAATATCAGCCCAAATTTAAGGGTAACTTCCATTTTTTTTCTTCTTCTTCTGAGCAAATACAAGAGAATGAATGTTTTGATTTAATTTGAAGGGACTTGTAGCCTTGTAGGGGCAGAATAGAGTTTGAGTTAAAAAATTACATGATTTTTTTTCCAGACATTTAGGGGGGGGGGGGAGCGCCCCTGCTCGCCCCCCTGTTCTTTACACATCAAAAACTATTCAAATAAATTTATGAACAAAGACGAAGTTGGTTTGGATTCAAACCAAATGTTACATTTTACATTGAATTTTAATGGTGGATAAAAATAATGAACATATGAACAAAAAATAGAGTGCTTGGGTATATTTGTTTTTATATATATATATATATAAAAGTACTTCCAAAGAAATTACAACGGATAACAGTAAATACAAAAAACATTAAAAAAAAAAAACAAGTTTTGAAAAACTCAATCTAGCCACACAACATGCACCTTCACTGAAAGGAAATGGGGAAGGTGGAAGTAAATTGTGAATGTAGCTAACGAAAGTCGCGGCACGCTATGATGAGTAAAATTATTGGGAGTAAGAGAACTCTTAAAGACTCAGATCTAGACTAGTTTCCACGGAAATCGAGTAGATTAAGAAAAGGAACAACAAACATGCACTACAAAAAAAAGGACATTTATGGACGGTTTTTTTCTAGACGGTTTCTAAAACCGTCTAGAAAATAAAATTTGCAGACGGTTTTTTTGAAACCGTCTAGAAAAAATTTATTATGGACGGTTTGATTAAACCGTCTATAAAATTCCAGACGGTTTTAATTAAACCGTCTGGAAATTTTAATTTCCAGACGGTTTTATAAAAACCGTCTATAAATTTATAGGCGGTTTTTTTTAAAACCGTCGGTAAATTTTATTTCCAGACGGTTTATTTAAAACCGTCTGAAATTTTATAGACGATTTTTATCAAACCGTCTGGAATTTCTTTTTTCCACAACACGTCATCAATCCGCGTGATACCTCTTATTTCACCCCGTCCGTCAGATTTATTTGCCAACCAAAATCACAACCAACGATCTCTTTCTCTCTCTCTAGCTCTCTCTGATCTCTCAGTCTTCTTCTTCCCCCAAAACTCTCTTCTCCCCAAATCTCTCTTCTCTCTCTCGTCTCTCTGATCCTTCTCACTAGGTGGCTATCTCGCCCAAATACGCGTCCACGATCTTGGCGACTCTCTGCATCGCAGTGGAGCAGTGCTCTCCGAAATCACCGGCGTTAAATACGGCCACCCTCTTCTCCTTCTCCACGAATCCCGAGATGATTCTCCTCACGCTCTCCAGGTCGAACAGCCTCTCTCCGTCGTAGGTGAAAGAGAGCACCAGGAGGTCGTCGACGGTCATGTGCTCCAAGATCGCTGAGATCCACTTCTCGAGCTCGTTCTTGCACTTGGTGTTCAAAGCCTGGAGGAATATCGCCGATCGGAGAAGGCATCAGAGGAAGTTGATCGGGGTTTCCGGGCTGATTCGGCCGAAATTGGTACTGGGTCGTTGTGGGTTGGAGCTGATGGGTTGGTGATTGGGGTGGGTTTCGGTGATTGTTATGGGTTGAAGCTGATGGGTTTGCTTTCTTTTTTTTTGATTGTTTGAGGTATATATTTTTGGTTGATTTGTGAAAGGGGGGTGGTTGGCTGTGGCTGTGGCTGTGGCTGTGGAAGAGAAACAGAGGAAGACGTCGATTAGCTAGCTTGTAGCAGATTTGGTGCGGCTGAACGGGTCGATGGTGGTGACCGGAGCTATCGATTTTCGGTGGATATTTCTGGACTCCAGTAGAAAACGTAGAAGCTAGCTTCGACCCTTTGACCGCTGGACAAAAATAATAATTAATTAAAAAAAAAACAGGTTCTGGACAGTTTTGCCCAAAACCGTCCAGAATTTTTGTGGACGGTTCTGCCCAAAACCGTCCAGAATTGGTTCCTGACGGTTTGGGTCAAACCGTCTGTAATTACGGACGGTTTGACCCAAACCGTCTAGAAATTTATTTAGCGACACTATATTCTAGACGGTTTTAAACCGTCCAGAAAAAACCGTCTGGAATTGATTCCAGACGGTTTTTTTTGCATTTCTAGACGGTTTAAAACCGTCCAGAATTTTTTTTTTTTTTTTTGTAGTGATGGGATCTCATTCACATACAAAGAGTCCAAAACTAGCCCAACCTGTTTGGGTAAGCCAAAAACAACAACACAAAGTAGCTAAACATAATAATTAACAACAAAAAACCTCCAAGCTCAAAAAACAGCAACACCAGAAGCGGAGGAGGTGGGCACATGGATGGGCATGAGATCAAGCAAGTTTAGCGAGAGATGGCGATAGGGTGTGAGGAGACTAGAGACGATGGTGGAGAGGTGCGTTGGTTGGTAGGATTGTCAGAGCGAGGCAGTTCGAGCATCAAAGAATCCAAAAACTAAGACCCATGACAAATCCAAACGAGAGAAGAGTCCCAGTGGCTCAAGGGAAGTGGTAGAGCGTCGGTAAAGGGGTTGAGGTTGCGATTTCTGAAAGAGATTGGATAAAGCCTCATAAGAGGTAGAGAAAGCTAGAGAAAAAAAAAATGCAAAGAGAAGGAAAATATGATGAGAAAAGAAAGAGGAGTAAGAGATGGGAGGAGGAGGTGGGCAGAACTATCAACCAAACATCATTTTAAATGTAATATCTTTACTTTTTTTTTTCTTTTTTTTTTAATTATATAGGTATCAGGCCATAATTTTGAAAAAAGTTAAAATGAATTAAAAAAAGAAAAAATCGCACACACAAACATCCCCTTAAAACCCTAAGAGAGCTTTTGGATTCCCCCCTTAACTTGTCTACTTGGGTATATTTGTTAATATGTTCTTGTGCGTATTTTTTGTTTTTATTTTAAAAAAATGTAAAGATAAAATCAGTCTTTATATTTTGAAAAATGTTTTTGGTTTGGGTTTTTTCTTAATGCTTTTAACTCAAGAAAAAACAAAAGATAGGAAATATATATAAATGGGCTAATGAAAATTTGTTTTGTTTTAATTTCTAATTTCTAATTTCTAATGAAATTTTGGCTAAGTAATAATAATGACTAACTTACTTTAAAAAGAAAAAAAAAAGAAAAAGATATTAATGACTCAAAAAAGTTTAAAGACGACTCAAGTCAACCAGTCAATTCTATGTAACCTGTAAAACACGGTGACTCCCCACTTGGCATTTGACCCAGTCCTATAAGGCTTCAGTATTTTGTTCACTCGCTTCTCTATCTCTGAGTCCGTATCTTTGTTTGCTCAATTCTCTTATTGTGATCATGGCGAGGCTTCTACCAAGCCTCCCCATGTACATGCATCATCTTTCATCTTCTTCAACACCGGCCGTCACCATTTTCTTCCTCCTAATTGCGATTTTCTCCGTGTTTTCAATCATAACATTTCTCTGTTCTTCTAGCAAAGTCAAGAAATCACTGGGACTAAAGGAGGAAACAATCTTTCGGTCGAACGAGAAAAGGCTCGTCTCAAAGATAAACAGCAATATTAGTAGCAGAGCTCTTTCAATGGTAAAGATGATTTCTTGGAGGAAGGCGCAGGCAGAAGGAGAAGAAGAAGAAGATGATGATGATTATAGTGACGAAGCAGTTTGGAGGAAGAGGATCATGCTGGGAGAGCGTTGTCGTCCTTTGGATTTTTCAGGTAAAATTGTATATGATTCTCAAGGGAACCTTCTTGCAGATTGACCTCATCAAGATCCGAGTAAGAAGTATGTTTCACTGGAAAAAGTATAGTTTTTACTTCTCAAGTTCTGTGAATTGAAGGTTGAGAGGTGAGAACTTCTTTTTTACCTGGGTCTTTTAGTTCTTTTTGCCCTTTTCTCCTCGATCGGAGTAATTTGCTATAAGAAAATTTCTATTGGAATTCAATATTCTATTTTCTCTTAAGATAAAATAAGTGCATATATCTATATATAGCCTTGGTAATAAAGTTGAGCATATAGAAAATATGCCAAACTATCTAATTAATCATGTAGGTTGACTGCTGCAAACTTAGGATTGACTAAAATCTAGTAATACCAAATTTGTTCCTCTATATATAACCCCATCTCTTGTTTATGATCTACATGTTAATTTGAGTAATACTATATACTACACCACTAATTCACTTTGTTGATGTAATATTGCCAATCAATTAATTATTAGATTTTTTTTCTCTTAATAAGAGCTGATTTAAGGATGAATTAACAGTAACTTATCAGTATAATGATATAATGATGAGATAGTGGAGTGGTATAGCATTACTCGGTTGATTTAGTCGATGGAAACCAAAGGATAGATAGATGGCAATGGGTTTGGGCGTACTAGTTTTGCTTTCTTTGCCATTAATGATTGAGCAATGCTACCCCTTCATCTTATTCTTATTTCTTTGTGTTGATGTGGTAGTCCATTAGCCTTTAGATCCGTCCTCATTAGAAAAAAAAAAAAAAAAAAAGATTGATCAAAACTATCACATCAGTCTAATAAAACGGAGTGAGAGGGAGGTTTAATATTTAACATTTCTTTTATTAATTATCAACTACACACAAGCTGTAGCAAGCACACAAAAATACATCAAGACGCGTATATATGCAAGCAAGAGTATAAGAATTTCAAATAATTAGAAAAGTGGCTTAATGGGCTCGTTTTGTTGCTTAATGGGCTCGTTTCTGTCCGGAATTAATATGATCAGGTTGGCCCAATCTGTCTTTTGAAGCCCTCCAACACCTCTTTTATCCTTGTTCGTACAGATAAAAGAGGTGACCCACAACTATGTACCTAATAGTTGAGACCCACATTGGCCGTGTCAAAAAAATATAGTCTCGAACATTTACCAATTTTTTTAATAATTATAATTTTTAAATTCTCTCCTTCATGGTATAAAAATTTAATTGGTCTATCTATTGCCTAAGTCATTTATGTTAACCCTTTTCATTAGTTTGTCAACAATTGATGACCATTCTTGCATAATTATCTAGACTACTAGACGGCTTTGTCGCTCTGATATCAATTATTATAATTAAACTAATTAATGAATATGTCTTTCTCCATAACATGTGAAGAACTGAAGAACACATGAAAAAGATAAATGTACCTTTATTATTAGACAACAGGTTATCCATCTCTGATTGATAGTTACATCCTTATCTGTAAGTGTGTGGGGAGAATACTAGTCTCTCAACCCTAATTTCACTGATGACTTAATAAAGTTTAATGGAATAACTCTATTTATATATAAGATGAGAGTACATGACTTCCCTCAAGTGCTTATAAAATGGATCGGTTGAGGACCACGCTTCATTAAGCGGAGATCACTAGTTTGAATCTCCCCTCATCCCTTTTGTGTGGACATGTCAAAAAAAAAAAAAAAAAAAAAAATGTGCTTACATAATGGTCAAGCACATTATGTATTCAATAGTAAAATGTTTATGCTAGTCCACCCAAAAGGTAATAACACAACATTAAGGAAATGTAGTGAATTAAACACAAATTTAAGACTGCAATCCACATCCTCAATCCGGCTATGCATAATGAACAAAGTTTTATTCTAATAAATCGATTTGTGTTCAAAATGCATGTGATTTTCAAATGAATTTTTAATAAATCATATAACTCACATGCTTTTAAAAACTGCAAGTTCGAATCAAATGTATTTTGAATACATATCAACATAATTGATTGAATAAAAACAAACCCACCTAAGAGGAAAACTCTTTGGAAGGAAAACTTTGTGTATATATATATATATATAATATATATATATATATATATATATATATATATATATATATATATATATATATATAAGTTTTGAGACAACAGTTACAAGCACTCAAGAGATAAGAGTTACAAGATGATAAATTAGATTTATATATAGAAGTAGAAAAGACTTTTAACGTTCAGACCATTTCTCTATAAATAGAGTCTTGTATACAATATTCAAATAAATTAAGGAAAGATGTAGCCGGCCAACAAAAAGGTTTTGACATGCATATAGATATAGACGATAGGCTGAACCACCTTAATTCTGTGTCTCTTTCTCATTCTCAACTCTTTCCTAGAATATTATTAGTTCTAACAATAAGAACTAGTACTTATACCGGCCGATATTCTCTAGGACCTCAGAAAAAAACAATTGACAATAGAATTAATGTATATATACAAAAGGACATGGACAAAGAGAAGCTAGTCGTTGAACTGCTGTTTTCTTCTACCCAATATTTTGACAAAGTCGACTGCTATTTAACTAGCTAGACAAATCTCTCTAGCTTCCGCCTCTTCCACCGGAACGAAACTCACTCGCTTCTGCAAATTTAATATGATCCGAGAAAAAAAGTCAGCATAATTATTTTCCACATGCTTTGTAATTGAGGGAAAATATTAATTAATAATAAATTGAATTTCAAAGTGGAGGTTACGTAAACAATTTAAATACGTACATCATTTGAAACAAATTTTATTTCCTTAGAAATCATTAGAGACAGCCTAATTTTAATTTTAATTTTAATTTTAATTTTAATTTTAATTTTTTCATGTCCAAATGCAATGTTCTGATTGACTTTTTGTTGTCTTCCATCATTCATTGCTAAAATCCCGCTCCAATTAGGGAGACTTTTATTCTAAACCCATCCAATTAACCTCTTGTCCGTACCAAAGAGATACAAAATCTAGCCTCTAATGGTGTTTCAAATATAAAAATTTCCTAGCTAGTCGCTTAAGGGGTTGACATGATTAGCTAGATTAGTTAATTAACATTTGCGACTTTAATCTTTTAATAAAAATGGGTGGCGTCCAAATAGAAAAGACAAAAATTTGTTCCAAATTGAATTGTAGGGATCCAACAACATGAAAGTAATATTTGCAATAAGTTCAAATTTAATTGGTCAAGTCTTTAAGGCTTCTGAATGACCCATTAAGTTTTAGACACCGGCTTGTAGGTTATTCAAGCACACAATTAAATAAGTTAAATAAAAAGAAAAAAAAAACCCGACAGTTCTTTAAGATTTCAATACCTTTTATTAAGGTGTTTTGAAATGTGTTTTTAATCTTTTATTTGACTTTTTTTTATGTGACATAAAGATAAAAACAATTTTTTAAGTTTTTTTTTTTTTTTTTTTGTATTAATGGTTTTATTTTGAAAATAGAAAACAAAAGAGGGAAGAAAAAAGTTTTAATAAACGAAGGGTCTAAATTTTTCAAATTTCTATTCGGTCAATTCTATAGGCGATTGAATAAGTACGAAAGCTTTGGGTCCGTTTGAGTTTACGATTTCAAAAAGTGCGATTTAAAAAAATAATTTTTAAAAACGCAGTTACTCGTTTGGCAAAATTTCAGTTTAACCTTTAAAATTAGTCCTTAAAATTTTACGTTTTTAAAAAAGTATCATATTACTTACGATTTAAAAAAGTAGATTTTATACGTTTTCAAATGGCAATTTTTAAAAACGTAGTTGTTAAACAATTTATGTTCTACAATTTGATTTAAAATCACATTTATTATCTACGAAATTACAATTTCAAATGCACCCTTAGTCTACTAATCTTGAGTAGCACTCTGTCCCAATTTTTTTACACAATAGACAACATGTTGATTGTTGAGGCAACAACTTTTGGTTTATATGTATATAATAATAATAATACAAAGAAAAATGTTACAATTCCTTTTTTTTCTTTTGTTGTTGTTGTAGTAGTAGTAGTAAGTGTTGAGTTTTGTGGTACGGACTGGATAAGAGAGACAGACAGGCCTTTCATGGTCAAATAAATACGTAGTTTGGCCAAGTCATGCCGCAAATCACTCTACCAAAAAGACACCTAATAAAGAACGGCTTTCAAGTCAAATTCCGTCGACTGCTTCTCTTCTTCCCATTAAAGGGCTAACGCCTAACGAGGAGTTCTTTTTCTATTTTTGGGTATTGGTGAGTGTGCCATATTCCATTCCTATAATAAAAAAAAATTCAATATATTGGATTGTTCAAATTCTTTTAATTCCGTCTTTAAAAATGTTATTTATTTTATGAAAGTCTTTTTTTTTTCCTTTCAAATATTATGAGACTTTTAAAATTATTTATTTGATCAAAATACAATAATACTTATATCAAATACAATTGTAATTTTAAAATACAAAAAAAATTTTGTAAGAAAATGTTTATGAGATCTACGTGACTAAATAAAAATTAGGCTGCCAAACACTTAATTCGATCAGGTGGGTCTTATAAATTGTTTTTTACAATTATATGCCTGATTTTTTTTCAAATTCAAACAAATAATAATAAATGATTCTAATATCAAAATTTTAGCAATGTGGTATGTCGGTCAAAAATTAACATTTTTATGAACACGAGCAATTAATTACTGCTGCATGTCCGAGATTAATCGCTTAATCTTCCACAATCCTAACGAGTCATAATTTTAAGCATAATGAAGCAAACATGGCACACGAAATTCGAAGTAAAACGTACCTTATGTGCCGTGTTTTTCTCCCCAATGCTACCAAGAGCCGGTTTCCATGGCGCTTCCCGGTGCATCAACACGCCATGATGCTCTTTTCCCTCCGGCGCATCCCCGTTAAACTCTCCGGCATGGTGCCTATAAAGATCTAAGATCTTGTCGGCCACCTCCGCCTCATCTTTGCTTTCAGCCATCAATTTGGCCACTTGAGCACTTGGCAACCTCACTTTCACCGTCAATTGGCCGGTAGCAGTACTACTGGTCCCGGGACGGCCGAACACGGGCCCCGATGACGGTCTACCAATTGAAAGGTCAGAAACCGTTCTTCGGGATAGCATCAAGCATTCGAGCCTATCCTTGGCGCTCATGTGTAAACCACCGGATTGTGACCGCATAGGCAGCTTTTCCTCCGGCAACTTCGGCAGTTGGATTAAGAAGTATATTTTCTTGGGCTTGAGCTCTTGCTGCGGCTCCAATGGCTTGGCTCGGATGCCATGACGCTTAACGGCGTCAGACTCCAATAGTACGTGACCAGGGTAGTCCTTTACAACGTCCCAAGCTCTCACGGGGGTCTTCAACTTCAAGGTTTCCCCATTGATCTTCATCACCTTAGCTTTCTTCCTCCCTCCTATACTGTTCCCCATCTACCCCTCTCTCTCTCTCTCTCTCTCTCTCTCTCTCTGCTGCTGCTTAGCTCTGAATATTCTTGAACATGATTTATATATTTACTCGGTCGTCTTACTACGGCTTTTTTTTTTTTGTTTTTGGGTGGGGGGGTTGAATTTATCCAAGTAGTGGAAAGTTGAAAAAACCAGCTATATAGCTATAATATGAACTGAATGGTCTGAATTGTTGAATTTTGTTGAGATTCCCTTAAAACTTTTGTAAAATAGTAGTGGGAAGCCGAGAAAAAATAGAAACAAGTAAAAACAATGGTGGGAAAACACAATCGCATCAATGACAAGACCCTTTGGAGTAAATGAAAATGATCAATAATATTTGGGCATGCTAAGTTAGCTGAGCTAGCTTCTTGTCACCTTTTACTTTACGCCCATTAAGAAAAGTAGTGGCTATCTTTAAGATTCTATTCATACCTTTTGGGATAACTTTGGTGTTTGTCGTTGACAGCTTTTGAAAGGGATGGAGCCTCAACTTCAGAGCAAGCAACGTTAACATACAGGATAAAGATCACAATAATTAGCTGTCCGGCCGCCAGATTATTGTTAAATTTGAACGGTTAATATGAAAGGAATAATATGAAATTTATCTATTCTGACAAGTGAACCTAAAATTTTGTTCAAATTATTAATAATTTAGACAACTAATTGTTGTGAATCATTATCCTAACATACATGAGATTACAGTACTGGATTGTTAATAGGGAAGTCAAGATTCACCAATTATGGATTGCTAGGTAAATTTTTGTAGATAAAAGTTGTGTAGTTATACAGCCATACCATTAAGCAAGCCAATCTAAAATTTACCTGTCATGACTGGTAGTCAGACAATCTAAAATTCTGCTCAAATTGCTAATTATTTGAACAGCTAATTGCTATGAATCATTATCCTAATATACCTGGGATTACACTGGATTAATGTTAATAGGGAAGTCAGATTCACCAATTATAGATTGCTAGGTAAATTTGTAAATAAAACTTGCTTGTAGTTATACAGCTATACCATTAATAAAGGCAAGCCAATATATATTTGTAGAGTACGTGTTTTGGCTTTAAATTTAGTATGTAAGTAATTAAGGGATTAATTAAACATTAAAAAAATCTAATTTTTTTAACTTCAGCAAAGATATTTTAGGCATTCTATGGACAAAAATAATTATAGCATGATATAAAGCCAAAGTGTTTTTTTTTTTTTTTGAACATAATTGCATTTCATTGATATATAAAAACTGACCCTAAAACAAAGGATTTATGGACCAACTTGTTCCCTAAGTACAATACTAGCAACACTCCTCGGAATCTCCTCTAACCAAACCGAATCCATCAAAAAACTTGAAGCTTCTTGCCAGCCTTATTACATTTTTTAGATACATGGACAAATGAAGCATATCACAAAAAACTCAATTCGGTTTTAATACTCTTTACAAAGAGACCTATCTTGGACATATTAGGGGTAGTGGCTTTGACAGCTTTGACAATTTGCAGGGCATCCCCTTCAAAGATAGCTTCCAAAAAATCTGCCTCCTTGCTAAAAATGATGGCTTGAAGAACAGCCATGACTTCAGCCATTAACAAATCAACAAGCACCTGTTTTCTAATACTGCGGGCTCCCTACAAAAAACAATCACCCATATCACAAGCAATAACCCCAATCCCTATACAGTTTCCTTCTAATTTATTGATGAAAGCATCCCAGTTAACTTAATTTTTCCACAAGGAGGGGCCTGCCATTGTAGAGGTTGGTTAAGAGATACTGTTGCCTCCCGAGGATTCCTGCCCTTCTATAGAGTTGCATCTCCTGAATTCTTCAAGTGAACTGATAGCCTCTTTAACAATTTCAGTGTGGTGAGTGACTACCTTATCAAAAACCACCTTATTTCTCCTTAGACAAATCTGTCGACAAGTAACAGCCATAAGTTCCATATTTTCCTTAATAAATATGTGGAAGCTTTCCTCGAAAAAATACTTCGGTGAAACACACCCCATCAGAGCTGCACTTTTGGAAAACAATAGAGCCTCCTCCCCATACATCTTGTACTGCCAGACAGCTCCAGAGGGCATGGATTACATATTCATACCAGGGAGGCTGATAACAGACAATATATTTGTTGCTTATGAGACTATGCACGCCATGCAATTAAGATGTGAAGCAAAGTGGGATTTATGGGCATTAAACTCGATATGAGTAAAGCCTATGACCAAGTGGAATGGAGAATTCTGGAGGCTGGAAATTAGGTTTTGAAGATAGGTGGATTAAGTTGGTGATGACATGTGTATGCTCAATCACTTACTCGGTAGTGATCAATGAGAATCTGGTAGGGTTTTTTCAACCTACTAGGGGGATCAGACAAGGAGACCTTATTTCCCCTCATCTCTTTTTATTTTGTGTTGAAGCCTTTAGCTCCTTGTTGTATAAGGCTGTGAATTTTGGTGTAATTTCAAGGGTCCCAACTTTTCCAAAGGGGCCTAGGCTTAGCCACATTTTATTCGCTAATGATAGTTTGCTTTTTTACAAGGCAAACTCAATTGAGTGGAGAAGATTGCTACTGATTTTGGGGGTTTATGAAGCTGGCTCGGGTCAAAAATTAAATTTGGATAAGACCTCTATTTTTTTCAACCGAAATAAAAGTCATGCAAAACGATAGGAAATCCATAGTTTGTCTAGCTTGACAGAGGCCCATCGCTTTGATACCTATCTTGGGCTGCCCTCCATCATAGGAAAATCAAAAATTCAATCTTTCAACAGCATCAAGGAGAGTGTCCAGAAAAGATTGAACAATTGGAAGGTGAAATTTCTTTCACAAGCTGGTAAAGAGATATTACTTAAGGTGGTGGTCCAAGCGATTCTCACCTATTGTATGAGTGTTTTCCTACTCCCGATAGTTTTGTCCAAAGAATTAAATCGATTGATGCAGAATTTTTGGTGGGGACATATGTCAAAAGAGACCAAAATCCATTGAATGAGCTAGAGAAACTGGGAAGATCCAAATCAGTGTGGGGGTCTTTGGTTTCAGGATCTTATTATGTTCAACAAAGCCCTCTTAGTGAAGCAAAGATGGAGACTACTTCAGAATCCCTCATCCCTAATAGTACAAATTCTCAAAGCTAAGTACTTTCTTCACTCTTTTTTTTGGAATCTTCTATTGGGAACTGCCCATCTTTTGCTTGGCAGAGTATTTTTGCTTCTAGAGAGCTGTTCTGGCCGGCAAAGGTTGGTGTGGAGGGTTGGTGATGGTAAAAGTACACATGTTTGGAAGGATAGGTGGCTGCTTACCTATATTTCTTACTCGGTGCAACCCCCTCAAAACATACTTGAGATTTACACTTAGGTTGCTGACCTTGTAAACACTTAGTTGAAATCTTTTTTTTTTTTTGATGAATCACTGAGTTGAAATCTTGGAATACAAACTTGCTTCAGGAGGTATATATATATATATCCCGAAATCCGAAATCCCTTACTTACGATACACTCTTTCCCAGTCATGATATCCGGGTTAAGTGGTTAACAAATATTTAGTTAAAGAATATTTTTTTTAATTTTATTTATCCATTTTTCAAAAAGCATTTTTATTCAGATCAACATTTTAACTACCTACTTTTACTATTTCATTTAATATATTTTTTTATTTATCTATTTTTACTATTTCCATAAAGGAGAGAGAATTAGACTGCTTTTTTTTATTAGTTTTTATGCATTGTTAAGTTACGGTGTTCAGCACTATAACAGTTAACCAATTTCTTAGCCGAAGTGACTGGATGAAGAGATTTTTTTACTATTTTTTTTTTTTTTTTGTTATAGGACTAGTCGGCTAGTTTGACTAGCCCAATGACCATTCTTTATTGACTAGCCCAATGTAAATGTGGGTTATTTTTCTTGGTCCATTCTTTGTTGGGTCTGTGGGCTGCGAAACAGAGCTTAAGCCCTCCTCCCCTGCTCCCTGGTATAGTGGGGGGAGTTAGATCTCAGCAGTCAACTTTTTGGTCATTCCAAGAGCCCAGTGGAGCCGAGACAATAGAAATTGTAAATGATGTAACCTATTACCCCTGTTAGTGAACTTGGTTGGCTCTTTTAGATTTCTTTTTTTTTTCCTTTCTTTTTTTTTTTTTGGAAAATATCAAAATAACATGTTGGCTTTGAACTCTTCTTTGAAATTGAGACTTGGGTTTTCTATTTTTTTTTTTTTTTAATCATCCAGTGTTAAGGATCAGTTTGAATTTGCGATTTCAAAAAGTGCGATTTAAAATCATGATTTTAAAATGTGCGATTTAATAAAAGTGATTTTTAAAAACGTAGTTAAGCGTTTGGCAAAATCGCAGTTTAGCGTTTAAAATCGCAAATTAACCTTTAAAATTATATGTTTTAAAAAAAAACACCATCTTACCTGCGATTTGAAAACGAAAAAAAATATGCTTTTTCAAATCGCAATTTTTAGAAATGCAGTTCCCAAATTATTTATGTTCTGGGATTTGGTTTAAAATCGCACTTGTTGTCTACGAAATCGCAATCCCAAACGTGTACCCTAAGACATATTTCCAACGTGAGACAGATGCGTAACATTGGTTTTTAAGAAAGAAATTGAAGCCATGGCCACTTTTTAGTTCTTACAATGATATTTCCAACTAAAAATTCCTGAACTGTCAACCTCCATGACCATGTGAGAAGGAGGGAAGGCGTTGGGGGAGAGGACTGAAGAAAAATCACACCTTTTTATACAGCTTGCAAATTTTAAATAAAGTCAATGCCAAAACTTCTAACTCACTCAAGCAAGTGAGATTTGCACTCCAATTTCATTATTAATTCTCATTTCCTTCATTTTGCACTCCAATTGCATCTCTCTCTCAATTAAGAATTGTGTCGGTGGTTTCAATCCGAAGGTCCCACAATCTCGTACTAAATTTTCAAATTTTTTTTATATAGTTGAGTAAATTCAAATAATAATAATAATTACTATTGTTATGAGTCATGTTATCACAAGTTTGAAGACTTTGAGCCCCCATAACTATTTTTTTTTTTTTTTTTTGACATTTTGAGCCCATAACTTAATTGTGCGAGGATTTTGAATAAAAAATAAGAAGATCGAACACACACACACACACATCTCCACCATCGATTCCTTGATCTATGGCGGTTCGTGTCTATAACTATTATTAGTGCTTGTTTTGTTTGTAACAAATGGCTTAACAACGGAAAACCTCACCACATTGTTTGAGAAGTCAAGCCACACAGGTAAACATTTCTGTAGCGCAATCGCCTATAAAAATACTCAATACAGTAATATATTTAAAACAAGAAAAGAAAAGAAAGACAATTCAGATCGAATTAAGAAGAACACTCCAATGAATCAACGAATAATGAAATATGTTGCAGTGGCCCGCCCGACACTGGGATGATCAGGAAAATCAAACCAATAATTTGAAACTTAAACTTGGAAAGGCCATGGCCAGTCCTTCAAGTCTTCCTCTTGCTGCACCTTGGCAGTACTCCTCCTCATGGCATAGCGATTAGCCCCATCACCCTCAACATAAGCATAGTACTTCAAGAAAAATGCAAGGGTCAAGACCACCCACTCCAAGCAAAAGATCAACACACATAACCCACCAGCCAACTTTAGTATCACAGCTCCATCCTCTTCCCTCACATACGACTTCAACTGCCCCAGAAAATCCCCTGTCCTCGTGAAGATCAGCACCGAGACCGACCCTTGAAATATTGCGGTGAGAACCGTGGTCACCATGTGAGCGGCGTACCACCGGCTAGTCCCTGATGACGCCGCCGCACAGCCTGAGACCGCCCCAGCGATGGTCAAGACGTGGAGGAGGATTAGGAAGAAGCCGCTTATAGAGGGGAGGAGGCGGAGCGAGAGGGTGAGAAAGATGCAACTGGAGGCCGCACCAAGTAGAATGTAGTTGCAAAAGAGGAAGACCTTGTGGGTGTGGTAGTGGGATTCAGCCACTGAGCTTGGTGGGGTGGTGTTCATGGCGAGACCCATTTGAGGATTCCTCAAAATTCAGAAAAATTGAACAAATTCCGGTGATTAGCGGAGATCTTGGGCAAGTGGGTTTTGTGGAATTTGAGCTTTGGACGCTTAGAAATGGTGGATTTGTTTGTAGAGAAATGAGGAGGTGAAGGGGGAAGATATAGAGTGAAGGGGGTGAAGAGACTCAACGGTAATATTTGTTGAGAGGACAAGATGAGACTCAACGGTCATATTTGTTGAGAGGACAAAATGTGACCGTTGAAGGAAAAGTCGAGGAGCCCCACACGCATAAATTGAAACGGCTAGTTCTGCTTTCAAGAGTTCCTTGCATGTAATACATACATACAGATGGCATTCATTTGATTTGGATCATTCGATTTGTTGGGATTCGACCGTTGATGGGTGGCGTGAAGAATCATCGAACGATCAAAATGAACTTATCTCAATTTTGTTGAACTAATCAACAAATGTAATTTCCCGTGAAAATCCAACTAATTAAGCCTATTCCAGATTATTCTAGATGGCCTGCCACTTGTCAGGCTGCCAGCAAAAGAAAAAGTTAACATAGAGAACAAAAAGATATTTTATAGATTGTGTTGCCGATGAATTCTTTCACAAATTTGAATGAAATTTTTTGTTTGAGAAAGATGGGTCGTATAAATGGATTAGGATCTTCAAATTATTGGGTAAATTTGAGAGAATTCATACAGGTAATTGTGATTATAGGACCTACCTGACTGAATAAGTAGTTAAACAATTCAATTTTTATTTGATCAAATAAATCTTATAAATGGTATTTCACAATCAATTATTTAAATTATATTAAATTCAGATAAATAATTTAAAAAAATTCTAATCCCGTATAATTACTGAGGGGAAATTCATTCACGAAGATGGTCTTAAAAAAAAAAAAAAAAAAAAAAAAAAAAAAAAAAAAAACATAGAGAACAAAAAGATATTTTATAGAAAGTGAACTGAGGTTTAATCTTTGTATTGCCGATGAATTCTTTCACAAATTTGAATGAAATTTATTGTTTGAGAATGATGGGTCGTATAATTGGAATAGGATTCTTAAATTATTATTCGAATTTGAGAAAATTTAGATAAGTAATTATGAGATATCAGACCTACCTGATCGACAAGTAAATTAGAATCCTCAAATTAACGTACTATTTAAATTCTCTTAAATTTGAAGAAATAATTTAAAATGATCCTAATATCGTATAATTATGGAGGAAAAATTCATTCACGAAGATGGTTTCAAATACTGTAAATCTTGTAGCATCGTTGAATAACTTGAAGGAAAGAAGTTTGTCCAACATGCATTCATATCCTCGTGGCAATATATTAGAGTCCGGATGTTACACCTGCCCAAAACCCGTATATGGCATGGTGAACGTGTCATGCATTCACGAGCATGCCGCATGCGCATGGAGAAAGATCATTAATTTGCAGTGCACGAAAATATGAAATTTACATATTAATTAACGTACGTGCCCTTCACGTGCCGTCCACCCGTCATTGGCTTCCGCCTTTGTTGCTTACGTTGTGTTTTCTTGTGGGGTTTGACCGTCTGTTTCATTTTGTTTTTGTTTTTTTGTTTTCATGTTTTGGGGTTGTATTGTTTTGTCGTGATTTCTCTTCATCATTGGTTATTGTTTTGGATTTTGACATTGTTTTTCTCGTTTCAATTTTCTTTCCGTAGTTTTTAGAGGTTTTTTAGTGAAGATTTAGATAAGTTTGTCCATATATTTGAAACCAAAAATTTCTACAACGTCCTTCTTTTCTTTAATTTTGCTAGATCGTGTCCATTTTTAAAATACTTGATTGTCCACCCTCTTACTTACGTACAAGTTTACAACGCTACATGCATCTCTACCATTCACATTCGGTTCAACAAATGTTTAGCTAAAAGAACATCTTTCTTTATTTTAGCTACCTATTTTTCAAAAGCATTTATATACAAATCAACATTTTAGTGTTATGAAGCGGAGGTCACTAGTTTGAATCGCTCCTCCCCCTCTTGTGTGACATGCAAAAAAAAAATAGTTATCTACTTTTATTATTTCATTTAAAATATTTTTTTTCTTTATCAATTTTCACTATTTTCAAAGAGGAGATAAAATCAGACTGATTTTCTTATTAGTTATTTTTTGAATTATTGAGCTATCGTGCTCAACACTATAGCAACTAGCCAATTCTTTAGCCAATTCTTTTTACTATTTTTTATTTATAGGATAAATAACATTTCGACTATTTTAATTAGCCCAATGTAAACGCACTCGGTCCACTCTATATTGAGCGGCCCAATGTAAATGTGAGTTTTTTTTTCTCGGCCCATTCTTTGTTGGGCCTGTGGGCTGCAAAACAGAGGCTAAGCCCTCCTCCCCTGGTGTAGTGGCGGAGTTCGATCTCAGCAGTCAACTTTTTAATCATTCCAAGATCCCAATGCAACCGACACAATAGACATTGTAAATGACGTAACCTAACCCCACCCCTGTTGTTGGACTTGGTTGACTATTCTCGCAACTAAAAATTCCTAACCAGTCAGACTCCATGATCAAGTGAGAAGGAGGGAGTCGACTTATTAGTTTTGAGGAAGAGAGAGAAATTAAATATGTGAGAAGGAGGCAGGAGTTGGGGAAGGACCGAAGAAAATCACACCTTTCGGTTTTAGAAAATTAGTACTTTTTTTTTTGGCTTATAGAGACTTTTTAGGGGCTTAATTTATGTCTTTTTGAAAAAGTCCAGGTATTTTTTTTTTTTCTAATTTTTCTAGAAGAGAACTTTTAGATTTTAGGAAAAATATTTTTTTTTTTTTTGTCAGATTTTGGATGGGGATCAAGGGATTTAGATTTTTGACGTGTTCAATTCAAAGACCTTTGAGAGGTTTTTCAAAATTTTGCTTCCTGCCCCCCACCCCCCATTTTTTTTTTAATTTATATTTTATTATAAAAATATAATATAAAATAATTTCATATACTTTCCATCATCAATTTAACTAAAAATTGGACTAAGACTTTATTTGGCAAATATGCCTTAACATGAGATAGCAAAATTTACAAAAAGAAAAAAAAAATTAAAAAAAAAAGGCAAAAAAAAAAAAGATTCGTCCCACTGACTCTAGTCCCTCCTTTGCATGCAATTGCATTTTATGAACAAGGAAACGTGCTTTATGGAATAAACCGAAATTACGTTAAGCTTTCTGTTTAAAAATAATTAATGGTGGTAGCGGTTTAGTGGGCTCAAGAAAATTTCTAAAGTGGTTGGACATATATTAAGGAGAGAGTTTGACTCTTAAAATGAGAATTTTCAACCATATTAGTATTAGCCGTTTTGAGTCTCACTGATGTTTTGATGGGATTGGGTCAAACTATGGCTTAGTCGTCGAATTCGATGGAGCGCCTATAGTTTTCACTGTCTGAATCCCTCTTTATGTGGCTTCCAGCGGACTAGTGCTACTATGGTCTCATTCAGCTAAAATATAATTATAGTTGATATTCTTAATTTCTCGCTTGTCCTTTTGAATAGGAAAAACAAAAGAAAAAAAAGAAGAAGAAGCAAACAACTACATATATATATATATATAGTTACCATGAACAAAGACTACATTTTATAATTTGCTCAATATTTTTGTAAATTAATAACCGTCAGTCCTTTGTCCCATATATATACAGCTTGCAAATTTTAAACAAAGTCAATGCCAAAACTTCTACAACGTACCGAAATCTCACTTGCTTGCGTTCCTAATTAAGTAACATTAATTTCCTTCATTTTGCACTCCAATTTCATCATCTCTCAATTAATAATTGTGTCGGTGATTAAGTTAATGATCAACCTACTCTCTGATCATGTGCTACTTCCCTCTAGCTCCTTAATTCCAAACGAGCCTTCAATAATCAATCCGAAGGTCCCATTAATCTAATACTAAATTTTCAATTTTCAATTTTCAATTTTATTTTTTATTTTTTATTTATATATAGTTGAGTAAGTTCAAATAATAACAACAATTATTAATTATGTAGGTTCATGCAGATCACAAGTTTGAAGACTTTGAGCCCATAACTTGTGCGAGGATTTTCAATAAAAATAAGAAGAACGTATATGCAACAATGCAATAGATAATTATTCAAGTATATTTATATTCCATGCATGATTAGCGGGTTTGCACTACTTTTCTTTTATTCATTTATTTATTTTTCTTCTCTTTTTTCTTGTGCAGGGGCCGGTGTGGAATGGTGTTAGGCTTAATTATTAAGGGCCGTTTGGTGGGTTTTTTTTATTTTATTTTATTTTATTTATGAGTAATGCTACACATCATCCCCTTGTCCTCTTTTTGTCCCCCCAAAATTGATGTGGCTCTTAAAATTACCATTGGATCAAAACCCAAGAGTGATATATCAAAAATTTAATGGTGATTTTAAGAGGCACATCAATTTTGGAGGGACAAAAAGAGGACAAGGAGATGATGTGTAGTAGCATTACTCATAAACCAATTCCTTAAATTCTCAAAATATAATTGCTTCTCGTATTGACGAAACCTTTAGAAAGCTATATTAATCCAATCGAATTGGGCCTTCTTAGATGGATTTTGCTGTTGCTATCACTCATCACAGATATCTAAGACCTATGGCTACAGACTGCATGTACAGTACGTCGTCTCTCTCTAGAGATCTCCTCAAAATAATTCCAATTTCTCGTATATTGATAATTGGATGATGATAGTCTATCGTACGTGTATATATATATATACAAGATTGGCCCTTATATTGAATGTGTTGTTGCTATCACATATCTAACACGTACGTGTTCTGTCTCTCTCTTCTGGCCGGGGCTAAACATCGATCTAAATGTTTGTGTTGTTGAAACGAATGATTGCGGACAGGAATCTCCATCTCCATCATCGATTCATTGATCAATATATACCGGCCGGTTCCTGTCTCGATCTAATTATTAGTGCGCGCTTGTTTTGTTTGTATGGCTTAAAGCTGAAAGAATCTCAACGGAAAACCCCCCCCGGCCACATTGTGTGAGAAGTCAAAAAGTAAATTCTATTGAAAGAGTACTGATGAAATTAATTAATTAATTATAAATATTGCTAAATGGGTTTCTTTATTTGGTCAAATGCACACTGAGTAGAATGAAGAATAACTTCAACATAATTTCAAAAAAAAAAAGAAAAAAAAAGAATAACTTCAACATTGATCGTCTTCTAATGCTTCTATTTTTCAACCCCTTTACAGTTTACACATCATGTACACAGTATATATGCATGCACACTACCAAAAAAAAAAAAAAACACGGCTTTTTGAGCCGTTTTGGTTAAAACCGTTTTAACCAAACCCCACCTGAGGGTTAGACTACGTAAATGCATGGAATGATGGAATGAGTTGTTGTTAGGGTACTACAAAATTTACTATTATAAATTTTATATAAATGGACATAATGGCAATTTATATGATACTTAACTATCACGTCAACTACTAAATTGTAGATTGTTATGTGGTAGTTTACGTGTCACTTATTCTTATAAAATGTGAATTATCACATGAGTTTGTAAGAGGTTGTAATCATAACTTCTTATCGATGAGGGGTCAAAACATGAATGAGAAATATATTAAGATATAAGAATCAAAGCTTAATTGGATTAAAAAAATATATCAAGATTGACGACTAAATCAATATATATGTGTGTGTGAAAATTGGTATCCATTCAATATTAAGAAAATATAAGCAAAAGAAAATACACAAAATAATTGTTTCTTAATATATTTCAATTTTCAATTCAATCACCTATCAAAATGGAACTTGGAGTTCTTTTAGATCCCAAAAATCATCTATGATTGAATAGTATGTACTAAATTTTGTAGCAATTCATATCCCGATGTAAAATATCAAACAATCAGTCAGAAACTCATCTTCGATTTTGTTGTGAAGCCCAGTTTTGACAATATTTCTGACTGAAAATGCTTGTTTTGTAATTGTGGTAGAAATAAGAAGAGTAAGCATAAGTACAACAAGTTGGTAGACAGTTGATTTTCTGGTGCTTACCAACACTATTAATTGGCACAATTCTAAATGCATTTTTAATTCATGTAATTTGGAGTTTTGACAAATAGCTCAATGAGTTTTAGAAAGTAATTAATTAATTAATCACCTCGTAGGGTAATCATAGGTCCCTACCACCAGAATCTGTTAAATAGGGGTGAGCAGACCCGCAGGCCCCCGCCCCAAAATTTCAAAAACCCGCATATGCCACGCGGGGCACGAGCCGGAAATTGGGTCCCCCACACGATGCGGTGCGGGCTGTGGGTGGTCCATTTCGAAATTAACGGGGACCCGCCCCGCCTCGCACCATTAAAAAGAAAAAAAATACAAAATACAAAATACAAAAAAATAAAAAATAAAAAATACAAACCCCACCCCCCCTCCCCCCGTCTTCACATTTTTTCCTTTCTTTTCTTCCTAATCCCTAGCGCCGCACCCCTTTGCCTCTTCTTCTTCTTCTTCACGATTGCCTGCGTCCTGCATTTGCTCCAAAGGAATTATGGAAGTTGATAGGCTTCGCCGAGTCGCCGGTTCTGTGGGGACGTCATGAAGCTCCAGATCAGGGTTGACGAGGAGACTGAGAACTGCAGGAAGATCGTCGACGCTCGTTTCAAGAGGCCTCGCCAAGTCACTGATTTTGAGGTCAGTGACCTCTCATCCTTTTTTGTGATTTCTTTGAATCTGGCTTTTATGATTTGTTTATGATTTTCTTGTTTGAATCTGGTATTGTTTGAATCAGATTTTTTTGTTTGGTTCCTGAGAAAATCTAGCTTTCGTTTGGTTTTTCATGTTTCTAAATCTAGGTATTAAACCCGTATATCCCTGCACAACTCACACCCCCCACCCAAACCACACGGGTTCTCCCCATTTTGTGCGGTTCGTGGGTGCGATTTTCGCAACGTGTAATTTTATATATGTGACTATTTAGCCACTTGACTTTTAGCCATGTGCCATCTTCAAGTGGCTAAATGTATTTTTATTTTTATTTTTATTTCTTTTAAAAAATAATGAAAAATTAAATTTTTTTTAGCCACCTATTCCTTACACACGTCGCCAAAATAAGGAATTTTTTTTAAGAAAAAAAAAATACAAGAAAAGAACAGATATCGATATGTTCTTTTCTTCTTCAGTTTTTTTTCTTTCCGGCAAGATCCAGCGAGATCTGGAGAAAGGGCTGGCGAGATCTGGCGATCCGGCGAGATCTGGAGAAAGGGCCCGCGTATCCAGCGAGATCCGCGCCGGATCTTCGTCCAAATCGTCGTCGAGATCCGGCGAGGGCTGGCGAGAATACCCACGCCACCAATCGACGAAAATACCCATTTGGCCGAGAATGAGCAGAAAATAGCAAAATAAACCAACTACTCCAGCGACTAACAAAAAGGACCCAAAAAAATTAACAAAAAGACCAAAAATCACCATCAAAAGGACCCATAAACTCCCGGCCTCTTCTCCATCACCGACGACGAAAACGATCTTCTCCAGGTGTTGGCGATCGAGTCGTGCGTCCGGGTGGGGCTGAGTCGTCGTCTTCTGAGAAAAAAATACAAAGAAAGTGAGAAATTTTTTTGATGAAAAATGGGGAGACGTCGTCTACTAGAGTTGAAAAAAATAAGAAGAAAAAAAAGAAGAAAATGAGGAGAGGCGAGAGATGGAGATATTTCTAAAAAAAAAGGAAAAAAATAATTAGGAAGATAGGAGACAGATCCGGCTTTTAAAAAGAAATGACAAAAAAAATTAAAAATTTGAAATCGAAGTCAAATTTAAAACAAACAGAAGCGCGTGACTCTTCCCCCAAAAACATGCAAATGGCAACGTGGTCATAAAGCACGTTGCTAAAATATTAATTTTTTTTTTTTTTTTTTTAAAAAAAGAATATTTTAGCCACGTGTCTTATTTGCCGCATGGCTAATTGACGATGTGTCTGTTATACACGTGGCTAATTGGCGACGTGTCTGTTATACAC
Organism: Alnus rubra; assembly: GCA_028654335.1. NCBI lineage: Eukaryota > Viridiplantae > Streptophyta > Magnoliopsida > Fagales > Betulaceae > Alnus > Alnus rubra. The sequence goes on from JAJPGS010002370.1 coordinate 1,499,940, forward strand.
GTGGCTAATTGGCGACGTGTCTGTTATACACGTGGCTAATTGGCGACGTGTTTGTTATACATGTGGCCATTGGACACGTGTAATTAATACACGTTGCTACATGGCCACATGGATTTATTGCACGCGGCAATATTGCCACGTGTACTAAATACACGTGGCCAACTGACTTTTTCATCTTTTATACTTCATCCCGCCACGTGTTCATTATGACACGTGGCTAATTGGTCACGTGGCTACAGTAACGGCTATTGTATCCACGTGGCTAATGTCTTATTTTTTTGTAGTGCCACTTTGAGATATTTTGAGAAAACCACTAAACTTTGGTGTACGTTAGATTTAGTGATTTTTAAAGTTATTGGTTGTTTAAATATTTAATATGTGCTTAAAAAGAGTATTTTCAAAGTGGAGTATTTATTTACCAAATATGTCGTTGTAATGTCGGGATAAAATCAGATGTTTTATAAAAGCGACATTACGCTGCCTAAAATTCTAAAAGTGTTTTTAAGCATTAGTTACACTAATGACGTTGTTCTTTCAAATATATAAAGAGATAAAATATAAATTATCTATAAATATGTTGTTATGCCACTCATGTGTTTTAAAAATATTATACCCTTTATTTATACTAATAGGATTGTTATTACTATTTTTATACAAAGAATAATACATTTTTAGCATACTAATGCAGTTGTGATGCTTGTTTTACTTTGTAGGTATTTTAGGCGTTAATTACTAAATGCCCACATGAAAATACGTGGTCATGCAACCGGCTTAAATTTATATGCTGTTATAATATCTAAACGACATTAGGAAACAATGTTAGGTTGTATAGAAGTTAGATGTGACAAAAGTATTAAAATAAATTTCTTAGTAATTTGTACTAATACATTATCACATGTACAAAACTGTATTGCAGTGAACACTTGTGTGAATATTTTCTGAGCAGGAAAGTGATGTAAATATAAATTACTTACTGAACATGATACTGATTTTCATAATCTAATGATTATAGATTTGTTGTATTGTATGCCTATGAATAGAACATAGCATATTATGCATGCTATTGTGATTAATGGATTTGTGAATAAAAAGATTGGGGGTTAGAGGCCCACAACACTAATAAATAACAAGAACGTATCATGGGTTAAAGTCTCATGGCACCAATAAATAATAAGATCGTATTATAGGTTAACTCACTTATGTGTATATGGAATTGTGGTTATGTCCATAATCTTATAGATGAATGTGCAGAAATGAAAGGAGTGGAGTACGAGGACTGTCAGGATCCTGTAATTACCACTCCTGATATATGTGGATTAGGCTATCTATTGCCTTTTTTGTGTAATGGATTACCCTACTTAGTTTATCTTTTGTATTTTTGCTAGACTTATCGTTTACGTAATTCTTTTAATATGTAATATTTTACATTATGGTTTGTATTAGGTTAAAACAATAGTTACGTAATATCAGTGCCACATGTGGCACATATATCATCACTTTAGTGTGTATTTATTATGTAAGAACACGTTCATATTTGTTTATATTAAGGTATGTTAGACAGTTCTGATGTGTTATTAATTCCTAGGGGTTTAGAAAAAAAAAAAAAAAAAAAAAATCGTTGCGAGATTTTATCGTCTCTATCTAGTGTAGTAATGTCACGTGGATTATTGGATATAATCACTTACACCTTTTTGTAAAAGGCGAAGTGTACGTTATAGCTGCAGTCAACCCCAAGCGTCGTTAGGGGTGACTCAGGCCACCCTCAAATTCTTCGGGGGTGGTCGCAAAAACTCCCGGCTCCATATGTGGCTGGCTGGCCACCATTGCGGTGGTCGTCCAGCCACACATTGGTTTGTTCTTTTTTAAAAAAAATAATATATATATATATATGAGAGAAAATACAAAAATAATGAGTAATTTTTCTGAAAAAATATAGTTTATTCTTTTCGTAATTAATAGCTATTCCTCTCAAAAAAAAAAAAAAAATTTAGAAGAATATATATATATATCTCTTTTTTAAGAGTTATTTCCATTGAAATAACTGGAATAAGTAATCCAAGTAATGTATCCCAACCAAAAATTAATAAAATAATAGGCGTAATTGGCCGAACATGCAAGAACGTACATATTGGCCGACCGTTGGTCCAACATTAATTAGAAAAAAATCTTCCAAATAGACGTAAAGTTGACTGCCCGCCCAGAAAGTGGAACTGAGGTTTAACCTTTGCGTTGGTCTTCACAACTTTCAATGAAATTTATTGCTTGAGAACGATGTGTCGTATAATTACTAGGGGGAAATTCATTCGTGAAGACGGTTGCAAATGCTGTAAAGCTTGCAGCATACATACATATATATTGTTGAATGGTAGTTACTCCAACATGCATATCCATATCCTCGTGGCAATGTATCACAGTTCGGATATTACACCTGTCCAAATTAAAACTTGTATGTTGCATGGTGAACGCGTCATCACTGTCATGCAATTAATATTCACAAGAATGCCGCATACGCAGTGCACAGGAGGAAATATCAGAAATTTACATATTAATTAACGTGGCCTTCACGTGCCGACCAGCCGCCGCGCACTCCCCTTGGCCTTTGCTGCGGCCGTTGGGTTTTCTTGTGGTGTTTGACCTTCTGTTTTGTGTTGCATGTGTTGTTATTTTTTTTTTTCCTGTTTTTGGGTTGTGTTGTACGTTCTGTTGTGCTTTTACGGTTTTGTGGTTTATTGGTAATATGGTTTGACCTTGTAGTGGAATTATTAGCTCTTGTTTCTTATTTTGACGGTGCCTTTTTTCTCCGGTTTCTTTGCTGTAGTTTCTATAATTTTCTAGCAGAGATTGATCAGATACGTTTGTCCCTAATCATCTTTATGCGCACTTTTAAAGATGATTAGATCACTTGTTTAGCCAAATTTTTACTATTTATCTGTATGCAGTATATATTTATGTATTGTTATTTTCGTTTTGAGTTAGTTGTTAGAGAACACATCTTTTTCGATGTTTTGATCTTTTGTAACCCTTTTTTTCATTTGATTAGAAAAAAGAAAAAAAAAATGATTTTAATATCAGTTAGTGATTTCAGTATTAAATGTATGTATTATATATTACGATAGATACTAAACAAGACCACCAAAAAAACTTTGTGTTTAGCCACATGCAGTTAGCCACGTGCAATTGGCCATATGGGTTACGCGTGGTGATTCCGATTGTAGCTAAATGTACATTTAGCAACGTGTAATTTTATATAGGTGACTATTTAGCCACTTGACATTTAGCCACGTGTTATTTTCAAGTGGTTAAATGTATTTTCTTTTTCTTTTTTTTTTAAAAAAAAAAATAATGAAAAATGATATATTTTTAGCCACTTATTCCTTACACATGTCACCAACGTTTGTAATTTTTTTTAAAAAATAATTACAAGAAAAGAACAGATCGATATCTGCTCTTTTCTTCTTCAGATTTTTTTCTTTCTTTCTTTTCGGCGAGATCCAGGGACATCTGGAGAAAGGGCCGGCAAGATCCGGTGATCCGGCGAGATCTAGAGAAAGGGCCGGCCAGATCCGGAGATCCGGCAAGATCTGGAGAAAGGGCCGACGAGATTCGGCAATCCAGCGAGATCGGGAGAAAGGGCCATGCATCTGGCGAGATCCGCGCCGGATCTTCGTCCAAATCATCGTCGTCGAGATCCAAAAATCAACTACTCCGGCGACTAACAAAAAAGAAACCAACTACTCCGGCGACTAACAAAAAGGACCAAAAAAATCTAACAAAAAGACCAAAAATCACCATCAAAAGGACCCATACACCACCGGCCTCTTCTCCATCACCGACGACGAAAACAATCTTCTCCGGGTGTGAGTCGTGCGTCCGAGTGGGGCTAAGTCGTCGTGCGTCCGGATGGGGCTGAATCGTCGTCTGCTGAGAAAAAAATACAAAGAAAGTGAAAAAAATTTTTGATAAAAAAATGGGGAGACGTAGTCTGCTAGCTAGAGTTGAAAAAAGAAAAAAGAAAATGAGGAGAACATATCGACGAGAGATGGAGAGATTTCTAAAAAAAAGGAAAAATAAAAATTAAAGAAGAAAATGAGGAGAACAGATCGACGAGAGATGGAGAGATTTCTAAAAAAAAAGGAAAAAAAAAAATTAGGAAGATAGGCGGCAGATCCGATTTTAAAAATAAATGACAAAAAAAAATTAAAAATTTGAAACAAACAAGCGCATGAGTCTCCCCCCAAAACATGCAAATGGCAACGTGTTCACAAAGCACGTTGCTAAAATGTTAAATTTTAAATTTTTTTTAAAAAAAATTATTTGTTGAAAAAAAAAAAAAATAGAGAATATTTTAGCCATGTGTTTATGTTCCACGTGGCCAATAAACTACATGACTAAAATTTTAATTTTTTTTTTTAAAAAAAAATTAATAATTTTTTAATAAATTAAATTTTTTTGAATATTTTAGCCACGTGTCTATTATACACGTGGCTAATTGGAGACGTGTCTATTATACACGTGGCTAATTGGAAACGTGTATCTTATACACGTGGCTAATTGGAGACGTGTCTATTATACACGTGGCTAATTGGAAACGTGTATATTATACACGTGACTAATTGGAGACGTGTCTTTCATACACGTGGCTAATTGAAGATGTGTCTATCATATACGTGGCTAATTGGAGACGTGTCTATTATACACATGGCTAATTGGAGACGTGTATTAATTACACGTGGCCAACTGACTTTTTCATATTTTCTACTACATCTCGCCACGTGTTCATTATAACACGTGGCTAATGTCTTCTTTTTTTGTAATGACATTCTAATGGTGCGTTTGGGTATTGAATATTTCGAATATGAATAATATTCTGAATCTGTTTGTGAATTTCGAGATAATAAAAATGTGTTTTGATGTTGAATAAGGGCTTGTTTGATAACCTACATAACATTACAGAATAGTGGCTGGCACTATTCACAATTTTTTATTTTATTTTTTTCATTTTTCAATAACAATCAACATCAAAACATTTTCACTTTTTATATCACATCAATAATTTTTTATTACTATTCAAATAAAAAAATTCACTACAGTACAAATTTTTTTCACTTTTTTATACAAATTTTTTTTATTTTATATAACATCATTACTTTTTACTAATTTCAAAACCAACAACCCACTACTCTGTTCTGTTCTGTTCTTTGCCAAACAAGCCTTAAAATTCAGATTCTTTTTGAATATGTGTTTGGGTGTTGAATTTTGAGATTGAAAAAAAATGTTTTTTAATGATAGAAAGTGATTGGAAATGATTAAATTGTATGAAAAGTTGTGTATAATGATTGGTGTTATGAAAATAAGTGTTAAATTTTTGAGATTGAAAAAAAATATTTTTGAAAAATTGTAAATAATGATTGGTATGATGAAAATTAATCTTGGGAAAAATACCATTTTAGCCCCACAAACTGCCAACACTTCGACTCCGGTCCCCCAAACTACCAAAACCTTTGAAAAATGCCATATTTGACGAAATATCCTCATATTACCCCTGTCACGTGTCACTTTTCAATTCAAAAAATAAAACTAATAATAAAAAAAACTAAAAAAAAAGGATTAAAAATTAAAAACTCAAAAAACTAAATTTTTATTTTTTTTTTATTTTTGACAAAAAAAAAAAAAAGAGGTTTGGGTTAATAGCAAAAATCTGGGTTAATCAAAAGAAAAAAAAAAGGTTGCTATACTCACAAGAACAATTCGTCCCCCACAAATCATTTCTGCTACACTCACATCCAAAATCTTATTCCCATCTTTATTTTTTGAGTTTTTTGGTTTTCTTCTAAGGCAAGATCGGTGCCCCCAAACCACCCGGAACACGAACCACCCGGCACCACCACCCTGGAACACGTCGGCATCGCCACCTCCAAGACAGTCACCGCCGAGCGTCCATTTCCGAAGGCCATGGACGGGCGGCGACTGAGCTCGGGAAAGATCCGGCAGGAACCCACGCACATCGGCGTGGGTTTGAGAGATCCAGCCGGAAACCCAGATCCGGCCGGAAAACCATGCCGTTCAGAGCCCAGATCCATCCATACGTCCCGATCCAAACCCAGATCCGACCAGAAAACCGCCTAGATCCGGCCGAGCGTCCCGACCCATCATCCCGATCCCGCCGGCCTTCCAAATCCAGTCGTCCCGAGCTTCTTCGCCGGCCGTAGAGAACGAGAGAGAGAGAGAGAGAGAGTTTTGTTTTTTTTTTTTAAAAAAAAAAAGTTGGTTTGACTGTTGCAATCAATGCTACCAGTCTGAAAAGCAAGTCGAGCATGTCATCATTTCACGATTTTCACCTCAAAATTCAAACCATATTCAAGCATCATTCGGGTTTTACTCAGGTTGGTTCCGGGTTCCGAGTTTTTGAAAAAAAAAACCCAATTCAAATGTTGAAAAACATTCGAACCAAACACACCATAAACTATACGCACTCCGACTAGATGATCATCATGCATGTGACAAAGCATTAACTTCCTCCCACAAGAAAAGGCTTTGGCAAAGTCCAAACTACAGTAAATAATTAAAGAAGCTTGCCAATATTTCACGCAACAAAAAGGTAGCTGCCCTTGGGAGCCAAAATTTGTAGCTAGCTGTCCGATCAACAATTGAGATAGTAGAGGAATTATAATGGGACTCTATTTTTTTTTTAACAATATTATTGGTCGAGAAATGCTCGGTTGTACACTCACATTTCACTCATATCCTATGTTTGTCTATGTTGACCAATAATATTGTTAAAAAAATCAAGATTCCACTACAGTACTCTTTCTACTCTCTCTCATATTATTGGTCCACCTAAATAATGGTGGGATAGAAGTGACCGAGATAGAAGAACAATCAAGTATTTTTCTTAGTGGTCCATGTAAACAAAAATGGAATAAGAGTGTCCAGAGTGTAGTATTTAATGCTCTCTGAATGTTTCAATCCATTGATATGATCATGATCGCAACGAACTGCATGTGTATTTTGACGTCTTTTCAATTCTGCTTTTTTTAGGAAGCACATTCTTTAGATAGATTTCTGTATATTTTACATGTTACCTGGAATTAATTGGAAACAACGAGAAGAGGTTATACAAAAAGGGTCAATTCTCCATCCACATAAACAAAATGTGTGCCTTTACAGCTTAATTATCTCTCTCTTTTTTTTTTTCTTTTTTTTTATATATATAAGTAGCTTAATTATCTCTTGAATCATATACAATAATTCACTACAAAAAAACCGGCATTTAGTGACGCTTTTTAAACGTCACTATTTACAAAAAAAGTGTCACCAATTAGTTGGTGTCATTTATTTTGCAACGCTTGCTAAGTGCCGTGTTATTACAGGTCTGAAATTTTTTTTAACGACGCTTCTTCCGAGCATAAGCGTCATAAATTTATGACGCTTCTTTCGCAAACATCATTAAATTTTTTTAACGACACTTCTTCCGTAAGCGTCATAAATTTATGACACTTCTTTGGCAAGGTCTTTGCATGCATCCATTTGTATATAACTATGAAAGTTATGTATAAGCATTCTTTAAAATCGTACGTAAATTCAAAAATGATGTGAATTCAGGTCCTACTTTACATCAAATGGTTAGGAGAATGTTACCTACTAAAAATGTGACATATTACTAATAAGAATTGAATATATTTTTATCAAATTTTTGCGCTTTATGTTGTAAAATAGATTTGAGTTAAAAGCTGTCTTTTGGTTTTCAGAAAAAAGAAGTGTCTTTTTAATAGTAAAAAATAATTTAAGCTTTTTAGGAGAAATTCATTTTAATTGCCTCGGTAACATGCCACATTTTCGATCGGTAGCATTTTCCAAACCATTTGATAGAATTAATTAGGAATAGCTTGAATTCATGTAATTTTTAGAATGAACCTTATCGGAAAACTATTTATATCTTTTTAAAATATTACAACGTCTTAACACCCAAAATTAGTCTCACCAACCCTTTAACTCTTCACCCAACTCACATGGAAAAACCATCTTAAGCCACAAACTAGCTAGCCATTCTCGATCTACATCCCCAGGAAGTAATTCAACCTAATGATCGATTTACGTCAAGAAAAAAAAAAAAAATATATATATATATATATATATATATATATATATATATATATATTTTGTCTCTTGACATATTCCACAATACTTAGCAACAAAAAGACATAATTCATAGTCACGCTGTTTCAATCTAAATGCTAATTGTTGATTAAAATCATAGTAAGCAAAAAATCATGCGCCAAGAATTAGAGGAATAAGGTAGGCCATGCACTAAATTCAAATGCTGAATTTTCAATATTTATATAAATATATATAATCAATCAGGAGTACTAGTGCTACAGAATAACATATCCATATGTACCATAATCCCAAGATCATCCTACATTAGTTTTGAGATCTGGAATACATGCAAAAGACCCTGTGTCTGTCATCAATTTTTTGTTGATTGCACTAGTAGCTAGCTAGTTGCGTACTCCATCTCTCATTTATATGCTATTCTTCTGAGCTGTACAGTCTGAAAGATTACATAAAAGTATTCAAATAGACTTGGATCGATCCATAAACTTCGTCTATTTTATGTAAATCGATATCCATCCAGGCTAGGTTATATTAATGGGCTTCTGTTTGCCGGTACCAAAATAAAAATTCTCCATCCAAACAGTTTCCACTTATGAATCTTGCTTTCTCCGATATTCCAGGATTGGCAGTAAAGAACATTATGATCATTCGATCTATGAATATTAGGTACCATGTTGTCTAAAAAAGGAGGAGCGTAGGAACAGGTTCACTACTTTCCACTTGCTTTTTCATCTGGGTCTTTGAAATGCGTCGCTTATTCTCTTCCAAGGAGGTAGCCGGAGGAGAAGGAAATGCAATTGTGAGATCAAGATTCAAGTCCAAAGAGTCGGAAACCCTATTATCAGTATCATTTCCAGAGGATTTCAACGGCTTACACTCGTTATTCGTCGACTCAGAGGACGTTGCAGATGCAGAAACGCCGCACTTGGGTGGCGGCCGGAGAGGAATCTGGTTTAGTCTGTGGTTATTTGGATCGATACCCATGCTTATTAGCTTTCGCCGGATGTGAGAGTTCCAGTAGTTCTTTACCTCATTGTCTGTCCGTCCGGGCAACCTTCCGGCTATTAGAGACCACCTAACGGTCACATAACCCTCTGTTAGCTAGGAAAAGACCTACTACACGTGTTTGCACATGCAGATATAGATTCATACACACAAATATAGATTTACATGAGAAATGACATTAAGTAGATTTATACGAATCGATTTTTTTTCTTTTCAAAAACTAATTCTGACCGATAAGTATTCCAGCTAGCTGTATTGTAGTCGTATATCAGATTATTAAATAATATTATTCGTATTTAGATATAAATATTATACGTATATGCATGTCAAAGAGATGTCAAAGAGAATTGTTGAGAGAAGATGTATACCGATTGCCTAGGAGGGCATGGAGCTTGATGATGAGGTCCTCTTCATCTTGACCAAAGTTACCACGTTTGATATCTGGCCTGAGATAGTTTATCCATCTAAGCCTACAACTTTTGCCACAACGATCCAACCCTAATCAATCCACATGAAACAAGCTGATTAGGTGATGAGAAAAGAAAAGAAAACAAACCCAAAAAACAAAAGGTTATGATTTTGAATGACAAACCTGCAGCCTTGGGGAGGGAACGCCAACAGCCTTCGCCGTTGGTTCGGATGTAATCGATGAGCTTTTGGTCTTCTTGCTTGGACCAAGCGCCCTTGTTGGTGCCTTCTTTATCACAGCATGGTTTTCTCATTGTTCAATCTCCCTCTTGTCAGAAACTCCAAGAAAATACAGAGAGAGAGAGAGAGCGAAGCCAAAAGCAGGTGATGCGGGCGTAGATATAGCTAGTTGTGAGGAAGTGGGGGGATGGGGAAGTTAGTTGACTTGGACCGGTTGTTTTGCGTTGTTTAGGTGAGTCACACTGTTCTGCAGTTAAGAGGATAAGGTGCTCTCTACCGACTCTCCTCCTGCGCGCTTACTGTTTAGTATACGTCATTTTCCTTGTTACAATATTTGCATTTTTCAGTTTTCACTTATTTTTTTATTTATTTAATCGGGGTAGTTCACATATATAGCCGAAGAGTACTTTGGAATGGCTAGCCCATACAAAGTAGTAACACGTATCAAGTATAGAGATTCAGGTAAGATTTTTAGACTAATCTCTGGCCTAACCCCGACGCAACTTCAGATATTGCGTCTTTAAACGCGAGTTTTACCCGGGTGACTGGTCCCAAGAGAAGCTAAGTAACACCTTTAAGATTAAAACCTGAGATTAGAATGAAGAAATACCTACCATCTCAGCTCCTGACCATCAAGCTACCCCTTAGGATTATTCACCTTTTCCATTTTGTCAAGGAGAAAATATTTTTTTCTTGGAGAATTATAAAAACCCTAAACAAAATCTATTTTGATTTTTGAAGATGTGAACAAATAAATTAGTATGTATTGTTTTTTCGTTTACCATGAAAGGAAGATCGATGTCCATTTCATACTGTGGAGATGAGATATATATATATATATATATATATATATATATATATATATATATATATATAGTGCAATTTATATATGGTACAATTTACAAACAGGGCAAATAAACCAAGGTGAGGATTTAATCAATGGTTGTTATTATTAATTAAAGAAAATTACATATACCATCCTTAAATTATCAAGTAATTTGCAATATCCTCTCAAACTATCAATCAAGACAATGTCCTCTTAAATTACCAAGAAATTGCGATGTACACCCTTGATAAAAAAAAAAAAAATTAAATTAAATAAGCGAAAAAGAAAAAAACTGGTGGGTCTTCATATAAGACGTACGGTGGCCATGGGTCTTCCCTAGATCCACGGACACCATGGATTGCTTTTTTTCTTTCGAATTTATAAGAGTATTTTTATCTTTTCGGAAAAAGGGGGGGGGGAATTACTTAAATAAAAAAATTAAAAATTAAAGGGGACATTAATTGTAAATTATATGGTAGTTAGATGAGATTTTGTGTACTTTTTTTTTTCTAACTATTATTTATTAAAGAGCCTCCGGCTAATAGCATTGCTAGAGATACTTTTCTTTAACATAGCATTGTATAAACTACGTACACTTTATGACTTTCTGTATCATTGTTATAGAGTAATGGAACAATTGGAGCGAAATAAACCTTTGTGAAATAATTAGACCTTTTTGGTGAAATCAATACCCATAGTTTGTCTTATTCAAAAGATAAAAGACAAAAAATAAAATAATAACAGCAATAAATAATAATAAGAATAATAATAATAAAAAAAAAAGACCCGTAGTTTGTCTTTAAGATTTTCTATTCTAGCCCGCTACTTTTATATGAAGAGGAAACTAAGGCCAAAAGTTTATTATTGGTTTCTCTTCTATTCTAGCTGTTCGTAAAAAACTTCCATTTAATTTCCCTTGCCTTATCTTCCCTCGCCCAAACGCAACGGATTGTCACACCTTTTTGTAAAAGATTTTCCCCAAAACAATCTAAATCATATCACAGAAATTAAGCTTTTAGTTCCCAACCTAATGTTCACATCTTCTCATGCTACCTAATTATCATAAATTTCCGCAATTTTTGCTCCCATATAATTTAAGGAAATTACTAAATAGATTAATGGCAGTACGAAATTTTCAATTATATTTCCTCAGTCCTTACGCTAAATCAAACACGCGCAGCAACAATGGTCCAGTACTCCCCATCAAGCAATATATAGGTAGGAATTCCTGGCTAGCTAAATGATCGAACCACGTTTTTCCATCAACTCAATACCAGATCGAGATCGATAGATGTGGATTAGGTGGTGGTGTCCCCCTCACGGTAATGTACCCATTACTCAACCACCAAAGTACCTAAAAGGCTCGTCCACCCAAAAGCTCTTCGGACCTAACAAACAGTTGGACCACCCTTATCCAAGGGTATAGAGTCTCACTATAAGCATGTCCAACAATAATAGTTAAAGTAAATACTGAAAAAGTACAATTCTTTATTTTAGTTGCTATTTTTTTTATACCAACATATTCTCTATTCTAATCTTTTTACTTTTTTTACTTCCATTTAAATATTATTTTTCATTTTTTTTTTATTATATTTTTGTCAACACTTAATGAAAGAGAAAATATTGAATTTTTCCACATTCTTTGAGCTACACCGTACAATGTTGCACCTGTTCAATATTCTAGCAGAGAATTATACAATTTATGAACGCAAAGCAACCAAAACCAAAGCAAATTGATCATTTTTTTAAGCTTGGCGATTCGGGTCGTCGGGTCGGGTTCATGTCGAACCGACTGACCCGATTACACAATCGGGTCAGACACAAACCTGACCCGATTATTAATCGGATTGAAATTCTGAACCCAAACACGACTCGCCTGCCAGCCGTGTTACCCGAACACGACCCGGGTAAAACGTTTACTTTCAATCAAACCCTGAAATTTGAATCCCTGATTGATCAGAGAAGTAGAGAACTGAGAACCTAATGTTTATCAAAACAAGCATTAACAAATTTAATGGAAAATTCACCTAAATCGGCACGGGAACGAACTAGCGAAGGGTGAAACTAAAACACTGAAGTGAAAATCTGGAAGATATTCAAGAGAAGATGAGAACTCGAGAAGTGCAACCGTGCGGGACTGCGGACTGCGGGTGACGGGCATGCGCCGTGCGGGCTAGGGTTCCAACTGCGGAGCGCGAGCGACAGGCGTGCGCTGTGCGGGCGGTGCGGCTACGCCGACTAGCGGGCTAGGGTTCCGACTGTGGAGTGCGGGAGACGGGCGTGCGCCGTGCGGGCCGGTGCGGCTACGCCGACTAGAGGGCTAGGGTTCCGATTCGTTTCTTACTTTCTCCGTTTCTAGATTCTTCATTGTTCTTCTACAGTCTACTTCTGTCTTTCGGTCTTTCTTCCTCTTTTCTTTTCTTTTTTTTTTAAAAAAAATAAAATAACCGGGTCTAATCGTGTCATAATCGGGTTGACCCGATTATGACCCGAACCCGATTACAATAAACCCAAACCTTATTTTCCCGTGTCGGGTTCGCAGGTTGTGTCAAAAATTGCCAACTCTAATTTTTTTGTTAAAAAAAAAAAAGCAACAAAAAACAACAATATAAAAAGGAAAACAAAGCAACTAGAAACATACAATAAGACTAATAATTCTTAAGATTGACCATGCAATTGCCACATGTGCTTGACAAGGCCGAATTGCATATGAGAATGAGTTTGACTGTCTCTAATGTACGTTTACATGCCTTTCAATGAATTCCAAAAATCAAGGGGTATGCTCGTGAGAAATTTGTACATAAGGAGTTTCATCGATTTGTTCATATTCAAGATCACTAACATGGTCAGTATTTCGTTCGTCTTCAATAATCATGTTATACATTATTATGTACGCTTTTATAATGAAAAGTGTGTGAGAGAGAGATTGGGATACATGAATATCATATGGTTTTAGTTTTAGTATTTCTCAATATTTTATTAGTTATAAAATGAGCCTATTTACTATTCATTCTATAAGGAAAAACAGCCACTTTGCCTCATTTGCTAGATTGAAAAAAAAAAAAAAAAAAAAAAAAAAAAGAAGTCAAATTTGACTATTTTGAGGCATTTGACTAGCCTGCCAGAGATGTTCTAAGGCCATTCGAATAAGCTCAGCTCCAATAGCCCAACAAAAAGCCTGTCGTCCTAGGAGGCAACCTACCCTAAGGTCAAATAGCACTTAGACCGCAATAAGGCAATAAGGTGTATCACACACAATTCCCTCCTCTCCATGTCAAGTAACTGTTGTGTGACGACACCTCACATCGCATGGGTATAGAAATTGAGATGTGCTTATATGTATATTAGCATCATTCTTGACACAACGTGTTTTAAAGTCATAATGGTCAAGAACTTATCAGAACTCCGTAATTAAGTGTGTTTATGTGAGAGTAGTACTCAAGATGGGCGACCTCCCGAAAAAATTGATTCGGGAGAGCCAAAAGTTAACAATATTGTATCGTTGGAGAGTCGTTACAATTTGGCCTCGTTAAATAACCTCTCTTAATACTCTCGGAAGCGAATCATCTACAGTTATAACAGGGTTTACGCAGGAATCCCTATTCCCTAGAGCCCCACTAATTAGGAAACACGGGAAATGTTGATCTTTACAAAGAAAGGAGTCCCCTTCGATCTTCAGCTATGCATAATTTTTTTCCTACCTTCACTCTTCTGCAATTACCTTTTCTCCTTCCTCTCCATATTGACCTAGACATCATAAGTTGTTCCGTCGGTACCTCCAACAACCATCTTTGATCTTTTGCAAGCTTTTGCTTCCTCGTTCTAGGCATGAAGGCACTGTACGTTGTACTAACAGTGTTGTGGGTCCATGACCTATAACCACTCACAACGTGATAATCAAGGCCGGCCCTTCTATTAGGTGAGTGAATAAGACTCTCAAATGGTAGTAGTTTACTAGTGTTGGTTCAAAATAATATATGGGTCTAGTGTGCATTGTGCAAGGCGGCAAGAAAACGCATGGTTGGGACTAAACAGCCAAGAAGTAATATAATGAAGAATAAAAATACTACAAATATTAAAATAAATATTATTTAATTAATATTTAAATACAAAAAAAAAAATGTTTCATTTAAATTTATTGCTTTAAACCTCAAAATCTATCGAGTCCATCCTCGTGATAATATTTTTTGAAAAAGAGAAATTGATAAATTTTGGAAGACCCATCTAGCAAACCACCAATTAGAACATTTGTAGTGAAGTCGTCTGTTAGACGAAATCACCAAAATTAGACGATTTTGCTCAAAATCATGTCTCCAACAAGCTCATCACCTCTACAGTAAAATTAAGGATTGTCAGGAACCCTCATCTGATGAGACGAGGGCAAAGTTGATCGTCTGTTGTTATTTTCTAATTTTTTATTTCATCTCTTCTCTTTGCTCTTCCTATTCATTGTCTTCTAGGATGCGACAACCGTTGGAGTAGGATCCTTTCATTCGATTGGTTGTGGACAGCGCGGATGGCCGGTCGGGCGAGGAGCACCGGCGTGGTGAGCTGTTCAAGCGGAGGTATAGCAAGTCGTCGGTGAACCACGGAGATCCGGCCGTCAAAAATCAGGTACCCAACGTTGATAATCCTGCCGATTTTGCTCCACACTTCAAAAATCAGGCACCTAGCATTGATAATCCGGCCGATCTACTGAGGTTCTATGTTTTTTTGCTCCGGCCGATCTCCTGAGTCTCTCCTTCTCCTTCTTCTCCTTTTTATTTTTTATTTTATTTTTTTTATAAAACTAATAAAAAATTAATATTTATTTAAAGTAAAAAATATTTGAAGAGTTTGGTATTTAGAGCTTTGAAAAAGGAGGTAGCTAACATAACAAAAGTAAAATTTCCGGCTAAAATTTGGAGAAACTTTGACGACTTCACTACAAATACTCTAAGTATGTCTTTTTCAATTGTACTACACCGTACGCACATTAGTGTCTCCCTTTCCAATCGTTTATACCTTCATTTCCATCTTCTTTTTTTCCTTTTTCTCTTTTTTTTTTCTCTTTTTTTATTTTCTACTCAATGAGGAAAAAGAGATTACAAAGACGATCTTTGCCCACTTCAATCTTTAAAAGAAGAAAGAAATGGAAAATTCTGAGATGCTTCCAAACACTAGGCAATTAAAAAGCGGCCCATTTAACTACTAAGCATGCACGGTAGTTGGCGCATCACTGCACGCCTAACTGATTCCCCTCTTTCTTTATGAGATCCAAACGGAGCATGAACAAAATTCCAAGAAGCCCCAGGAAGAGTCTTTTGCCCAGCCAAAGTCTGTATATGTATTGCTGAAAGGGTTATATATAAGCTCACAGCCACAGGCAAGTCCAGTGATTCTAATTTCTACACCTTCAGAGAAATTTGATATCACGGGCAGTTGCCCAAAGACATCCTCTGCTCAGTAGAATTTCTAGCCATTACTTCCATTTCCCAAAGCAAAGTTAGTGCACAGGAAACAAATACACTTCGACAAGACTAATCTGTTGTCTAAATAAACAATTCTCAAATAGATCAAGACATTTACAAGACGACAACAAAAAATAATAGAAAAAATAAAACATCAGACCCACCTGCGAGAGAACACAAACCAGGGGCATGAAACAGGCTGCTACGTACTAAAATCCAAGCAACCATCAGTAGCTAAAGGACCTCAAAAGCGTTTCTCTAACCAAGACTCTGATCATAGTCAAGTAGGTAGTGGGTTTTGTGTGTGTCTAAATATTTAAGAATAGCTCATGAAGTAATAAAAACAAATAAATAGAATCTAGTTTATTAAAAAAAAAAATAAATAGAAACATCAGTAAGAAGTAACAAATCCACAGTGTCTAAGATTCTCCTGCTCCACATTGCAAGTGACAATAAACTGAGGGAAGCATGGGAGGGAAAGCACATGCATCCAAATCTAAGGCATGGATGGGTGGCCACAAAAAATGACAAATATCAAAAGATTCAAGGTCAAAAAAATATTTCACCATCAAGCATTAGGTGTTATCCAAGAGCAAAGTTTTGTTGGACCCCAGTCTATAAAAACTGGATATCAAGTTTGTACATGAGGCAGAGGCTGGTAGGTAAAAAGTATGACTGACTATAATTTTTGGAAAAGCACTTGAATATTGACATGAAAGCTCACTCACCAATGTTTTTTTTTTTTTTTAAACTCACCAATTGAATACAAAAAATATCTACTCTGAGGTTCTGCTTTCTTCCCAACTGACTTAAACTGCTAAAAGAGGATAAGAAGATACGTTTATAACATGATCCAGAATTCATTTTACATCAAATTTCCGCAGCAGTATCTAATCAAAAATAAATTTTGTACAGCAGTGATTTACATGCCAACAAAAATTATTTCATACTCTGACAAACCAATTACATGAAAAGTTCTAAAATTAGAACACATTAATTTGCACAATATTTCTACAGAAAGCTAGGACATTTCATGCCACTTGTTTTTGTTCACTTTTTCTTTTCAACCTGCAATATCTGAAGGTTTGACTTTCTCGTGGTATCTTCAGAATCCATGTTGAAAAGGCACAGTTGTAAAACACTCGGCTAATCTTTTAAGCCTGTGAATCAGTTTCGTTAGGACTGGTTGGTTTGAAACCTCTACCATCTAACAGTCATGCTTTCACCGAGTCTAGATATAAAAAAATGAATGGCTTCATTGTCTCTTGCCGATTATGGAGCAAACAGTCCTAGTCACATCCAGAATTGCCATTCTTCATCAGGTATGAATCATCCCCCACCTACAATTATATGAAAACAATAAAATAATCTTAATGAATAAAATGAGGGTTCTTCAATATAGTCTATTTCGCCTATGAATTTCCCATTATCAAATTAACTACCATCCAGTTGACCAACAGTTGGCTGCCAGCCAGTCTGATGTTTGTCTTGCCCTCGAAATCTTCATTTTGCTTTTTACCAGTCAAGGAATGCATTAGCAATAATCTGACTTAGCATACGCATTTTGACTTTGATTAAATATTTTCATATCCTGTGGAGTGTAAAACAATTATATCATAATGATGCAGAATATGGAGTACAGAGTTCATTACCTACAGCGATGTTATACTTATTGTCCTGTCTTTTATTTTTCTGGTAGTAGTGTGATAAGTGGTAAATGTTGCACATTCAAACCCCTTAACTTACATATGTCAATTCCTTAGCATTGTTATTTGTTTGATTTTGTGTTGTTTTATTGTTTTTAGGTTTTAAATAAATATGCAATTAATTTTATTGATTTTGGGCTTAAAGCACACTTTGAGAAGACCTAGAAGATATGGTTAAACTTAACCAATCATAATAGAAGACATATATGATGTGATTGAGTTTAATCAAATTAAGGAAATGATTAAATCGAAAATTCTCCAATAAGAGTCAAAATTGGATTGGATTCAAATTTGGATTCTACACACGTCTCAATGTTTCGATCATAAATTTATGCTCAAGTCTCGGATTGTAATGAAATTAGTAGAGATGGATGTTGGAAAGCTAATAAAAAATACAACAAATATGTCAGAAATAGGTTTCTCCTAACTCTGGCGTTTTCTATGCCAAAATTGCCCCGTAATAAAAGACCGCAAATCTGAACGAATTTGGAATTCTTTTCCTACTTAGATTGAATTTTTAATCTCCTACTTGAACTAAGAGACTAAGTTCCGATTTTTCTTGGATTCCTAGAGCTTTTAGGCCTCCCCTATCTTCTATAAATAGACCCTTAAGTTTCAAGAGAAGGTGTGCTTAGCTTTAGACAAAAAATTCTTCTTGGAAGCTTGACAAGTTGAAGAGGAGAAAAGAACATGGCAGGAGGCCATCCCAGCACTACGATGAGCAGCTAAATTCGTAATACGGTGTTAATGTAGCCATTTTCCAAGTAACAATGGTTTAATTGTATTTTAATTTGAGATTTTCTATATGCATGATGGATGTATAATTGTGAGAATTGATCTTAATGTTTATATTCAATCATTATGAATTTCTTATCTTGTCTTAGAAATTCTTTTATATTAATTGAACTTAATCATTCATATTTTCTGTGATTATGTGAATGATTGTTATATAACGGTTTTAATTAACATATGATCAAGAAGGTTAGGGCATGCCTAGGAAAAACGGATTGTACTACACCCTAGTTTAGTGTAATTTAGGTAGACAGTTCGTACCAACCGAAGATGAGTTATACTATTCCATTGATTGTGTGTATCCTATTAAAGATGTAACTAATCTATACCTAGGGAAGACGGGTCGTACCGCATCTTAGTGGTTAGGTGGACGGTCCGTGCCAACTGAAAATGGATTATATTTATTCTTTAGATGTAATCTCTTGACTACTCGAGTGAGACAAACCCTATATCATTCATAGTATGAATTTTCCTCGTTAAACCATTGTTATGAGGTGAGTGGTGAAATCAACCCCTTATTCTTTCTCTCATCACTACTCTCTTTACATTTATGTCTTTTACTTTTATGTATTTATTTTTATAAAACAAAAATCAAATCAAACATATTTTAAATTAAGTTATATTTAATCTCGAAAAGCTTGATAATAAAACCTACGCAGTCCTTGAGGTTCGACACCCTCAATATAGTTATATCCTACAATGATTCGTACTATTGTGAGTAGTAATTTTATCATTGATATTTTTGTACATAAAACGACTACATCATAGTGGTCATACAAGAATGGAACTTGAGTTACACGAAGACTCTATCAACAAGGGGTGGTCGATTGGCAGAAGGAGTCTATTTACAAGAGGGTTTGTTTCGTACTTCAATTCCATCTGCAAGAGGATTTGTTTTCCTGAAGATCTCTATCAAGACAATGGTGTTTTCATAGTAGCACTAGTAGTTTTAGACTCGTATTGTTCTATCTTATCCTTTAGTCGGCAATTGTCTCATCTCCTATCCTAATTCCACTAGAATAAGTAGGTAGGCTCTATATAATGCTATGTACCCGATGAACAAAATTAGTGAATGAGAAATTGAGAATTATTCTAGTTTTTACTAAACTATTGAGATGAGATTTCTCTTTTGGAGGTTTGTTTCCTCTTCCCTTCAGTAGTGAGACTCTACCAAACTCGATTGTTGGCCAGTGAAACTCTGTTCAACATAGAATTTAGCTATCTTTTCTTTTGTCCTGCATCACATAATCTGAAAGCAAATTGTAAAAGCCAAAGTTGGAAATAACCTTGAATTCTTAGGTTACCTACCCAGTTCATTTAGTTTTCCTACAATTACATATAACAACCAATAATTTTTTTATAAGCATCTAAAGATCAATCAAAGTCAAACATGTAACAACCAATATGCAGCCCAATTTGCAATGAATCAAGATTTGGTTCCAAAATACCATCTCCTAAAAATGTAGCTACAGGAAATTCAATTAGTTCTAAAAGTGAGATGCCAACTTATCAGAGACTAATTTGGTTAATAAAATTTTAACCAACTCGATAACAAAAAACAGCAGACAATTATGACAATCTTTTAGATTTGCTTGATTCATACCTACTTGTTGATCATTTTACAGTGATTCTTGACAATTAGCTTTCTTCATCTGTAACCAAGGGAATTCAGCATTAGTTATTTAGTACGCACTTTATACACCAAAGAATGCATAGATGCCAACATCAGACTATCAAAGTCCAAAGTAATAAATTTTACAAAGTCACTAATGTTGGGGCAAAAAAAAAGGAAAATATAAAAGAAAAAGAAAGCAAAGCAAACAGTTTCCCCTCAATAGAAAGCATTGGTGGTCCCAATGCAGCATAACAGTACTATATAAGTACTGTGAGATCTACAGTTTAATTCTGACCATTTAATTAAATAAAAAAAACAACATCAAGAATATATTGGTCTTCAGCCACTCTCAATAATTTTTCTTTTGTTTTTTCAATTGGTAACTTACACACGACACTCAATGATCCATGATCCAAAAGCAGGTTTTTATTAACTTGAGGTATTCTATTTATTTTGAAAGCATAGCATATTTATGAGCATTTCAGAATTTTTTTTCCCCTATTTTTAATTGGTGAAATTTGAACATAGACTTCTAAAGTACTCTTCTCTCTTAATAGTTTCATCCTTAGATAACGGTCTCTCCTCTACAATCATATCCAAACGGGTCATTTCCCCCTCCAAGCTTCCTCTTGTTGGGTCTATGAGTCAAGATCATGTGTGTTCTACTAGTCAGCTTGGAAGAAGTAAAAGGCTTCCATTTACCAACTCAACTAGAGTTTCGTCATATCCTCCAGATTGACTTGGTTGTATCCCATTCATATTAAAACAAATGTTTTTTCTTCCTTTGTTAAAGACATTAGTTGAGTGTAAAATCAAACAATTCCAGTATGATAATGGGGGTGAATATATCTCCAAACAATTTACTTCCTTGATTTAAATGGAATTCATTATCATTTAACACACTCATACACATCCAGTATGATAATGGGGGTGAATATATTCTCGGTGGTGAGATTGGAAGAAAGGAGGAAGTCATTCTCCGAGCTGGTTCTTCTTAGTGCTCAAAGCTTAGAGTGGTTGGCGTTGACAATGGAGAACTTGCAGTGGTGCCCGGAGGAGAAGGATTTTATCAGGTCTCTCAGAGAGGGGTCTAAGGTACTCATAGTCAGACGAGGTGGCAATGCAGCTGGAAGGTTTCTTGAAGTGGCAGTTTTTGGGGTGGGTGGTCGGAGAGGTATTATCTTCATACCAGATGTCGGGATGGGAGGGGCTGGAGGAGTTTCGTCCATGAATTGGATAAAATCAGTGCTTTCCTAAAAGTTCCGCTTAGGTTCGGAATGGGCCGTCATGCTACAGTTATAGAGAAGTCAAGGAGGAATGGTGATGGTGCCATTGGAGGGTATGATCAAGGTGATCCTTCTAGAACTCTCAACAAAGATGATGCGCCTTCCTTTGCAGCAGTTCTGCGTTCAGGACCCGGCCGTTTGGAGGAGGAGAGGTCGCTGTCTCAACCAGCGATTCCTCTGGCTGAGGACAAGGGTGACCGCCCGGAGAAGCAGAAGCTGCCGGTAGCGATTTCGAGTGGTTCTGAAAAAGCGATTTTTCAAACGAACCCGGGGGGTAATGACCACTGTTACCGTTGGCTCTGATTTTGCGAAGGCCAAGATGGTCTCTAATGCTCGTGACAAGACCGGTTGCGTCCATGGCAAGACTTCCGCAGGAAATCAGCTGACAGGAGAGCTGAACTGGTTTTCCTCTCTCTTGACCTGGAAAAGCCAGCTGGAGAAGTTGAAGGCTGACGTGGACCAAGCTTACAGCAGGGTGTGTGATGGGCTTCTTGAGCTTGGGCCTGGCCTAAGGCCCAAGATTAATGGGCGGAAGAGGAAGAATAAACCCAAGAAGAAGAGGAGGCTTCGTTGGATTCAGAAGGTTCCGAAGCCCACTGCCTTAGACCTGAAAGATCGAGCTCTGCCTCCCGAGGAGGGTATGTCGCCGGCGAAGGGATTAGTGGGCTCAGGTAATTCTCCGGCAACTCCTAAGAACTCCGGTGGGCTGGGTTTTCTTTTTTTCGATACCCATGCTCCGGGGAATCAGTGTATCGGGCGTTCTTCTTGTCCTGAGCGGGATTCTCGGCCAGAGTCTGACGGAGAAACGTCGGAGGGAGAAAGGGGTATGATTGAGAAGTCGGGTCTGGCTCCAAAGTTTCCAGAGGCTGCCGGAGATCCTGTCCATGTTGTCCCTGTTCCAGTTAGACCCTCGGTACTGAGCTCGGGGACTGTTTTGTCCATTCCGGTTCTGGAGATCTCTCCCACAGACCCGGTTGATTCTGCCAAACCCATTAAGGATTCTCTTGATATGCTGACTGTGTGGGATGGTTCGGGTTCTCCGGACTCTCTGGTCTCTGCGGGTCTCTCTCCACTTGATTTGACTCATAGTTCTGGTCCAGGAGTTAGGAAGGGGACAGAACTTGCTTTACTCCCAGAGGAAGAGCCTGTACCTCTATCTTTTATTGATAAGGTCAGGGGAGTTTCTGGTAAGAAGAATCCAGAGGGCTTTTTGAGAGCGGTTCTAGCGTATTGCCAATGGTGGGGATTACTTGCGATGGCTTTGAAGATCAGCTTTCAGCTGTGTTCGAGGCTATCATCGTCAGTAATGATAAGAAGGAAGCGGATCCTAGCTCTAGATTGAGCATCAAAGGTAATAGGGAATTAAACAGATTAGCTTGTTCTGTTAATTATGACGTTCATAGTGGCAGCACCTCACGTGGTAGGTGCAAAGGAAGGGCTTATGGTGGTGTTTATGAAGCCTAAAATCTTCTCTTGGAATGTTAGAGGGTTAAACGAGGGTGCCAAGCGGTTAAAAGTCAAAAATTTATTAAGGCAATGGAAGGCTGACATTATATGCTTGCAAGAAACTAAACTGGATTTTGTGTCTAATAGTTTAGTGAGAAGTCTGTGGAGTTGTCACTTTGTTGATTGGTGCTACTTAGCTTCTCGCGGGGCCTCTGGTGGTATATTGATTATGTGGGATAGAAGGGTTGTAGAGAAGATTGAAGTGTATGTGGGTGAGTTTGTTGTTGCCTGCTCTTTCAGAAGCGTTTCTTGGGCTTTTGCTGGAGTCTACGGTCCTAACTTTGACTCTCTTAGAAGTTCCCTCTGGGACGAGTTGGCTGGCATTTCTTCTTGGTGGGAGTTACCATGGTGCATCGGGGGTGATTTCAATGTCACTCGCTTTCCTGCTGAAAGATCTAGAGATGTTCGTCTTAATGCGGCTATGATGGAGTTTTCGGACTTTATCTTTGAGCAGGATCTTATGGATTTTCCTCTCGTAGGAGGGCCTTTTACGTGGTCTAATAATCAGGAGATCCCCTCTTGGTCTCGCCTTGATAGATTTCTTGTTTCTCCAGATTGGGAAGTCAGGTTTCCAGGTTCTCTTCAGAAAAGGCTTCCAAGACTGTGTTCTGATCATTTTCCTATTCTTCTTGATTGTGGTGGTGTTCATTGGGGTCCCAGACCGTTCAAGTTTGAGAACATGTGGCTAAAGGCTGAAGGGTTTGTGGATAGGGTGCGTGTGTGGTGGGAGTCCTATCGTTTTCAAGGTTCGCCCAGCTTCATCTTTTCTCAAAAGCTTAAGGCTTTGAAGATTGATCTCAAAAGATGGAACGAACAGGAGTTTGGTAATGTGGAATTCCGTAAGAAAATGCATATGGAAGAATTGTGTGCTCTTGATTGCTTGGAGGAACAACGGGGTTTAACTCCTGAAGAAAAGGCGAGGAAAATTGGGGTCGTCAGAGATATGGAGAATTCTATTTTGCAGGAGGAGATTAGCTGGAGGGTGACAAATGCACCAAATTCTTTCATCGTATAGCCAATTCGAATAGGAGATCCAATTCCATTGAGTCTCTCTCTGTCAATGGTTCTATCTCTTCTGATCAGCAGGTTATTAAGGATCATGTTGCTCAATATTATAAATCTCTTTTTGCAGAACCTCTCAGTTGGAGGCCTAGGATGGATAACCTTGTTTTTGACAGTTTGGATGTGGGTGAAGCTTCTTCTTTAGAACTTCCTTTTGAGGAGAGGGAGGTCTTAGAGGTGGTTAAAGGTTTGAATCGTGATAAGGCTCCAGGTCCTGATGGGTTTACTCTTGCTTTCTACCAAGATTGTTGGGAGGTGATCAAGACCGATCTCATGGGGGTATTCCAGGACTTCCACACTCATAGTAAGTTTGTCAAAAGCATTAATGCCACTTTTTTAGCCTTAATCCCGAAGAAGATTGGGGCTATGGATCTTAAAGATTTTCGACCTATTAGTCTTGTATGTGGTGTCTATAAGATCATTGCTAAAGTTCTTTCTAATAGACTCAAAAAGGTGATGGCGAAGATTATTTCGAATCCCCAAAATGCTTATGTGAAAGGGAGGCAAATTCTTGATTCTGTTCTTATAGCGAATGAGTGTTTGGATAGCCGCATCAAATCAGGTGAGCCTGGGTTACTATGTAAATTGGATATTGAGAAGGCTTATGATCATGTTAACTGGGACTTCTTATTGTATATGTTGAGAAGATGTGGCTTCGGGGAGAGATGGTGTTCATGGATAGCGCTTTGTATTTCATCGGTTCGTTTCTCGGTTTTGGTGAACGGCACCCCTTCTGGTTTTTTTAGCAGCTCTCGTGGTATTAGACAAGGTGATCCTTTGTCGCCTCTTTTGTTCGTCATTGTGATGGAGGCATTTAGTAAGCTGTTCTCTATTTCTGTTCAAAGGGGTTTTCTCACTGGCTTCTCTGTGGGCTCTAGAAGCACTGGAGTGATTAATGTTTCTCACCTTTTATTCGCAGACGATACTTTAGTTTTCTGCGGGGCTAGTCCTGATCATCTTCTCTATCTACGAATGTTATTACTGTCCTTTGAAGCTGTTTCAGGTTTGAAGATTAATTTGGACAAGTCAGTTTTGGTTGCTGTGGGTATTGTGGATAATATGGATGATCTTGCTGGCATTCTGGGTTGTGGAGTCTCGTCTCTTCCTTTAAAGTATCTTGGTCTTCCATTGGGGGCTCCTTATAAGGCTAAGTCTAGCTGGGATGAGGTAGTTGGGAAGATCGAGAGACGTCTGGCTAGCTGGAAGCGGTTGTATCTGTCGAAGGGTGGCAGAGTAACCCTGATAAAAAGCACTCTCTCTAATCTTCCGACGTACTTTCTATCTCTATTCCTTATTCCTTCCAGTGTAGCTAGTCGCATAGAGAAGTTGTATCGAGATTTCTTGTGGGGTGGCATAGGTGAAGAATTTAAATTTCATCTGGTTAATTGGTCCAAGGTTTGTTCCCCTATTTCAAGTGGTAGTCTGGGCATCAGGAATTTGAGGCTCTTCAATAAGGCTCTTTTAGGGAAGTGGCTGTGGCGCTATGTCCATGAGAGAGAGGCTTGGTGGAAATCAGTTGTGGATGCAAAGTTTGGACCTACTCGGGATGGTTGGTGTTCTTTAGACCCCCCTGGGTCTCACGGAGTGGGGCTTTGGAAGAATATTAGGAAGGGATGGAGTTCGTTTCGCAACCATATCAGACTCATGTTGGGAAATGGATCTAGGATCCGTTTTTGGGATGATGTGTGGTGTGGTGAGGCGCCTCTCAAGGAAGCTTTCCCAGTTTTGTATGATATTGCACGTGACAAGGACGCTCTTGTAGCAGATCATTTGGTTGTGGTGAGTGGGTCTTATCAGTGGGATGTTAGCTTTTTCCGAGCGGCCCATGACTGGGAGGTGGATGTTCTGGCCTCTTTTTTCTCTTTGTTGTACTCTTCCAGAGTGAATTACGATGGGAAGGATAAGCTATGGTGGTCTCCTTCTCACAAAGGGAAATTTGATGTTAGATCTTTCTATAAGACTCTTGCTTGCAAAGAGGCTATTCATTTTCCTTGGAAAAGTATCTGGCGGACCAAGGTTCCTCTGAAAGTGGCTTTCTTTGCTTGGACGGCAGCGCATGGGAAGATCCTTACTTTGGACAATCTCAGGAAGAAGCGGGTCATAGTGATTGATAGATGTTGCTTGTGCAAAATGAATGGGGAGTCAGTGGATCATCTTCTTCTCCATTGTGAGGTTGCCCGCGCTTTGTGGAACGCCATCTTCAGTCGCTTCAGTTTGTCTTGGGTTATGCCTCTTCGGGTGGTAGATTTATTCGCCGGTTGGTGGACGGGTGGCCGCTCCCGGAGTGCAGTCGTGTGGAAGATGGTCCCTTGTTGCCTAATGTGGTGCTTATGGAGGGAACGCAATGATAGGCAGTTTGAGGACAAAGAAAGAACTATTGAGGATCTCATTTCCTTTTTCTTTCATTCTTTGTACTCTTGGTCGACTGAGTTCCTCGCACCCTTATCGTTTAGCTTTAATGATTTCCTTGTATTGTTTTCTACTTCCACTTAGATGCCTTTCTTGTATACTTCTGTGTACTTGATTGCGCTTTGCTTTTTAATGATATTTCTCTTACTTATCAAAAAAAATATATATATATATATATATATATTCTCGAAAAGAAACATAGACATGTTATGTAGATTGGACTCTCTCACTCCTTGCCAAATCCAATCTTCTCTTCTTTTAGGGTAGATGTGTTATTAATAGCAATTTACTTGATAAATTGTCTACCCACACCATTGTTAAACTATGAGTCTCCGTACAATAAAACTTTTAGAGAAATCCTTATTACTCTCAACTCTGGTGCTTTTGATGTGCATGCGTCCTTATGCGTCAAATAAGCTTGCTTTCTGAATCAAGCAATGCATTTTACTTGGACACTCCTCCAATCACCTAGGTTATCATTGCTACGATCCAGTCATTAAGAAAC
The DNA here is from genome assembly GCA_028654335.1 of Alnus rubra. Classification (NCBI taxonomy): domain Eukaryota; kingdom Viridiplantae; phylum Streptophyta; class Magnoliopsida; order Fagales; family Betulaceae; genus Alnus; species Alnus rubra. Next base: position 1,526,865 of record JAJPGS010002370.1, read on the forward strand.
TCTATTTATCCTGCCATATATTTTTTTATGAACGGTTATTTCCTGCTCAACAGAAGACTACACTCACTCAGACGCCTCCCTCATATGCTCCCTCAAGTCACCCACTCCTTATTTTGCCACATGGGTCATCGCACACACACTCACCCCTAGACAACAAATTTTCTACTCTGACCCCATACTCCCAGCCTCCTTCAACTTCAGTCACTCCTATACTTGCTGCTACCTATATCTCACCTCCATTCACACTTGTTTCTCTCCCACCCGACTCCAACACTCACAATCTTATCCTCTTTGTCTCCCTCCCATACCAATAACCATATGGTCACCTATTCCCAAACCGGCTCTTTGCGCCCTAAACAATTGAGAAATGCTATTTTTTCACCTCCATCCATTTTTTTTTTACATCCACCATTGAATATGTAGGACAAATCCAATGGTGAATTTGAAAAAGGGATGGGATGGGAGATGGAGGAGTAGCTGATCTCTAAACAATTTCCCACCTTTCAACTTTTCTATTCTTCCAATCACTCTCTACAGGCACTTCATAGCTCACTCCAAATTTCATAACCTACATGTTTCTCTCAACGCAATACATTTAAGGAGTGGAGAAAAGCCATGGGCCAAGAGTTTGAAGCACTCTTAGCCAACGGTACATGGACACTATGTCTTCACCCACAGAATCACAACCTTATTAAAAAAACAAAAACAAAAACATAAAAGGCCTATAAGATGAAGCAGAAGGCGGATGACACCATCAATCACTACAAAGCTCATTTAGTGGCAAAAGGGTTTGATCACGAGAGCTGGATTGATTTTCGGAGACTTTCAACCTAGTCAGTAAACCTGCTACCATGTGGGTAATATTGGCTCTGGTGGTTCACTTTGGTTGGAACATCGGACAGCTTGATGTATCCAATGCTTACCTTCGTAGTACACTACATAAAGAAGTCTACATGGAACAACCGAGAGGATTCATTGATCAACCGCATCCTGAATATGTTTTTAGATTACATAAAGCATTGTATGGCGTAAAACATGTACCTAGGGCTTGGTTTACACGTCTCTTGTTAGAATATTAATTAAATTCACAATTTCCTATTAGCTTAAAATTTTGTGATAAGTGGTCAATTTAACAAAGTATCAGAATAAAGGTCCAAAGTTCAAACCTTGTCTTTGTAATTCACCTCCCATCTTGAATATTTCACATGTAGGGTCTTACTTACTGAGGGGGGAAGTTTAAGCCCAAGTGTAAGGGAGAGTATTAGAATATTAATTAAATGATTAAATTTACGATTTCCTATCAGTTTAAACTTTTAACAACTTTCTTAGTGTTTACTTGAACTTGGGTTTGTAGCTTCACAAGTGGACAGTTCTCTATTCACCTTCCATTAGTCCAATGTTCATTTGTATTTACTGATCTACATGGATGGTATAGTGTTATAAGGACGCATGATTTTGTCATCTTTTCTTTAATTGCAAATCTGAAATCTAAATTTACGTTAAAAGACCATGGACCTCTTGGACCCCTTAGCTACTTACTTGGCATCTAGGCAACCCGTGATGCTAATGGTCTTCACTTTCGACAAAGCAAGCATAACCTGAATGAGCTTCATCGGGCACATATGATTGGTGCAAAACCATATGCCACACCTTTCGTATCTGGTGGCAAATTGTCCTCTACAGACACATAGTGGGTGCTTTACAATATAGCACACTCACGCGCCCTAAGATTGCTTTCTCCATCAACCAATTGTATGAATATCTCCATGCCCCAACCAACGCTCATTAGACTTCAGCCAAGAGAGTCCTCCACTATCTTAAAGGTGCCATCAACCATGATCTCTACTACACGTGCAATTCTCTCAACCTTCATGCCTACTGCGATTTGGACTGGGTGGGTAATCCGATTGTGATCAATAACAGGCTATGGTGGCTTCTTAGGCCCTTGTCTTGTCTCATGGTGTGCTAAGAAACAGTTGATTGTTTCTCGGTCAAGCACGGAAGAAGAGGACCGTGCTCTGGCCATAACAGTGGTTGAGTTCTACTGGCTCCGCATGGTTCTTAAAGATTTACAGGTTCCTCAACCCATCACCACACATCTATGGTGTCATAATATAGGGGCCTTAGCACTTGTATCAAATCCAGTGTTTAACGCATGCACGGAGCATATCGAGGTGGATTTCCATGTCATCCACGAGAAAGTAGTCAACAAGGATGTCTGTTTACGATTTATTCACAAAGGGGCTCTCTTTTGCTCATTTTTCTTTCCTTAAGGACAGTCTCCGGTGTGTCAACCCTTGGGGCCTTGGGGGGGTGTTAGCCAACCACAGTTTGTTATGGTCTGTTGTATAACTTAGCCTCTCGTTAGCAATTGTAGTTAGTTTATAACTCATACATGTAAATTGTTATAAAGGAGATAATGGAAGACAATTTTGGTAACTTTGAAAACCAAAACTTTTTTTTCCTCACTCTTTCATAGTCCAACAACCACCCAAAGCAATAAAAGAAGAGATCAAACTTAATACGGTTAGAGAGCAAAAGCATTAAAAATGAAGGGCATATACTAAGTAGAGATGTCACAAATCATAACAAAAGAAGAATCCTTGCAAGTATAAAAATATTTGTGTTACTTACAGTTCAACTTAGGATGCTTTCGAAGCAAGGAGCTTTGAGCAAGTTTTGTTCCATAGGAATTTCCATAAAAGGTAAAATCTGCAAGACTAAAACTACAAACTTGCGAGGGTCCAATTTCTCGTAAACTCAACCCAATAATGCCCCGGCCAAGAAATACGGTGCTAAGGCACTCAGTCTGCATACAAAGAAATCCTTTTCAATTTTGTACTATCATGTAAATCTCTTAAATGCTTTTTACATGTTTATGTGCCGACATACATCTATCCAATTTAACACCTATGCCAAGAAATTAAATAAAAATAAATAAATTCAGGCTAAGTTCCTCCGAAGTTCTAAATTCATTATACCTCACACTTTGGTCAAATTCAAATTCATAGAGGCCTCTTAGATGGTAGCTCCATGTGGTGTTGGTTGTGGTAATTTTTGAAGTGGGTTCACAGCAATCAGGATATTTCCAGTGTATGTCTTGGAAAGATGGTTAGAAATAGCATAATAAGACTATTTTAGCAACTTAAAATGAAGTCAGAGAGGAAATTACTGCTTCAGGAATCAACGAACCGTCCTCGCCGCACAAACAAGTGCCTAAGATGAAGTTAAAAAATAGATGCATTATTGACCCATCAAAGAGCCATAAAATTCTAAATGAAGATGAAGCTAAAATATAGATGCATTGTTGACCTATCAAAGAGCCATAAAATTCTAGATGCTGACTGTCAAAAAGCATCGACTATCTTAAATCAGCCACATCAAATCAATAAGCAAAAAGAGAAATCCATTAAACTATAAACACTGAACGATAATGCACCATACCATCTGCCATATATCCAAAGTGTTATCTGAAAGATTTTCGCATGTGACGTTCAGGAGTTTAATGCTTCAATGTATAGCAGGAGCAGTTCATAATACAAGTAAATAATGTTCTTCTATATTTGGAAAGCAAACAAAAAAAAAAACAAAGCAAAAATATAAAGCATCATTTGAAGGATCTCCAAAAATGACATCTGCAATATATTCTTTTCTTTTCTTTTCTTTTTTCTTTTTTTTTTTGCTTTTACGTAAGTAATTGACCCTAAGGGAAATAGGAAATTCAAACTAGTGACCTACGCTTCATGAGGCGTGGTCCCCAGATAGAACTACCCCCTTGGGATCTGCAATATATTCTAAAAGAAACTAGGGGGAGACAAAACATAGGGTATACTGTTACTCCAGAAAATTCAAAGGATGAGATGGCTGCATGATGAAGTAAAGAAGAACAATTAATTTATATTTTCCAGTTTCTTGATAAATGAAATTACCTTTTTTAGTTTACAAATATCTCCAGCACTTTTACCTATGCTTCAACAAATTTGTTTCCAGAAGATTTCTCAAAAGATTAATACTTTTTCCAGAACACTAATATCTTCATTTTCTCCTCTAGTTTCCACAAGTTAGCATAAAAGTCTGAGGACCAAAACCTGAAAAAAGGAAACCAAAGTTGATTATAAGGGGATTCTTGCCTGTACACCTTGATACAAATAATAACCCCAAAAGCATAACTCTTTGCCTGCCCCTTTTGGAGGATTTGGGAAATTTGAAAACTCTACCATGTGGAATTCTGTCTCTTTCTGCGGCATGATACTGATACAATTTCTTCCTATTTCTTTGTAACTTCATATGTTCCTTCATTTTGAACAAAATTACAATCTTCTCATTTCTCAAAAACTCAAAACATGAAGCAAAGCTCCACATTTGTAGCATAAAAACATCGGCTCCCACTTCCTTAATTTAAGAAACTATAGTACACAAAGAGTGACTCAAGCGACTTCTATTGATAGCACAAAAGACAATAATAATTGCAGTAAACTACAATAAAACTTATTATGTAATTGAACCATAAGGAAACCGATTTCCCCTCTCGAGCATATTTACTGCTAGTCACATCCATTGCGCATTATCCAGGTTTTCAACTAATATAACAAGAATTCAGCTACTAAAAATAATACGAAAAGAAAAGTTCAAATGGTCCAGAAGAAGTGCAGCTTGAGAGTCTATTTCGTCATTCCTAAACAAAGCTAACAAGAATTGCGATATACTGGACTGAGATTCTCCTTTGCAAAACAGAAGGTGTAGGGGAAAAAAAAAATCTATTAATTCCAATTACATATTTCAAAGATACCCAATATCATAAAATCCAGCTAATGAACATGCCTCTAGAGATACAAGAGTAGTATGTATAAAAAGGGTTAGAATTACAGTCTACATGAATTCAGAAGGCGAATTGGCATCAGGCTTCCCGTTATCGCCTAATCCCCCTGGATGCTGCAAAACTTGAGGCGGCAACGCTCCCAATGCACCACCCAACCCATCACTCGCCGACCCATAAAACTGGCAAACAAGCCGAGCCATCACCCCAAGAACCTGCATTTGGTTCTGGCACGCCTCAGCGTGCATTTGCATCATTTGCTTCTCATGCTCAATCTGCAACCCCACCATCCTCTCCCTCCACTCCATCTCCTCCTCTTCCCTCTCCTCCTCCATCCTCATCCTTCTCCGCCGCTCCTCACTGAATTCCCTTTCCAATCTCAACCTCTTCTCAGATTCCCTCCTTGCCCACATCAACTCCCTCTCTTCCAACTCCGATTCCCTATTCTCCAACCATTCTTTTCTCTCATATTGCCGCTTGACCGACCTCAAATGCGCCTCTTTCCTCTTTTCTTCCCTCTCTACCTCGTCCTTCTCTCGCCGAAACTCCCTCTCTCTTTTCCTCTCCTCCCTCTTCACCACCACATCCCTCAACTCCGAAACTTTTGCACCCATTAATTCCAATCTCCGATTTACTCCCAAACCCTTCTTCGGTTTCTTCATCCGAGCAAAAACCATTTCCCCAATTCCCCTCTCACCTACAAATTCACCATCACTCCTCGCAATTTGCTCACCATCACCACCGCCACCATTGGCATCATCACCACCACTACAGTCATTTTCTTCTTCGTCGTCTTCATCTCCTTTATCCTCATCTTCGTCTTCTTGCTCCTTTTCCTCCAAATCCTCAGAATCAATCCCAAACCCCAAATCCCCACAATCCCCAAAAACATCAATATTCTCACACAGCCTCTTGCCCTTGGCGTCGAGCTCCACATCCCCAAACACCTCCTTGTACTTCAAGAAATTGACCCAGTGATTCTCCCCATCTTTCCAGTTGAACTCGTCCTTGGAGATCCGGATCTTCTGCTTCACGCCCAGGTACTGGTGGCGCATGTTCTGGACCTTGATGGATACGTCCCGCCAGGTCCACTTGAATGGGAAGCTGGCTGGGTCCTGGAGGTGGTGTACCGCATTAACGTGGTCCGCCACGGGCTTGAATTTCTTCTCTCGGGTCTTGAGCTTGGCCAACGCTCCTGAGCTTCGGAGCTCCGAGTACTTGGTCAGAAGGGTCTGCTCTTCCATCTCCGACCATTTCTTGCGCTTCATATGGTGTTTGAGGTTTTGAATGCTTACCGGAGAAGGGAATGGTCGATTGTTTTCTCGCCCGAGGCCGGAAGATGGGTGGTTTATATATGTTGGTTACTTCTACAGTTCTACTGCTTGCCATGCGTCTCTTCTCTTGAGAACTAGTTCATTATTATATTATACATGATTTTTTTTATTTTCTTTTTAATCTTTTGATTAATAGATTTTTATTTTTTTTTAACGTAAAAACCTTCTTCATTCATCATTTCCGGAACAATCGCCTTGAAGCACCCAAAGGATACAAAGATCATAACAATACACTGAACAGAGAAAGAAGGCATTTACAATCTCCCAAAGGCGAAGCTAAAACTAAGGCCGAAGGCCGAAAGCAGTAACTAGAGGTAAAGAACCTCTAATCACAAAGCCAGGGTATACCCTAACTTAAAGCAGCTATCGGAAACCGGTAGACTGTGAAACAAAGGAAAGATTTACAACCAAACAAGAAGAAGCTCAGGAAACTAGCACAGGAAACAAACGGCCGGAAACAGCCAGCGCGTGCAGGACACACATCGTCTCCGGGAACCTCCCCATCAGCGGACGACCATCAGAAGTCTAGATCGACACCTTGCGAAGCCGGAGGAACAAACCAAAACCCGCACGCGCGAGGGCAGGAAGGAAGACCCCCGGCGCGTGCAGATCACGCGCCGTACAGGAGAGAGAAACACGGTTCCGCCAGTTGACCATCAAGACCGGAGAGGGCCGAAGACCGCCATAAGGAGATTCTTGTCGAAGGAGAGCCGACCGAGGTTAATAGATCTAGCTTTGACCGCCATCTCCATCAGCCCTTCGCCCACACCCGTCTATCTCCACGAGCCAGGAACCAAAGCCTCTGCTTGCACCAACAAAGACGAAACAAAAACAAAAGAAAGAAAAAAAACAACCACAACTAAACAACCTCCACCAGTGAAACACTGGGAGGAAACAACTCCAACAGCCCTAAAGGCTTGGAGACAAAACCCTGGCCCTAACGGCCAAGGGAATCTAAAGCCAAAAAACAGAGCCGGGAGGAGGAGGCGTGAGGCCTCCCCCCCGGAAGACAAGAAAATGCTCGGAGCCCTCGCTTTCTAGAAAAATCTCAGACTTTCTCTCTCTTCAACGAAAAGAGAGGACATTCTTTTGATTAATAGATTTAGTCTGATTCACTTCCGCTAAATAGATTTAACTTCAAAACATTATTACTTTTTTTCATTTTTTATTATTATTCAAATAAAAAAAATATTACAAAACAAAAAATTTCACTTTATTTTTATTAACAAATTCGTTATATTTAATATCACATCCGTCAACTTTTATTACTATTCAAAAACAAAACTCACCTAAAAAACTTTGGGAAATGCTAAACATGAGCCTTTCTTCAGCCTCATGTCCGTCTCTTTCCAGTGTGGCACTGACATTTTATTAAAAAAATGAAATCATTTGGAAAGGCGTCGTCGGCTCCGTTGGAGATCTGGCCAGCTAGTTTCGAGATCCAGTCGGTGGGCGCCGGAGCAAATCATTCGAGAGAGAGAGAGAGCGTCGTCGGCGACGGATTGTCCGGTCTGTGCTGGGTTCGAGAGAGCTAGGCGTCGGAGTCGGATTTCCGATCGGTGGGTCGTGCTACTGGTTTCGAGGGACTCCGAGAGAGAGAGAGAGAGCCGATTTCTGGTCGGTGAGCGCCGGTGCCGGCCGTGCTCCTTCCTCACGGTGTGGAGGAACACCCCGGAGACCACCACGTCGAAGCTGTTGTTTTCGAAGGGCAGCCTCCTCACGTCGCCTTCGTTGGAGATCCGGTCGGCTGGTTTCGAGAGAGAGCAAGCTGGGCTTCAAAGGCTTTTGAGATCCGGTCGGTGGGTGCCGGAGCAGACCGTTCGAGAGAGAGAGAGCGTCGTCGATGGGCGCCGGTGCCGGATTTCCGGTCGGAAGGAGCAAGGGCGTCAGATTCCGACCGCTTCAAAGGCGTCGAAGATACGGTCGGTGGGCACCAGAGCAGACCGTTCGAGAGAGAAAGCGTCGTCGATGGGCGCCGATGCCGGATTTCCGGTAGGGAGGAGCAAGGGCGTCGGATTCCGGTCGGTGGGGGAGGGCACGGCGTTTTGATTGCTTTTTTTTGTTAAAAAAAAAAATTAAAAACAAAATGACACGTGGAAAAAATACTGAAGAGGGACGGATGCAGTGCGCATGTGTAGAAGGACTCAAAAACTTTTGGGTTAAATACGTTTTTGGTTATTGAGTTTTGAAAAAATTATTTTTTAGTACTTGAGTTTTAATTCGCATCACAGATGGTACATCCGTTTTGAAAAAATACCAAATTAGTACCTCAATCAAGTTTTTCATCCAAAAACTAACTGCCCGCATGAGGGTTAACACGTGTTTTAGTATTAAAAATACAAAATAAAAAAAGAAAAAGAAAAAGAAGAGGAATGGTTCAGCCACCCTCTTAACGGGTTTGGGGTGGCCGAACCACCCCCAAGGGCCACGGGGGTGGTTCAGCCATCTCCATTGACAAACTTTCAAAATTTTTTATGGGTTTTGGCCTTTGGGGGTGGCCGAAACCCTTTACCAAATTTTATTTATTTATTTATTATTATTATTATTTTTTTTTTTTGCCATGAGGTGGCCGAACTAGCCCATGGGGGGTGGTTCGGCCACCCTATACTAGTCAGGAAGGTGGCTGAGCCACCCCTCTCTTCTTTTTTTTTTTCTTTTTTTTTTTAATTAATTTTTAAAGATTTTTTTATTTTTTTATACTAAAACACGCATTAACTCTCAGTGATTGACACCTGGCGGGTCGTTAGTTTTTTTACGGAAAATTTGATTGAGGTGTTAATTTGATATTTTCCCAAAATTGAGGTATCATCTGTGATGTGAATTGAAACTCAAGTACTAAAAAATAAAGTTTTTAAAACTTAGGGACCAAAATTGTATATTATCCAAAACTTTTACCAAACACACACTAAATGATTGAAATGGTGAAAGAAACCAATTGGGTAAATAATTTTATTTAGAGCCAAATATTTTGTGTACACTGTTATATAATTGTCATATAACTTACCTTGATGATATAAAAGTGAAATTTAATCTTTAAATCAGCACTTGTAATCAGGGACGGAGGGAGGGGGGGCTAGCAAGGGCCATGCCCCCCCCCCCTCCCTCCCCACAATTTCCTAAAAAAAAAAAATTTATTAGGTAGATTTTTTTTTTTAAAAAAAAAATATTTAAAAAATATAAGGTAAAAATAAAAATTTAGTTTGTTTGGCCCCTATCAATTTTTTTTTTTTAGCCATTGGCCCCTGCCCATAAGAATTTATGGCTCCGTCCCTGCTTGTAATATATATATATAAGTAGTCATTTTAATTATATAGCAGTTTCATAACAATTTACTGAATAAACTAACTCTTATAATTTTATAAGTGAGACAAAAAATGGTTTTTATGCTCTAGGAAAATGTAGGGTTTGTTTGCTAGATCTTATTCTTTCTTTTTTTTCTTTATAACCAAAAAAGTCCAAAATATTAACAAATAATTTTTTTCACAAAAAATTCAAAACTCATTTTTTATTTATATCGTATCAAAAAAAAAAAAAATCACCAAATTATTAAAAACACCTCTCAAAAAAATGCTAATAACAAAATAACGTAAAATTTGAAAGAAAAAAAAGGAAAAAGAGCATTCTGAAAAGTCTCTTAGTGGTTAGATAACTTTTTATCTTGATAATGATTATTATATTGATGTACATTAACTCTACACCAAAATACATAGGTTTGAGACTCATGTATGTGAATTTTATACATGTGAATTTCATATGCATGAGTCTTACATCCAATATGTCTTTGTGAAGACTTGATGTAAATCATAGTAACGTAGAAATAACAAATTTTTGGTTATCTTTGTACATGATTTAGCTTCATACATGACTCACAAGGGGAATTTCTCTATCGCATAGAAGTAGGTTCCATTTACCAATTTTCGTACAACTATAACAATTTTTTTTTTAATGATAAATTATTAGATCTGTTTTCCTATATGTGAGTCATAAATATTTAATTGTTGATCATAACAAAAGTTGTTAGAGTTATACAAAAGTTATACAAAAATTGTGAAAAAAACATAACTCTTTACGGATTAGGCTTAGGTGCTGTAAAAAAAAATTACAATCTAAAAGCCGCAATTTTTTCAATGACTAAGATCTAACTTCATTTTCTATCTCATTTTTATAAAACATTTTAAATCTCATTTTTATATAACACTTAGGGGTAATTACCTTTTTTCCTCATGAACTACCAAAAAATGCGCAATGCTACCATGAACTACCAACTCGACCAAAATAGAGCATTTAACTACCAAAGACAACCATTTTCCCTCATTCCGTCAGTCAAAGGGGTTAAAACAAACGGTCAACGGGTCATGTACCATTTTATATGGGAGCATGTTGGAAGATGATGGTAGTTCATGAGGGAAAAGAGGAAGATGGTGGTAGTTCATAGGAGGAAAAGAGGAAGAAAATGAGGGTAAAACTGCGTGTGACTGGCGGAAGGGGGGAAAATGGTTATCTTTGGTAGTTGAATGCTCTATTTTGATCGAGTTGGTAGTTCATGGGGGCATCGTGCATTTTTTGATAGTTCATGGGGAGAAAATGTAATTACCCCTAACACTTATGATGTTTAGACAAAGGCACGTTACCTCGTGGTCAGTGCAGCAACTCAGATTCGACTCAGACATGCAACGAGTTGACCAAACTACCCTTACACTTTCCGCAAATGTACGCTAACGTACTTCTAGTGGCAGTTCCGAAATTTCGTCGAACAAATCCACGTCAGATTCTTGTTTCCAGTATAAATACCACCACGAAACGAAATCTCCCTGGATTCGACTCCCCCTGTATGTTATTTCGGTCTCAACTCATAGGCCGTCCTCAGTTGGGAATTTTCCTAGAAAGGCACATTTTCCGGTAAAATCTTTCCCGAGAAAATCCTCTAGTCTTTGATTTTCTTTCCCGATTGTTTCTAGTAATTTTGAGGTTCTCTTTCTACGTTGCTGTTTTGATTGCAATTGAAGGTCAAGGAGCTCGAGAAGTTCAGAAATGGCACCTCCGATCCTTTCCTTGGCCCTGCCCTCAGAGACCGGTCGAGTTCTCAGTATTCAATCTCACACAGTTCAGGTATTTCTGGTTTTTTCTTTATTTTTTATTTTGTTTTTTTATATTTACCGTTCGGTTGCAGTCCGCCAGAGAAACAGAAAATTGAAGCCTTTCAATTTTGTTCCTGATAAAACGAAAGTATTACATTGACTGAGCCGGGAGTTTGCATGCCTTAATCCAGTTGATTAGTAAAGTTTGTTGGTCCTGTTCTGTTTTTCTTTTTCTTTTTTCTTTTTTTTTTCTTTTTTTTTTGTTTTAGCATTTAATGATACTTTATGAATGTAATCTCAGTTAGTTTAATGTGGGTGTTGATTTTGACTTAGAAATGATTTGCTTATTTGAGTGGTTATGTCAAGTATGGTTATGATTTATGTGAAATGTGAGCCGTGCTTTGTTTTTCTATTGAATATGTGCTACCTGCTTGGATTTTTATAATCCTCCAACCATGTAACAGGATTCAAAATAAATGGCATTTCAGAAAATAATTACAAATGCATGCCTTTTTCTTTCTTTTTATTTCCTTTTCAGCTATTCTTACCAACCCAATATTGTTAAATTGGTAAATAGATAAATGGACAATGCATTGTATGTTATATCCTCGGAATTTATTGTTCTTCACTTATTGGAATATTATATACGCGTCTCTGTTGAGCTTCCCAAAAAAAAAACAGGATTATGACACGGTCGAACATTTTATGGGCAATTACCTTCTTTTTTTGTACAGATTGCGACAGCTTAGTCGTTGGGTATAAATAGCCAGTTGCCGTGTATTCCTTGTCGCGATTTTGTGTTTGTCTGGTTTGCATTATTGCCAGGGGAATGTCAAATGGATATAAATAGCGAGTTGCCGTGTATTCCTTCCTTGTCGATATTTTGTGCTTTTCTGGTCTGCATTGTTGTCAGAGGAATGGCATCACCTGTTTTGCTTTTTGCCGTTAAATAGTACACACGTTCAGCTACCACTAAGTTATGCCCCTTGCCCCCAAATTGAGAAATCGAACTGAATAATCCTAATACAGTGCCATAGTGCAAATGAAACTAATTTTTTAGTTATGTATCAACAAGAAATTCTAACCGAAAACAAGATGCTTGTGTATCCCTTATGTGGTCCCACCTCACTACGTCACTCGGACTCTGTGTTAATATGCCATTATTGTTACCAACCCATTTTCTTTCTCTTTTTTATTTTTATTTCCCTTTTCAGTAATTCTTACCAACCCATTATTGTTAAATTGGTAATAGATAAATGGCCAATGCATTGTGTGTGCGTGTGTGTGTGTCACTGTTGAACGTCCCAAAAACAACAGGATTATGACATGGTCGAACCTTTTATGGCAATTACATTCTTTTTTTCTATAGATTGCGACAACTTAATCGTTGGATAAATAGCCAGTTGCTGTGTATTCCTTCCTTGTGGATATTTTGTGCTTGTCTTGTCTGCATTATTGTTGGGGGAATGGCATCACCTGTTTTGCTCTATGCCATTAAATAGTATGCATGTTCAGCTACCGCTGAGTTATACCCCTTGCCCCCAAATTGAGAAATAGAACTGAATAATCCTAATACAGTGGCATAGTGCGAATGAAACTAATTTTGTAGTTATGGATCGACAAGAAATTGAAACCGAAAACAAGATCCTCGTGTATCCCTGACATGCAATACTTTACCTGCTACATGCTTTGTTAAAATACTCTATCTACTATGCTGATAGGATATAGACAGTTACAATGAGCAACTTCAATAAAAGAGTTTTAAACAGTTCAAGAGTATGGTGTATATAGAGGCAGGGTTACATGGTGGCTGGGGTGGTGGTGGCTACTAGCTTGTATCTCCCCTTTGAGTTAGAAATACCATTGAGAAAACCGAAAATGGAACTTTTTTCCTTTATCGGTAAGTTTCGCATGTCAACAAGTAGGTCTTGGACTCACAACCTCACCCTCAATTGCATTCTTACGAGGAGAGGAAGTGGCATTTGACTTAACCTAAATGGAATGTTTCACACGATTATAAAGTAAAAAAGGCACATATTCCCCAACAATTACCATTTTATGGGTTGTCGTTTCATGTCTATTGGAGGGGAGTTCTGTTGCTTTATGTTGTGAAGGTATTTTGGTCATATAGTTAGTGAACTGTTGATGCACCACTATATCCTATGTGCCATTATTTGAGTGAAATGTTCGATGTCTCACCATCTCTTATGTTATGGTGTACATAACCCAAGGGGTTGGTTCAAGTAGCAAGGGCATTGGTCTTTGTGGCATCCCCATCAGGTCTAAGGTTCGAATCTCCTTTAGTGCAAACAATTCGCTAGGGCCACGTCCGCTGGCGAAATCGGAGTCATACCCAATTCGTGTGAAGGGGGTGCTTTACACAGGTCCGGGTTTGCCCAACAAGAGTGGGTACACGAAATGGTCCTACCTTGGAGGTGTTCCCCGACATCAAAACAAATAATATCACAATGTTATTGTTTTGCTTCCCCCTTTTCCACCTTGCTTGGTGATTCAATTGTCTAGCTTGTTTGGGTATCCCATTCTCCCACTTTGGTTGGGCATTATGTAAAATTAAATAACCTAGGTGTTTAGTGGAATAGAAGAATCATTAGCAATAGGGTCGTGACCACTAAAGAATGTAGTTGGGTCAAGGGTGGCTACTGCCTTGGTATCTTTTTCTTGACTTGTATCATAGAGCATGTTCTTCTCTATGGACAAATTGCAACCTGCATTAGCATGCATATTAAATTGAATTTTACATCTATCTCCTTGAAGAGAGGAAGTGCGATCGAGTTCCAAGAATGAACCTGGTATACAAGAGTAACTTATTGAGGAACTAAAAGAAGTAAAATGTAATGTAGGTGGAAGTTATCTAATTAGTACAGACATTGTCCTAGGAAAATTGTTCGGTTTAGATGGTGTCATTGGCATTTAATTTTATGGAAGTTTCTTAAATAGCGAAACATTGTCATAAGTGATTCTTTGCTCCATTGTTGTGCTGGGGACAGTAGAGACCCCCAAAACTTTGAAGGATACTTTTTATCATAGGCTTTAAAGATAAAAACATCATTTTAGACTAATGGTCGACTTGCGGCTTAGATGTGTCAAAGAAGCAGTGGATACATGTTCTTTGTTTAAGTATAAAAAGAGGATATAAGTTATAAACTGAGGAAAAAGAGAGAGAAAAAAGAAAAAAGAATTGTTGTGTTTTTAAGTACCAGAAAGGTAATATTAGAAGCAAATGAAGAGATCTTAAAATATATATATATTTCTAAAATCTGGGATATTTTCTAAAATAAAAGTGGTATGTGGTGGTTTTGGTGGGATTAGGAGGAGTGGAAGAATACGCCATAAAAAAATAACTTTGCCTTTTAAATGAACAAGATTTGGTTTTTTTCTTTCTAAAATCGGTTTTTTGTTGTAAAGGTGCTTCGGTGGGATGAGTTGTGAAAGGAAATACAACTAAATGTTAAATAACTATCCATTTGGTGTGCATGAGAATATAGTGGTATAATGACGTGTCTTTGCTGAGTCTGTTTCTTTCATTTTAAATTTTTCCCGGGCCAATGCCATTATTCACATGACACAAGAAAGGAATGTATATATCTTCTCATTAATTTTGGAACTGTCTTTAAAAGCAGAAATTAATATGAAGTAGATTAAATCTCATAATTATCCTTATACCTTCATATCTGGCTTAGTATCTTTAAATTTATGCCATCATTGGTCTCTAAAATTTGACGACATCCTTTGTATCACAATAAATCCAAATAGTTCTCATGTGAAGCACCTCTTTAATTATTAGTGTGCATGAACCCTCTCTAGAATGTTGGTGTGACTAAAACTATTTTATTTTAGAGAGCATTTGGAATGAGCTCTAAATAAATGTTTCTCATGGGATTGTTGTAACTGAAACAATTTGTTTCAAGCCTGACCTTGAGAAAAAAATTTATGTTGTACTGAATTTATTTTTATTTCTCTCCTCGTACATACAAAAATATATGTGTCAGAGAAAAGGAAAAAAGAAGAATTTATTCCATATGGAGTCACAAACATCATTTCAGTTCGTGTGCTCTTGGCATAACAGGAGACCGCATTTATACCTAACACTGTTGCTTCTATTTCTTAGGGATACGTTGGGAATAAATCAGCCGTCTTCCCTCTCCAACTATTAGGCTATGATGTGGATCCAATTAATTCAGTGCAATTCTCAAACCACACAGGCAAGCTGCTACTATTACTTCCATTCAGTCTCAGTAACTCTGAGGCCTGATATACGGTGCGATGTCATCTATCAATCTGTATAGGTCCAGACAACATATAATGAAGGTGCCATTGTAGTTTAATCTGCCTGAAAATATTGCAGGATACCCAACTTTTAAGGGCCAAGTTTTGAATGGACAACAGCTATGGGAATTAGTAGAAGGTCTTGAAGCGAATAATTTGTTCTACTACACTCATTTATTGACAGGTATGTTAAGGTTAGTTTCTGTATTTGTCATTTGATTCTTGGATATTTGGTCTTGTGTTCCAAGTAGCTGGAATATCCCTCTGAATGAAGTATGTGGCATTATTTTTTTTTTTTTGTTTTTTTTTTTTTTGGGGGGGGGGGGGGGAGAGAGATTTGTTTTGAAGTTAACCTGTACCTCATGTAATTTTTGTCAGTCATTTCTGCTTGATGCTTAGCAGCCCCAAAATAATTTTGATGTGTTACATGGCACACTTTACAGACATCGAAGAATCTGAGAAATGAATAAATGGTTTCACATAGTTGAGGTTCACATTTGAATAATCTCCATTATCATACTATGGAGCGCCCCCTCGAGAGCTGGGCCGTCAAAATCAATATTTTGACGGTCCAGTATTGACCAAACGCAATTATCGAGAATATATGGTTCCAAAAGCAAAAAAGAGAAACATTTTGCCAGATTGTTCTGTGGAGGGTTGTAGTGCCCATAAAAGAGCACTGTGTGCTAAGACATGCTTGCCTTTCTGGTTAACTAACTGCAACAGCCATCAGGGCCTTTCAACATTAGTCATGTTCATGATTTTATATCCATTACCATATAGCCAGATCTCGGTGTGAAATATTTGATTACCAGTAAATACACTTCCCAATGTAATGCAAGCAAGGCATTTCTGGCCCTTCCTATAGAAAATGTTGATCATAGATATATATATTTTTTTTTTCTTGGAATAGCTGATGTTTTCAGCTTGAAAATTGATAGTTATGTGTTTCATTTATTTTACCTAGTAAAGGAGGGGCACCACGTTTTTTTTTTCTTTCTAATTTCAATCTGCTCCTTGAAAGTCTCTGTAGTGCTGTATGTTGAAAATTGAACTTACTTCTCCCTGTTTTCGAAAGAACTATGCTTGTATTTGGAATCTTCCTCTGATAGTATTTTGTTATTAAGTTAAATTATGAGCAATATTCACTTATCAAAAAAATAAATAAATTATGAGCAATATTCCTTTCCTGTTATCTGGTAGTTTTTTTTTTTTTTTTTTCACTTATCTGATTTTCTGATTAGTTTATTTGCAGGTTATATTGGTTCAGTTTCTTTTTTGAACACTGTATTGGAAGTTGTGAAGAAGCTTCGTTCTGTAAATCCGAAACTTACATATGGTAAGTAGATTACCTTCTAATTGTTTCGGAAGTTTTTGCCATAATCAATCACAATTGCTCCTTTGTTTTGTCCTTTTACTATTACTTTGGGATTATTCATTGACCTAGATATACTGGTGACTGGTAAAAGGTGGTTAGTTAAGGGTTTTGATTTGTTGAGTAAATATATGGACATATTGTACTTTTTACTTGAATAGACTGTTCTTCGATGGTGTAAAGTTTCCAGCTGTATAGCCATTTTTGCAAGGAAGAGCATTTTGACTGATTTTATTGATGTATTTGAGATGAAAAAAAAAATTTATTGTCCTTTTTACTTGAATATAGTGTTTTCCAATGATGTAAACTTTCCAGTTGTTTTACCATTTGCGCAAAGAACATTTTGAAAGATTATATTGATTTATGTTAGATGGAAAAAAAATGCAGTTAATATATGATATTAAAATAGAACTTGGTTTTTCATTCTAGCACAAAATTAGTTTGGATAAGGCGCAGCTGTTGGCTGTTGCAGTATTTTTGTTAAAAGCTGTTGTAGTTGATGCTGCAGCTGCTGACAATTATGATTAGCTTAGAATTGAGTTTTTATCTAAGTGCTCCAAAATACAAAAATCAAAAGAGATCATAGAAATGGACCGAGACTTGAAGAGAAGAAACTATTGACTCTAGCAAATAATATATACAGTATCTGTTCATTCATTTAGGCTGGATTTAGAATAGTGTTTCTTTGTTTTTTTAAAGCTCAAGAGTAACAGGTCAAGCATGTAAATTGTGCCTCATAGAATATGCCTGTAATTTTTTTTTTCCTCAAAAGAGGGGAAAAAACTGCCCTTTCATTTCTATCTTATTGAAATTTGGCTTTTCTTGTCTAGTCTGTGATCCAGTGATGGGTGATGAAGGAAAGCTCTATGTCCCTCCAGAGCTGGTGTCAGTGTATCGTGAGAAGGTGACCAATCCAGTTGACGTGGTTTTCGTCTTGGGTCCTTATGATACCATATCCTTTTCACTTACTCCATCCCAATTATATATATATATATATTTTAATAACACGATTTTTAATAAAAGGTTTAAAAAAATAGTAATCTTCTCAAAATGTCCTTTGCTTTATGTTGAAGTGGCACGATTTTCAGTAGGGTAAGGGTAATGAAGGAAATTAAAGAAGTAAGATCTCCACTTTCAAAATAATTATTTGTATTTTAAGATGTGACAAAAGAAAAAGAATATTTGCAAGTTGAGATTTTGTAGTGTAAAACTTGAATGTAAATTCTGGAATATTTGGATGCTCCTACTTCTGGAGCTCAGATTATTTTTATTTTTATTTTGTGATAAATAATGACCTATCATTGAAAAAGTGCAGAGGGGCACAACCCTAGTACACATGAAGTATACAAGAGATGCCCTAAATTGAAGAAAAAGAATAGCATAAATTTTAAAAGTCTGCAAAAGTAACACAACTCGGGCTATGATGAGCCGATATCCATAAATATAAAGTGTTAAGCACATTTCTTCGCAACTCCAACACCGATGTTTCTACATCTTCAAAATGCGGGGCATTCTCTCTCACACCAAAGACTCACATTAAACACAAAGGGACCTGCCTCCAGATCGTCTTAGCTTTGACCACACCCCAGCAAACCACCCCAGCTATTCAACAAATCCAGCACCCATCTCGGCATAACCCACTCCACCCCACCCCACCCCAAACAAAGTAAGAAAATAGCTCCATAAATCTCGTGCAACATCGCAATCCAATAGTAGGTGGTCAACGGATTCCCCACTCTTCTTGCACATACAACACTACTCAACCACCACAAATTGTCATGTGTCAGAATTTTTTCTAAGGCTACTGTCCACAAAAAGTGGCACCCTCGACGGAGCCTTTACACACCAAATACTCTTCCAAGGAAAGGAAGAATCCTCTTGGGTGGTTAACACCTCAAAGTGCTTTTATCAAAGGAAGACAGATTCTTGATCCGATTCTTATTGCTAATGAATGCATTGATAGTAGGCTCAGATCGGGGGTTCCAGGCATCATTTGCAAAATGGACTTGGAGAAAGCATACGATCATGTTAACTGGGAGTTTCTTTTGTATATGTTGAGGAGGTGTGGCTTTGGGGAAAAATGGTGTAGGTGGATAGCTCATTGCATATCAACTGTGCGGTTTTCGATGTTAATCAATGGCTCCCCTTTTGGTTTTTTCAGTAGCTCTCGAGGTCTGAGACAAGGAGAACCTCTGTCACCCCTTTTGTTTGTTTTTGTGATGGAAGCCTTGAGCCGTATGATCTTAGCTGCAGTTTGTGGGGGTTTGTTGGAAGGTTTTAAAATGGGTGACGCAGATTTTTCGCAACTTCTGTTTGCAGATGATACTCTGATTTTTTGTAGTGCCCTTGATTCTCAGTTACGTAATTTGTGGAGTCTCTTCCTTCTGTTTGAAGCAGCTCCGGGGTTGAAGGTTAATTTGGCTAAGTCTAATTTAATTCCAGTGGGGCATGTTGATCAAGCGGAAAGGCTAGTCGACATTTTAGGGTGTGGGTTTGCCACTTTGCTGGTTAAGTATCTTGGTCTTCCTTTGGGGGCCTCCTATAAGTCCACGCATATTTGGGACGGGGTTGTTGAGAAGATTGATTGTCGTTTGGCTAGTTAGAAAAATATGTATCTCTCTAAGGGTGGTAGAGTAACCCTTATTAAGAGTACCTTAGCCAATGTGCCTACTTACTTTTTGTCTATGTTCCATCTCCCGAGGAGTGTTGCCGCTCGCTTAGAGAAGCTACAACGGGATTTTCTTTGGGGTGGTTTGGGTGAAGAATCTAAATTTCACTTGGTGAGGTGGTCGAAAGTCTGTTTCCCAATTTCAGATGGGGGGTTGGGTATTCGAAATTTGTTATTGTTCAACCAAGCTTTGTTAGGTAAATGGTTGTGGCGGTATGGAATAGAGAGAGAAGCTTGGTGGAGAGTTGCGGTGGATGCCAAGTATGGTAGTTTGTGGGGTGGGTGGTGCTCCCGTGAGCCTGTAGGTGCTCATGGGGTGGGGCTGTGGAAGAATATCAGGAAAAGGTGGGGGAGTTTCTTTGGTTTCTCTAGATTGGAGATGGGGGATGGGGTTAGGACAAAATTTTGGCATGATCTGTGGTGCGGGGATAGGGTGTTGAAGGAAGCTTTTCCTGTTCTTTTTGGTATTGCTCAGATGAAGGATGCTTCCATTGCGGATAATATGGAGGTTTTGGGCGGCTCTATCCAGTGGAATGTAAGCTTTGTTAGAGATGCGCATGACTGGAAAGTGGGTGTTTTTGCATCTTTCTTTCATGAGTTACATTTAGCCATGGTGAGTAGAGATCGTGCTGACAGGCTTAGGTGGGTCCCTTCCGAGAAAGGAGTGTTCAAGGTTAAATCCTATTTCAGCTCCTTGGCCGGCGGTGAGGGTAGTCGTTTCCCTTGGAAGAGTGTGTGGAGGACTCAGGCTCCTTCGAGGGCGGCGTTTTTTGCGTGGTCGGCAGCCCTTGGTAAGATTCTTACAGCGGATAATCTCAGGAAGCGAAAGATCATCATTGTGGATAGATGCTACTTGTGCAAAAGAGACGGGAAAACTGTGGACCACCTTTTTCTTCATTGTGATGTGGCTTCTACTTTGTGGAATCATGTCTTTTCTCGGTTTGGTATGTCTTGGTTCATGCCTAGGAGAGTTGTCGATTTATTTTCTTGTTGGTGGAAGGCGAGTAGGTCAAGGAGTGCGGCAGTTTGGAAGATGGTGCCTATATGCATTCTTTGGTGTGTTTGGAATGAGAGAAATACTAGGTGTTTTGAAGACTTGGAGAATTCCATAGAGAATATTGTTGCATCGTTTTTACATTTGTTGTATCTTTGGACGGAGGCTTTGTTGTCACCCGTGTCTATTAGCTTTTCTGATTTTCTTGTTCGTTTTTCTTTGCCTTCTTAGGCGTTTCCTTGTGTATACTTCCAGTGTACTTAGAGGGGCGCCTTATGCTTTTTTTCTTTATATAAAATTTCATTTACTTATCAAAAAAAAAGAATGACTTCACTTCAAATTGCCTGGAGCTCAGATTATTATGTAAGACAAATAGTTGAAATCGTGTATTGGACATTTGGGACAGTTAGATCCCAAATATTAGACTGCTGGAGTAATCATTTAATCGTGAATGGTTGCCCATTGATTTAATTATTTCTCAATGCAAAGATCTTTAGAGAGACTTAAAATTGATGTGATGACTACATTTTGTTTATGCTCTCTATGATTAGGTTGTCCCAGTGGCTTCAATGTTGACTCCCAACCAGTTTGAAGCAGAACAGTTGACTTGTTCCAGGTAGTTTTTGATACCTGGTGAAGTTTGCTATGTTGAGTTTGAGTCTTACCTTCAGATAAGTCTAGGTATAGTATACAGTTCACCAATATGTGATTTTCCTTTACTTTTTCTTCTCCACTTATTTGCTGTTGGAAATATGTGTGAAATTAAGTGTGGCAGATTAAAAAATAGTTAAGTATCCACAAAATAACTACTAAATATAACCTACAAAAAATTGGATTTGGAGATGTTGAAACCTAGAAGCTGCTACTCACTTTGTAATTAATATTAAAAGGGCCATATTTGGCTTTCTGACAAACTGAAGATTATTATTATATTTGATGGCATCAATTATTTTTAACTAGTTTCATAGTAGATACGTAATATTATCTTATAAGAAGTGAAATTATGTCTCAACCTGTAATGGGAGGAATCCATTGATGCCTTATATATTGTTATGTGAGAATAGGTTTCGATTTGCACTTGTTTTGCTGTTCACTTAGTCTTTCTATTAGAAGCATGTGTTATCTGGGGTTGCATTTTCGTCCCCATTTGGAGCTACTAGTGCTTGACGTTTTAAACTACTAAAACTTCATGACGAGTCTTAGTATGTGTTATAAAGATTAGGTTGTATCCATTTCCTCTTATCTGGTGCCTTTGTGTTACTGTAGCTCTTGTGCCTAAAGATAAGATATACTTGTCACAGGATTGGCTCTGAAAGAGATGGCCGTGACGCTTGTAACATCCTTCATGCTGCAGGACCATCAAAGGTTTAGTAATATCATTACATATTTAACTCTTCAAGTCCTGAGATGCTTACATTTTTTTGAATGTGCAAGATTCTTGTTTTGTTCTTTATTTATGGTCTCTTTAGTCTATGTATCATGGGAGATTGTCATTTGTCTACTTTATCCTTGAATACTGTCATTGGAGTTGGGGGTATAAACCGACCCCCTTGGGTCGGAACATGCAATCTTCCGACTTCCAACCCAACTGGGGTTGGAAGCTAATGTCTTTAACCGAACTGACCCATAGGGTCGGTAAGTACCGAACCGCAACGCACCAACAAGTGTCAGGTGGTGATTGGTCTGTTTGTTGAGTTGAGAAGGCTCACCTAAAGTGATGTAGGAGGAGCCTCCTACCATGACGGCAGCTCCCAGATCAATCTCTCGCTCCATTGCCTCTACATCCAGGGCATCTTTCACGGGCTTTGGAGGAGGAAGTGTGGAGGAATGGGAAGGCGAAGCTGGGATTTTGGAGGTTGGGGTTTCTGTCCAGGTTTTTGAAGAGAATGAGAGCAGCACTTAGTGGTTTATTAGGGATTTTACTATCAACACCTTTGTGAGCAAGAGAGGAAGGGAGTTTATTGGGGATTTTGCTATCAACATCTTCATGAGCAAGAGAGGAAGAGAGTGATGGCAAGGAAGACAGGGTTTTTGTTTATTCTCGTTGTACCGATTGTTCAAGATAAGGGTTTATTTGGTTTTTTGGTTCTTCAAATTTAAGAAACGATTTTGCTACATCTTGAAGATAGGGTGTCTTCAATTTTTGCTGAGATCTGTGAATTTTCACTGAGATCTGGGAGGAGATGCCTAGAGCTCCTCTCTTGGCTGAAGTTAGTCGAGTACTTGAGTTTCGGGGGTGGCTTGCAAACCCCACCTAAAAAAAAAAGTGTTATAAGGGTGATAAACACAGATTGTAGTCGGTTGGCTTTCTGTCCTTATAAAATTGACTTCCTAATCGACCCTCCTTTGGAAGTCAACTTATCTTCCAACCACCGGCACCAACATGGTTAGAGTATGGCTGATTTTTGCCAGTTTTATAGGGTCTGGTCGGGCAGGTTGGATACTTGATCTTTTCAATAGACCTAATTGGAGTACCTTTTATACTTACTAGAACACGGCTTTGTACTAGGGTTGCACACATCTTTGTACTTTCTAAGTAGAGTTGAAGTACTTAATTGAAAAAAAAAAAAGATGGTGACATTGGAATACAAATGTCTCAAATCAATGAGGCAGATATATTTGTATCAATATGTGGTAGAAATTCATCACTCAAGTTAACTGTAATCTTAATGCTTGGGGACAGTGAAAAGAAAAAGAAAATAGTGAATGCAAAAAGAATAAACAAAACTGCTAATGGTCTGGTTTTCCAGAATCTGTTACAAGAATAAGAAAGAATACGGTATCTCCAAGTTCCAGCTGATAAATACTACCCATGGAGCTCATGGAGCTTCCGATGAGTTTGCTTCACCAGAGATCTTGATGGAGGAAGGTTTTGGGTCTGACCCGGTGGATGGCTCGGTGTTGGGGTTGCCAGAGTTTGAGTCTGAGATGTTTTCAAAGGACCACCGGTTGGGTAACGTGGTTTTGGTTTCCACTGCTCGGGATGGGCTTGTCCCTGTGAGCTCCGGTCCTTCTCCTTCGACATCTCTGCTTGAGCAAGAATCAGCTACAATGTCGACTCTGGTTCACCTTTTCCCCAGTGGTTCTTCCTCAGGGGCTGTAGAGTTGGGAGAGAGGCTCCTTCTTTCTCGTCCAATGGCATCGACCTCAAAGCCGTTCTTGAAGTATTATAGGAAGGCTAGGGAAGGTCGAGTTGTGAAAATGGATGAGCGTTTATTTTCCAATTCTGTGGCAGCGATGATATCAGATTTTGCTGATGGGTTTCCTTTTCCTCTCTCAAGTGCCACTCCTGCGTCAGAGCTTCCTTTGGAGTCTAAGCTAGTGCAAAGCTCTCGGGTGCCACCCCTTGTTGATGTGGCAGCTTTTGTGAAGGATGTCATTAAGCGAACTCCTCCGGCGAGAGGTTTCTTACAGAGGGGTTTTCTCAATTTGAGACCGGCAAGGCAAGTTTCGCCTAAAGTGCCGGTCGTGTCGCCGTTGACCCTAGTTGTTAAGGAAGATGTGGTGGTAGGTACTCCCTCTCATTTGTGTCGTTGCGTCTCTCCTTCAATTGATAAAGGTGAGGACCTTAGGGTGAGCTGTCTGGTCGAGTCTCAGAGGTGGTCGGTTGGTTTTAGTCCGTTTGGTGAGGTTGTTATGTGGGATCAAGGTGATGAGGTTTGGGATGGGGAGGATGGAGTATCCCCTTTCCCTTTGGGTGTTTATCCGCCCGATGAAGAGGATGAAGCTCCGCTTTTGGCTATCCTGGATGCCCGTGTTAGTGAAGAGGAGTTTCATCGGGAATCTATGGTTGTGCGTCAAAAGACTAAAGGTAAGAAGGAGATGTTGAATTTGAAAAGCTCCATCAACTATGGCGATGATTATGCAACCTCCCGGCGTCGGAAAGGCAAGGCTCACATGATGTAGCGTTGCGTGTCTCGTGGGTCTTTTGGGTTTTTAGTGTCTCGCGGGTTTGTTGGGTCTATTTCTTTTTGGGCTGGTTTGGTTGCTTCCTTGTATACTTCCTGTGTACTTGGGGACGCCTTTTCGCTTTTTTAATAACATTTATTACTTATAAAAAAAAAAATACTACCCCTATGCTAGGGGCACACTGCTGATTCCTGTATAGATCATTTTCACCCCTTCAATAAACCTGCTCCAGATGCACATGTATTATTGCATAGAAAAGAGCAGATGTATTCTTGATTTCTGAATCTGCAAAATGCTGCAGTCAAGTGAAAATTATTAATACAGTGGCATGAGCATGGGCATGCTATAGCGCTCTTTCTTAGAAGGCATCACATGCAAGAGTTTCCTCTGATGAAGTGAACTTAGTTTTGATGGAAAGAATCACAGGTAACTTTGATGGCTGAACTGGCCAAATCACGTCTTTTTGTCCCTCAGTCTGTGGGTACTTCCACATGGTGGTCAAACCACCTGATGAGTTACCGTTGTTTTTTATTGGTCTTATGACACTAAGAGCCTTGCCTAATGCCTAATACCTATTCAGTCACCTCCTATAGCTTCTTGGCAATTTATTAAGGCAATGATGATCTTCTAGTATACTTTCGCAGGTGTAGGTAGTGGATTCCTGGGTTGTGAGATTCGTTTTCCATTCTATAGACATCAACTAAGTATGATATGGCAAAGACAGCATTTGTTATCACTCATAGATGCCATCAGATAGCTCCATTACATAAGCGCCATGGTTGGTCTTCTTTGAAGTCTGGGATCCATGTGTTACACATCCAGATTCTTGGTTGCTAGATTCTCTATTGTTTTTATTGTGGGCATTAAGAAATTTGTGTCTCAGTTCCACTTTGCATACACGGCACATCATGCTGCGTGACTTTGACTTATGTTTGCATTCCTTAAAATGCTTATTCAGATAATTTATACATGCAAGGAACTTGTTCATGAACTTCATGCATATGTAATTTAACATCTCTCTCTGAATTTTATGTTGTAATGTACATATTCTGATAAATCACAGGTTGTGATTACAAGCATAAATATAGAAGGCAACCTTCTCCTTATTGGCAGTCATCAGAAGGCAAAGGTACGCTATTATAGATGCACTTGAGGTTTGAGATTTCAACCTTGGCTTAAACTTGGTCATTCTGAAATCTTGTGTGAAACTGTGCTGCTATTTATGTTTCCTTCTTGGAATATTGCCTCTCTTGTTTATTGGGATGCTTAGGTGTCGGTAGGAATTTCCAAACTTTGAATTCCATTGTGGTTGTCCCTTCAAATACTCTTCTATATTATTCTATTTGGGAATGGATTGTTGAGAATATGGCTTCCTGTCAAAATATTTTATATATATAGAAATTTGAGGTGCTCTCTCTCTCTCTCTCTCTCCCCCCCCCCCCTTGAACCTTTTTATCTCTTTCTTGTTTCTTATGAAGTAAACCCCTCCCAAAAAACTCTTTAATAAGTGTTGTTAATAATCATTTGAAATGCTAGCTTTAATTTGGATCTCTTGAATTAAATGGATGTTGCAAGTGTGTTCCTCATACACAGCATTCATTTCTCCCTCCCTCCCACTTGCTTTTCATAAATGTGATTTGAACCTTTTTATCTCTTTCTTGTTTCTTATGAAGTAAACCCCTCCCAAAAAACTCTTTAACAAGTGTTGTTAATAATCATTTGAAATGCTAGCTTTAATTTGGATCTCTTGAATAAAATGGATGTTGCAAGTGTGTTCCTAATACATGGCATTCATTTTGTTTGTATGTCTTAAGGTCTATTTAAAACTTCTTCACTTGCATTTTGGAAATAATTTTACAGCAATTAATTGATTATCATGGTAAATACGTTTTTACTAAACTCTTGATGTGACAGGATCAAGCTGCTGAGCAATTTAAGATTGTTTTTCCCAAAATTCCTGCATATTTCACGGTATGTAAAGGGTAATTGTAATTCCTTTCACCTGCAAAACTTTCATGGTTTTACAGAGTGATTTGTAACTGGAAATTGCCTTTTTGGCACTGAGCATTTAACTAGATGACGAGAATTTGATAATTTCCCTGGTCCAGCCCAGGATTTGAGACATTAAAAGTGGCACATCCATGGCATGTGATATGTATATCTATGAAATCTTGAATGCGATGACATTAGAAACACGGTTTCATGATGGATGCATTTGACTTTCCAATGGTATTACTTGTATCTGCATTAGCTTAGTGGTCATGAAAAGAAAATACTATAGAATATATGGGCAAATCCAGTCAAATGGCCCTGTTCTCATTCTATTAATCTTATTGTTATTCTAAAAATATTTTTTTTAGAGAAAGTGAAATATTGTATATAAATAAAGAATGAAAAAATAAATCCTTTGTACATTAAGTTCTTTCTTTTCTGAGCTTAGGCTTTCATTATCAAATCTATTTACTTACCAAAAAAAAAAAATTATATTAGTGACATAACATTATCATCAGTAGAAAATAGAAGAAAGTTCAGTTATAGCTGGTATCAAGCACAAGTCAGGTTCCACAGTATTTTAGTTCTTGTCAAAAAGTTTGGCCTTGATTATTAAATATGAAGAAAAACTTTTTCCTTACTTATTTGTGCATTCAATTTTTTGTTTTTGTTATTGCAACAACAATCTCCTTACAAGATGCACTAAATTGTCAATCATATATGCATATGCTTGTAGGGAACAGGAGATCTTACGACTGCTCTTCTACTTGGTTGGAGCAATGTAATGCCTCTAAATTGTATTCCTGCTTAAGCCGAACACTGACTTGTTCTTGGCAATAACATTTTATTTTCTACTAATAATTGTCCTTTATTCTTCTAGAAATATCCTGACAACCTTGACAAGGCAGCAGAGCTTGCAGTATCAAGCTTGCAGGTACTCCTTTTGCTGTTTTTGCAGTTCATTACTAGAAGTTGCTTTGATAATGTCGTTGGAGTGTTTCTAGAATGATAATAATCCTTCTGTTGTCTTGCACTGTTGACACTAATTTGTTTATAGACATCAAGATGAATGACATTGTATCTGATGTTTTGAGCGTTTAATTTAGATCTCTACTTTTATCTCATTATCAGATATATTCTATCAACTGATTGCAAATTTTTTTAAAAAAAAAAAGTAAATTCAAGGAGAGATTGGATGAGACCCATCAAGTAAAAAGACACATTCAACTGTTTAAATAGTGATTTGTGCGTGAAGTTACCCTATCATTAAGAAGTAAAGGGTCTGGAATTGATTCCAAAGGAGATGAATAATGGGCTCTCTATAAAATGTTTCTGCCTACGTGGCAAGAGAAGAAAAACAATAACTGCTACTCTGGACATTATTAAACTATGACCTTGCAGTTCCACTTTGCATTTGGATCTTCTTTGAACTATGGTTAATTGATCGTTGGAATTTTTCAATCCTTGCAGGCACTTTTGCAGAGGACAGTGAATGACTATAGAAGCGCGGGACACGATCCCCAATCAACCAGTTTGGAGATTCGTTTGATTCAAAGCCAGGATGACATTCGCAATCCCCAAGTTCGATTCAAAGCTGAAAAATACAACTAAATGGGTTATATGCGTAAGACCATATTTAAAAATCATGCTTTGTCTGATACTAGTACCCAATGCTTTAGGCATATTTTATAAAAATAAAATTTGCTTTTATGCACTCTTGTTTTTCCATAAACAAAAAGAGATACTAATTAATTGTGAAGTGAAAAAAAATAAATTTGCCTTATATACAGAAGGTAATTGAGACGACTGGGGGTTCCTTTGCAAATTGAAGAAGTCATATCACACATACTTTCATTTAGTCTGTGGAGAGAGAGAGAGAGAGAGAATGCTTTTTATTTTGTTTGCTTCTGATTATGTTTTTGTTTTCTATTATGATATGTTTGTTTCGACGTAAAATAGTTTCTGTCGTAAAATATTTTTGACGAAATCATTTTCAGAAAAAATGATTTTTTCGGAAATATTTTTCGGCATTTGGTGCGCACGAAAAAATTACGGAAGGCGAAAATGCAACTGTCGCTGGAATTCAGCAACGCCCGGTTTGGCCAGATTCCGGTCGGAATCCTCCAGATCTTGTCGGATCCTAGCCATTTTGGCAAGATCTGGCTGGATCAGTTGCCGAATCCGTCCAAATTTAGTTGGATCCCGACTATTTTTGCCAGATCCAGCCGACTTCTAACCATGGCCGAAATTTGGTCCACTAGCATCCGGTGACGGTGGTTGGATGTCGTCGGATTTCGGGGCCGTCAGTATTTCGGTGGCTAGATGTTGTCGGATTCCGCCGCCACCTGGATTCTGACAATTGACCATTGCTGGATTCTGGTAATCGGATATCAAACATACATGCAAGGACCAAGAGTTTAATTTCGAAAACGATTTACAGTTTTAAAAACTGTAAATCGTTTTTAAAAGATTAAAGAAGCTTTTACAGTCAAACTGAAAATGATTTTCGTTGACTATTATTTTCGCTTCTACCAAACACGGTAAAATGTTGAAATTATTTTTCAAAAATCATTTTACGCCGAAACAAACGGAGATTAATGTCTCTACAAGCCGTGACTTTTCTACTAGTTTGTGCCTTTGTGGTGGTCAGTAGAGCATATTACACGCTGCTATCATGCTTTACGCTTGCTTCACTGTATCTTGGTATTTTGGTACTTGCTAATGTGGGATTGAGATTTTCAGGAATTTGGACATCACATTGTGAAAGAACTCATATAAGGCTCATTTGTATAAATAAATTTTGAATTGTCTGGTTACTTATTCGGGTATGTGGGTTTCATATGGGGTCTCTCGCATGTGTTGCCTAAATTGTTACAATTTGAGCAGCAACTTGCTTGGAATCTTGATTTGCTGCTGTGACCAAAAGAGTTAAATTTGACAGTCCATAAATACACAACGATTGTAATGAATGAGGATCCTTTGTTAGTAGAATGTTTGAATTTTATAGAAATTCGGACAATCTAAAAGGAGGGAGATTGCGAGACCTACCTATCCCGACTCACCTATCCGAAGTAGGTGAATCCCACAACTTTCCTCAATTATATAGGCCGCCGCCCAAATTTTCGTAAAATTCGGGCAGCTTAACAACATGATATCCAATAGATTGGAATACGACTTTGAAATAGGTTTCAAAATTGTAGACAAAAGATGAAGGTTGAATGGTTGATAGGTTAATTTCTGTACTGTGGTAATGCAATATGGTTTTTTACCTCATGGTCGATTGAGGTGCAAAATTTAGCTTAGTTTATGGTTGCATAAACAACTAAATGCACTCAAGATGGTGTTTGATGGCCTCACGCTAGTCAAGGTAGCAGAGAACCGGGAGTTATAAATGAAAAGAAGAGAAATGACCTTTTTTTTTTTATTTTTTTATTTTAAAAATCAACTATTAAATTTGTAAAACTCATACATGGTTCCTGTGTGGATCTTACAGCTCTAATTATTGATTTCCAAAATAAGAGAAGAACTCAAGTGTACCTAAATAGCATGTCTCTCAAAATTTGGATATACTTGTCCATGCATTTTTGTTGAAAACATAAGATAGAAGAAAACACAATAGAACGTACTCTGCAATTATGCGGTCATGGGCCGCAACAAACACCAACTTCCCAAAGGAATCACTAACCCAAAGGAAATAAGGAATCCCTACATCTGGACGAACTACCCATTGCGGGGTTCAGCAGTTCCTTTTCAAAAGACCCATCATGATTTTCCTTTTGAGTGTTTTATTATCATTTGCTCAGGAAAAAAAAAAAAAAAATCTAGATATGATGCTTCGGCTAGTAGACCCGGCTCAACGGTAGCGGCAAAAACTATTGCAGCATTGCGTGCCGTCAAGTTTTGTCGTAGTCAGGGTTTGGAAAGAATAGAACTTGAAGGGGATTCTCTACAAGTTGTAAACTCTATAAACAAATGTGGGATTACTTGGAACGTATATGGGCATCTTGTGGAAGACATCAAACAGGTTTTGCAATATTGCCCAGATTGGTAGTTCAAGCACACCAAGAGGGGAGGGGAATGCTGCAGCTCACAAGCTTGCAAGATTTGGTAGCCAGCAACAGTCAGATAGAATTTGATTAGATTGCATCCCGGCTTTTCTTAGAGAAAGTGTATATATCCTTAGAGTCTCAGACTCTGCCTATGTAGAGCTTTCATGCTATTTTGTTGATTCTACATGCATGTATAAATGAAATTTTTCAAAAAAGAAAAAAGAAAAAAAGTAGACCCGGTTCAGAGTTCAAGATAGTAAAATGTAAGTTGTGATATTCTCTGTAAATCAACACAACTGCACTAGAAGAAAGGCATGATACGCAATTCCTTCATAATTTATAAAATTCAAATATTTTACAGCACACGCATGCATGCATGAGAGCATCAAAACATATATAATTAATAATAACCTCCTCCGGATCAATCTAAAAGAAAAAAGAAAGAAATATTTATTCATTACACACTGACACGTCACTTATTCATTAATTACACGGTACTGACACGTCATTTGGCTCCTTAAAATCCTTATTAAGGCTTAAGGCTTAAGGCTTGGCTTTGCTAATCGGCGAGTTCTCCTCTTTAGGCCTAGCTTCTGGATGAAAGAGATCTCCAGCGGGGTTGGACTTGGGCCTATGCCAATTTATATTATCACCAGAATCGTCTGGTTCGAAATCCTTGGCAAAATGAACTCCTTTTCCTGATTGTGGATGAATTGATCTCCAGCGGGGATTGCAATTATACTTCCTGATTGTGATGAATGTGATCTCCAGCGGGTTGGACTTGGGCCTATGCCAATTTATATTATCACCTGAATCGTCTGGTTTGAAATCCTTGGCAAAATGAACCCCTTTTCCTGATTGTGGATGAATGTGATCTCCAGCGGGGTTGGACTTGGGCCTATGCCAATTTATATTATCACCTGAATCGTCTGGTTCGAAATCCTTGGCAAAATGAACTCCTTTTCCTGATTGTGGATGAATGTGATCTCCAGCGGGGTTGGACTTGGGCCTATGCCAATTTATATTATCACCTGAATCGTCTGGTTGAAATCCTTGGCAAAATGAACCCTTTTCCTGATTGTGGATGAATGTGATCTCCAGCGGGGTTGGACTTGGGCCTATGCCAATTTATATTATCACCTGAATCGTCTGGTTTGAAATCCTTGGCAAAATGAACCCCTTTTCCTGATTGTGGATGAATGTGATCTCCAGCGGGGTTGGACTTGGGCCTATGCCAATTTATATTATCACCTGAATCGTCTGGTTCGAAATCCTTGGCAAAATGAACCATTTTTCCTGGTTGTGGATGAATGTGATCTCCAGCAGGGTTGGACTTGGGCTTATGCCAATTTATATTATCACCTGAATCGTCTGGTTCAGCATCGAAATCCTCTGCAAAATGAACCCCTTTTCCTGGTTGTGGATGAATACGACCTCGAATTGCTTCTGGCATTGGTTGCCTATCCATGGCTTTCTTCCAGTATCCTCCAACGTCCTCTTTTCTCGCGACCACATCTCTCCCAGCAAACTGCATGCATGCCCAAAAGTCACAAAATTAATTAATATTTATCGCATTTAATTTCTATAACTAAATTCACATAACATAATCTCGATTCCACTTTCTACTTGAGTCCCGCCTAATAAATTTAAAGGTTTGGGAAAAAGGAACAGAAATGCTTACGAGAACCAGAAGAAGTGATAAGAGGGTAATGAAAGCAAACACAGTTCTCATCTTGATCTTTTTACTTCTATCTCTAGGCCAAGCTTTCGATCTCCTTGCTATAAGTGGTAGATCAACTCTTACTATATATAACACGACATACCATGAGGCATGCATGCTGTTCAAGGTATGAGTACCGGCAGCACTCAATTATTTTTCTTAACATCAAAATATTATTTTTTAATTTTTTTATTCATTTCTTTTCTTCTCTCTCTTGCTCTCTCGTCTTATTCATTTCTTTTTATTCAATGCTGTAGGGATGTAAATGAGCCGAACTCGAGCGGATAGTGCATGTTCAAACTTGGCTCATTTAAATTTATCTCGGCTCGAGCTCATGACGAATTTTAAAAATTAAGGCTCGAAAAAAGAAATAGTTATAGCATTATATAGAATTTATGTCCACGAATGGTTTATTTAATAACCGAGTCGTGCACGAGCCGAACCTTAATGAGCTGAGCTCGAGCGAGCTCACGGGTAGTTTTGCTTCGTTTATATTAATTTGTTAATATATAACTTATTTTTATAATATAGTATATTAACAAACAATATACTATATGTAAGCATAAATTAAGTAACAAATAACAATGGTCATTGATCAGTATATATTAATTGGTTATATATAATTTATTGGTTATATGTATATAAAATAGTAAAATAGAATAATATCAATACTTAATGGTTAGTCATTTGATATAATGACAATCCATATACTTAATCATATTACTCATGTAATATAATAGGATTATAGGACTATATGATCATATAATAATATTACATTGTGACATATGACATGTAATCACTTTATTATATGTTATGACTATTGTCATTAGATATTCAATAATCATTACATCATTTATTTTTATTTTTTTGTAAGTTATATAGTTTATTTAAAATACAATAAAAATATATATTGTTTATATGTTATATAATGTAATATTAATTTTTGGGATAATTACACTTAACCCCCCTGATTTATCCACGGTGTGGCGATTTACTCCCCAATGTACCAAAATTGGTACATGACCCCCCCGAACTTGCCAACGTGTGGCAAAATCAACATTCCGTCCAATCGACTGTTCGTTTGGACGGAAAGTCGGTCACGTGCAAGTCACGTGACTTGGGGAGGGTCTCTGTCTTAAACGGTCACGTGACTTGCACGTGACCGATTTTCCGTCCAAACGAACGGTCGATTGGACGGAAGGTTGATTTTGCCACACGTTGGCAAGTTCGGGGGGTCATGTACCAATTTTGGTACATTGGGGGGTAAATCGCCACACCATGGATAAATCAGGGGGTTAAGTGTAATTATCCCTTAATTTTTAAATGAGCTCACCCATCTTTTTTGTATGTTAAATAAACTATATAACTTACAACAAAATCGGCTGAACGGAGCTTAATTTTTAACACTCGTCATGAGCTCGAACTCATTTAGTCGACTTGAGCTTAATTTTTAAAATTCGTCATGAAATTGAACTCGGTTCGAGCTCGTGATAAATAAGCTCGAGCTCAGCCCGAGATAAAAATCGTGATAAATTTAAATGAGCCGAACTTGCACAAGCACTACTAGCTCAAGATCGGCTCGTTTATAGCCCTGGCCATGAGGAACCGAGACAAAAAAAAATAAAAATAAAAATAAAAATAAGAATAAAATAAATAAATAAAATCCGACTCAATCCTTTTAGTTGAACAACAAAAAAACTCGAGAAATTATTTACAAGCAAACAATCCCTCATATTCGACCATTTTAGAGAAGCTTAGATGGAAAACAATCACACCCACTCGGTGTAAATGAGGGAATATTCACTGAAAAAATTACAAGAAAAACCCAATAAAATCGACCCACAAAAGCCTTAACCGATTTTCAGTCTCCCTGTGGAGGACTTGCTGTTCAAAGTCGGAATCCGGAGGAGAGATGGGGACGGAAAATAGAGAGAGAGATCTGTACGGGTGAAAGAGAAAGGAGAGAGAGAGAGAGAGAGAGAGAGAAGTGTTTTATTTTATTTTATTTTATTAAAATAAGGTAACATTGGTACCCAGGGTATTAAAATAAGGTATTGGTAGCTACAGTGCTACCCCATCTTCTTACAATAATTTTGCATTTCTAGTTCAATTATTAATCTCATGCCCCATTTGAGTTAATAATAATATATGTATACTTGTCAATCACACTTTTTCTACAACAACTTTGTTTTTCCAGCTCAATAATTCATCGCATGCCCTATTTAAGTTGGGCATATACTTGTGAATCACACTCTTCTTAGTTCTTCCCACAAGAAATAAAGTTTCCTAACTTTTAATCCAAGATCCCATTTCTGAGAGCATCTCCAACAACGTACATAATTATCTTAGTTTCTTAAAATATAAATTTTTTTTTAACTATTAATTTTTCAATAAAAACTCCAACAAATTATCTATCTCACTTTTTTCTTTCTTTAAATATTATTTTTCAATGTATTTTTTATTGTAAAAATTGAGGGAGAGGGAGAGAAAAGGGAGAGAGGGAGAGGAGAGAGACAATAATAAAAAAACTAAAAACTATATGAAAACTCACTATAACAAAATGGATGAAAACACTCTATTTTGAAGTGTCTGCTAGAGGAGTAAAATAGTTCATAATAGTTAAATATAACTATTATGAACTATATGAAAGGTCTGCTAGAAATGTTATAAGGAAACAACTTAGAACCCATAAGAAGCTCCTAAAAAGAAAAAGCATAGCCGACGTTGAGAACCACAAGAAGAACTATATTGAAAGAGTATAAAAACCTTACCATCCATTTGAATTGGGCATATTATAACACTCCAGTCTCAAATTGAAAAGATAAGAAGTAGTCCATGTAGAGTGGATGATTTATAGAGATAGTCATGAGTGCTCAGTTTTATATTGATTAGTTAGTAGGTAAAATTGTACTTTATAATGGATTCTGAAGAAGCTTCAAATTGATTAATCATTTTAAGATGATTGCTTTGATAAAGCTAATGTTTTTTTATGTGTCGTTATACATATAGCTTGTCAATCACACTTTTGTTCCTACAAGATATAAAGTTTCACAACTTTTCGACAGCCGGAGATCTCCGTTCCTTTCATGAAATGATGTTATTTAACATACATGAGACTATGAGAGGGGCAATTCCAATAAAGCCATTTTCTTCTCTTGTAAATCCATTTACAACTGATAGGTTTATTGTCGGTAAGTCCTTTTACGGGAGAAGGTTGCCTCTAGTCTCTACACAGTGTGAGTTTTTGTTTGTTGCAATTTATCCACTGAGGATGCGTGATAAGATCACAATTTCTTAGAATTTTAGGGTATAAATATGTAAATGATGAATTTACAAATATTGATATGATAAAATTTATATCATTTAATTTTAAAATTAACAATGTTTGATATTTGAGGAAATTTACTCGGTAGAATATCTTAGAAATTCTAAAAGATATTAATGTATGTAAAGACGGTACGGATTGAGCAAGATTGTAATGTCCATTGGTCTTTGATAGAATAAAATATTAATTGAAGATCCCCTTTCTCTAAGGAAAAAGCTTAGAACTCATAGGAAGCTCCCAAAAAAGAAACCATTGAATCGCATTCACTTATTGTTCTATAAACTTTTTTTTTTTGATATGTTTATACTAGAGGGGTAGGTGAGATTCGAACTAGTGATCTCCGTTTCATGAGGCGTGATCCCAAGTTGATTGAGCTACCCCTTTGGGACTATTGTTCCATAAACTAAGGAACCACCAAGGGAACAAAAATTGTATCGTAGATCTATAGAACCAAAAATGGTTCATTTAATATTATTTTAATATAAATAACTTTCTCTTTCCTCACTCATTCTTCTAACATTTATTTGAAACAATATTTATGTTCATTTTTTCTCTTTCTTTCCACTAACATTTAATTTAAATAATAATTAAATGGCATAGGTAAAAGATAATGGAAAGTATTGTGGAATGCATTTAAATAGCGAAGCAAAAAGTGGTTTAGTTCCATAAATTGATGAAAAGTTCAAGGTATGAGTACCGGCAGCACTCAACTATTTTTCTTAATATAATTAAAAATTAAGAAATCAAACCACTTTTTCTTTTCCTATACAAATACAATTCATAACGACTTCCCTTTATATTTCCCTATAACATCAAAATATTATTTTTTAATTTTTTATTCATTTCTTTTCTTCTCTCTCTTGCTCTCTCGTCTTGGTAATTTCTTTTTATTCAATGCCGTAGGGATGTAAATGAGCCGAACTCGAGCGGATAGTGCATGTTCAAACTTGGCTCAT
Source organism: Alnus rubra (assembly GCA_028654335.1). Lineage (NCBI taxonomy): Eukaryota > Viridiplantae > Streptophyta > Magnoliopsida > Fagales > Betulaceae > Alnus > Alnus rubra. The sequence goes on from JAJPGS010002370.1 coordinate 1,563,368, forward strand.
TTAAATTTATCTCGGCTCGAGCTCATGACGAATTTTAAAAATTAAGGCTCGAAAAAAGAAATAGCGATCTTTTGTGGGGAAATATCCAATTACCACTAGTTACTAATCTTTATAGTTTATATTATTGTGAATTTTATACTTATGAGTTAGAATTTATGAATTATGTGACATTATATGACTATAATTTATAGTTATGGCATTATATAGAATTTATGTCCACAAATGGTTTATTTAATAACCGAGTCGCGCACGAGCCGAACCTTAATGAGCCGAGCTCGAGCAAGCTCACGGGTAGTTTTGCTTTGTTTATATTGATTAGTTAATATATAAATTATTTTTATAATATAGTATATTAACAAACAATATACTATATGCAAGCATAAATTAAGTAACAAATAACAATGGTCATTGGTCAGTATATCTTTATTGGTTATATATAATTTATTGGTTATATGTATATAAAATAGTAAAATAGAATAATATTAATACTTAATGGTTAGTCATATGATATAATGATAATCCATATACTTAATCATATTACTCATGTAATATAATAGGATTATAGGGCTATATGATCTATAATAATATAACATTGTGACATATGACATGTAATCACTTTATTATATGTTATAAGTATTATTATTAAATATTTAATAATCATTACATCATTTATTTTTATTTTTTTGTAAGTTATATAGTTTATTTAATATACAATAAAAATATATATTGTTTATATGTTATATAATGTAATATTAATTTTTAAATGAGCTCACCCATCTTTTATGTATGTTAAATAAACTATATAACTTACAACAAAATCGACTGAACGGAGCTTAATTTTTAACACTCGTCATGAGCTCGAACTCATTTAGTCGACTTGAGCTTAATTTTTAAAACTCGTCATGAAATTGAACTCGGTTCAAGCTCGTGATAAATAAGCTCAAGCTCGGCCCGAGATCAAGATCGTGATAAATTTAAATGAGCCAAACTTGCACAAGCACTATGATGTGAACCCGCATGATGAAATCCCCTTTGAACCCACAATTAAATTGAAACCTACCCAAGAAAGCCAAAAATCAAGTCAAGAAGATCTAGACCCGTTGAAATCTTGTTTCAAGAACCTAAATTTGGTTAGAACGCCACAAAGGGTTTGCCTTTGATAAGTTCTTAGTTCAATCAAGAACAAGTAGAGAAAACTGAAAAAGTTTTCTATGAAGAACAAAACTTCATTCACAATCAACTTGTCTAGCATATGCGGCTACAAGTCTTTTTAAAACCTCTCCATGAAACTTAACCCTACTAAGGCCTACATCAATTAAAAGACATGGGCTGAACATCTTCAAGCCCAAAATATCCTAAACTACACTTCTATAGCTAATAAAAGAAGTCCACTTAATAAAACAAATAGGCCTAAAAGCCTACAATCATAGAAACATAAAAATAGGCTCACATGCCTATACTTAGTGAAATAAAGAGTTTGCAAGAAGCCACTAGGTTATGCCGCCCCCATCTGTTGCTTGTATCACATGAATTAAAGTTGGTTCTTCTTCTTTCAAGCTCATCTTGAATGTTGGAGTCTTGCTCGATAAATTTGCAAACTCGGCCCAAGTGGATTGCACCAATCTTTGCATTGCGTCCTTGATCTTCTTCGCCCTTGACTTTGTGATTGGTCCATTTGGAACTTGTAAGGGATCTTTAAGATTCGGCCTACCATGGGTCCCATCACACTACTAGCTCAAGATCGGCTCGTTTATAGCCCTAGCCTTGAGGAACCGAGACCAAAAAAAAAAAAAAAAAAACCGATTCAAACCTTTCAGTTGAACAACAAAAAAACTCGAGAAATTATTTACCAGCAAACAATCCCTCATATTCGACCATTTTAGAGAAGCTTAGATGGAAAACAATCACACCCACTCGGTGTAAATGAAGGAATATTCACTGAAAAAATTACAAGAACAACCCAATAAAATCTACCCACAAAAGCTTGAATCGATTTTCAGTCTCCCTGTGGAGGACTTGCTGTTCGAAGTCAGAATCCGGAGGAGAGAGGGGGACGGAAAATAGAGAGAGAGATCTGTACGTGTGAAAGAGAAAGGAGAGAGAGAGAGAGAGAAATGTTTTTTTATTTTATTTTATTAAAATAAGGTAACAGTGCTACCCAGAGTATTAAAATAAGGTATTGGGTAGCTACAATGCTACCCAATTTTCTTACAATAATTTTGCTTTTCCAGTTCAATTATTAATCTCATGCCCCATTTGAGTTAATAATAATATATGTATACTTGTCAATCACACTTTTTTTACAACAACTTTGTTTTTCCAGCTCAATAATTCATCACATGCCCTATTTAAGTTGGGCATATACTTGTGAATCACACTCTTCTTAGTTCTTCCCACAAGAAATAAAGTTTCCTAACTTTTAATCCAAGATCCCATTTCTGAGAGCATCTCTAACAACGTACATAATTATCTTAGTTTCTTAAAATATACATTTTTTTTTATTTTAACTATTAATTTTTCAATAAAAACTCTAACAGATTATCTATCTCACTTTTTTCTTTCTTTAAATATTATTTTTCAATGTATTTTTTATTGTAAAAATTGAGGGAGAGGGAGAGGTGAGAGACAATAATAAAAAAACTAAAAAAACTATATGAAAACTCACTATAACAAAAAAATGGATGGAAACACTTTATTTTGAAGTGTCTGCTAGAGGAGTAAAATAGTTCGTAATAGTTAAATATAACTATTATGAACTATATGAAAGGTCTGCTAGAAATGTTATAAGGAAACAACTTAGAACCCGTAAGAAGCTCCTAAAAAAAAAAAGCATAGCCGACATTGAGAACCACAGGAAGAACTATATTGAAAGAGTATAAAAACCTTACCATCCATTTGAATTGGGCATATTATAACACTCCAGTCTCAAATTGAAAAGATAAGAAGTAGTCCATGTAGAGTGAATGATTTATGGAGATAGTCGTGAGTGCTCAGTTTTATATTGATTAGTTAGTAGGTGAAAATGTATTTTATAACGGATTCTGAAGAAGTTTCAAATTGATTAATCATTTTAGGATGATTGCTTTGATAAAGCTAACGTTTTTTTATGTGTCGTTATACATATAGCCTGTCAATCACACTTTTGTTCCTACAAGATATAAAGTTTCACAACTTTTCGACAGCTGGAGATCTCCGTTCCTTTCATGAAATGAAGTTATTTAACATACATGAGACTATGAGAGGGGCAATTCCAATAAGGCCATTTTCTTCTCTTGTAAATCCATTTACAACTGATAAGTTTATTGTCGGTAGGTCCTTCTACGGGAGAAGGTTGCCTCTCTAGGCTCTCTGGTCTCCACAGTGCGAGTTTTTTGTTTTTTGTCATTATAAATGATGAATTCATAAATATTAATATGATAAAATTTACATCATTTAATTTTAAAATTAACAATGTTTGATATTTGAGGAAATTTACTCCGTAGAATATCTTAGAAATTCTAAGAGATATTGTATGTAAGGAGGGCCGGTACTTCTTTACCAAGATAGTAGCGTCTGTTGGTCGATCTTGGTAGAATAAAAATTTAATTGACGATCGTTTTTCTCTAAGGAAAAAGCTTGGAACTCGATCATAAGAATCTCCTAAGAACATATACATATATATATTACTGAATCTCTCATACAAGTTGAAGGGCTAATACTGCTGATCCAACATACATATTACTAATTAAACGTCATCACCTAATAATACCAACACTTTTGAGGCTAGCATGTAATATCATACAGGCACGCAAGAGAGATTTTCAAAATTACTCATACCAAGTGCCAAGTGAATGAGTGGGTCGTCAGTACAAGACTTTTCGTTGGGGTGCAGACCGATAGAATGCGAAAAACTTGAGCATGTGAAGGTGTGGGCAATAATCAACTTCCTTGTACTAAAAGTTGTTTGGGTATGAGATTTCAAAAAAATATGATTTTAAAATGTGTAATTTGAAAAAAAAAAAAAAAAAAAATTAAAAATTCAGTTAAACGTTTGATAAAATTGCAGTTTAACTTTTTAAATCATATATTAACCTTTAAAATTCTGCATTTTAATAAAAAACTCCATTTTATTATTTATGTTTTACGATTTAATTTAAAAACATAATTTTTATCTACAAGTAGAGTTATACTATATATTCACTTATCTATTTTTTTTTTTTTTTTTTTTTATGCTTTATCTCCACCTTTTTAGCTTTGTTTTTTTTTTCTTTTTTCCCTCCACCACTCCATGTTCTTCTTTTATAGTGGAGATCTAAGGGAAAATGTGTAAAGTAGTGGAGTTATCAAGCGGGACCCACGTGGAAAAAAAATACTGTAATGAAAAAAATTAATAAAAAATAATATAGAGTTAATAATAGATCGATAATCGGATGTATAATGCATTTTAAAACTTATTATCTAAACTAGATAAAAAAGATTTTGATTAACTATTCTAGATTGAAAAATACATAAGCCATTGAAAGTGCCCTTAACATGCATGCAGTTACCAAAGATTAAAAACATTTTCAGTGATAATGTTTTTTGGGAAAGCTCTACACATAAAAGTATTACAAACAAAAGCTTTATCACCCACAGCAATTCAAACCCGTTGTAGTCCTCCCTAACCATTGTTGCTGTTTACTGATTGTGTTTTTACTTGAATAAGAGTTTTATTCTCTTTAGATCTGCTCTTATGGGCGATCTATGAAATAAAGATTAGTCAGGTGTGATGGGTTATCTCTCACGGCCGGTTTAATTAAATTTTTATGATATTTTCCAACTATTGTCTTCGATCTAGGCTGCTCGAAACAGATCTGTTCTTTAACTATTTTTGTAAATGGGTTAGTGAAAGATGCAAATCATAAATAGCACTTTATTGTAATAATTTTGTTTTGTATCTATGACTGTGATTTTGCAGAACTTTATGCTTTGTGATGTAAGAGCTTTATAATCGTAGTATTTGATCAATGAAATACTCGGATCTTTTGTTTTAAAAAAAAAAGAATCCCTTAAAAACATATATATTATTTTCTTATGAAGTAATATCCGGTTCGCCTGTTCCTTCTCCCCCTCTTTTCCTCGAGTAACTCCACAAGTACGTTGTATTTTCTCTAATTAAGAGCCATATATAGACGAGTGAGAGAGATTGGAAGGGCCTTCAGGATTAGAAGGAAGATGGCTCTCAAATTTGTTTCTTTAATTCTCTTATCTAATATTTTGCTTTTGACGGTATATATTCTCAATATGCTTCAGTTTTTGTATAGTTTATTCCATGTATTCTCCACATTCACTGATTCAGTAAATGTTGCATGTATATATATATATGCAGTGTGACCGTGGCTATGGAGTAAGGAAGACGACTGAACAAGAATGGCAACAATCAAGAAGTCGTGAAGAAGAAAAGAAGCAGCTGATGGAGGATCCGAAACTTGGATACGTCACCATAAATGATCTACATGTTGGGAAAAGAATTTCAATCCAAGGCCCAACCAAAGTCCCCTCTGCTTTACCTCACTTCTTTCCTAGAGAAGACGCTGATTCCATTCCTTTCTCAGTTGAAGAATTCCCAAATATCCTTCAACTCTTCTCAATCTCTCAACATTCTCCCCAAGCCAAAGCAATCAAGAGGGCACTGGAAGCTTGTGAATCTAAACCCATTAAAGAACTGAAGTTTTGTGCCACCTCCTTAGAGTCCATGGCTGATTCTGTGCGTGCCATTTTTGGATCGCAAGCCCCTTTCAAAGTTGTAAGCACAACCAGCTTCACAAAATCGAACACCCTTATCCAGAACTACACTTTCCTGAAAGTTAAAGAGGTGCCAACTTCAATGACAGTGGCATGTCATGATCTGCCTTACCCTTATGCAGTTTTTTACTGCCATGATCTGGGTGAGACCAAGGTTTTCGATATTTCACTGGGTGGCGGTGAGCATGGAGAAAGAGTGACAGCTTTTTTTATTTGCCACATGAACACGACCGGCTTTGCACCTGACCACATCGCGTTTCGCGTTCTCGGCTTCAAGCCAGGAACAGCTCCTGTGTGCCACTACGTCTTTCCCAAAAATCTGCTTTGGGTTCGATACTAATGAATGGAAGGACAACCTTATTCTTCACGCTCATTTATCGAATCCTTAGTGTGTTTTAAATCGGTTTATATATTATATATGTTTAATTATGATATTTAGCGTGTTTCAAATGGTTTTATTGTATATGTTTCTTTATGTCACTGCTGCTTTATTGCTGGTTAATTTGTAGTCTTCTGGGAGTGTGAAGTATGGGATCAATTATCTTGTAACCTAATTAATCGCAATCGTTCTCTTATTTAATGTGATCTCAATTCAATCCGTTTTAAATGTATGATGTATATTCTAGGCTAGATTAATCTCTCCGGTCTTTCCCACGGTTTGTTTCTCTTGGTTAATGACTAATAATGTTATTTGCAAGACTTTTATTTTCCTTTTATCTTGATTTTTAAAATCACCACTGAATCAAATTTAAATAGTGATCGATACATTTGCATGTCTTAAAATCTTAAATATTAAGGAAAATAAATAAAATTGGTCCTTAGAAAAATTGACAAAATTATTTTCTTAATATCAATTACTTACAATAAAAAATTATTATTAAAAACCTATATTTTTAAAAACGCAGGTGTTCATGCACACTCCTTTGGAACCACTCCTTTTGCCAAAATAAGAGATTTTGCCCTATTTTGAGGAATCAAAGATTATTGAAAAACATGTAGGCTTAAATTTTTGGAATTTAGGCCCATTAAAATTTTAGCTTGACTTTTGGACCAATAGAAAATGGAATTGGCCAAGAGAATTGAAATGGGCCCAAAACCACATTTTGGCCCAATAGGCCTTGTTTACAATTTTTTTTTAAATAAAAAAAATAAAATAAAAAAAAACTTCGGGCATGTTTGGAACCTTTCTCAACTCAACCCTTTTTTCTTTTTTCTTTTTTCTTTTCGAAATTATGTTTGGCTCCTACTTAATTTCTTTTCAACCCAACTCAAACTTTTTCCAACCCAATTAAAAAAATATATATGTATATATATAAAAAAAGGTTAAAAAAAAAGAGAAAAAAAACATTAAAAAACCAAAGTTTTTATTCGTTTATTTCCATTTTTTTATAAAAAAATTCTTCTTTTTTTAAAAAAATATATTCAATTTAATTCGTCTTCTCAAACATAATTTATATATATTTTTTTTCAATATACGTAATTCTGAGGAAAGTTAAAAAGAAAACAAAACAATACAAAAAAATCGCAGACCCAAACGTTCCATTCAAGTTGAAGGTTACCCCACCAATTTACTTGTTTCATGAAACCAAACAAATTGGTAGCATAAAATAGTAACCTAGTTACCTAGCTCATATAATTATGGCCAGGCAAGGTCAATTAATTATGTCCTAAAGCTTTTTTAAGCCTATATAAAGGGCCATTCGGCCATGAGCTAGAGAAAGGAGAGGAGAAAAACATAAGGAAAGGAAAGAAAAAGAGTGGAACAATAATATCATTTGATTCGTTGATCCCAAAAAAGAAATAAGTAAAGTTCCCTTGACCCTTGTCCTTGAATAAGAATGCATGCAAATTGAAGAATAAAATGAGAAATTACACTACTATTTGGAGGAACGACAATTTTCCGTTTCCGGTGTCATCTTTCTTACATTCAAAAGCGATTCCCATTTTCAGGGCACATTAGGCAGATTAAGCTTTCTAGGGAAACGCCTAAAGAGTGGACTTGCTCTTTTTATTGCCACGGCCAAATCTCTATAAATATATATATATATATATATATATATATATATCTTCAGTTATATCAATTGTACTCTTACGTAGAGTTACAAGAATTTAAGAGATAAGAGTTACAAGATGATAAATTAAATTTATTATTGTAAATGTAGTAGTAGAAAAAACTAGTAATATTCAAATTTTTTTCTTTATAAATAAAGTCTTATATACAATCAAATGATTAAAGGAAAGATGTAGCCAATAAAATGCTTTGACGTGTGGACATATGCCAAATGCCGAACCACCAAAAATTTGTGTTTCCTCTTTGATACCATATAAGATCTAATAATAATTTAAAGAGAGATAAATGAAATAGAGGAAACATATATTTTATGTGGCTCATCTGTCTAAAGGTGAGTTTCATATGGGATCTCTCGCATGTGTTGCCTAAATTGCTACAATTTGAGCAGCAAATTGCTTGGAATCTTGATCATTGCCGTGACCAAAAGAGTTAAATTTGACTGTCCATAGTTATACGACCATTGTAATGAATGATGATCCTCTATTATTAGGATGCTTGAATTTTAAAGAAATTCGGACAATCCAAGAGAAGGGGAATCGACTCACCTGTTCGGAATAGGTGGATCCTGCAACTTTTCTCAGTTATATAAGCAGTCCAAATTTTCGTAAAATTTGGGTAGCTTAACAAGATGAATTCCATTCGATTGTAATACGACTTTGAAATAGGTTTCAAAATTGAAGACAAAAGATGAAGGTTAGTTTATATATGGTTGCATAACATTCACAACTAAATACACTCAAAATGGTCTTCGATGGCCTCACACTAGTCAAGGTAGCAGAAAACCAGCTGGAGTTATAAATGAAAAGAAGATAAATGCCTTCTTTTGCTTTTTTTTTTTTTTTTTTTTTTTGTATTCTTTCTTTGATTTTAAAAATCAACTCACACGTAGGTCTTGTGGGATCTTACAGTTCTAATGACTAATTTTCAAAATCAGAGAAGAACTCAAGTGTACTAATAGCATGTCTCTCAGCAAAAAATTTGGATATAATTTTCCATATGCATTTTTGTTGAAAACATAATTAAGATAGAAGAAAACACAATAGAACTCTGCAATTATGCGGTCATGGGCCACAATAAACACTGACTTCTCAAAGGAGAGTCACTTCTAACCCAAGGCGAGAGATACAGATGTTGCCCTCTCCCATATTGTGACAAGTCGCACCTATAAGAGCATCTCCACTATCTTGCGACAATGGTTTTCGATAGTCTGTGGTGGGTTTTTATCAGAAGAGATGATAAACGGGCAGAAATGCAAAGGAAAAGAGATAAAAATAGAAGAATTTTATTGAAGAGCTCTTTAGAGAGGCCTTTACTCTCAAGGTAAAGCTTACGATTACAATCTCTCAAATATTAAATTATGCCTTTCCTCTTACTGTAGCATTCTATTTATAGATGGCTCTGGTGGAATCAATCCAGCATAGCGTCATCCCTTCTCTCTCTTCTAACGGCCTTCTAAAACAGAAAATGGAATCTAGGGGTAAAAGAGTAAATGAACAAAAAACTAATTATTCTTCTAGAATGTTTGAGAATACTCCATACGCTAAGTCACCAGCTGACTCACAGCCCCTGGCCTCTAGCCTTTCCAACCACTCCCTGGTTGTGGCTATGGCAGACCCATAACAAGGCCTCCCTCATTAGAGCACCTTGCCCACAAGGTGCGGAAAGTTGGATTGCATGGTCTAAAGCAGCTCCCAAGTGTCATTATCGGCAGAAGCCCTTTTCCAGCGAATTAAAACCTTTGTTGCTACGCGGCCATTTTTCTTGATCAAGCGGTGATCAATGATTTGCTCTGGTTCAGGGCACGGGTGGCAGTGTGGAGATGGGGGCGGATGAAAGACCGAGTTTTTTCTTTAAACAAGAAACATGGAAAACTGGATGGAGGCGAGCTTCCGGAGGGAGGGCAAGTTTGTAAGCCACAGAGCCGATGCGACCCAAAATGGGCCATAAAACCGGGGAGAGAGTTTCAGATTCCAGCGCAAAGCTAAGGACTTGTGGCGGTATGGTTGGAGTCTCAGGTAAACCCAATCCCCTTCCTCAAAAACTCGTTCAGTGCGATGCTTATCAGCTTGGGTTTTCATTCGGTTCTAGGCGAGTTATAAGTGCTCCTTGAGCAGAGAAATAGTGGTGGTGAGGTCCCTCAATTGGGAGTCGACTACCAAGTTAACGGATGTGCCTGGAACATATGACAACAGGGTAGGCGGGGAATAGCCATAAAGAGCTTCAAATGGCGCAAAACCAATAGCAGAGTGGTGGTTGGTGTTGTACCACCATTCTACCAAGGGAAGCCAAAAGTTTCAGGATTTAGGTTTTGCTCCGGCGTAGCAACGCAAGTAAGTTTCGAGGCATTTATTGAGAGCCTCAGTCTGGCCGTCCAATTGTAGGTGATAACCGGAGCTAAAGGCGAGTGAGGTGCCCTAAAGTTGAAAAAGCTCTTTCCAAAAGGAGCTAGTGAAAATTGGGTCCCGATCAGAGACGATCGTTGTTGGCATGCCGTGGAGCTTGAGGACGTGAGTCATGAAAATTTGTGCAACTTTATATGCGGAAAAAGGATGGGCTAAGGGAATGAAGTGGCCATACTTTGTTAGGCGATCCACCACAACGAAGATGACTAAGAAACTGTGTGAAATGGGGAGGCCTTCAATAAAATTCATAGAGATGGCAGACCAAACCCGATTGGGAATGGGCAAGGGTTGGAGCAAACCGGGTGAAGCCACAGTTTCAGGCTTGTTTTCTTGGCAAACAGAACATTCGCGAACGAATTTCTCGATATCTTGGCGGCTTTCCAGGAAGACGCCTAAAGAGGGTGGACTTGCTCTTTTTATTGGCCATGGCCAAATCTCTTTAAATCAACCTTCCTAAATTGTAATGTTAAATATATTGGAAAAATATATGAAAGAAAGAGCGGAAGGATATAATGGGCTACATTACATGTATTGAAGTAGTATATGAAACAGCATTACATATGTCTCTATTTATAGAAAAATAATGATGCCGTGCTTAATTGCATGTACATTTTTGTTGGTGTTTTAAGGAAGACATAAGTAGAAATTTCATCCCCAAAGCATGGGACGTCGGGTTCCATTTGCATTCTTATAGAAATGGGAGATTTGGACCTCACTGCATGGATAAGTATTATTCTCTATCCAAACTATCCAAGATCAGCATTGTCTACCTAATTAGGAGTTTGACCACCATACAGGTAAGCCTCCTAATTAAATCGAGCCAAACTTTGGACTACCCATAAAATTCATAGAAGTTTGGATGCTTAGGCTAGTAGACCCTGCTCAGATTTCAAGATAGTAAAATGTAAGTTGTGATATTCTCTTTTATGATAAGTTAGAGCATCGACAATCACTTATGCATTTTAGAATTTTTATTTTATTTTATTTATTTATTTTATGTAAAATGACTAATTATAACCAAAAAAATATCTTCATCTGGTTATTTATGTTCTGTTTGTTTCGACGTAAAATGATTTCTATCGTAAAATATTTTCGGCGAAATCATTTTCTGAAAAGATGATTTTTTCAAAAATATTTTTCGGTGTTTGGCTCGTACGAAAAAATTACTAAATGCGAAAATCAGAGTTTGGCAAATGCCACTGGAATCCGGCAACGTCCAGTTGCCATTGCCGGGTTTTGACGAGCAAGTTTGACCGAATTCCAGCCGGACTCTCCCGGATCCCGCCCATTTTGGCCGAATTTGGACGGATCAGTGGCCGGATCCATTTAGATCAAGTCGGATCCCGGCTGTTTTGGCCAGATTCGGCCTGCTTCTGACCATGGCCGAAATTCGGCAATATTCTGGCCAGTTTCGGCCGGAAACCGATCGCCAGCATCCGGCGACGGTGGTCGGATTTCGTCGCCGGCAGAATTCCGGCAATCAGATGTTGCCGGACTCCGAGGCCGGCTGGATTCCGACGACTGACAATTGTTTGAATTCCGACAATCAAATATTAAACGTGCGTGCAAGGACACAGAGTTTAATTTTGGAAAACGATTTACGGTTTTAAAAATTGTAAATCGTTTTTCAAAAATTAAAGAAGCTTTTACGGTCAAACTGAAAATGATTTCCGTTGACCATTATTTTCGCCATTATCAAACATCATAAAATGTTAAAATCATTTTACTCCAAAACAAACGAAACATTAAACTAAATGCATTTTGCAATTTATCTACATGTGCTTGCCCAAATGTAAGGAAGCACCGTAAATAAATGCACAAGTTTTTTTTTTTAATGATTCCCTCTCTCTCTCTATTCCTTTATTCATTTCTCTTTTCCTCTTTCTCATTTTCTCTCTTTCCAAGTATAAATTTGAAAAATGAAATAGAAGAATGAATATTTAAATGATATATGTGGAGAAAGAATATATAATCAAATGTTAATTCAGGTTAGGTTTAGGTTAGGATTTCGACAATCCTATTCCAACTTTTGATCCGACATATTTTGGAATCAGATGGGATTGGAGGTCAAGAGTAGAACTAAAATTTTAGATTTGGGAGACAAATAAAAACACATTTTTGGGAGTAAGAAATTAATTTTAAAAGAATTTATATGAATATATCTTTTTAAAAACCCTCCATAAAACTAGTTGGAGCCGTGGGGTTACCGGGTTACTGTCAACATGGTTCTGCCGGGACAAAACGGATCAGAAATGAGGGCAGGTCGTTGGAAGGACGGATAATTGAACAGTACCCCAATAATATGCGTTGATCAACACCACTGCGCGCACTAGATGAAAGGAAAATGCTTGATGGGGGACACTCATCCGTCCCCCATCATCCATTTATAATAAAATAATAATTTTTTATTAAAAAATTATTATTATATTATAAAAGGAGACTCTAGATGAAAAGCATGATACGCATGCAACTCCATTAATTTATCAATTCAAATATTTTACAGCACACACAGACTGCATACACACGAGAGCATCAAAACATAATTAATAATAACCTCCTCCATCTAAAAGAAAAAAGAAGAAATATTTATTCATTACACACCGACACGTACGTCACTTATTCATTACACACTGACACGTCATTTGGCTTCTTAACATCCTTATTAACGCTTAAGGCTTGGCTTTGCTAATTGGCGAGTTCTCCTCCGCTTTAGGCCTCGCTTCTGGATGAATGAGATCTTCACTGGGGGGCACCCATGCCAACCTCCATTATCACCTCTGTGCGATGCAAAATCAAAATCCTTGGCAAAAGGAACCCTTTTCCTGTTTATGGATGAATACGACCCTGAATTGCTTCTGGCATTGGTCGGCTATCCATGGCTTTCTTCCCGTATCCTCCAACCTCCTCTTTTCTAGCAACCACATATTTGCCAACAAACTGCATGCATGCCCAAAAGTCACAATTTAATGATATTAATCGCATTTTATATAACAAAATTCCACTTTTTATTTGAGTCCTTATAAATTTAAAGGTTTGGGAAAAAGAAGCGGAAATGCTTACGAGAACCAGAAGAAGTGATAAGAGAGTAATGAAAGCAAAGACACTTCTCATCTTTATGTTTAACAAACAGGAACCAATGCCTCGCTAGATCTCCTTTTCCTTCCTTTTTTCTTCTCTCGATCTGTACGCCAAGCTTTCTCCTTGCTAAGCTAAGTGGTATATATATCACCTACCTAGCTCTTACATACCATGAGGATTGAGGCATGCTGTTCAAGGTATTTCAATTGAGGAATGCTTGGTCCCACTCTCATTTCAGCCGCCTGTATTTTATTTTTGCCTATGTGGATTAATGATGTTTTAAAAAAAATCAAGATACACTACACTCTTTTTATTATTTCTCACATTATTAGTCTATATAGACAAAAGTAAAATAGAAATGGGACACAAAGTATTTCTCATTTCAATTGCTTTTACAACATAATTAACCGCTTGCTCTCTTCATGTCGAAAGCTATGGATAGATATTTTTAATAAGGTAAATTTTTTTACACAACAAAAATGTGCACAAATTATATGCAACAAAAATGGGATTTGCCACCCTCATGTGAGGGATTGTTGTACAGTTGTTGTATTGATGTTGTAAATCTAACATTTTTCAACAAAAATATGGGTGTGACACATGCATCACTACTCTTTTTCATAAGACAAAAACTCTAAAATTACATAATTGGCTGTGCCCCATCGATGGGGTGGGATATCCCACCCCCAAAAAATTCTAAAAAATTCTAAAATTACACAAAGAGTGATGTGTGTTTTGGGTGGGGACAAATGTAGTTGGGAAGGAAGGCTTGCACGTGTGTATGTGTATTGAAAGAAATAGGGGTATTCCTAAAAATGGAGTGTTTTGGATAAATGTTTATATATATATTATATATATATATATATATATATATGGGAGTGATCCTTACACTCACACTACACAACAATGACACAATACCAAGACACAATGGAGTGGAGGGAAAATGTTGGATTTACAACACCAATACAATAACTGTACAACAATCCCTCACATGAGGGTGGGTCCCACATACTGGGGCCCACCTCATGTGAGGGGTTGTTGTACAGTTGTTGTATTGGTGTTGTACAAGAATCAAATCCCGGAGTGGAATCCATGTGTGGGCCCCACTTCATTGTACCTTAGTGTTGTTGTGTAGTGTGAGTGTTTTAATCATTTATCATATATATATATTATTATATTATATATATATATATATGTTTAAAAAGGAAAGAGAATTTTTATTAGCAATGTCTGCTGCCTAAGATAGTTTAAAATAATATCTAACAATAAATTAATTAATACTAAGTTAAAAGAGACAGAATAACAATATTTTAAAATTACTATGTTTATTTGCGAAAAATAAATGTTTTATAAAATATAAGATAAGGTTATATTTATAACCGTTGCAATAGCCGAATAAAATAATAAGTAAGTTTAATTAGCATCATTTACTAATTAGTTAATGCATAAACGTAATTATGCAGTTACAAAGGATTATCTTTTGATTGAGAACTGTAAGTATCTTTATACTTATTGAGAAAGACGCTGGTGGACTTTTCCTTAATATCATGCTTACTGTTTTGTTTATTTGTTTGTGCATGTGGTTTTGCATATTTTCTATTTTAATTAAACTACTTAATAAAGAGCTGGTGAGACCTAGTTTTGGCCTACCAGTGGAACCTAGTTTTGGCTTCCATAACATTAATAAATAACAGGTGTTGGACTCTAATTTTGGTGTTCAACAGCCATTAAATGAATAAGCTTTAAGTGAGTGGGACCTAGTTTTGGCTTCCAGATGAACCTAGTTTTGGTTTTCTCCCATGCGTTAATGGGACCTAGTTTTGGTCAGATCTAGTTTTGATCACATAACGAGAAGAGTGCAAAAGATGAATAATTAATACATTGCATATAAAACTATCATATTACTGCTTTATATTTATGTTTATATTCTCTTCATGCCTGCAGAACATGAATGGCATAGACATATATCTATGAAGCTAAATACATTGTGTTGCATTTTATAAGTAAATCAGTAGTCACATATTATTGGAAACAGATGACTCACTTAGGTACTTTCTTTTATATTATTCATTTCCCATGTTAAATATTAATACAGGTTATGAGGACGAGGAATATCAGGATTTCCCAGAAGGTTAAACGAATCCTAATAGTAAGCTTTGAGACTATGTAGTCTCCATTTTTGTAGACTACTATATAGTAGTCTATTGTGATATTATTCGGATATATATGTTATATCTATATTTCAGTTGTATTGCAATGATAATACTTTAGCTATTTTGGGTTGTATTATATTCATGCCCTGTGTGGTATAAGTATTGTCATATGTGTAATGACTTAATTATACTTGCTTTTATAATATGAGGTATTTTTATTAGAAGTTTTGAAGTGTAGGCAATGTTTTAATCTAGTAGATAAATATATATATTCCGCTGCCAATTTATACTCTGTTGACGTCGTTGGTGATGTCATAACGGCACATGTAAAAAAAAAAAAAAAAAATTACTTATGCCTTTTTGTAAAAGGCGGGTCGTTACAGAAACGGTCATGCAGGACCTGTGGGACGCCACAGAAATATGGGTCGGCCTTATCTACTTCAGTTCCTAAGCTTGATTTGGGGAGATTCGTCGGGCCGAAGCTGGTTAGGGTTAGGGGTCAGGATTTTCAAACATTTGGGGAAAAAGGGGAGGAGGAAGATGGCTTGTTTAGTTTTTAAATTTTCCTTTTTTTGAAATAATAGTATGTGATTATGTGGATTTTCATAAGCACGTAGGATATCTGAGGTGTGCACGGGGACAAGTGTTGTGCATATACACCGACACCTGTACGATGACATGGCTGGACTTTAGTTTTGGACGAAAAATTAGACAGAGGTATTATATATTTCCGCCGTTTTCCATACCACATGGGTACCACCTATGATAAAAAAAAAAAACTCAAGAGGCAAAAAATAAAGTTCGCAAATCACAAGGGTGTATAGGGTATTTAACCCAAATGTAAAATTAGTTGGAAGCAACCAAACTTATGAAACCAATTTAGTATAGAAGATTAATTATACAATTTTTTTACACTTTACAAAACCTTTGCGGTAAAAGCAACCAACAAACAAACCATTTGTTTTCTACCTAAGTAGCTCTAGAAATCTTCTATTTGATCTTCTTTGCAATGCAAAACTCCGGTAGCTTGAAGATCTAAGATATTGTAAAGAGTAAATTTCCTCAATATCAAACATTGTTTTTAAATTAAATGTAGATTTTATCATATCAATATTCATGAATTCATCATCATATATTTATACCGTAAAATTCTAAAAAATTGTGATCTTGTCATACATCCTCAATGGACAAACGGCAACAAACAAAAAACTCACTGTGTGGAGTCGAGAGCCCCTGAGTCTCATGTACGTACGTTAAACAACTTAACTTCATGAAAGGAAAGGAAAGGTGAAGCCAGCTAGACTAGTCAAAAGTTGGGAAACTATATCTTGGAGGAATTAGAGTGTGATTGACAATTAAGCTATATCTCAAACTCAAATGGGGATGAGCTTAATTGAACTGAACCCATTTGGACGAATGACAAGCTGTACGTGTTGGTCGGGCTTTGTCTCGTCTTTTTTTTAATTAAAATTTAAACAGGTAGGCGAGGAAGACTAACTGTATCTATTTTACCTGAAAAATTATATAAATAAATCTCTTACACATATTATTTTCAAATTCACCGTTAGATTTATGAGATTCAAATTTGGTCACACAAATTCAATAGTGGATTTAAAACTTGATTGTATGAAAATGTATATGTACCATTTTTCATTCTACCTAAACATGACCATAGTATATATATAGTACCTGTCTCATCTCCATTTTAATATCACTTAGTGTTCCTCGACTAACAATAGAGAAGATGATTTTATCATTGGAAAAGGGAAAACTTTATTTGAAAAAAAAAAAAAAAAAGGAAAAACCTTATTATATATTCATTTTCGTAATCCATTCAAAATTTAATGATTATTTTGTAACCGGTTCAAAATTTAATAATAATTTTTACTACTTATCAGGAAATAAGTATTTAGAAGTACATGTAGCATTTCTATTATATAAAACCCTCTACAAATAAACTAGTTGGAGCTGGATGGTTACTGTCCGCGCAGGCCAGGTTTCAACGTGCATGGTTTCGCCGGGGCAAAACCAATTGGAAATGAGGGCAGGTTGTTGGAAGGACGTGTAATTGAACACCCCTACGGACTGATAATATGCATTGATCAACACAACTGCGTGCACTAGATGAAAAGATAATACGCAATTCCTTCATTAATTTATCAATTCAAATATTTTACGGCACACATGCATGCATGCATGAGAGCATCAAACATAATTTTTTTTTTTTTTTTTATGAACTAAAAGCTTAATTTATAACCAATCACTTCAAACTACACTCCAGTAAAAACTGGAATCAATGTTTCAACAAACCCACCTAAATGCTAGAAAAGCAGCAAACCAGCAAACTCAAGCTCAAAACAGAGCATCACCAACAAAACAAACAAAAACAACAAACACAACCAGACCAACACAAAACAAAGAAAAAACCAGAGAAGCAGATAGTGAACCATCCGAACTGAAAATTTGGCCATTACTCTAGCATCAAACATGATTAATAATAAAGGAAGAAATATTTATTCATTACACACTGACACGTACGTCACTTATTCATTACACACTGACACGTCATTTAGCTCCTTAAAATCCTTATTAATGCTTAAGGCTTAGCTTTGCTAATTGGCGAGTTCTCCTCCGCTTTAGGCCTAGCTTCTGGATGAATGAGATCTCCCAGGGGAGTGGGGGCGTGGTGACTCCAACCTATATTATTACCTCTGGGCGGTCTACTAACATGAAAATCCTTGGCAAAATGAACCCCTTTTCCTAATTTTTTTTTGGGGGTGGGGGGGGTGGTGAGTCCAACCTATATTAACACCTCCGGGCGGTCCACTAACATGGAAATCCTTGGCAAAATGAATCCCTTTTTCTGATTGTGGATGAATACGACTTTGAATTGCTTCTGGCATTGCTTGGCTATCCATGGCTTTCTTCCAGTATCTGAAAGAAAATACTTTTAAGAGCTGTTTGGTTGCAGTTAACCAGAACAGCAAGGATGTTTTGTATTTATAGCCAAGATGGCTTTGATCAATTGTACAGAGGATTCTTACAAGAGTTACAAGTTGTATTTACAGGAGGTTAAGAATCAGGAAATCACATCAGGAAAACTAGATGAGCAGAGAACAAGGAAACCAAAAGGAGCAATGTGAGAAGACTCCTCTTGAGGCCTGTGGCAGGAGAGTCGGCGGTGCAGAGATTGGAAGCATGCAGAGGCAGTTGTCATGCAGAGCAGCTACTTAGGACAACTATTCACAGAAAACATGGACACTTGTTTTCTGTGAATTGTTGCTGGTTGCTGTCAGTCCACGTGGTTGCATAGTTGACTGGAAGGCTGGTTAGCAGGAACGTGGAGCTCATTTTTCTGATTTTGAGGTCGGTCTTGAGGAGAGGTGATCTGCTGTTTTTATCCTCTAACAGTATCCTCCAACGTCCTCTTTTCTTGCAACCACATCTCTCCCAGCAAACTGCATGCATGCCCAAAAGTCACAAAATTAATTCATATTAATCGCATTTTCTATAACTATATTCACATAATATAACCTCAATTCCCCTTTTTACTTGAGTCCTTTATAAATTTAAAGGTTTGGGAAAAAGAGGCAGAAATGCTTACGAGAACCAGAAGAAGTGACAAGAGGGTAATGAAAGCAAAGACACTTCTCATCTTGATGTTTAACAAACAGGAACCAATGCCTCGATAGATCTCCTTTTCCTCTCTTTTTTCTTCTCTCGATCTCTACGCCAAGCGTTCTCCTTGCTAAGCTAAGTGGTATATCACCTACCTAGCCCTTACTATATATAGCACGACATAACATGAGGATTGAGGCATGCATCTGTTCAAGGTATTTCAATTGAGGAATGCATAGTGTCTCACTCTCATCTCGGCCACTTCATTTAATATTATTTTAATATAAATAACTTTCTCTTTACTTACTCATTCATCTAGCATTTATTTGAAGCAGTATTTAAATGTTTTATATTTCCTCTCTTTTTCCACAAACATTTAATTTAAAGAATATTAAATGATATAAGAAAATGATAAGGGAAGCTATTGTGGAGCTAGTGCATTTAAATAGGAAAACAAAAAGTGGTTTAATTTTTTAAATTGATGAAAGGTTTTAAAAAAATTGCTGCTAGTGCTCTAATAGTTCAATAGCCTGTTCATTTTGGCAGTAATTTGGGATGGTGAGATGGGCGTTACAAATTAATCTCAATCATTTAAATATTATTTTAAATAAATGATAGAGGAATAAGAGAAGAAATATAAAGTTTTTTATATTAAAATAATGTTAAGGAAATCACTTTTGATCCCTAAATTTATGGTACAACTTTTTGTTACAATAAAAAGAAAAAAATTGTTAGAATTCTAAAACTAATTAGTAAACGGGTTGTTTGTTGGATATTTTTAAAATTTTGTAAGTATAAAAGAATTGTTTAATTAATCTTCCAAATTGGTTTTTTTTTTTTTGAGTTTAGTTGTCTCCAAGTAATTTTACCTTTAAAGAGTTTTTATTTCGTCACTAAAATAGATATATTTGATCTTTTTGTTGCTTTGATTAATTTTAGTGATTGTTTGTGTGGTTGTAATATTTTAATTTGTTTGAGTTTCCTATAAAAAAAAAAACATCAATTCATCTCTCTTAGATGTTGTTTGAGTTCCTCGATAGAATTTCAATATTAGTCAACTTAAGTCTTAAATTAAAAAATTAAATTAAAAACTCAAATATTGAAATGGAGTCTAGACAAAGCATGACGTACAGCTTGTCATTCATCCAACTGGGTTCATCAAAACAAGAAGACATATACTCGTGGTGAGGTGTGGGAAATTGGGAATAAGAGTGGGATCTATTATGGTGTGTCGTGTGGTGTAATGGGTGGAATAAGAGTGGGATCTATTACGGTGTATAGACTAGCCTTTCTCTCTTGCTTTTCCAGCTCAATTATTGATCCCATGCCTCAAATTTAATTATGGTATCACACTCATGTTCCAACAAGATATGAAGTTTTTCAACTTTTGGATAATTGGCGATATCCTTTTCATTATTTAAATGAAGTTGTTTAATGTACAGGAGAGGGGCAATTCCAATAAGGCCATTTTTTTCTTTTCTATATATCATTAAAAATATAGCTACTGCCAATCACACTCATGTTCCCTATAAGACATGAAGTTTTCCAACTTTTGGACAATTGGCGATATCCTTTCCATTACTTTAAGTGAAGTTGTTTAAGGTACATGAGAGGGACAATTCCAATAAAGCCATTTTTTTCTTTTCTTTTCTATATATCATTACAAATATAGCTAGTGTCAATTACACTCATGTTCCAACAATATATAAAGTTTCCCAACTTTTGGACAATGGGCGATATCATTTCCATTATTTAAATGAAGTTGTTTAGGGGCAATTCCGATAAGGCCATTTTTTTTCTTTTCTATGTATCATTACAAATATGGGTTAAATACAATTTAGCCCCCCAAACTACCATCATTTTTCTGGATGGTCTCCAAAACTACTAAGGTTTGCATTTTGGCTCCCCAAACTACCACTTGCTTATTTTTCGGTCTTATCCGTCAGTTTGTGTCGTCTAAGCGGACGGAAACTGAGTCACATGCACGGCACGTGACTCTTTCAGCCTAAAAGCCCGAGAAAAATACAATTTAGCCCCCTAAACTACCACAATTTCTCCGGATGGCCCCACAAACTACCAAAACCTTTGAAAAATGCTATTTTGGGCAAAATATTCCCATAATACCCCTAGCAAGTGTCATTTTTCAATTAAAAATTAAAAAAACAAAAAACAAAAACAAAACAAAACGAATTCTATCATCTTGTGGAAGACCTTGATTGGTTTCTAACGGAGAAATCAACGGCCGTGAGCTTGTTCGTCAATGTTCATATCCATTTTACTCTTTGTGATTTTTTGGCATTCAAAACGTTGGCCAATAACTACCTGGGGCTCAATGATCACAAGTTTTTCTCTCAGGTGGAGTATATTTTCTAGAGCGGGGCAAGCTTGAGCTCGGTCTAGATTAGCAAGTTGATGATTGCAAATCCAAACTTACCGAGCTGGGCTATAAAATCGGTCATCACGGCGTTGCAAACAGATGGTGACTAAAGGGGTGTCAGGAAGATCGGGTCGCGGTTGAGAAATAACGTCACCCCCAAACATCCAGGAAATAATGCCACCCCAAACACCCATCTTTTTTAAAAAAAAAAAAAAATACAAATAAAAATAAAGAATAAGAAATTAAATTTTAGTTTATTTATTTTTTAATTAAAAAATCACACATGGCAAGGGTATTATGAGGATATTTCGCCAAAAGAGACATTTTTCAAAGGTTTTGGTAGTATGGGGGGGCATAGTGCAAGCCTTGGTAGTTTGGGGGGCCATCCGAAAAAAGAGTGATAGTTTGGGGGGTTAAATTGTATTTTGGGTTAAAAAAGTCACGTGTCATGTACGTGACTCAGTTTCCGTCCACTTAGACGACACAAACTGACAGATAGAGCAAAAAATAAACAAGTGGTAGTTTGGGGGTCAGAACAAGTCTTGATAGTTTAAGAGGTCATCCGAAGAAATGGTGGTAGTTTGAAAGGCAAAATTGTATTTATCCCTACAAATATAGCTCGTCAATCACACTCATGTTCACTCTAGATATAAAGTTTCCCAACTTTTGAACAATTGGCGATATCCTTTCCACTATTTAAATGAAGTTGTTTAATGTATATGAGAGGGGCAATTCCAATAAGGCCATTTTTTTTCTTTTCTATATATCATTACAAATATAGCTAGATGACACTCACGTTCCTGCAAGAAATAAAGTTTCCCAACTTTTGAACAACTGGTGAACTCCTTTCCATTATTTAAATGAAGTTGTTTGACGTACATGCATGAGAGGGGCAATTCCAATAAGGCCATTTTTTTATTTTGTAAATCCATTTAAAACCAATAGGTTTATTGTCAATAGGTTCTTTTACAGGGAAAAGTTGCCTCTCCAGCCTCCACGCAGTGTGAGTTTTTGTTTGTTGCAATTTATTCGCTGAGGATATGTGACAAGATCACAATTTCTTAGAATTTTAGGGTGTAAATATATAATTGATGAATTTATAAATATTGATATGATAAAATTTATATCATTTAATTTTAAAATTAACAGTGTTTAATATTTGAGGAAATATACTCCGTAGAATATCTTAGAAATTCTAAAAGATATCTATGTAAAGAGGGTATGCATTGAGCAAGATTGTAGAGTAATGCTACATGTTACCTATGTCTTCCTTATGTCCTCTCAAAATTAATGTGGCTTTTAAAATCATTATTGAATTTATGATAGATCGCTATTAAATTTTGATCCAATGGTAATTTTAAAAATCACATCAATTTTCGGAGAGCACAAGAAAAGCATGAGACTGACATGTAGCATTACTCAAGATTGTAATGTCTGTTGGTCGTGATAGAATAAAAATTTAATTGACTATCCCCTTTCTCTAAGGAAAAAGCTTAGAACTCATAAGAATCTCCTAAGAACATATGCATGTTACTGAATCTCATCATGCAAGTTGAAGGGCTAATACTGTTGATCCAACATACATATTACTAATTAAACGTCATCACCTAATAACACCAACACTTTTGAGGCTAGCAGATGATATCATATAGGCACATAATAGAGACACAAGAGGAATTTTTAGAATTCCTCATACTAAGTGCCAAGTGAATGAGTGGGTCATCGGTACGAGACTTTTCATTTAGGTGCGGACCGAATGCGAAAAACTAAAGCATGAGAAGGCATGAGCAATAATCAACTTTCTTGTTCTTAAGGGGTAATTTAATTGGCTAGGAACCACGCCTTATGAAGTAGAGGTTACTAGTTCGAATTCTCCTTCCCCCTCTTGTGTGGACATGTCAAAAAAAAAAATCAATTTTCTTATACAATTAGAGGACTGCCTAGAGCAAAACCACGCCCTAGTGGATGAAGTGTGGGAGAGCGATGAAAAGCATGATCTATCTTGACTAGAGAAGGACGTCGAGCGTGAGATTCCTACTAAGGTCCGTTTATATTTGCGATTTTAAAAAATATGATTTAAAATGTGTAATTTGAAAAAATAATTTTTAAAAATACAGTTAAGTGTTTTACAAAATTGTAGCTGGCCTTTAAAATTTTGCTTTTAAAAAAAAAAAAAAAAAAAAAAAAAAAAAAATTTCCTTACGGTTCATTTTCTACAATTTGATTTAAATTCACATTTTTTACTTACGAAATCGCAATTTTAAACACACTCTAAGAAAAAGTAATAAGTATGGTAGGACTACTGGCCAGTAAAAAAAGGGGTGTACTAATTACACTAGGAAGCTTTGCCTCACAAATTGACAAGAAATCCTTGAAGATTGAAAATGTTGTGGATTTCTGTTGGTCACCAACTGATCCAATTCTTGAAATCTTTGTTCCTGAACTGGAGGACCATCCTGCTAGGGCGAGCATTGTTGTTGATTATGAAGATGCTTTCTTCTTCTTCTTCTTCTTCTTCTTGTTTTTTTTTTTCATTTATTAATTAAGGTAAATTGATGTTCTGCAATCAAATTGTATATCAGGTGAGTCTTATGCAAATACCAAGTAAGGATGAGTTAAGGCAGAAAAACCTTTTCGATGTTAGTGATTGCAAAATGTACTGGCAAAGCAATGGGGATTATCTGGCGGTTAAGGTTGATGTCACAGGTCTATTATGTGAAGTAACGTGGCAGTTTCTAGAGCAAGCAAAGTGAAGTACAGTCTAGTTGGATTCTTCTAGAAGGGATTAAACGGTGTGTTTTGTGGGCCAGCTAAAACTTTGTCGTTTTATTCATTTACTATGTCGTTTTATGCTTTTCTTAGGGAGTGTCGTTTTAGTCTATGGGGCGTGTGTTTTGTAAGAGGCTATATAAGTCTCAGCGAGTAGATTAGGAGAGTATCGATTGAATTGTTAGCTTGTTCACTTGTGAACGATGGAGGCCCTTAGCTCCTTGAATTGCCAAGAACTCGGAGATTAGCCATCTCGAATCGGCCCTATCAAATACAATTCTCTATTCCATTCTCTCCTTTCTTGATTTCTTTCTTCTTTCATTTTTCTTCACTTCACTGAATTACAGTAACAATTCAAGGCAACTGTTACAATTGGTATCAGAGCCTTCACCCATCGCTTCCCTCAGCAATTTTCTTTTACAATTCTCCGATGGATATTCACAACTTTGATGGTCAGAATCTTTCGGCTTGGATGTTCCAGCTTCACCAATGTTTCATCTACTACAATACTCCCAACGATCTTCACAAATACATGTTTGCCTCATACCACATGGAAGGCGAAGCTCTCGATTGGTTGGTAACAATGGAACGAAGTGGAGTATTTACAATGGATGCCGATTGGGATAATTTTGTGCGACTAATTCACCTTCGATTCGGACAGCGGCAAGAATTCGTTGGCGTACCTAAAAAGTTAGAAGAAAATTCTGGTGAAGCACTTCCAGAAGCAACCACAGAGCACATCGGTGAAGAAATCCTCAAAAAATTCAATGAGGAAGACGATGAGATGAGAGACGA
Source organism: Alnus rubra (assembly GCA_028654335.1). Taxonomy (NCBI): domain Eukaryota; kingdom Viridiplantae; phylum Streptophyta; class Magnoliopsida; order Fagales; family Betulaceae; genus Alnus; species Alnus rubra. The sequence continues at coordinate 1,588,394 of JAJPGS010002370.1, forward strand.
TGAAATCAAATCCACAATTATTCCAGAATCAGATCTGGGTGAAGACCCAAACCACACCATAATTCCCAATCCAGATCCGGAGGAAGCTCTGGAACTCACAAAAATTACAACAATCGATTCGGCTAAAGGCGCCTATCCTCTGTTCGACGTAACTCCACGAATTTCTAAAATTCTCGAGGTGCAGCAACTTTCAAATCGGAGGCGGATGGATTATCAAATTCCAGATCGATATGCAGAGCACTTGTTTGATGCAAATTCTGTTGACTCTAGGAATGGAAAGCACAATCCACGCCAGGCTGAGATTTTGGAATGGGTAGCACCGCAACAACGTGGAGGCTATACAGTATCGAGGGTGAACATTATGGAGACCTCAATTCACATGGTGAGTACCTTTATGTCTCATTATTCGTATTGGAATGGGTGGATTTCCGGGTCTGGAAGCACAAATGGAAATGGAAAGAAAGGATAAATGTGGTTGGAGATACCTATCACCTGCTCGATGAAATCCCTCAACCAAAAAGGTCAGAATCTCTCTTGGGGAAGCCATTTCAAAATCTGGTTGATGGTGATATCAATGAGCAACACTTGTTTGATGATAAGCCGGGAGAGTTGGAATTGGTGGTCCGGAAGCATAGATGGAGGTGGAAGCAAGTGGAAGAAACTGCAGCTTGGAAAAATGATGCTCTAGTGTTTGAACAGAAAGGAGCTACTTCTAGAGAGCAGTTTTCCAAGATAAGATATGAGACTAAAGAAATACAAAATCCAGAAAATGTGCTTACGGGGGCGGTGACGGCAAAAAACTCTGAATTAAAGCAACTTGAAGAAAAATTGGAATTGTTAAGGGTTGCAGCAGAGATGACAGTTGCTGACAAGCCTGGAATTCTGTTCTCAACAAAGAAGCATCCAAAAACAAAGGAACTAATGCCAGAAGATTTCTGGATTGGTGAACCAAAGCAAGGGATTGTGGTCTTAGCTCTACCAGGCGAGTATGGTCGGATTGAATTGGTGATGGACCTTAAAGTTCATTTCCATGACAGCCGAGGCAAAAGAAAGAGGAATCCGGATATTGAGCTAGAAGAAAAAGAAAAAAAGAAAAGATAAGGACAAGTGGCATCCGGATATTGAGAAGGGAAGAACTTGGAAGCTGCTGTGTGTGAAGAGAGGCTACTACGTGGCAGTTGCAGAACTAATGCACCTTCAAGCACATTTTCCAAATGGCTTATTTCAAGCTGTTACGTGTCAAGAAATCCAGTGGGAGTGGACTGAGTGGTTGCCTATAGCTGGAGTCACTAGACAAAACGGTGCATATGAAGCATTAAGAAAGACGGTGCGTTTAGAGTGGTTGGCTGCACTGATGGGTAATTGTAAGTCTGCGCCAAGTCTACTCGGGTTCATGAGGTCTAAACGCGTCCTGCTCGTCTCACACGAGCTCTCTTTCCTCGGTGGACCTTTACTGTTGAAGGAGCTGGCTTTTCTGTTAAGAAGTGTTGGTGCTGAGGTTGGGTGGATTACAGTCCAGAATTTGGCAGCAACATATGAGGTGCTATACAGTTTGGAACATAAGATGTTGGTCCGGGAAGGCAAGGCCTTTCTTGGGTGTGGCTGCTGGATTTTTGATCCAGGAGGAGAAAGAGCACCACGCGCAAGAGGAAGAGGAAATGGGGCAGACGCATTTCAGTCCAGTAGTCTGAATATGATAACATGGGTTTTTATTTTTTCCCACGAATGTTTGACTCCACAGTCGAACGGCAGCTCAAATGGTGCCATCTGGGTTTTTGATCCAGGTGGAGATGTTGTCTGTTGTGAGGGAAGGTTCAGGAGGTCAGGCTGGTGCAGAATCTGAAGATTGTGTATTTTAGTCCAAACTCAACGTGTTGCAATCATGTGGTCCCATTACAGAAGCCAAGTTCTCTAACATGGAAAAGAAAGAAGTTGCTTTACATGTGGCAGCTGAAGGCCATCCATTGACTATACAATGCGTTGGCAATTGCTAAAAGAAACCACTTGTGGTTCATGCAGTGTTGACCAGCACTTTTGCTTTGTTTTGTTCATAAATAATTCATGGCTTCCTTTTGCTTTGTTCCACCAGCACCTTGAGGGCAAGGTGCTCTAAAGGAGGGAGTATTGTCACAGGTCTATTATGTGAAGTAACGTGGCAGTTTCTAGAGCAATCAAAGTGAAGTACAGTTTAGTTGGGTTCTTCTAGAAGGGATAAAACGGTGTGTTTTGTGGGCCAGCTAGAACTTTGTCGTTTTATTCATTTACTATGTCGTTTTATGCTTTTCTTAGGGAGTGTCGTTTTAGTCTATGGGGCATGTGTTTTGTAAGAGACTATATAAGTCTCAGCGGGCAGATTAGGAGGGTATCGATTGAATTGTTAGCTTGTTCACTTGTGAACGATGGAGGCCCTTGACTCCTTGAATTGCCAAGAACTCGGAGATTAGCCATCTCGAATCGGCCCTATCAAATACAATTCTCTATTCCATTCTCTCCTTTCTTGATTTCTTTCTTCTTTCATTTTCTTCACTTCACTGAATTACAGTAATAGTTCAAGGCAACTGTTACAGTTGATCGATATATAAAAACTAAAAAAAGCACATACACAGGCTTTGAGCTTTTCCGCATAAGAGAAAGGGATATTCCTATTGAGGTTTTTGAGCTTGAGAATAAAAATGATAAGATCATTGCCTTCGCAAATAAATATTCCTATTGAGGTTTTTTTTTTTTTTTTTTTTTATGAAACTCTCTTCATTACTGAAAAGGAGGGGATTACAAATGACCAAAGGCCATCACAAGTACATGAACACAGAAGGCTAATACAATGTCCGAAGGCGAAAATACTTCCCATAGGCCATCACAGTGACTGGAGATGAAGAATCTCCACCCACTAAGTCAAAAAAATCCCTACTTAAAGCAACTACCAATGGTAGACTGTGACAAAGATCAATAATATACAAAAACTACAACTACTCAAATAATAAACAAACATTACAAAGAGCAGACATTAAACCTCTCTTGACAATGAAGCGCAACCTATCACAAATAAAGAAAAGCAGATCTAGCATCCAAGTCATCAGACAGATCCCTATAAACACAAGCAGAAAACACAACTTCAAAGCCGGCACAGTGAAGAAACATCCTGGCGCCACACGTGCCACCCCCGGGACTCCCCTTTTGCGGTCAAACACCAATCATTCTGAAAACACCAACAACCAAGCCCGAAAAAGTTGAGCGTGGCCCTCACACTCAGGCCCCCTTCTCGGCATGTGCAAGCCACGCTCTGGGCGTGGAGGTTTGACACAGTCGAAAGTTGAAGCAATGGATACGGAAACTGACAGCGAGCAATTTTGAAGGGGACATGTCGCAAGATTTCTGGCATATCAACGTAGATCTAGCTTGAAACATGGCTGGAAAAAACACAAACGGTCACTCCCCATGGATGTCTCAAAACGAAATGCCTCTGTCAAAAGGAAACACCAAAAAACATATAAACAAGCTCCATAGCCCCAACAGGTAGGGACATCAACCTCCACCAAATCTGACTGGAAAAACCAAAAGCTCCTCAACCCAAAAGTTGAGAGAATAACAAAAGCCCTATTGGGAACTAATGGGGTGAAGAAAAGTCACCCTAACCCATAAGGACTAGGTGAAAGACCAAGGTTGGGAGGGGAGGCAACAGGCGAAACAAAACACAGAAATGTTCTCTCTCTCTAGAAGATACTCAGAGAAAAGGTAACGAAGCTGCTCATACACTTGCCCAATTGGCTGTAACTCAGCACCTCAACCATGCTTGGTTTGACACGTGGCCCTTCGAAAGTCTATGGAAAGATCAATGTAATTTTATGAATATATAAAAGTCCAGACTCCTTTGAGAGAAGAGAGAAAAAAAAAAAAAAAAAAAAAAAAAAAAAAAAAAAACCTATTTCGAAGTAAATGAAATGGTTGTTATGACACCTTTTGCATAAAACCCTAATTAAAAGCTAATTAAACATACATATTACTAATTAAACATCATCACCTAATTAAAAGCTTCTTTCTTTCTTTTTTTCTTTTTTTTAATTACCAAACAACTGTACTAACAACTTCAAAGCACTTAGACATGCAGTTACCAAAGATTAAACACATTTTCAGTGATAATGTCTTTTGGGAAAGCTGTTCACATAAAAGTATTACAAACAAAAGCTTTATTACCCACAGCAATCCAAACCCGTTGTAGTCCTAAAACTTATAATTATGAATATATAGATGAAAGTAATAGACATATTAAATTCTCAGAATATATATATAATAAAAAAAAAAAAAAAAAAAAAAAAAATATATATATATATATATACTGTGACGTCCACATCGCCTGTGAATGAGGATGTGCTTATATGTATAAATGCACCATTTATGACACAACGCGTTTTAAAGCCGTGATGGCAATGAACCTATCAGAACTCCGCAGTTAAGCGAGCCGCTGCGAGAGCAATCCCAGGATGGGTGACCTCCTGGGAAGTCTGATATGGAGAGCCAAAAGCGGACAGTATTGTGTCATTGGGGGTGGATCGTTACAAATGATATCAGAGCCATTGCCCACCTAAGATGGTGGGAGCATGCACAAGCCCAATGAGGGACGCCAGCGGGGACGCTGGGTCCAAAGAGGGGGTGATTGTGACGTCTCACATCGACTGGGAATGAGGATGTGCTTATATGTATAAATGCACCATTTATGACACAACGCGTTTTAAAGCCGTGATGACAATGAACCTATCAGAACTCCGCAGTTAAGCGAGCCGCTGCGAGAGCAATCCCAGGATGGGTGACCTCCTGGGAAGTTTGATATGGGGAGTCAAAAGCGGACAATATTGTGTCATTGGGGGTGGATCGTTACATATACCCTCTCCTCTACACAGGAGCGGTCCGGGCGGATGTGGCTTGGGGCCAAGCCTTAAGGTAGTTCTCAAAAAATTTAAAAAATCCCTTATATATATATATATATATATATATATATATATATATTATTTTTTTAGTAACTACGTACAACACATCTCTTAAAAAATGAAGGGTTGAGATTTAATCTCTGACTACCCAAAACAACAATTTCCCCGCTGCAATCCTCAAGTTTTGAAGATCTCTCACATGCGTCATTCATCATTCCACAAAAATGAAAGTGAAGAGATGGGAGAAAGTAGCCAGAGAATTAGATTAAATCTCAACCCTTTATTTTTTAATAGTATATGTGCTAGCACATAAGCTGGATCCATTTTTTTATGAAGTAATTAAAATCCTGGCCTCTTTTCATCAAGTAATTCTACAAATACCTTGAATTTCTCTAATTAAGAGCTATATATAGACGAGTGAGAAAGAGATTGGAAGGGCTTTCAGGATTAGAAGGAAGATGGCTCTCAAATTTGTTTCTTTAATTCTCTTATCTAATATTTTGCTCTTGACGGTATATATTCTCAATATGCTTCGGTTTTTGTAAGTTTATTCCTTGTATTCTCCACATTCACTGATTCAGTAAATGTTGCATATATGCAGTGTGACCGTGGCTATGGAGTAAGGAAGACGACTGAACAGGAATGGCAACAATCAAGAAGTCGTGAAGAAGAAAAGAAGCAGCTGATGGAGGATCCGAAACTAGGATACGTCACCATAAATGATCTACATGTTGGGAAAACAATTACACTCCGAGTCCCAACCAAAGTCCCCTCTTCTTTACCCCCTTCTTGCCTAGAGAAGATGCTGATTCCATTCCTTTCTCAGTTGAAGAATTCCCAAATATCCTTCAACTCTTCTCAATCTCTCAACATTCTCCCCAAGCGCGCCAAAGCAATCAAGAGGGCACTGGAAGATTGTGAATCTAAACCCATTAAAGAAGTGAAGTTTTGTGCCACCTCCTTAGAGTCCATGGCTGATTCTGTGCGTGCCATTTTTGGATCGCAAGCCCCTTTCAAAGTTGTAAGCACAACCAGCTTCACAAAATCGAACACCCTTCTCCAGAACTACACTTTCCTGGAAGTTAAAGAGTTGCCAACTTCAATGACTGTGGCGTGTCATGATCTGCCTTACCCTTATGCAGTTTTTTACTGCCATGATCTGGGTGACACCAAGGTTTTCGAGATTTCACTGGGTGGCGGCCGTGAGCATGGAGAAAGAGTGACAGCTTTTTTTATTTGCCACATGGACACGTCCGGCTTTAGACCAGACCACATCGCGTTTCGCGTTCTCGGCTTCAAGCCAGGAGCAGCTCCTGTGTGCCACTGCGTCTTTCCAAAAAATCTTCTTTGGGTTCGACACTAATGAATGGAAGGACAACCTTATTCTTCACACTCATTTATCGAATTCTCAGTGTTTTAAATCGTTTTATTATATATGTTTAATTATGATATTTAGCGTGTTTCAAACGGTTTTAATGTATATGTTTCTTTATGTCACTGCTGCTTTATTGCTGGTTAATTTGTAGTCTTCTGGGAGTGTGAAGTATGGGATCAATTATCTTGTACGTAACCTAATTAATCGCAATCGTTCTCTTATTTAATGTAATCGATCTCAAGTCAATCCTTCGTAAATGTATGATATATATTAATCTCTCCAGTCTTTCTCATGGTTTTTTTGTTTCTCTGGTTAATGACTAACAGTTTGTTATGAGTAATGTTATTTGTAAAACTTTTATCTTTCTTTTTATCGTGATTTTTAAAATCACCACTGAATCAAATTTAAATAGTAATCGATCCATTCGCATCTCTTAAAATCTCAAATATTAAGGAATAAATAAATAAAATTGGTCCCTATCGTTAGAAAAATTGACAAAATTATTTTCTTAATATCAATTACTTACAATAAAAAATTATTATTAAAAAACTATATTTTTAAAAACGCAGTTGTACGTGCATACTCCTTTGGAACCACTCCTTTTGCCGAAATAAGAGACTTTGCCCTATTTTGAGGAATCAAAGATTATTGAAAAACATGTAGGCTTAAATTTTTGGAATTTAGGCCCATTAAAATTTTAGCTTGACTTTTGGACCAATAGAAAATGGAATTGGCCAAGAGAATTGAAATGGGCCCAAAACCCCATTTTTGGCCTAATAGGCCTTGTTTACAAAAATTAAATTTTTAATTTTTTTTTTTTTTTTTTTTTTTAAAAAAAAAAAAAAAAAAAACTAACTTCGGGGATGTTTGGAACCTTTATCAACTCAAACCTTTTTTCTTTTTCTTTTTCGAAATTATGTTTGGCTCGTACTTAATTTCTTTTCAACCCAACTCAAACTTTTTCCAACCCAAATATATATAAATTAAAACAAATTTTTTTAAAAAAAAAATTAAAAAAACCAAATTTTTTATTCGTTTATTTCCATTTTTTTTAACAATTTTTTTTATTCTTTATATATATATATATATTCAATTTAATTCATCTTCTCAAACATAATTTATATTTTTTTTTTCGGTCTTTGTCATTTTGGGTAAAGTTAAAAAGAAAAGAAAATAATACAAAAAAATCGCACACCCAAAGACCCATTCAAGTTCAAGGACGTCATCCCACCAATTTACTTGTTTCATGAAACCAAACAAATTGGTAGCATAAAATAGTAACCTAGTTACCTAGCTCATATAATTATGGCCAGGCAAGGTCAATTATTAATTATGTCCTAAAGCTTTTTTAAGCCTATATAAAGGGCCATTCGGCCATGAGAGAAAAGAGAGGAAAAAAAAAGGAAAGAAAAGAAAAAGAGTGGAACAATAATATCATTTGATTCGTTGATCCCAAAAAAGAAATAAGTAAAGTTCCCTTGACCCTTGTCCTTGAATAAGAATGCATGCAAATTGAAGAATAAAATGAGAAATTAAGGTGTCATCTTTCTTACATTCAAAAGCGATTCCCATCTTCGGGGCACATTAGGCAGATTATAGTCCATTTGGAAATAAAGTTGAATTATGATTCTTCTCTATTTTTTTTTACTTTTTTAAAAAGTATTATTCAACTTTTTAAATTTTATTTCACAAAGTCAAACTTCGAAATTCGCGTAATAAATTACAATTGAATTTTGATTTCAAAAATTCCAACACCCAAACAGACCACAAGCTTTCTAGGAAAACGCCTATAGAGTGGACTTGCTCTTATAATTGGCCACGGCCAAATCTCTATAAATCAAATATATATCAATATCTTAAGTTATATCATTTGTACTATTCTATAGAGTATCCTTGGTATTGAGAAGAGTTAAAAGAACTCAATAAATTAGAATTACAAGATGATAAATTAGATTTATTATTGTTAATGTAGAAGAAGTAGAAGAAACTAGTGACATTCAGACTATTTCTTTATAAATAAAGTCTTGTATACAATCAAATGATTAAAGGAAATATGTAGTCAAGAAAAGGCTTAAGACGTAGGCCATATGTCGAACCACATAAAATCTGTGTTTCCTCTTTAATACCATATAAGATCTAATAATAATTAAAAGGGTGATAAATGAAATAAAGGAAACATATATTTTAGGTGGTTCGGCCTATGGCATACGTCCACACGTCAAAGTCTTTTATTGGCTACATTTTTCCTTAATCATTTGATTGTATTTTCAATATTCTACTTATAGAGAAAGAGCACGAACGTTACAAGTTTCTTATACTTCTACATTAACAATAATAAATCTAATTTATCATCTTATAACTCTTGTCTTTTGAGTTATTGTAATTTGTAACTCTTATCTATTTAGTTCTTGTAACTCTTGTCTCAATATTTGGGACTATGTATGGTTTGAAGACCACCCAATAAACTTGGAATTGAATTCTCTTGTTACAATTCAAATCACAAGTAGAATACTAATGCTATGTTTGTTCTGGAGTAAAATATTTTATGAAAAATGTTTTTTGTATTTTTCGGTACTTGGTGCGATCGAAAATAATAGTCAAGCTGAAAATATTTTTCAGTTTGACCAAAAAATCTTCTATAGTTTCGAAAAATGATTTACATTTTTAAGTTTCGTAATTTATTTTTCGAGTTTGAGTATCTCTTTATCAAATCGTTGGACCATCACCAATCTAGCACCAGACCACTACCGAACAACTCCGGACTACCAGCGAGCCATCCCTAAACCACCATTGAGCCACTCCCAAACTACCACTGAGCCGCCCTGAACCACCATGGAGCTACTTCCGAACCCCCGAGCCACCCTTGGACCACCGCCGAGCCACCCGCGGACCACCACTGAGCCACTCCCGAATCATCACTGAGCCACCCGCAGACCACCATCGAGCTACCTCCGAACCATCACCGAGCGGAATGATATAATAAACTTAATTGTATTGAAGTAGTATATGAAACAATATTGCATATTTCTCTATTTATAATATTTATAGAGAAATAATGAGTAATACTCGACAAAAAACCCTAGAATAAATAAGGTAATTAATAAATAAACCCTAGTAAATAATATAATATTCTTAACATGTAAATCTTGTTCTCACCCAAATCTTTCCGCTATACTCTCTTGATGCCATGCTTGTACATTTTTGTCGGGGTTTTAAGGAAGACAAGAGTAGAAATTTCATCCCCAAAGCATGGGTCGGGTTCCATTTGCATTCTTAAAGAAATGGGAGATTTGGACCTCACTGCATGGATAAGTATTATTCTTTATCCAAACTATCCAAGATCAGCATTGTCTACCTAATTTAGCATAATTAGGTGATTTGACCACCATACAGGATATCCTAAGCCTTCTAAATCGAGCCAAACTTTGGACCATCCATAAAATTCATAGAAGTTTGATTCTTAATTTCTAGTAATTTTTTTTTTAAAAAAAAAAATTCAAAAAGACCCATCATGACTTTCCTTCTAAGTGTTTTATTCTCACTTGCTCAGAAAAATAAAAAAAATAAAAAAATAAAAAATCTATATATGATGCTTAGGCTAGTAGACCCTGGCCTGCTCAGATTTCAAGATGGTAAAATGTAAGTTGTGATATTCTCTGTAAATCAACACAACTGCACTAGAAGAAAGGCATGATGCGCAATTCCTTAATTCATTAATTTATAAAATTCAAATATTTTACAGGAATCACATGAGAGCATCAAAACATAAATAATTAATAATCTAGCTCCTTCATCTAAAAAAGAAATATTTATTCATTACACACTGACACGTCACTTATTCATTACACGTATAGTACTGACACGTCATTTGACTCCTCAAAATCCTTATTAATGCTTAAGGCTTGGCTTTGCTCGTTTCTGGATGAATGAGATCATCTCCAGTGGCCCACCTTGCAAAAGCTGCAGCGTACGATTTAGGGTTGAAATCCTTTGCAAAATAAACCCCTTTTCCTGTTTCTGGATGAATACGACCTTGAATTGCTTCTGGCATTGGTTGTCTATCCATGGCTTTCTTCCAGTATCCTCCAACAGCCTCTTTTCTTGCAACCACATCTCTGCCAGCAAACTGCATGCCCGCCCAAAAGTCACAAAAAAAGTTAATTATATTAATCGCATTTTCTATATATAACTAAAAAATTCATATATATAAATAAAATATAACCTCAATTCCACTTTTTACTAGAGTCCTTAGCTTATAAATTGAAAGGTTTGGGAAAAAGAATCAGAAATGCTTACGAGAACCAGAAGAAGTGATAAGAGGGTAATGAAAGCAAAGACAGTTCTCATCTTGATCTTTTTTCTTCTCTCTCGATCTTGGCCAAGCTTTCGATCTCCTTGCTAAGTGGTAGATCACCTCTTACTATATATAGATAGCACCACATTCCACGATGTTCAGAGTTAACAATTGCTCTCTCGAAGTCAAAAGTACTTATGGATAGACATTTTCTAATTATTTTATTATTCGGCCCTCGGCCCCCGGCCCCCCTATTGAGGATGTAGGACACGTTACACTTTAGCTAGTAAAAATCCAATGGTACGGTAGAAACAAAAGTACACAAGAGTTAGAAACATCTATTAGTCTTGATGGAATAAAAAATAAAATGGAGACTTTACTCTCTCCAAAGAAAAAGAACGAAGAAAGAAGAAGTGGATCAAAAGGGCACAATAGAAATGCTAAAAGTGTACTACTTCTGACTTCTTATTTTCTCATGTGCTACTAAATATCACTATTAAATCGTGAACAGGTTATAAATTTACCATTAAATTTTAGACGGGTGAAAAAAAACAAAAGGTTTCCTATTTTTTTTTTTTTTTTTAGCCTTTAGAATTCAAATAAATTTTTTTCCTTTTTCAATGATAAAAGCATCTTTTCTATTGTTACTTGAGCAACTGTAAGTGAAATTTAAATGGAGACAAAGACATGTGCTATTATGATCATGTTCATGTAAAATAATTATAGGATCTCTTCTACTTGCCTTTTAATAGGAAAAAAAAAGAAAAAAGAATGAGCCAATACAAAGCATGACACAGCTTGTCATTCATTCAAGTGGGTTCAGTTTAATTAAGGCTGGCTCCATAAATTTTGAGGCCTAAGGCGACGAGTATAAGTGAATGTCATTTTCTTATATTTAAATATTAATTAAATTAAATTTATTTTAATATTTATACCATTTATTTTATTTAAAATGTCAATTAGAGCACTTTATTCTATTTGTAAAATGTATTTTAAAACTTTTTTATATATATATTACTTATTAGATATAGAATGACTTATCACTTGATTCAAATATATGAAATAATAAGATTTAAAGAAAAATGAAAATAATTTATATAAAGATTGATTTGTAATAGAATATAATGCGGAAAAAATCTTTAGACATTGAAGACTTATCGAGTGTATAATTCTATCTATTATGCACAACACAAACAATGAGAATTTATACACTTTGAAGACTTTTTATATTTTTCTAAACATTCAATTCAAATATACGTCGGAGATTTTCCAAATAAAAAAGGATGGAGAAAAAATTATATACGTTGGACTAATTTCATGAATGTAAAAATTGGGCTTTTAAAAATAGTAAATAAGTGAGACTTTTCAAGAATTTATGGATTTTTTTTTTTTATTGTGAATAATGAGACTTTCAATTTATAATTACTTTTATCATAATTGAGGGCCTTAATTAGAAACTATTTATTAAATTGTTACCATATTAGAGTTTTAAAATTTGTTTTAGAAATAACATTTATTGTACAATTATTAAGTGAAGACCTTAATTAAAGAGAATTTTATTAACTTTTTACCATATTAGTCTTAATTTTTTTTTCTAATATATATATATATATTAGTTGGGAGCGTAGCTTATTCAATTGGGCCTTAAGCGACCGTCTGAATTGCCTAAGGCTCGAACCACCCATTAGTTCAATTAATCTCATCGACATTTGAGTTTGAGATATAACTTTTCAATCAGACTCTTGTTCCTACAAGGTATAGTACTTGAGAAATTAACCAACTAATTAAGTCTTTATTTTATTTTATTTTTTCAAAAAAAAAAAAAAAAAAACCCCTCAGATATTAAAATGGAGATGAGACAAATCATTGACGTACAGCTTGTCATTCATCCAAGTGGGTTCAGCAAAACAACAATTTTGCTTTTCCAGTTATTGATCTCATGGTCTCATTTGAGTTGGACATATAGCCGGCCTGTCAATCACACTCTTCTTAGTTCTTAGTTCTTCCTACAAGATTTAAAAAGTTTCCCAACTTTTAATTAAAGATCCCCTCTCTAAACTTACAAAAAAAAATCCCCTCTCTAAGGAAAATGCTCAGAAGCTCCCAAAAAAAAAGGCATAGCCGACGCAATTGAGAACGATAGTTAAGAAGAACCATATGGAAAGATCGAGCACAAAATCCTTACCACCCATATGAGTCCGAACATTTTGTAACATTTTAGTCTCATATGGTAAAGATGTGAAATATCCCACGTAAAGTAAATAGTTTATTGAGATAGTCATGAGCATTACGTCCCACGTATATTGTTTAATTATTAAGTGAAACTGAACTTCATAATGAATTATAATTATAAGAAAATTCTAAATTAACTAGTCATTTTGAAATGATAATGCATATGTAACTAACTTTTTTCTCTGAATCGTTACGCATATAGCTTGTCAATAACATTATAGTCCCAACAAGATATAAAGTTTCCCAACTTTTGAACAGTTGGCTTCTCCTTTCATGAAATGAAGTTGTTTAACGTTACATGCATGAGAGGGGCTTCCAATACGGCCATCTTTTTCTCATTAAATCCATTTACAGTAGATTTAATGTCGGTGAGCTCTTCTACAAGAGTCTATACTTTATTAGAATACACATGATTCCAAGGCTGCCTCTCCAATCTCCACACACAGTACTGTGAGTTTTTTCGTTTGTTGCCAATTGTCCCAGCCAGTACTAAGGATGTATATATATATATATATATATATATATGACAAGATCACAATTTCTTAAAATTTTAAGGTAAAGCCTTGAAAACTGTTGTGTATATATTAAACAGGATTACTATCTAAGGTTGTCCTTAAAACACCTTTTAAAGTATGAAATAGATACAAGCTAAGTTTAAATTTTTTACACATACGGGGTTACTTTACTAAAGAGGGGATTTACAATCCTCGCCTAAGAAAATTAAATTCAAGGACAATCATCGAATCTTTTATAGGCTAGCTATACAGTAAACTCTAAGTGATTTTTATGTTTTATTATCCTTCATATAATCTTAAAGTTGTTGATTGTAAAATTTATAGAAGATGTTAAACCTAGTGGAAGTGTTTATCCTCAAAGGTTTAACTTAGAAGAAACACGAGAGTTGACTGAAGGTCCTTCATATGAATGATGTTTGATTGTACTTATGGAAAATCAAATTGATTATCCTAAACTACAATCAGTTTTAGAATTATCAACTCATGAAGAACATGTTCAGAATGAATCTACTACTAGACTTTGCAAAATGCAGAGGAAATAGACCTTCAAGAGTCTGATTTTGACATTGGACATAAAGATGATCCAAAATTGTTTTTACATGTTATGAGAGGAGATAACTCCACATTGTGATTCAATGCCATGAAGTAAGACTTGTAGCCAATGGTTTTACCCATAAGAAAGACATTGATCATCATGAAACATTATCTTTAGTGTCTAAAAATGCTTCATTAAGATAATCATAGCATTAGTAGCTCATTTTGACTTAGAGTTACATCAAATGGATGTGAGAACAATTTTCCTGATTGGGATCTTAAAGATGGGGTCTACATGAGACAACCTAAAGGTTTTATAAATAACAGTCAGAATGCTTTCAAAATAAATAAATTTATTTTTGAACTGATACAGATCTCTCGTCGGTAGTATACTTTTTACAAGGTTATTGTTTTATTGATTATTAAAAATCTTGTTAATTAATATATATACCTTAAGGTCAGTAGGAGTAAATTAAGTAATCTTTCTAGTCCTATATGTAGATATTATTTTGTAAGTAGTGATTTAAGTTTCGCTACATAAAGTTCCTCTCACAAAACTTTGAAATGAAAGATTTTGATGAAAACTCTTATATCTTTGACATAGAGATTCACAGAGACATAAAGCAAATAAACATTGTCTTGAAAGGCCTACATTGAAAATATTTTTAGAAAGATTTAGAATGAATGATTTTGCACTTTCAGTAGTAAATAAGAGGAACAAATTTAATTTAGATTAATGTCCCAAACGTTATTGGAACAAAGGGCAGATGAAAGGTCTTTTGTAAGCATCTGCATTATGTAACCTAATGCAAGCATAGACTTGCACTAGACTTAACCATTGGACTGATAGTAAGATTACTAGGTCAATAAAGTGCTGCAAATTAAGTCTTGCAGTATGCGCGAGAAACCAAGAAGAACAACTTAACCTAAAGATACACTTGCCATTTAGTGGTGGTTGATTATTCAGATTTTAAATTTTGCTGATTGTGTAGATAGTAGAAAGTCTACTTTATGTTATATATTTTCTTATTGAGGGATAATGCTAGAGATGCAGTAAGCAGATTATAGTTGCTACGTCTACTATGAAAGCTAAAAGTATTACATGCTATAAATTCATTGCACATGCATGATATATGAAACATTTTGTTAAAAGTCTCAGTTAAGATTGTCGATTTTACAGTAAGACCATAAAGATATTCTGCAATAACTCTATTGTAATTTTCTTTTATAATAATAATGAGTAGAAGCAGAAGTAAATAGATCGAAATCAAGTATCTCATTACAAGAGAGAACATTAAGAGACATAAAGTGTCTATTGAGCATATAAATACTGAATTAATGATTGCGGATCCCATGACTAAAAGTTTACCGGTAAATAAAGTATAAAGTCATGCGGAGTATATGAAACTCATTAATTCATTTTTGCTTAGTTTCTTTCTATTTGGTCTATAGACATGAATTAAGTTATTGTAATAAAGTTTTGTGCACATTTGTTACCTTATCCATGGGGATGGATAAAATTAAAGTTAGACCCGAATAACTTATGAGAAGTTTATCCATAAAGTTTGATTGCCCATATAGTACTCATTTAGGAAATATGATATTTGTAATGCCTGGAATGGACGACTTATTATATAAAGTTTTACTGTCATGATTCATGTATAGTATTCCTTGTGTGAGTAGAATGATTTCATGAATAGTTGGAATAAATAAAATAATTAATGGTTATATTGAAGAACCGAACATTATAAAGAATTATATGTATCATAAAGGTCAAGTGAGAGAATGTAAGAAATTACATATGTGTTCCTACGCCACATTTAATAGTTGTAACGGTAACGGCTAAATAATATTACTGTAACGGTAATTATAATATTGTATTTAATATGATTTAAACGGGTTAAAAAAAAAGTTTTTAAAAAATATGATAAAAGAATAAAGTTTTCATTTTTTTTTCCTTTAGAATTCAAATAAAGTTTTCCCTTTTCCAATGATAAAAGCATCTTTTCTATTGTTAGTTGACGAATAGTAAGTGATATTAAAATGGGATAATTGTACCGTTGGTCCCTGTGGTATACCATAATTATTTTTCACTCCCTATGGTTTAAAAAGTTCATGGGAGGTCCTCGTGATATGCAATAATTACAAATCGATCCCTGGCGTCAAATTCTGTTAAAATTTTTAACAGATTCCGTTAAATGCCACGTCAGCGACACTTGTCGCCAATAAGATGGCGACACGTGTCCACCGTAATAAAAAAATTATTAAAAATAAAAAAATAAAAAAAAAAAAAAAAAAACAAAAAAAAAAAAAACCTGAAGGGGCCGGCCACCCCCAGCCACTGGGGGTGGTCGCGCACCACCCCCAGTGGCCGCAGGGGGTGGCGCGCGGCCATCCCCAGTGGCCTAGGGGTGGCCCGAAGGCCACCCCCTGTGGCTTGGGGGTGGCTGGCTCCTTCAGCTTTTTTTTTTTTGTTTTTTGTTTTAAAAAAAAGAATAAGTATTTTTATTTATTTATTAATAAATTTATATATTTTTATTACAGTGGACACGTGTCGCCATCTTATTGGAGACACGTGTCACTGACGTGGCATTTGACGGAATCTGTTAAAAATTTTAACAGAATTTGACGCCAGGGATCTATTTGTAATTATTGCATATCACGAGGACTTCCCATGAACTTTTAAAACCATAGGGAGTAAAAAATAATTATGGTATACCACAGGACCAACGGTGCAATTATCCCTTAAAATGGAGATGAAAACCGGTGTTATTAAAATCATTTTTAGGTAGAATAGTTACAGTGTCTCCTCTGCCTACCTTTTAAAAAAGAAAAGAGAGGAGGAGACGATACAAAGCATGATACAACTTGTCATTCATTCAAGTGGGTTCAGTTCAATCAGGGCCGGCTCCATAAATGTTGAGGTCTAAGGCGACAAGTTTAAGTGAATGTCATTTTTTTTAATATTTAAATATTAATTAAATTAAATTTATTTTAATATTTATACTATGTTTTTTTTTATTTAATATGTCAATTAGAGCACTTTCTTTTATTTGTAAAATGTATTTTAAAACCTTTATATATATATATATATAACTTATTAGATATAGAATGACTTATGATCATTTGGTTCAAAGATACGAAATAAATAAAGAGAAATATGAAAATAATTTATATATAGATTGATTTGTAATAGAACATAATGCAGAATAAAATCTTTGGACATTGAAGACTCATCGAGTGTATAATTCTATCTATTATGCATAACACAAACAATGAGAATTTATACACTTTGAAGACTTTTTATATTTTTCTAAACATTCAATTCAAATAAACATTGGAGAAAAAATTATATACGTTAGACTAATTTCATGAATATAAAAATGGGGTTTTTAAAAATAGTAAATAAGTGAGACTTTCCAAGAATTAATGGATTTTTTTTTTATTGTGAATATATAATAAGACTTTCAATTTATAATTACTTTTACCATGATTGATGACCTTAATTAGAAACTATTTATTAAATTGTTACCATATTATAGTTTTAAAATTTGTTTTAGAAATAACTTTTATTGTACAATTATTAAGTGGGGACCTTAATTAAAGAGTATTTTATTAACTTTTTTCCATATTAGTCTTAATTTTTTTTTTCAAATATATATATATATATATATATATATATTAGTTGAGAGCCTAGCTTATTCAATTGGGGGCCTTAGGCAACCGTCTAAATTGCCTAAGGCTGGAACCACCCATGAGTTCAATTAGTCTCATCCCTATTTGAGTTTGAGATATAGCTTTTCAATCATACTCTTGTTCATTTCCAAAGGATAGCTCAATTGGCTGGAGACCACGTCTCATGAAGCGGAGGTCACTAATTCGAATCCCCCTTCCCATCTTGTGTGGACATGTTAAAAAAAAAAAAAATCACACTCTTGTTCCTGCAAGATATAGTTGAAAAATTAACTAACTTAAGTCTTAAATTAAAATAATAATAATAAAAACTTCAGATATTAAAATGGAGATAAGACAAAGCATGACGTACAGCTTGTCATTCTTCCAAGTGGGTTCAGCAAAACAACAATTTTGCTTTTCCAGTTATTGATCTCATGGTCTCATTTGAGTTGGACTTATAGCCGGTCAATCACACTCTTCTTAGTTCTTAGTTCTTCCTACAAGATTTAAAAAGTTTCTCAACTTTTAATTAAGATCCCCTCTCTAAACTTACCAAAAAAAAATAAAAAAAAAAAAATTCCCCTCCCTAAGGAAAAAGCTTAGAAGCTCGATCCTTAAAAAAAGCATAGCCGACGCAATTGGAAACGATAATTAAGAAGAACTATATCGAAAGAGCACAAAATCCTTACCACCCATATGAGTCTGAACATTTTGTAATATTCTAGTCTCATATGGTAAAGATGTGAAATATTTCACATAAAGTAGATGGTTTATTGAGATAGTCATGAGTACCATGTCCCATATTGTTTAATTACTAGGTGAAACTGAGCTTCATAATGAATTATAATTACAAGAAAATTTTAAATTGACTAGTCCTTTTGAAATGATAGTACATATATAGTAACTTTTTTCTCCGAATCGTTACGCATATAGCTTGTCAATAACACTACTGTTCCAACAAGATATAAAGTTTCCCAACTTTTGAACAGTTGGCTTCTCCTTTCCTTTCATGAAATGAAGTTGGTTAACGTTACATGCATGATAGGGGCTTTCAATACGGCCATCTTTTTCTCATTAAATCCATTAACAATAGATTTAATGTCGGTGAGCTCTTCTACAAGAGTCTAGACTTTATCAGAATAATACACATGATTCCAAGGCTGTCTCTTCAATCTCCACACACAGTACTGTGAGTTTTTTTGTTTGTTGCCAATTGTCCAGGCCGGTACTGAGGATGTATATATATATATATATGACAAGATCACAATTTCTTTAAATTTTAGGGTATAAATATATAAATGATGAATTTATAAATATATATTGATACGATAAAATTTATATCATTTAATTTTAAAATTAACAATGTTTGATATTTGAAGAAATTTACTCCGTAGAATATCTTAGAAATTCTAAGAGCCATTGTATGCAAAGAAGGTACGTATTGAGCAAGATTGTAACGTCGATCTGTTGGTCTTGATAGAATAAAAATTTAATTGAAGATCCCCTTTCTCTAAGGAAAAAGCTTAGAACTCATCAGATCGAAGCTCCTAAAAACATATACAATATATAATATTACTGAATCTCATCATATATACAAGTTGAAGGGGCTAATACTTCTAGCTGACCCAATTTACCTCGCGCGGGTAATTAAGAGTAATGACGTCTTAAAAAAGGCACTGGCCACCACCTCTGCTATATATATAATTTTATTTCAATTAAATGGGAGACAACGGATAAATATAATCACTCAGAGTATAAATTATTGGATATGTGAATTATCAATATGTAAACACATATAGAAAAAGATTCAATGATTAAGAACATGATAGATTTAAAAATATCAGTTACCAAACACTTTAATTAAAACCACATTTTCGTGCTAAAGCTTTTTTTTTTTTTTTTTTTTTTTTTTTTTTACCAAAAGTCTTAGCATAAGCCTCATATATACGTACAATAGCTCTATTGCCCAAAACAATTCCAAAGAAGAAAGTAATAGACATATTAAATTAAATAAATTCTAAAACAAAACACAATAAAATGATGTGGCAGAAGGTACTCCGTCTCCAACCTACCATCTGCTCTTCCTCGATCTCCATGGTCCCCAATATATATATATATATATATATATATATATATATATATATATATATATATATATCTAGCTAATTCTCTTACAACCTTAATTAGTACTGTGAGTGAGAAAGAAATCGAAGGATCTTCAGGATATATTAGAAGGAAGATGGCTCTGACCAGATTTGTTCCTTTAATTCTCTTATCTAATCTTTTGCTCTTGAGGGTATTCTCTCATGGCAATGATCATATGCATGCACGTCCACTGGAGAGTTCCAATATTCTAGGATACGTCGCCATAAATGATCTACGTGTTGGGAAAACAATTAGCCTAGTTCAAACCGAAGAAGCCTCTTCTTTACCTCACTTCTTGCCAAGAGAAGACGCTGATTCCATTCCCTTCTCAGTGGAAGAATTCCCAAATCTCCTTCAACTCTTCTCAATCTCTCAAGATTCTCCCCAAGCCAAAGCAATCAAGACGACACTCGAAGAGTGTGAATCCAAGCCCATTAAAGGAGAGGCGAAGTTTTGTGCTACCTCCTTAGAGTCTATGGTTGATTCTGTGCGTGCCATTTTTGGATCACAAACCCCTTTCAAAGCTCTAACCACAGCCAGCTTCACAGAATATTCAAATAACCTGCTTCAACACAAGTACACTTTCTTACAAGTTAAAGAGGTGTCAAATGCAAAGGCGGTGGTGTGTCATCATATGCCTTACCCTTATGCACTTTTTTACTGCCATAGCCTAGAGGGTGGGACCAGGGTTTTCGAGGTTTCTCTAGGTGGTGAGCATGGTGAAAGAGTGACAGCTT
Organism: Alnus rubra; assembly: GCA_028654335.1. NCBI lineage: Eukaryota > Viridiplantae > Streptophyta > Magnoliopsida > Fagales > Betulaceae > Alnus > Alnus rubra. Next base: position 1,608,823 of record JAJPGS010002370.1, read on the forward strand.
TTTTTATGTGCCACATGAACACATCTGCCTGGGTGACCGACATTGCGGTTCTTGTTCTCGGCCTCGAGCACGGATCTCCGGTGTGCCACTACGTCTTTCCACAAAATCTTATTTGGGTTCCATACTAGCTAATTAATCTGATCCCGTCTACGCTGACGTACGTGCCTATTAAGGTCGTGTATTTCTATTTCTATATGTCTACGTACGTTGGGAAAATGTTTGGATATTAGGACTTTTTAATTTTACTACAAAGGCATGTAATATTTCTTTAATTATGTCGTTACTGCTTGCTGGTTATATTTGTTGTCTGTTAGGAGTGCATGTGAAGTATATATGCGATTACTTATCTTGTAGCCTATTGGTAATTATTCTCTTGTTAGTACTATGATCTCAAGTCCCCAGTTTTCCTGGTTTGTTTCTCTCGTTAGTCCCTAATAATTGACTAATCCTACACACATTTTCACTATTTTACTCTTAAAATGATTGGATTAAAAATTAAAACTTGATGTGCAAATTTTAGTACTCGCAAGCGCACAAATCGTTTGTAATATAATGTATGTGCAAATAGGAGGTCGAATCCACATGAAATTGTATTGTGAAAATTAATTTCTATTTAAACTAATTGTATTTTAACTTAATTCTGAATTTTGGAGTTTTGTGAATAAAAGAAAAATAAAATAAAACAAAACAAAATGTACTAAGGTTTTAGAATCCACACCCACCAAATCACAACAACATATTCTCATGTTCGTCAATACATATCCGAAGTTCTCACCGTACAAATCTTATGTATGTTCTACTATGCTTGAAAAATTAATTAAATCATTCAATGAATCTGCTCTTTGCACAAATCATAAGAGATATCCGGTTTAAACAAAATCATCAAATGTATCCGTAGAACGAAACACAATGAATATCCAATGTTTTGATAAATGAAAAATTCAAGCAATCAATGAAATAAGACTATCTCAAATCATCACGTATCCGGAAATCATAATAGATATCTAAAAAATTGTCTCAATAATTGAAAAGAAGTAAAACATTGAAAATATTGAACCCAATTAAATCGGATAGTATAAACTTTCATAAAAATATTATTGCTCTTCAAATGTGAGATTTCATCCTCAACCTTAGTAAAAAAACTTACAAACTGCTACTTGCCTTGGTGTGACACTGTGACTACAGGCTTGCGCCTCTCACCCCCCACACACTTTACAAGAGAAAAGCATGATATTTATAGAGCAAGAGTTGCAAATCCTCTACTTGGAAATAAATTGGAAATAGCATGCATACTCGGCCCTTAATTTGCTGCCAGTTGTGGAATTTTATGCGTCTCTCTTGTTGCCCAGTTATGGAAGGAATTTAAGTCTTTGTGCTGCTCATTATGGAAAGAGATATGTGATTGATTTGGTGTTGTCCAGCTGCTTTGAAGAAAGATGTGCGTTTCGGCTCCTAGCATGGAAAGAAATCAAGTGTCTTGTTGAAAATCACGCATTCCACGTTGCTGCTTTGGTCTTCAATTAAGGAAAGAAAATAAAAGCAACTGCTACTGCGTTGAACGGCTCTTTAGTTTACGTGCATGGCTTAGTTATGGAAATAAATCATATAAAGAGCTGCCAAGTCACATAACATTCAAGGCAAGAATTATGGTGGAGATCTTGGTGGACTTTTGTTGGATGATGCGATGCAGATCCATATTCTCTCAATAACACCACATGAAACTCTCTCAATTCGGTCATGCACCTTCTTTGGAAATAATAAAAGCCATTTATGAAAAGAAAGCTTGGTGGTCTAAATTTAGGTTAAGACAACAAATAATTATTTTCTTGCATCTCTATGTCAAGACAAAATCTTCCCTTAATGGCAATTATTTTTTCTTCATTTATATTTTATTCTCCCCAATATTCCTTTCCTTTGTCAATCCACAAAAATACCGCTATTTTCTTCCAAAGACATGCAAAACACTTAAAAACCAAAACTAACCAAAAGTATTAGAAAATAACAAAATTAAAGGTTTAACAAATGTAAATTAAGAGGTTCAATTATACAATATTTGACGCTCATCAAAATTCAATAAAGATTCATCTCAAATTCAATGATAGTTTTAAAAGTGATCATTTAATTAAGGGACTTGAGAAATGAGTATGAAGAAATGGGAGTGTGTGTAGCATTACTCATAATATATAATTTGTTACTTAAATTTTTGAGTAATTCTAAACGTCACACCTATGTTCCTTTTGTGTCTCTCTAATAATGATGTGATTTTAAAATCAACATTTGATCAAAATTCAATAATGATCAATCACAAGTCTAATGGTGATTTTAAAAGCCACATCATTATTAGATGGACATGAGTATGACGTCTAGAATTACTCGAAATTTTTATGATAAATAAGATAACTAATAAAATAATAAATACTGATACGACAAAATCACTAAGATTTAATTTGAAAACAATAATTCAGATTTGAAGAAATTTACTATGCTCCGTTTGTTTCCGTGTAAAATGGTTTCCATTGTAAAATATTTTTAGGGAAGACATTTTTCAGAAAAATATTTTCCATCGAAATCATTTTTCGGTGTTTGGCGTGTACATAAAATTACAATATTTTTTTTTATATATTTTTATTCAATCATATTAATTTATAAAAAAAATCAAATTTTATTCACAACATAAAAAATATTAATGTAATATATATATATATATATATATTATATTTGGCGTTCCTGCAAAAGTGGCCAGAATCCGGCACAAAATGGCTGGATCCCGACTAGTTGGCCAGAAGCTAGCCGCCTTGGGAAGATCCCGGCAAGATGGCCGAGGATTCGGCCTTTCTTTTTTGGCCGGAATTTGGCATAATACCGCCGGAATTCGGTGATAGTAGCTGGACGTCGCTGGATTCCGGCATGCCAAATTCTAGCATAATTTTTCAAATTCCGGCACTGACCAGTGCCGGAATCTGGCTTGTCGAAATCCGACAATAGTCGACTGCTTGAACGTAAAGGTTGACCGCGTCTACTATCTACGAAAAAAGCGTAAATCATTTTTCGATATTTATTAAGCATTTTTTGTCAAACGAAAATTATTTTCTGGTTTACCATTATTTTCGCCCTTACCAAACACTAGAAAAATGCCGAAATTATTTTTCAAAAACTATTTTACGCCGAAACAAACGGAGAATTAGTAAAATATTGTAAAAATTTTAGACGATTTAATCCCTTAATTGTCATTAAATATACATTACCGTTAATAATGAGACACACCATCAGCATCTCGAAAAAATAAGTAATGCACCCTATGCTTAAGGGATAAATGTATATTTGTCAGTGTTGTTTGAGGTTTTGACAAATAGTTTATTAGGTTTTAAAAAGTGATAATCACTCTATAGGGTAAAAAAAAGAAAAACAAAAAACAAAATAGTCTAAACAAGTGTGAAGTGTCACACTATAATTGGTGTTGATGTGACACATTTTACAGATTTTGTACTTCAACTTTTTTAACGGCAAAGATCAATTTTTTTTATTTTTTTTTTGTTTACCCTAATGGGTGATTAATCACTTTTTAAAATTCAATGAGCTATTTGTCAAAACCTCAAACCACATGGACAAAAAATGCATTTATCCCAATGCTTAATGATAAAATTAAAGTTTTTTTTCCTCTCTCTCTCTCTCTCTCTCTCTCTCTCTCTCTCTCAAGTTCTTGTAACTCTAGATGATCTACTCCCTCCTCCTCTCATTTTTCTTTGTATTTCCCGCTTCTACGCCCTACCCCTCCCATTCTGGTTTTTTCTTTTGTTTGTAGGTGTTCTTCGACCAGATCAATAATTTTGGCCTTTCCTCAATGCATCTGTCCATCTACATCTGTGCTGTGCCGTGCCGTTCATCTGCTCTCTACTGTTGTTTGCTAGTTGTATTGTTGCTTTGAATAAGAGTTTTTCTTCTCTTTAGATCTGTCCTCATGGACGATCTATAGGATGAAGGTTTGTCAGGTTGAAGGGTTATCTCTAACGGCCTAGATCTTTCGGTGTGAGGGGTTATCTCTCACGACCGGTTTAAATAAATTTTTCTAAGATATTTGACTATCATTATTTTAGATCTAGCTAGAGCAGATCTGCTTTTTAACTATGTTTGTACACGTGTTAGTGGAGGATGAAAATACTCGTAGATAACACTTTATTGTAAGAATTTTGCTTGTATCTATGACTTTGTAACCTTATAGCATGTGACTATGGTTTCACAGAACTTTATGCTTTGTGATGTAAGAGTTTTATGCTATGATCTTTGATTAATAAAATACTCGAATATTTCGTTAAAAAATAAAATAAAAAAAGATCTTGCAACTCTTGTATCACTACATGGAAATGAAATTTCATTCATCAACCTAGAGTTTGCCACCTGGGTTAAGAAAGACCATTTTACGCCCCATAGTTTTATTGTGTAATCCAGAGGTGTAGAGGGCAACGAAAAATGATTTATGCAGAAATAAAGCGTAAATTGTTATTTTTCTTAGCAAATTGAAAATATTTTTAAGTAAATCAATATTTTATGCTGCGCCAAAAACTCAATAATAGAAAAGAACCTTTTCTAAAAAATATTTCAGACTAAAATAAATAGAACTTCCAAATTATTTCCAGCTCTTTTTTTTTTGAACAAGCTTCATCATCCTTCATTGCAGAAAAGAACCCCAAAGGGGAATACAGCAGGGCTAAAGCCACAGAACAATACAGGGTTACAGAAGCAGAAATCTCTGCCCGAAGGCAACAACAAGCCCGTAGGCCAAAGCAGTGAATGAAGCTAAAGAAACTCCATCCACAAAGTCCAGAAAATCCAGACTTGAAGCAGCTACCGAAAGGGTAGACTGTGATCAAAGAAAAGAATGTACAATAACAAATACAAACAGAGGAAAACCAAACAACAACACCATGAGAACCGCAACCGGAGCACGGCCATGAAAGCACGCCCTGCTCCGGGAGCCCTTCCAGCATCGAGCGACCTCCTACAGCCCGGATCGACACAAAACGAAGCCGGATGTGCAAACCGTGACCCACATGCGCTAAACCAAGGAGAACACTCCTCAGCGCGTGCAGGCCACGCGCCGCTCAGGAAAGCACCGCTCAGGAAAGCACCGCACAGCTCCATCGAGTGACTACCGACACCAGAGAAGGCCGGCGACCACAATAGACGAGCTCCTGTCAACGAACATCCAGCCGAGGCTTATAGATCTAGAAATAAAGTACAACTCCGCCGGAGACTGCCTACATCCGCCATTCCCATAGGCCAGAGCCTGGATCCAACAGTTTGCACCAACAACAAACAAAAATACAAACCTCACCGGATCTAACTCCGGGAGGGACCACGGCTCCACAACCCTAAGGTTGGGAGAATAAAACACCCACCACTAGAGACCAGTGAGGGGACAAAAAACCCATCCTAGCCCTCACGAGCTAGGGGAAAGACCGACGCCAGGAGGGGGAGACGTAAAGCCTCCCCCCAGCGAGCAAACTCGAAATTTTTCTCTCTATCTCTAGAACCTTTCAGAGAGAGAGAGAGAGAGAGTATTTCCAGCTCTTTTAGTCAGCTGTTAAGGTGGAGAAATGCAAATTATAAAACCTCAAGAAGGCAAAATACAAAATAATCTTTTTGCGTCACGTGCACGAGAGGCTTCTCAGTCTAGCTCTCTCCCTCTCTCCCTCAGAATATGTGCGCGCGTTACTCTTCACAGCTCTAACAAAAGAACTAGAAGATTCAAATCGAAGCCGAATTTGTTGAATTTGCAGGCATGGATCCCGACGCAGCTTTAGGGCTCGTAAAGCACGGCGCTACACTTCTCCTCCTTGATGTTCCTCAGCACACCCTCGTGGGCGTCGATACTCAGGTCAATTCAAGTTCTCTGCTTGGTTCCTGGGAAACTGTAAAGAACACAAAAAAAAAGAAAAAAAAGAACGAAGTTGAAAACCTGGAAGTTTGAATGCTGCATTTACTTATTTTATCGTATTATGATCATCTACTTGAGAAATGAAACGAGACTAGTGTTTAAGAGCAAACGGAGGGTATAGTCTTTTAAATTGCTTTGTTTGGTTGTTTCTGGATTATTTGTAACTGCATATTTACAATACAGATGTGAGGTAAAAAGAAAGAAACGATGTTGTTAAATGGAGAATAATTTAAATACGCTTGCAAAGTTTTATGATTTCTTTTTCATCGAAGTTGGATTGTGTGAAGCTGTTTATGCCTTGTCATATATGTGTAATCTAGTAGAAGGCCTACAATTTTTTTCTTGCACTAACACTTTGATTCTATCTTGTAGATGCTTTCTGCAGGGCCTGTTTTTAAGGGTATTAAGATGATTCCTCCAGGTCCTCATTTTGTGTATTATAGTTCATCGAGCAGGTTACTTTATTTTATTTTATTTTAAAAAAAATTTAAATTTTAAATTTTTGTCATACACCTTTTTGAACATACAGAGGATTTTTTTTTAATCAAGGAACAGTGTTCGGCTTAGCAACATATGGTCTATTAGCTTGCTACTGATCAAATTTTGCTTCATTGAGCATATGTATTTAATGTTATTGCTTTGGAATATTTTACATTAACTGTTATGCTCTAATTACAATGTCACTAAAATCATTCTTTCATAGAGTCTTCTAACAATATCTAACAGTCGGGGACCTACCTAAAGATATTCATTTTTTATTTTAAAAAAATTGATAGGTAAGTTCCACGAGCATCAGATGGTTCTTGAATCTAAAACTTCACCCTCCATCCTCTTCTTGAACTATATTTTAAAGATATTGAGTTGATCGTTATTAACTGAGGCTTTAGCATATCTCATCCTTTTGTCTTCCACTACGGTTGTTGTCTTACATGTCATTATACTGCAGTAAAATGAGACCCTGAGTCCCTTCTACCTGTCAACATTCACTATGTTTTTCTGGTGCTATTCATCTGTCATCTGTTATGTTTTTCTTGGATGAGATAGATAGAAACTTGAACTTCCCCTAAATAAAGTCATACTAAATTAGACTAGGTGGAGGGTATTGTTGTACTTCTATGATGCCGTTAATATACTCGGCAGAATTCAAATTACAAAAAGAGTAATCTGACAGGAGAGTGAATACTTGTGCAGACACCTGGCCTATTCCAAAAGGAAAAAGAAGATTGTGCACACACTGGGGAGTTGGTGAAAAGTGTTGTAACATTTAAGTTGTTTTCAGCTTGAATATTTAGTGATGATTGGATACTGAGCATAATTAACCACTGTTTATGAATTGTTGAATTATAAATGTTCCTATTATCAAAACCCTTATGTTTCATTTTATTTGATTATCACATTTTTATGCCATTTTTATCTGTAAATCTATCTCATAATATTTTTTACATGTAGAGATGGAAAGGAGTTCTCACCAATTATTGGCTTCTTTATTGATGCTAGCCCCTCTGAGGTTTGAAACACATATGTTTCCTTCCCTTTTCTATTTTAGTTGACAGTATATTCCTTCACTTAGCTTCATGTGGAATATTCCAAATGTCGATTTGTTACTTGCACCAGTTTGTTATAGAATTTAACACTTATATATTGCTGTTCAATTTTTCATTGCTTGTTTTCCAACTTAGAAGAAAAAAAAAAGAAGAAAAAGAAGCAAAAGGAATTTTGATTCATCTACCATGGAAAGCTCTACTGGCCTTGTGACGTTAATCCATGGAACAACAAATTGTTTGGACATGATCCATAGAGATTGATAGAGGGTGTAAAACTTTTCCAATTTCATTAATGAATGTATCAATGTAAACATTTCACTATCATTTGAAGCCAATATGCGTACTAGTGTCCTGCCATTGCATAAGGACACAATCATTTTGCCGTTACCTTATCTTAACTATGAAAAGATTAGATAAAGGAATGTGCATCCAATTAATAGCAAGTTGTTTTCAAAAGATCTTAAAGCGTGGGTGAGGGAATGACCTTATATATATGCTTGCCACAGGTAATTGTTCGTAGGTGGGATCAAAAGGAGGAACGATTAGTCAAAATATCGGAAGAAGAGGTATGCAATCATTTTAGTCGTGCATATTTTTTTTGTTTTGTTTTTGTTTTTGGTTTGTGATGCATATGATAGGACGGCAGCGAGACCCTTCAAAGTTTATAAAATATAAAAGAAGAAAACTAGTTTTTATTTGGGATGAAACAGAAGGACTGACATGGGAGCTTGAATAGCGGTAGAATGAAATTGACTAAGCTTAGAGGCCTTTTGTCATTTTGTTGAACAGGGGGCGTTTGTATATGAAAATTTAAGGAAGATTGGCAGCTTAATTGGCAGCTTGTTTATGAAGCGGGTTCCTTAGCCATAAAGTGCTTCATTATGGAGCAATCTAGTCTCTGTTACATCAACATTAAGTAACATCCTTTGTATGTCTATATATAAAGGGGGACTTTAACTTTTTTTTTTTTATCTTGGGAATGGATTTTTTTTTTAGAAGAATTACAGACATGCTGGTCTTATGGGTGTTTTGATCCCACTTGCTGTTCCTTTTCCGTTTGCTTCTATTGTGATGGATCCCTCTTGGGTGTGATGGTTCCACTATTTTCTTTTCTTTGGGTTTGTTCTCTTATCTTGTTCTAGCCTTTAGTTGGAGTTTCTGAGCAACAGAAACTAGTTTCCCAGTTCAAATATAGCCTAAATATCTAACCTTATACATATCTGCACCTGATCGCCCCAAACTCCTTAATTCCTTGGTAATTAGGTGCTGAACCAAGTGGCATCCTGTATCAGATTTCGTTCCATAGCTCTTTGTCCTACATTTTCGCATCAGAGCACGTCATCCTACATCATGCATTTATTTATTTTTTTAATAAGTAGACACAATTTATTAAAAAGCGTAGAAAGGGTGCAACCCAAATGTTCAAGAAATGGACAAGAGAGACACCTAGTACCAATATGGAAACAGAGTGATCACTTGTGTATTTTACAACCCATGGGTTGGAACTTTGAAGCCTCATTCCTCATGAAACAGGAAGGGAGTGTGTGCCCTCTTAGTTTTTGGCATCACAGAACTTGAATTTACACGAAAGATGTGGGACAAATTTCTAAGATTCTATTAGCTAAGTGCTAACTTACTACATTTTTTGAAGTGCTAACATGCAAGAAAGATCTGTTAATCATCCATTTCGTGAAAACACGATTCTTTTCCCCTCTTTGCAATCTTTTTTTTTTCCTTAAAGGTTCCGAAATCCTGTAAGAAAACCAAAGGATGTAGTGTTTTATTACAAAATTTATAGCACTAAATCGAGTCTGGTAGGAGAAATTATGAAGCTGAGTTAAAGTTAGTCCTGTCTTATTGTTCAGTTCAGTTGCTTTTCTTCTTGTCTTATTTCTTTTGATTGGAGGTTGACCTGGTGAGTCTGGGCTCCTGCTGATTAGCTGAATCTGAGCAACTAGATAATTGATCACCCAAAAGCATATATATGTTTGAGTGAAGGTAATCCCTGATTGTGTGTTCGCAAATAATGTTTGCTCTTTCTGTACAGCTAACAATCCTAATTACATTTTGCTTGTTTCTGAATCACATCATATTATCATATCAATGTTCACCATTACAGGTTTCTAGGTTACATGTCTTTATATGGCCGATAATAGAATTCTGACTGAATCTAACCATACAAAATGGCTACAGAAATCTTGTAGTACAGTCAGAATCCTGAGTTGACTTTATCTTTTCACATGTTTATTGTTGACAAGTAACAACACATATTAAGTGATGTAGGGGGACACATACAGCAAAAAGAGGGCAGGGCTCCTTCAGATGTTTAACCACTTAAGAGTTCCAATTTGTTCAAATATTGAACAATTGAACATTCAGCCCTAATATTTTATTTTGATAGATGAAAATGTATATGATTTATAGCTATTGTGCACTTCAGTTTCGTCTGTACTAAATCCAAGCTCTTTGATTTGAAACTTGAAAGATCGTCCAGAGTCTTTGAATATAAATCCCATAGGTCTGAATTTGTGTTGGATATTATTTTATTTTCTTTTTGTATCTTATCGTGTTAGATATTTTTTTTTTATAAGTATCTGAATATGTGTTATAGTAATTTTTTTTTGGCTCGTTTGTTTATTCTCTCTCTGTCTCTCTCTCTCTCTCTCTGTCTCTCATTTTCACCTGTTAAGGAGGAGAGTTATTGTCAAGCAGTTAAAGGTTTGGAGTTTGACAGACAACTTGGTCCTTACAATCTAAGCCAGTATGGAGATTGGAAACACTTATCAAATTTCATCACGAAGACTGTTATTGAACGGATTGGTATGCTCTATCTAACTACCTCTAGGGCTCTTCACGCTACAGTTTAGTACATTCCATTAGGAATTTCTTTAATATTGTTGCTTGTGTTTGGAGGCTTGGCATTTTTATTTTTAAACTGCATTCATTATTGCTTTTGTAATCAATTTTATGTTGTTTTTCTTTTGAAATTACTTCGTTTGTTAGATTCTTCATGGGCATTGGTTGTTGGAAACTTCGTGAAAATGAAAAGCTTCAACAAGTCAAAGTAGTGTCTTGCTGCGTGGTGTATCTTTATTCTTCTATATTCATATCCAATGCAGCTCATCAATTATAAATTGTATGGGGAAATGGTACTATAAGAAGAGGGAATCTTCCACCTATGAACAGGAGTTCTATTTTCCAATAGAATGTTTATTGAAGATGTCCAGAGAGTGAGAGATTGGAAGGAATTTACGTCCCTGGCTTAAAAAAAATTGATTTTATAAGTCAACAAGGCACATAAATACATGCACAGTAGTGCGCACAGAGACACAATAATAATTTATACAGGAATCTTAATCCAACCTTCTCTTTTTTTTTTTTTGATGAATAATAATTTATTAGAAGAAGAGGCAAAGTCCTTGTACACAAAAAGTATACAAGAGATCTTGATCCAACCAATCTGATGTACTGTTTAGGACCTACTTTGCTATCATTCATTTTTCTTATACATGAATCTTCTGCTTTTTGTATTGTTTCCACCCTTCATTCCTTTTGCTTATCAATTTATATAAAGCGGTGGAAAAATTCAGAAGAAGATATCTTGCATTCATAAGAATGTTACTTGCTTATCAAAAAAAAAATAAGAATGTTACTTGCCAGTAAAGTTATGCTATACATAGTTTAGAGAGCAACTGGAATGGAGCTCTGAGAGGCTGGGCATTGTCATTGAGGTTAACAAACTCATTTTCTATTCAGTCTCAGATTATGTCCTCCCATCCTCCGAAAAAGTAAGAGAAGTTTTTTCATGGGAGTATCTAAATTCTTTTTTACATTTCTGGTTATGAATCCACTACAATACTGTAGTCAATGTGGAGCTAGAAGTATCAAAGAATTACATTTTCAGTGATCTGTAGATTATGACAAGGTTGTCGTCATTTTATTCAAGTCCCTTGGAAAGTGACATTCTTGGATGAAATTGATAGTGGAAAATCTTACTAAGAGGAGATTATCGTGGTGGACTAGTGTTGTATGCCTAAAATTCTGACGAATCAGTTGACCATTTTCTACTCTAATGTTCGATAGCAATGGAGATATGGTTGGCAGTGTTTTCTATTTTTGGGGTGTAGTGGGTGATGGCAAATGGGGTTGTTCACTTGCTTGCTTCTTAAAAGGGAAAGTTTGGTTGTGTTAGAAGTATTAGAATTTGAAATATTGTTGTATGTGGTCAATTTGGAGGGAAGAGAATAGTCGGACGATGATGATATAGAACATTCTTACATATCCCGTAAGTCTTTTTTTGAGGTTGTAGTGTGAGCGGATGTTGGCTGCAGTCAATATCCTCTTCTTCTATTTCTATTTCTTATTCTTGATTGCTTTTGATTATTCGAATTTCAGAATTTAATTCTTGGTGGACTCTTTTGTACAGATCTTGTGTATTTTGGTATCTCTCTTTTCAAAAAAATATTTGTTTGTAAAAAAAAGGGGGTGTTTAATCATGATTATTACTGAATGGGTGAACTCAGCTAATAATGTAAGGAATTTTCTTGGGATTAGTGTGTGGAAGGAATCGTGAGTGAATGGGTTAAATAACTTATCAAAAAATAAAAATTGATTGAATGGGTTAAATAGGGTTAGAGACAGGGGTCACATGATTCTCTTTGCAGGATGTTTGGTGCAAGGAGGTTCCTTTAAAAGACTTATTCCCTGATTTGCTTGGGACTGCAGTAAAAAAGTGCATAGGTTGCAAACTATCTAGCTTCCCCCCCCATTTTTTGTTCTTTTTGTTGGGGGGGGGGGGGGTGTGGACTTTTTTCCTTTGAGGAGTTGCAAAAGTACCTACTATAGTTTCTTTCTTTTCTGAGCTTTCTGCTTTCACTGTCATCTTACAACAGAGAATCTGGTTGTGTGGGAACAAATTTATGATTAATTGGTGTTTCATGTCTTGGAGGCCTAAACTGCCCACTCATGAAGACCTTTGGTCTTTTGTTTTTTTTTTTTTCCCCCTTAATTGGTGTTCAGTGGCGCAGCTTATGGCCTGTTGGAAAGGTAGGTTTGCAGGAAGGAGTATTATGGCATAGTGAGTATATTTATCTCCTTTGATGTAGTTCATTTGCCAGTGGTGAAAAGATAAGAGCATTTAATAGAAGTGTAGAAAGCTTAAGATGGATTTCTTGATGGCCCCTTCATGGTTATCATCTAGTGGTGTTTTGAGATTTTGGGTCTGCATATTGGTTTTCCTTTTGTAAGTTGGAATATTCATGTGAATAGTGTGATGACATAAATAGTTGAGTCCCACATCGGTGGTGTTAAGAAATCAATACCTTGGAGAGTCTTATTGTGAGACTTGATACCACCTTAATCCAAAAATGTAATCTTATGGATTTGAGCCCAACAATGTTATATCAAACCAAATACTCTTACCATTACTTAATAAGGATAAATCAATTAAGCACTTACACCACTCATATGTGAATATTCAAACAATTCATTTTCACATGTGAGGCTTGTACCACACGACATTAACTATACTTTCCCTTGAACAAAAGCCTTTTTTATAAGCCCTAGTTTCATGCTTCCCGCCGGGATTGTAGAATATTGTCATGTCACCACCAAGAATCACTCTTAGTCATCACCCCCTACCATGGGAATGAAGCCAGCACAACCATGTCTACCACTTGCCTCGTTGAATCGTTGACTCTCATACCACCTTTTATGAAGTCAATCGTTTTAGGGAGTCTTCATTTGAGCGCTTGATATACGTTTGTAGCATGTACTTTCATGAACTTGGATTATGCCCCCTTTATGGTTGCCAGAAATTTCAACATTTTTTTAGGTTTAGATCATGGTTGCCAAAAATTTCAAAATTTTTCTTTATTTTATTTTTAATAAAAATTATCTTCAATGATCTTGATTTCTTGTTGACTTTAAAACTGGGTTATGCCTCTACTGATGGTCAATTCTTAATAAACTTATTTTCAATGATACATTTCGTGCACAGAACCCATTGGAGGAGAAATTACTGTTGCATGTGAACCTGGAATGGTTAAAAACACTCCAAAAACAGCGATGGAGAAAGCACTAGTTGAGCAGTTGAAGACTAGTAACTTCTCAACATCTGTTGGCGAGTCTCAGAGCAGAAGATGTTACTATACATCAATTCCACGAGTAGTCAAACAAAAAGGAATTCATGGGCAAGAACTTACTTCCATGAATCTTGACAAGGTAAGAACTAATCCACATCTTTTGAAGAACAATAGACCTCAACAGGTTTTTTTTGTGGTTTAGCATTAGCTGATTTCGGTTTTGAATTCCTCCACTGATCTGTTCAGACACAACTATTAGAAAGTTTACTGATAAAAGATTATGGAGGTTCTGAAGACATACTTCTTGGGGAGCTGCAATTTGCATTTATTGCATTTTTGGTATGTGCAGACCTATATGACAATTTTCATGTTGATATTGTTGTCAAATTTTGATGACATCTGATAATTATGCAGATGGGACAATCACTTGAAGCGTTTCTGCAGTGGAAATCTTTGGTTAGCCTTTTATTTGGATGTACTGAAGCTGTAAGTATGATTCCAGTGCTAAGTTTCCCATTATTATTATTTTTTGTAGCAAGTAAACTAATATCATTAAAAGCGCAAAATTAAGATCTAAAGCAGCTGTCCAGTGGTAAAGAGTTTTGAAAAAGAAAGACCTAAGTTCTGACTTCAAAATTTTTATCATTTCTTTTCGTCCAAAGACACTACAAAAGCCAGAATGGAACCATCTTCCACAATGCTATGCTTTGAGGACTGCCTACCAACCCTCTTCAATAAGCAAAAAGGTCTACTACTATTTTAGGCATGATCCTAGCTAACCCGACACGGCTGAAAATAGCACTCCATAAGGCACTAGCGATCTCACAATGGAGCAGAAGATGATCAATGAAAGGTTGAAGAAAGAAGATATTTCTAGAGAGTTGGAGAAGAGTATTATTCTTGAAGAAGTGAGTTGGAGACTAAAGTCTAGGGCCCTTTGGTTGAGAGAGGAAGATAATAATACTAAATTTTTTCATCATTTGGCAAATTCACATAGAAGAAATAACTTGGTGGAGTCCCTAGTTGTTAATGGGAATAGGATGTCTTATTTTGTAGAAATAAAGGAACATATTGTGAACTTTCATAAACAATTGTATTTAGAGCAATATATGTGGAGACCAAAGTTTGATGGCTTTTCATTCCTTTCAATTGATGTGGAGGACATAAATTGGATGGAAAGAGAATTTCAGGGGAGTGAAATGTTGGAGGTGGTGAGAAATTTCAATGGAGATAAGGCTCCAGGATTTGACGGGTTTTCTATAATTTTCTTCCAGAAGTATTGGGAGGTAATAAAAAATGACATTATGGCAGTTTTCAAGGATTTTCATAGCCTAGGGAAGTTCAAGAAGAGCTTCAATGCTACTTTTGTCTCTTTTCTGAAAAAAGCTGGGGCGGTGGAAATCAAGGATTTCTGTCCCATTAGCTTAGTGGGTGGTGTGTACAAAATTATTCTCAGGTCCTAGTGAATAGGTTGAAATCTGTATTGGTAAAGATTTTCTCAAGTTCTCAAAATGCGTTTATCAAAGGTAGATAAATTCTGGATTCTGTCTTGGTGGCGAATGAATGTTTGGATTCGATTTGGGGAATCGTGAATGTTGTGTAAATTGCATTTGGAGAAGGCTTATGATCTTGTAAACCGGGAGTTTCTGTTATACTTAATGAAGAAATGTGGCTTGGGGGAGAGATGACAAGTTTGAATAGAACATTGCACATCTCCGGTTCGTTTTTCCATTCTCTTTAATTGGTCTCCATCTGGTTTCTTTAATAGTTAGCATGAATTAAGACCAGGGGATTTGTTGTCTCCTTTACTGTTTGTGGGTTGGCTTTTGTTGTTCCTATGTATACTTCCTATGTACTTAGGGGTGCCTTACGCTTTCATTAATAAAGTTTTATTACTTATAAAAAAAAAGTATGATGTCTGCTACTGTGGATAGTGGGCTCTTATCTGGATTTTCGGTGGGATCGAGGAATCATGAGGAGATGATATTGTCACATTTGTTGTTTGCAGATGATATTTTGATATTTTGTCGGGGTTGAAGATAGACTTGTACAAGTCAAAGATTGTTCCCGTAGGCGATGTGGGTGATGTAGAACGTTTGGCTACAATTCTTGAGTGTAGAGTGGCTTTGTTGCCGATGAAATATTTGGGTCTTCATCTGGGAGCTCCTTACAAGGCTTCTACCATTTGGAATGGCATTATTGAGAAGATGGACATTGGTTGGCGGGTTGGAAGAGGCTTTATCTATCAAAGGGAGGCATGTTGACTTTGATAAAAAGCACTCTTTCTTATTTATTGACGTATTATTTGTCCATTTTTCTTATTTTGGTAGGAGTGGCTAATAGACTGGAAAAACTTCAAAGGGACTTTGTTTGGGGGGACATTGGTGATGAGTTTAAGTTTCATTTAGTGAAGTGGTTGAAAATATGTACTTTGATAATTTCTTGGGATGTGGGGATGAAAAATCTAATTCAGTTTAACCGAGCCCTTTTGGGTAAGTGATTGTGGCGGTATGCTACATAGAGGGAGGCTCTATGGAGATCAATGGTGGACAATAAATTTGATAGTTTGAGAGGAGGTTGGTGTTCTAATGAAGTTGTGGGGCCCTATGGTGTGGGAGTGTGGAAATGTATGAGTTGGCGGGAAGGCTTTTCTGAATTTGTGAGGTAGGAGGTGAGAGATGGATCTACGGTGTGGGGAGCAGCCTTTGAAGTTATCTTTTTTGGAATTATTCATTACTGCTTGTTGTAAGAATATGGTGTGGGGAGGCTTTTCTGAAATGTATGAGTTGGTGGGAAGGCTTTTCTGAATTTGTGAGGTAGGAGGTGAGAGATGGATCTACAGTGTGGGGAGCAGCCTTTGAAGTTATCTTTTTTGGAATTATTCATTATTGCTTGTTGTAAGAATATGTGGGTAGCGGATCATATTTCAGACTGGGAACATTCATTGAAATATTTATTTTACAAGACCTGTGCATGATTGGGAGGTGGAAGTGGTCTTTGCTTTCTATGAGTTGTATTCTCAAAGAGTAAGGCAAGGAGGTGAGGACACAATTTCCTGTATTCCTTCTAAAAGGAAATTGTTTGAAGTGAAGTCTTACTGTCGTGTTATCTACTCCGATAAGTTCCCCTTTTCTTTAGAAGAGTATTTGGAAAGTTAAGGCTCTCTCGAAAGTGGTGTTCTTTGTGTGGATGACGACTTTAGGAAAAATCTCAACTTTGGATAATTTACATAAGATAAATGTTACTGTGGTGGATTGATGTTGTATGTGTAAGAAAAGTTGGGAGTCTATTGAACACATCATTCATTGCGAGGTTGCAAGAGAACTATGGAGCTCGCTTTTCCAGTTGTTTGGTGTTGCAGGGGTTATGCCTTGAAGGGTGAGAGGGTTGTTGGTAAGTTGGAGGGGACAATTAAGACACTATACTGCTTTGGAAATGTTGAGGTTGGCTCATTTGTGTTTAATGTGGTGTATTTGGAGAGAGTGGAAAATAAGGAACTTTGAAGATCGTGAGACTGCTCTCTTAGAGTTAAAGAAGATGCTCTTCCAATTCCTTTATACATGGATAGTAGCGTTTAATAGCTTGCATGTTTCTAACTTTTCTTGAGTTTTTAGATTTTTGTTCTTTTTCTATACTATAGGAGTTATCTTGTATACTTCCTATATATTAGGGTTGTGCCCGTATACTCTTTTTTTTTTTGAATTACTTATTAAAAAAAATGGATTAAAAGCAAGTTTTAGACATTTGGTTGGTTTCTGCTTGAGGTCAGTTCACTGCGTTCCCTTTCGTGGGACATCATTCTCTTTTTAGGTTTTACCATGTCTTCTTGCATACAGCTTGATAACTTCTGAGGTGTTTCTCATGCGATAGAGCACAATAATTGTTATAATCTGAAAGGAAGAATCTTTGTTGGAGGTGATCTGATTGTGGTGACTCTCTGTGACATATTTCTTGTTGCTCTATTATTGTAAAAGTAGCTTTTAGTTCTTTTATAGGATAATTTGTTGGTGATATTTGTTAGAATATATGGAAAATATATTATATTTTCCGTATATTCCTTATTTGGTTGATATTGTAATATTCTCTATTTACGGTGAATTGTAATCAAATCATGGGGATTTGATTACCATATTAGTATTTACTCTCAACCCTATAAATAGGGACTTTTGTATTGTAGACATGACAAGTTAATAAGATCACAATGTAGCCCTTTGGGCTTTACCCTGTGGACGTAGGTCATAGACCGAACCACGTAAATCCCCTATCTCTTTTCTCTGTCTTGCTTCCGTTATTATTCCAATTATTATTCAGTCCAATTTGACATGGTATCAGAGCCACAAATCATCTAAATTAGGTTTTCTTAGTCTTTCAATTTCCTGGGTTAGTGGGTATCAAAGTATTCCTTTGGTGTTCAATTTGATTTCGTCCCTGGTGGTTCGGTGTATTTTTTTTCTGGCGGTTCGGTCCCTGGTGTTTGGTCGGCCGTTCCTGGGTAGCAGCAAATCGGCTGTTTCTGTGAAGTTCTCGAACGCCGCCTCTTTTTGGTTCCTTGGCAGTCCCTTTGGGTGTTTCTCGAAAATTCTGTTTCTGGGTGATTCCGTCCGGTTGGTGGTGTATTTGTGCGATTTCCGGTCTGGAGATTTCTGGATGACTACCGGCCATCTCTGTTGAGGTTGTCTCATGCAATCTATGGTGGACAGAAGCATGTCCTTAGGCAGCGCTTTAGCTATCGGTGTTGTTCTGTGTTGATTCTAGGTGCGATAATTCTGGAGGGTTCTACAGTTTGGTTGCTGTCTTACTGTTCTTCTGTGGAGGGGTTGGTTCCTGTGTTTTAGTTTTCGGTTGCTGTGCGGTGAAGTTTGGTGTTCTGTGCTGTGCGAATCTGTGTGGGTCGTGGAACCTGGAGGGTTTGGTGCTATAAGGTGTTGGTGCGGTGAAACAAGGTGCGATCCTGTGGACTCGCGGAGTGCGTTCTGTGGGCGAAAAAAAAAAAAAAAAAAAGAGGCAGGTTTTGTGCTTCTTTGAAGGAGTTTGTCGTGAACTCCTGTGAGAATTTCTGTTTAGCGTGTTATTCTCGTGGGTGTTGTGAATTTCTGGAGTGGCCTCCCGTGGCCTACTATGAGTTTCCGGTGAACGAGGAAGGATGAAATCAGTGTGTTATTCATTCCTTGGTGAGTGTCGGTGTCATGGGTGTGGATTTCTGGTGTGGATTTCTGGTCGCGTGGATCTCTCATGAATTTCTGGAGGGTCTTCTCTCTCGGTTCTGATCTCAGTTCTGGAGTGGTAGACTGGTGCAGTTCGGTGCAGTCTTATTTGCGGTTCAGCGTGTTGGTGTTATTCTGGCAGTGTGTGGTGTAGTGTGTTTTCTGCTACGTGTGGTGCGGTGCTTTCTCCAGGAGTTGCTTAAAAAAAAAAAAGAAAAAAAGAAAAAAAAGAAGAAACGAAAAGAAGTTCTGAAGCAGTAGTTTGGGTGAATCAGCGAGTGGGTTTCCGGTGGGTGCTCCTTTCTTCTGTTTGGTCGGCCGGTTCATGCGGTCCCTTGGTGTGGTGTCATTCCACGATGAGCGTGGAATCCTTGGTGTGGTATCATTCCACGGTCGTGGAATTCTTTGGTGTGGACAGGTTCCGAATGAGGAAGTCCCCTTCGATTTTGGTAGTAGCCGATTCTGATCGGTGATTTCGGGCGTTTATCTGTTGTTCAACCGTTGCCCGACGGTTCTCGGTAGTAGTCGATTCCAATCGGCGATTTTGGTAGTAGCCGATTCTGATCGGTGATTTCGGGCGTTTATCTGTTGTTCAGCCGTTGCCCGACGGTTCTCGGTAGTAGTCGATTCCAATCGGCGATTTTGGTAGTAGCCGATTCTGATCGGTGATTTCGGGCGTTTATCTGTTGTTCAGCCGTTGCCCGACGGTTCTCGGTAGTAGTCGATTCCAATCGGTGATTCTGGGTATGATCCGATTCTGATCGGTGATTCCAGGTTTTTCAGGGGGAGTATTCCCGTTCAAGGTTTTCAGGGAAAGTAGTTCATGTTCAAGGTTTCTGTTGCTCTCGATCGTTCAGGGGGAGTAGTTTCCGTTCAAAGAAAGAAGAAGAATCAAACTCAAGATTTCAGAATCTTCCATCTTGAGTTTGAGGGGGGATGTTAGAATATATGGAAAATATATTATATTTTCCGTATATTCCTTATTTGGTTGATATTGTAATATTCTCTATTTACGGTGAATTGTAATCAAATCATGGGGATTTGATTACCATATTAGTATTTACTCTCAACCCTATAAATAGGGACTTTTGTATTGTAGACATGACAAGTTAATAAGATCACAATGTAGCCCTTTGGGCTTTACCTTGTGGACGTAGGTCATAGACCGAACCACGTAAATCCCCTATCTCTTTTCTCTGTCTTGCTTCCGTTATTATTCCAATTATTATTCAGTCCAATTTGACAATATTATGGCTTAATGTGGATATATGTTAACACGTTCGGATGACCGTGTTGTATTTGCCTTTCTCACTGACTAGGTTTTTTTTTTTTTTTTTTTTTTCTGTTGCAACATGTCTAAAAGTTTACATTTTTTACAGCCTTTCCGTACAAGGACTCAGCTATTCACAAAGGTAATGGTCAAAATTGGAGTTTATTTATTTTTTGAATATTTCTTGCTATCTTATTGAGTGTGTACAATTATTGTAGTTTGGGATGTTATTATTGAATTATATCTAAACAGAAAGTAAACTGAACATAGCAAGGCTTTTACCAACTTCTTGGTTTATATATGTGATTTGCTCTATATGAGGCCATTTTGCCTGTTAGATTATAGCCTTCTATGTGTTTAATCATTGATCCACTAAATACAGAAGGATAGCATTGTTTTAACAGCCTGGCCTGGTCGATATAGGAAAAACCTAATTAGTTGACCTTTTGATGTATCTGTTCTATTATCTATAGTATTTATTTTAGTTGTAGGCTGAAGTCCTCTACTCTCAAAGTTCTTTAACAATTATCTAGTCCTTTATAGACTTGATTCTTAATTATTGCATGTAATAAGGCTTGAAATGAGATTGGCTGGTTTATCACTAAATTTGACATGTGTGTTGTCAACTTGCACAAAATCTCTAAGTTTGTTTGATTCGCCAAATCTTGGTCTCATTTCTTCTTTCATTTAATTATAGTTCAAAGCTCAATAAATGTACATTCCCCTTTTGTGTGCTGTTCTTTTTGTGATGAACTCTGACATCTGATAGAATTCTCACAGTTCATTAAGGTCGTCTACTATCAACTGAAATATGGGCTTCAAAAAGATTGCACAGATACCAGTGGTGCAGTGGGACAGGCATCAACACTGGTGGATGATTCATGGTTTTCTGCTGATAGCTTTTTGCACCGTCTTTGCAAGGTAGGTCTCTGAGGTTATTAAGTCAATTCTTTAAATGCACGATTGTGCTGCCATGCTGAGTTGGCATTTTTGAAAATTTGCAATGCCTCTTGTGCGTTGAATCCTGTTTATTGCAAGTGAAATTTATAATTTCAGGCTTCCATTGATCTACTGAATTTTTCTGAAACACCAACTTTTTATTGTTCAATTTTATTTACTCCTTTTGTTAAAAGAAAATAGCCAACAAAATACTATGGTTAGTCGTTATGAATGACATTGATTGGATCTGGTAAAGAGTACAAATTCCTTACTCATAAGAGAAAAAAAAATGGTTAAGTTCATTTTAATTTATTTTCTAATTAGTGAGCTGTATTGCAGGACTTCTTTTCGTTGATGCAAGATGCCTCACCTGTTGACGGACATCTTCTGTCATGGGTATGAGCACTAACCCTGCCTTTTCATGTCAAATCTCTATCTGTTTGGGGGTTGGGAGAACTTGCTGGACTTTTATTTTCTCTTCATATGCTTTCCTCAATTCTTACTTTTGTTCTGCAAAAGATCGTGAATTTTTCGTACTGCAAAATCAGTTTTATGTCTATTTGTTACTTTAACTGATTCCATATGGATATAGGTTGCTTATATAACTCCATATAACATATATAAATCTGAGGAAACAAAAACATATGTCAAGGTCATTTGCTTTATTCATAAAACCAGACGTTGTCGCTGGTGATGAGGCAAAAAAATAAATAAATGAAGTGTTCTATGTCTGATTGAGAATTATTGTGCCCCACATCTATATTATTTAAAATTGTTATATTTTACAGGAAGTAGGTTACAATTAGTCATAAGTTTCAGAACTAGATTATTATGGCTTAAAGCCACTCGTTTTATGTTAGGTATTGAACAAGATTTGTCCTGTAAGAGTAGGCTTACAACTGTCAGCTACATTTTACATGAACAATAGATTTGATTCGTGGCATTTCATGAACTATACTGAACACAACCATATAGTCCCTGCAAAAAAAATAAAAAATCATAATTGTACTTTGGGCAATCTGCTATTAGGGTTTCATATCTGAAAGTTCTTAAAACAGTATATCATGAAGTTGTGAAAGAGTGTTGTCATGTTGGTATCTTAATTTTTTGAAGTAGCACCTAAGGAGTAGCTCAATCAGCTAGAGACTACGCCTCATAAAACGGAGGTCATTAGTTCAAATCTTCACTTCCCTCTCTTTGGGGACAAAAAAATTACTTATCAATTTTTTATTTTTTGAAGCAGTTTTGATAGGATCTCGGCTGGTTGGTATTTGAAAATTTATAGGCTCTACTTGAGAAAAGTCATTTATTTGCTACGACCCTAAATCTTGTTCCAACATAGCTCACGTATTTATGTTGGTTTTGAACTTTTGGATTTTTGTCTCTTCTTAGTTGATAGCTCATGTTCCTCATTTAATTCATTTCCATACAGACGACTATATCTTCATATGATTTTGGAATTATGAAAACTGTACTAAGTGTTATATGCAAAAATGATTGCTATATTTTGCTGGTATGATATGTATTGGAACTTAGTGGAGGTTGGAGATCTTACACACTGCTTTTTCTCTTTTTGATAGGAGAGCTATTAGGTTCTTGTGTTCTACAGCTTGAAAATAAGTAGGCATTTTCTGATTTCGAAATGAGGATGCTATTTAAATTCTATTTTTTGATAGGCAAGTAGTATTCATGCACCCACACAGGATTAAATCTGTGATGTCATCCTCCTTCCTCCATCCCTTAGGAGAAAGCCATTTGGTTCAAAGACCGTCGGCATGGATGTTATTAAGTTCTCGGTTGAATGTGTGTTTTTTTTTTTTGGTCTCAAGATTTCATGTATGAAGTCTTTCAGTTTTGAATTCTATGTGTTAAATCACCACTTATCCTAAAAGCTTAAGCTGATAGGATGAGGCAAATTTAATCATTTAATAAATACTTTAACACTCCCCCTTACGTGTAGGCTCAAACTTTCTTTTAATAGGTGAGACCCAACATGTAGAATATTTAATTGAAATAGAGTGAATGATGGAGTGAAGTTTCGAACTTAGGCTATGATACCATGTTAAATCACTACTTATCCCAAAAGTTTAAGCTGATAGGAAGAGATAAATTTAATTATTTAATCAATATTTTATTCTGATTACTCATTACGAGGAAAATCCAAAGTTTATAGTTCAATTTAATATTTTTACCCTTACAGACGAGGAAGCTTCAGGAGCTGCTTGAGAAGAGTCTAGGGTGGGAGTTTCAGCTGAACAGTGCAGCTGATGGAATGTACTTGGAAGAAGATGATGAGGTGAGTGCATCTGTATTAAAAACTGAACTATTATAACCTTCCTCTCTCATTCTCTCATTCCTGTTTATTGTTCAACTTCCGCAGTTTGCCCCTGTAGTTGAGATGTTGGATGACCCTAGTTTTAGCTAGATCCCAGGCAACTTTTAAAGCATGCGGATCATGTATATGCATGTTGGTCATGGCCACCATGGTTCATTTGATATCTTTTCACTTGCCAATTCGAAGAAGACAAATGTATTTTTACTTTGTACCGAAGATAGCAACTACTTGTAAATTAACAAAATAAGATTGATAGATTGTTCTAGCCTTTTCCAGTGATTTTGTATTCGTTAATATTTTGCAACAAATTTCAGTATTTCTTTTGACTTGGTAAAATCTGAGAATCAGTTATGTGTGTGTGTATATATATATTTTCAGTCTTTGGTACAATCAGATCATGCAATTAAACAAAAAATGTTTTCTGGATTAAAAAAATGTTAACATCTTTCTGCATTACACACAAAAAAAAATAAAAAATAAAAATAAAAATTCTGTGTGATTCCCTCTAAATCAATCACTCTCTCTACCTCAATATGACTTACAAAAACCGAAGGATGATTCTTCCATCTCTTGGGTATGTCGACCCTCTAGAGGACCTTGTTGCACAAATGCCGGTGTTTCCATTCCAGGAACTGAGTTTCGCGCGCCAACATCACCTCCAAAAGTTTATCCATCTTCGACGATAAATCCTTGATGTCCACTCCGTGTTGATTCATTTTCTTCCCATGTTGAATCAGAGTTTGCTGCGTCTGATTAATTTGATTATGCATCTGTGTTTGTTGACTTTGCATTTGAGCTTGCTGGCTTTGAAATATCTCCCACATCCCCTTCGCGCTCTCCATTTGTTGCTGCAACTCCTGTACTCTTGTACCTTCCGCCATGGATTGTACCACTCTGATACTACTTGTAATGAACATTTTATTTTCTGTGTATTTTCTAAGATAAGGGTAGGTTGATTCGAGCTCAACCTAAGCTTCAAAAGAAAGAAAACAAAACAAAACAACAAATTGATCCAAGTAATTTCCGTACTGAATACAGAGGACTACTTCGGCTTATAAAGCCTTGCACCAAGAGCTAACTACCTAACTTCTAAACTAACTTTGCAACTGAATGCAAACTACTGTCTTCAGTCCACGTGCATGCTTAGTTTCTGCCTTCAGTATCTTCTCCTTTTTCTATTGATTGCTCTTCCTTGGTGACCATTACAATTATATCCATTACATTTGTAATACCCTTGGTATTTCCTAGGTAACTTTCCCAAAGAATTGATAGAAATGTAATGAAGAAAAGAGAATGAAGAAAGAAACTGTGTATTATTGCAAAGAAATGTAGGTTGATTCGAGCCCAACTTAAGCTCCAACAGAAAGAAAACAAAAGAAAACAAAATGATCCAAGACTTCCATGCTCGAATCCAAAATCTATCTTGACTTATAAAGCCTCTACACTTTACAACTAACAACTAACTGTTAACTACACTCTACCAGAATTACAATACACGTGTACGCCTTCCACACATACTCATGCACTAACTCATAACAGTCCACGTATACACAACCGCTTGGCTAACTTCTTCTAGTTCCACTCAACTGCCTATTTTCCAGTGATCATTACATCTCTCTACCTCAGTATGACTTACAATTTCTCCAGCATACAAGCGATAAGATTGCTTTAATCAATCCAAGGATAGTAATAGCACAGAATCGTCAGAAAAGCTACGCCGATAATTGCTAATGTAGCCTGGAGTTGAACGAAGGCAGAGGTATTTTTGAAGGTGGCATCTATAAAAGGAGTATAGTGAGATTTCGCATCTATAAACTCAATTGTCAATACGAGTTTGGGTTCAATCATATTTTTAAATATTTTCTGAAAAATAATAACTTAAGAATATAAAAAAAATGTTTGGTTTCATATTTTTTACATATTTTTTGTCCATTTTTGTACAAAAAAATGTGTAAATTTATTATTAAATTTATGAGATGACATGTGCGTTTCACAGATTTAATGATAAATTACTAGATTTACAAAAAAAAAAAAAAAAAGTGTAAGAGAATAATACCAACTACATCTCTAAAATATTTCATTTGTAAAGTTTGATTTATTGTAGAGGGCAGAGAGTAAAAAAAAATTAAGTATTTCAATCAAATTTCAATATCTTTTAATGAACATACAAAAAAAAAAAAACACGATGACTCGGAGTTTTATTATCCAACTTACCGTACAATTTCCCACACAATTGACGTTCAATTTTTTTGGTGGAAGCTCCATTGATGATTTTGGTAGTGGTTCCGACTGTTCAGCAATATTTTTTTCTGGGTCGGTGTCGGATCTATCTTCAATAACTTAGCCGCTTCTCTTTCCAGTTCTGTATGCAGAAAAGGTCCGTTTTTAATAAATTTTTATGATTTAACAATTTTGGAAGCTTATGTTCTGCAAGTGATGGCTCGCAGGCTCTGTTCCCGCCTTTCCCTCCTCCCATCTCTTTGCAAAGTTCCAAAACCCCATTTTCAATCTTCACTTTCTCCAAGGTCAGATTCCTCTTCTCTTCCATCCCATATATATATATATATATATGCTAAAATATACTTATTTTTCTCTCTTTTAGTTTCATTGTAATTTCTGGTTGTAATGTTTCTTAGCATGGTTTCTTGACGAATTCTGAGAAACCCCATTTCGCTCTATCTTTCAGATTAGATACCCTTTCTGATTCAGCTGGAAGTGGTTCAAGACATCAAATTAATTTTGGGTTTTACCCAAATTTTCAAGGTTTGCTTCGCTTTCAAAAGTTTTGGATTTTATGGCTTCTGCCTTTTCTGTTGTCACTGTTTTGGGATGAGTTTCACAATTTTCTCTGTATGTAGAAGACCCATCATGAGGTTATGGTGGTTGGTGAACTCATTGTTCAAAGCCTGCGATGTTATGCCATGTAGTCTATGTACTTGTACAAAGTCCTTGTAGAAGACAATTAGATTGGTTATTGAACGTACCCATTTCAAGCACATAGCGGGATAGTTCAGGGTAGGTTCTTAGAGGGAATTTAGGCCGCCTTTAAACATACATTTGGGGAATAATACTCTTGATAATTCTATTCATATATCAACTGTCTTTAAATAAAACGAGCATTGCCAACTAACTCCAACTCATCTTCCTAACAAGTTGATGAGTGATAAGTGCTAAAGATAATAACTGAAGATAAGATAAATGCTGAAGATAATAACTAAAGATAAGATTAATGGTAAAAAAATAAACTCCTGCGAAAAGCTTTTATTCTTGGACTGCATATAAATGAGTATATATTTAAGGAAATGTTAAGGTTTTGCGGACAAACCGTAAATCTTGTGGCTGATTAAATTGCGTAGTCGGTCTTCAAATAAATATACATCATGGAGTAATTGGGTTTGAGTGGCTTTGACAAATGAGCTCCTCAGTTTTGGTTTTTGGTCCTCTTGACTTCTAAGCATATTAATAGAGCCTACTACTTAGCCTTTTGAAGTGCCAGTAGATAAGATATACCTTTAAAAGGTAATGCACTATAAAATTCTTGGTGCTTAAGAATGGTTGAACTTAATTATAATTGTTGTACTGGTTGGGACTTTAAGTTGCTATCATCAACAACTAGACTATCCTTATGATTCTTATCTGGTAAAAGAGATGCATCATGTATATATGATAATACAGATGCAGTATAGTTTTTTCGGCTACAAATTATTTGAAGGGATTTTTGTCATTCTCCTTAATTCTAATTCACAGTTGCAACAAGGATTTAGTTTGGCATTGTCTACTGTTGTTCTTCATCGCAGTTGCAACAATGATTTGTGAATGTTTTGCAGCATCACGATCATATGCTCGTGGTAGGGGCAAACATTATGATCTTTTCGGCACTGCAAAACCAGGTGATGAGGATTTCAGAAAAGCATGGAAGAAAGAGATGGATGAAGATACTAGTCTATGGACAGGAAGTGAAGATGAAAGTGATGATAAAAAAGATCCGAAAAGTAATCTTGAAGAAGAAATCCGGAGAGTGAGACAACAGGCAAAGGAACACTCTGAGCTAATTGATGCTGATGACAGTGATGAGTTAAGAAGTGTGTGGTCCGGGAGTGATGAGGAGAAGACACTGTGGACTGGTAGCGAGGGTGACGATGACGACGATATTCCTACAGAAGCCTACCCAAATCAAAGTAGTGATAAACATATAGATAAATTGTTTGAGTTTGACGAAATGCCTAAATATCGAACACTCTCTGAATTATTGAAAGCTGAAGATGAACCAGAAGAGTTGTCCCCAGGAAAGCAAGCTAGGAAAATTGCAGTTGAGAATGCCTTGAAAAAATTGAAGAAAGGGCCGGATGGGCGTTACACTAATGTGTGGGAGGTCATGAGTGATTTAGACATTCTAATTGGAGCATTTGAAAATATTGTTTCTGGACCAGAGTATGCCGAACTTAGACAGGGAGGGCCTAAGAAATTGAGTATTCAGTTCTTCAAGGATATACAAGCACGTATGAGAGATCCAAATTATAAGTTCTCACCTGAGTTAAAGTTGAAGCCGAAGAGCAAAGTAGTTTCAAGAAAGAAGTGGCAGAAGGCACAATCTAGACGGAGGAAAGCACAAAAGCGTTAAGTTGTAACAGGTTACGTATGTATATTGCTTGTCCCTTGAAATTATGCTTTTTAATGTTTAATCTATTATCATTGATTTTTCTGAGCTCAGAGATTAGCCTCCAATGTTAAATCATCATCCAGTCCATGCATCTGAGGAAGATTTCTTGATTTCTGCAATGCCTTTATACCTTTGTTATTGTTTTGTTTTCTTTTTAGTGTTTGATTTTTAATAGTTGCAACTTGCATCACGGGAGACCATTGACAAATTTCCTTCTTAGTTGAGCATATAAAGGCACAGTGTCAAAAGAATTTTGAGTTAAACCATGTTCTCTGTTTTGTGTGCAAACGAGTTTATGGTTTTGAATTTTGGCCACATACAGGCTCATGATAGTGTTATAAATTAACCTTTCCAAAATAACAAACCATCATGGGCTCTGTTTGTTAATACATTTTAGGTGATGCTTTTTGTGATTGGTTTGAAAAAAGTGTTATAATTAATGTGAAATAAAGGTGAAAATTGTTTTTGTGTTTTTAAGAGTGTTGTGCTTGAGTTGTTTTCAATTTTTAGAAAAAGACCAAAAGACAGAAAGCAGAAAGCAAAAGTTTTAACAAACAAAGCTTAATCGTAACAATAGCATCTACTAGGAAATTATCCTCATTAATATAGAGCTCAGACTACATGGACTCAAGTCTTAGTAGAAGTTGCCACTCATGGGGAGTAGCGAAGATGCAGGGTTTATCGTCTGGGGTTCATGCATGTATACATTTTCATTCATCACCATATTGTTGATGGCTTCTGTCATGCATGTAGATGTTCATCATCTCAGTTGGTGGATGGTTGTAGTGGCGCAGCTGTCTGTTGGCCATCATCATTGATGATGGATGATCGTACTCATGAATTGGTAACTCCCAAGGAATGTCCTGATACCCACCAAATTCGCGGCCTCCTAAGCCAACAAAGCCTGCAGAACCATTGCCAAGAAAACCTGCGTGGCCGCGCAATGGTATGATGTTGTTTTCCAATTTGTCATGACCACCAATTGGGAGTACTCCATCTTCACCCAGGTTTGCATTTTGCATGGCTGCTATCAAATTTTGATCGAATTCACCTGTCACAGCCTTGTTCCCCCTACTCTGATTAAAATACCATTCAGATCCCCACCCATCATCTTCTCTGCCAAAGGTGGGGAACATGTGCTGATTTTTGGAGGTATTGTGGCCATTCATTAGATGTTGGGTTTGGTTCTGGTTGTTGTCATCATTGACCAATTTGGCTAGTTTCTTGTTGGAAATTGGGGACCAAAGCTCTGCATGTTTACCAGATCGGACCAGCTTATTGATCAAAGTAGAAGGATCTACACTACCTCTGACAGTGACCTTCTGCTCTTCTGCGTCTATGCTTACTTGATAAACACCTGTATCCAGTACCCAAAGTAAATAAATATATAATTCAAAAAAAAGTAAAATTGATAGAGATAAACAATAGAAGGATGAGGGATTGAGATCCCTCCCTGTATTGCATTCCATGCAATACCTTTTTTGTGGGCCTTTTTGACCCTTCTGCAAGTGGGTGGTTCGGCCACTAAACACCCACACACAAAAAAATACCCCAATAACCTACTTTTTTCGGTTTTGGCTTTGTTGTCATGAATTTGGACCGTTCGTTGCTCACCAAAAAAAAAAAAAAAAAAAAAAAAGGAAGAAGAAGAAGAAGAAGAAGAAGAAGAAGAAGAAGTTATTGCATCCCTACAGTATTGCATGGGATCTCAATCCAAGGAAAAAACTCAATAGACATTAATTCTTCTTTTTCTTTTCTGTTATGTTTTTTTTTTTTGGTTTGTTTTCTTATAGTGTTTCAACTTATAAACTACTAATTGCATTTGCTGCAATCTTAGTTAAGATCTGATAATGATGAGTGAGGTTAAAAGTAATTACACAAAGAAATGTGGAAAAAAGAGATGGTCCCAAGGAATAAGGACTAAACATCCGAGTAAAGGCACTCCTGCTCACTTGGTCATATTACTAGAATCCAACATCCAAGGAGAGATTCTTGACGCCCCAAAGGACAAAAAAGCCCAAAATAGAACATTAGCACCATTATCCCCAAAACCTTGGTAATTTCAACAGTACTAAAGACAACATTAGCCATTGATGTGCCATTGAAGGCCTGTCAGGATTTTCTGAACATTCTATTGGATTTTGGTCTTTTAAAGAAATTTGGGTGTATTCAAGTTTAGTACCTCCAATTTTTCGGAGGAGTTTCCTCACTTTCTGAATGCACCCTTGACAGTTCATGTGCACTTTGAGAACGTATGTCTGTGAAACAAAAGAATTAATCAAACTCAACACAAAAAGGAAGCAGAGAAGTCAAGACAAAGAAAGAATATTAGCGAAAAAAAACAAAGAAAAAGAGGACCTCAATCTTTAAGAACTCGAACTCATTTGTTGACATTTTCAACTGGGCTGTCTTTCTCTGTTTCCTATTTTCTGCATTCTCCACAGTGTTTTCTTTCCTATTTATTGAACCCACTAATGAAAGCAGTTCAGCAAGTAAATCATATTGGTTGGAAGCCCAACACTGCAGAGTTAAATCACGGATATACACACACACACACACAGAGAGATAAGATGATTTGACAAGGCTCAGAGACTTGACACTTTGACAGCCATAGTCCCATGTGCCTCCTCTATCTATTTTGCTCATGCACTCTACATTTTTCTGCCAGCCCAACAATTGCACCATTTTCTCGTGGTGGGTGCATGGTTTAGTTGCTGGAGGTACTCTTAGTTACAATGTTGGTAATTTTTTATAAGATTCGTAAATGTAATATAAAATTAGTGTGTTAGAGTCGAGAGTTTGAATTCATTTAATTAAATGAATTTGGTTAGAATTGACTTATATAGTCTTATACCTATGCTTCGATATTCAAAATTTAGAACGAACAATTTTTTTTTACAACTCATAAACTTGAAACGAATTTCAATACAAAATTAGTCGATTAGAGTTAAAAAATTTGACTTATATAATTTTATACCTAATCTCCGCACTGACCGAACCATGAATTGTTACCCTCAATTGGGAATGTCCAGTTCGATTGCGTCCTTGGTTCCAACTGAAAATATTCCTTGATTTGACTGTCTCCACCATATTGAGGGTGAATATCAAGTAAGGGTGTCCTAACAATTTGTTGGTTGCAGCAGAAGACCCGAATATATAAAGTTTTGAAAAAAGTAAAGATTGACAATTAATTTAGTAGGAGCCACATTTGAAAATAAATAAATAAATTTATATGTGACGTCCAAATAAGAAAATCCGTTTAATTAAATTTTGAGGAATGTTTTTGAAAAACAAAAAATTGATTAGTGTTTTCTAAAATAAAAGATTTTTTTTTTCCAAAAATAGATAAAAATACTAAAGCTTATATTCTACGGTGGTAGCTGGCTGGCGGTAGCCACTAAAGCGATCACGCCAGACGGTCTTGGTGGCTACTGTAAGGTAGCCAACGCCGGGCTGACCGGTGAATATGGCAAATATCGGAATAGGCTACTAGCCTACTACATTGATAGATATGACTGAAGAATTTCACTATCAAAGTGATGTTATGGGCAGTTGAGAGCCATTACCAACGACTATGTGATCATTCCCAAGGTATTCAGTTCGGCTGCCAAGGGTGGTTAAATACATAAGTCCCAAATGGTCTTATAATGGTTTCTCAATATGGGTTTTATCTTCATTTGGGAAAGTCAATGAGAATCATACACAGGTATGAGATTGCAGGTTCCTGATGGTGATGGATCCAAAAAATGCGCCCAAGACCCACGGACCGGTCATGTTAAAGGACCACTTCTACTAAGGCCCAAGAGAAAATGCGCCTAAGACCCACGACCCGGCCATGTTAAAGGAAAACTTCTCCTAAGGCTTAAGAGGGGCTAGAATAGCCTAATACAAGGCCTACTATTACAAAAGGCCCAAAAAGAGTCCAAAAGAGCCACAGACATGAGGCCCACTTTCACTAGAACTCAAGAGACCTAATACAAGGTCTCTCTTCTCTCTTCTATATGTTTATAAGGAGCTCTCTCTCTCCCCATATTTTCTCCCCTCAAGTTCAAGCACACTGATTTGGGTATCGGAGTGCCTTTGGTCTCATAATTAGAGGCCTACTGACGCCTCGTTTCTTGTCTTGCAGGTGATTCGTTGGTCAGTCTGTACGTGTACTTTTTTTTTTTTTTTTTTTTTTTGATCTAAGAGTTCCAAATCACTAGGGAAAGAGATCTTTCATCTTTATTTGAAGAGACTGTGAAGTATATATTAGCTGGATCTAACAAAGTTCTTTCTTCAACCATAATAGTGAAATGAAAAGAAGGCAATGATTTCTTCCACTAGGCATTCTTTTGAATGAGTAGAGAGGTTGGTTCCCGGACATTTGCACTTTCGGTGGGCCAAAAGACCGCGGTAATGAATGAGCAAAAGTATGTTGGCCTAAAGCATTGGAAGGTTACACTTTTGGGATTCGAGAATTGAATTAAGCCCTCTATTATTATTCCCCACCTTGGCACCTTCAAATCATAAGGTTACAAATTTGGACCATTTATATGCATCCACGTAGAAGTCATGCGAGATTCAAATGGTTTCTACATATTGGATGGTTCAAATCATTGCGTTCAAATTTCAAGGAATGCATCCAAAGCTTTATAATAATTTAACTTTCTCGTTAAGCGAAGAGATTTGTCATCTATTGGGTGGGCAAAGTCACATGGCCCACAAAGCATACATGCGGGGACTAAAAACCAGTATGTAGGCAAAAACAGGTTCAGAGATCCGATATTATTATGATACGCGTAACAGGAAATCCGTTCCGATAGCAAAGAAGCGTATGCCAAGCCACGCAACCACGTTCAAACCACTATGCCAAAAGCATTCCTAATTTAGGGGATATGGGATGCGTAAGCCTAGACCATCGTGGGAGAAAAGCTTACGATTAGACTATCGCATGGTATGAAAGCAGTTATATCCAGAATATTATAAAATGAAAACTCTAACAGAGTAAAGGAGACTCTTGACCCCAAATTCAAAACACGGGCTTAATGCATTTATATTTCCTTTATAAATATTATACTGACTTAAGTATCAGAGTTATCTCTTAGCTTCTTACATTCTTTTTGTTTTGCAGGTGTGAATTGATTGATCTAGCGTTTAGTATCTGGAATCTATTATAAACACTGTATATCACATATATGTAGACATTGGGAAACCAAGTTTTGATTATTGAATAATATTTTAGATATTTGCCTCTCTTATTTTTGCTATGTTTCGAAATTAATAAGACATCCATATTTTAAAAAGCGAATGAAAAGATTTGAAGAAGATTTTACATCTAATATTATTCCTAGGCGAATCACTCAATTTCAAGTGAGGTGGTTTACTTTTATTAATACCATTTTAATTAATCTTATATGGATCGTATCAAAGTATCCAATTAATATCAATCACCTTATTCTGGAATTTAATTTGTTGATGGGAGGCTATGGATCTGTCTAAGCACGTTGACTTCTTGTCAAAGATCTTGACTTTTGTTCAAAGAAAATTCCCACGGTAATGCTTGCTTGGGCTAATTTATTTTTGTTTTTCCTGTCCACTTAATTAAATTGGTGATGGATAAAGAAATAAAAATCTAAATGGGTGGGCAATTAGAATCCCAAGAACATAAAAAATTGCAACAAAGAAATAGGATGTTGGAGTAATGGATGCATTTTGATGTGAATGAAAGCACCAAAGAGTGCTGCAAAGGGGCCAAAAGGTCACTCATTTAATACAAAGTTTCTTTTATAATCACCAAAAACTCCAAGCCATGGGTGGTGCTCCCACTAATCATTCTCCCTCTTTTGGCCTTAATTATTAGTTGGATAAATTAATGAATTATGAATCTGTCTCTTCATTATTATTTGTAATCAAACCTGGCAAATCACGCTAGCTCAGATGATGTTTAATTTGCTTAATATATAACTAATTTATACATTAATTTTATCATCGATCCCAGCGGCGCCGTTTGGTATGATTAATTGGTATATATAAGACGTACAGCCAAAACATATATATATATATATATATATAGATCGAAGGTTGTTTCTTTCTTATTGTCCCTTTAACTTTAAAAAAAAAAAAAAAATTTAAAAAGTTAGCAGTAACTATAAATAAGATGTTGGGATAAGAGCAAATTAAAGTTCACCACCATCATTTTGAAATTGAGTAGTACGTCATGCCATTAACGTTAAAGCCAGAACTTAGGGATATGTCGTTGAAAAATGAGGCTAGGACTATATATATATATATGCAGGCAAATAGTTGTTCTATGTTATTTGATCACCACCAGATTTTATGGGAGAACATTATTAATTTGTAATAGAAATATCATTATACAAAATAGTCGGGAATGTGTACAAAATATATATATATATATATATATATATATTTTTGACATGTCCACACAAAATGAGAAAAGAAATTCGAACTAGTAATCTCCGCTTCATGAAGGATAGTCTCCAACTTATTGAGTTACTCTTTGAGGACGTACAGGTAGACATTTATATTTATAGTTGCAACATGCACTTCTTAAAGCTTAATTAGCATATATAATATAGTATATCAGGGAGGAGAAATCATATATATAGTCTAATTAATTATTAGGGATGACTTTATAGTCTAGCTAATTAACGATATGATATTTCTTTCTCCGATTCAAAGAAGAAGTTTAAAGTAGGGTAAGCATGACCCATTGGATTGGAAATAATTGGATTTGATGGAGATCGAAAGTGATGG
Source organism: Alnus rubra (assembly GCA_028654335.1). Lineage (NCBI taxonomy): Eukaryota > Viridiplantae > Streptophyta > Magnoliopsida > Fagales > Betulaceae > Alnus > Alnus rubra. Next base: position 1,643,552 of record JAJPGS010002370.1, read on the forward strand.
GATTGATGATATATAGACGGAATCTGGTGAGCAACCCTCTCATTGACGAAGCTCAATTATGAAAGATCGAGCCGAATCGACTACAAACCATCCATTTGAACATAATATAACCAACTGACTTCAACTCTCCGCATATGTTCACGATTCCAGCTAATTAATTAATCAACATTAATTGTAGCTTAAATAGTAAGTACTGTTGTTACATGAATGGGGTCTTTGGAATGTTGCTTTAAATATTCCAACAAGCTAGGCATTATATATGTATGGCAGTAATTATCATTATATTAATTAGCTAGCTGAATGCCATCCAGTTGGAATATATTAACAGTACTCATTTGAATCATCATTCATCTTTTTGTGGTAGGGAACGAGAATCTTATACATACATATATATGTATACTCCAATAAAACATCATCCCTTCCGTCAAAACTGCAAGAACTCGGGAACAATGCATTTGGACAGGTTGATGAAGATTCATGTTGTAACGCTCTGGTTTCACGTATTTTGAGAAAATGAATAGTTCACGTAAAGTTGTAGTGCAATTTATAAAAACATTAATGAGTGTTAAGTTTTACATTGCTTATTTATTAGGTGAAATTGGACTTTATAAGTGATTTTAGAGAAGTTTCAACTTGATTAGTCTTTTTGGGATGATAGCGCGCGCAGATGTGACTAGCGTTTTCTCTGTATCATTACAAATGATATCAAAGCTACCTAGTAACTCTATGTGGTATATATATAGAGCACTGCATGACGTGACCTTGATAAAGACGTCAGAGGTTTAAGGAGAAGATTGTAACGTAACGTACACTCCCATATAAATAGTATCAAAGTCACCTAGCAATGCCAAGTATTATTGAATCACTGTATGACGTGACCCTAATAAGAACGTTATGAATTTTTTTCCTGAGTCGTTGCATATATATATATATATATATATATATATATATATATATATATATATATATATATATATATATAGCCTTAACATGCTTGACATTGTCATTCTAGCCACTTTGAGGCAACAGAAAATGGTATGTCACACAAAATGGGAGCCAACAAATAATCTAAATGCAAGGGTTACGTTCTACTTTTAGGATCTTTCAAAATGATGTTGTTATGATTCTTTGTATTAATATATTCAACCACGCAAATCAATTGTCATAAGTTTCCTCAATCCCACGCCCGAATTAGTTACCTAATTTGTGGATTAAAATTCTCTCCATTTTAAGTGAAACAGAAATAATCAATTTTGTGGTCCATATTAGATTTCAAAGATCTAATAATGTATATGTTGTCGCATGGTGAATATGCTGCCTCTTCATTTAAAACTTGTAAAAGACATGACATCTTATACACCGTTAGATGCAATAAAAACAAAATTTTGAACGTAAAGAGACGGAGACATGCTACTCCCTTTGTAAAGCACATGGTTAAGCTCCCAATACCAAAGAACGAAATCACACATATATACCAATAGTCTCAAAAATATACACACTCATGTATCATTGCTGTCTCGATCATTCATACTTGGGAGAAAATGTTTCAAGGTTCTTGTCTAGAAGAACCACATCGTACTTTTCAGTACGTAATATATACATAGATATATCATCGATCACTCCTTACATGATGGAACATGCGTTCACATTATCATCACTGAATAGTGAGACAATGTTATCCTCAGGTGCATTTGAGGCCGGAAAAGCTTGCACAACGTTTCGAACGAAGCCGGATGGTGCCCTTCTGTCGTAGGCTCCGGACGCATAAGGATAGTGGACTAGATGTTGAGGGATATAAGGCCAAAATTCAGCTCTCTTCCCTGTACTCTTTACCCTCTTCAACACCTTATTTGGTTCAACATAACCACTCACTGTTACCCGGTGTTGCTTTCTGTTCACCTCCACAGATTTTACACCTAAATCCAATTTGAGAGAAATAATTAAGTAGCTACAAATGCCTAAATAAATCTATATAAAAAATAAAATAAAATAAAAAGAAAACTAAAGAAATGCTACAATAATTACACCTGAGTAGGAATTTCCAATATTTGGTCACTCTCCGCCCTTTTTCGACTTTTTTTGAGTGTAAATAATCTTTTGGGACTATGTTTGTGAGCGAAAGCTTGAACTTTACCTTACTCGTGTGAAGGGATCGCCTTGCATGGTGTCCCGGGATCTAGTCGGGACCAGATACCCTGGTTAAGAAAAAAAGTGTATCTACTGATGTATAGGATTTTCAGTTCCCCACGTGTCAGACATTAAGCAAAAACAGGATAAAAGGGAAGTTTTGTAACGGATGGGAGATGAGCCTTTGTTTTGTAGTCTATTGTCTGCTTAACTGTCATCTATCATAACAAAAACGAAAAAGAAGAAGAAGAAGAAGAAGAAGTTGTAAAAGTTCCATATTGATAATGGGTTTTCAGAGGTTCACACGGATAATTTGTTTCCGTTTGTTATATTTGTGGATCTCAACCTAAAAGTTGCTTTTGTTTTTCTTATAAACGCTAGCTGCTATATGCATCGATCCCTTTCTTTCACGGTTGACATGTCAGTGAATTGCAATGCATGGGACAAAACAAAGCTTCAATACAAGGAAACACGCACAGAGACAGAGAGAGAGAGAGAGAGAGAGAGAGAGAGAAGTTCAGAATGTAACCTTTCATGGTGGTAACAGCATTTTTTACTCTCCTTTCACAGCCATCACAGTCCATTTTAACTTTGATCTCGACTGTCTGGGAAAGAGAACATAAACCATCCTTAAAGTTTAAGACACAGGAGCACAGAACAAAACACAACAGAGAGAGAGAGAGAGAGAGAGAGAGAGAGAGAGAGAGAGAGAGAGAGAGAGAGGTTCATCTTCATTTGACAGAGCGAGCAGAGTATGAAAAGGTTATATAATTGGCGATATTGAATACCTGCATTGCTTTGCGCTTGCCCCTTGTGCTGGTGACAGTGCAAAAGTTGGAGAGGTAATCAAGAGCACCCATTTTCCTTCTCTTTAGAACAAAGCAAATATGAGAGAGAGAGAGAGAGAGAGAGAGAGAGAGAGAGAGAGAGAGAGAGAGAGAGGTATATGATACACTGCCAAGACTCTGAATTTATATAAGAGAAGAAGCCGCTTGTTAGATTTAAAAAGAAGATATATATGAAACAAAGCAGGGTGTAGAAAATCGAGTATTATTCCATAAACAAAGGAAGAAAAAAATTCCACAAAGCATGCTAGTGTGTCTAGAAATAATGAAAGGCAACAGTACTGCTTTTGGGTATGCTTCTTTGTTTATTTTAGTTAGTTTGATGAAAATAAATTTGTAAAAGATCTCTCCCATTTGTTTACTTTAATTTTTCTTCTTCAATAAGGCTGGTTTTGCTTTCCAATTATTTTATTACGAGAGATTTACGTTAACTAACTTCAAGACTTTCTGTCTCTAAGGGTAGCTCAATTGGTTGGGGACCACGCCTTATGAAGCGGAGGTCACTAGTTTGAATCCCCCCTCCTTCTCTTGTGTGGACATGTCAAAAAAAAAAAAAAAACTTCAAGATTTTCTAAAATTACATTACATTTTCCCTAATTTTGACTTAGGTACAAACTTCTTTTACACCTACTGAAAAATATTATGCAATCATCTATAAATAAAATGTTCTGAGAATTACAGTTTTTACTACAATTAATTATCTCCAAACTCATGGGATAGTCCACATGAGTGCCACGTGACTCAAAATAGGTGAAAAAATTAAGCAAAAAAAATTGATAGCTAAATTTAATTGTTTAGTCGCTGACAACATGAGTGACACGTGGATTGTCACTTCAGTTTGTAAAAAATTTGTAATAAAAATTATATATAATATCCCTAGCAGCAAGTTATATATACACCACTCGAACCGATATTTTAAAATTATTTTATTGAATTACAAAGAAAAAAAAAAGAAGGAGAAAGAACTATATATTCCCCCCCAAAAAAAAATATTGGACCATTGATTCTTAATTTTTAAAAATTATGTTCTCTCTCACAAAAAGTAAAATACTACAAAAACTTTGAGTTTAATTATAATTAAGTAAAAATAACCAAAACTTCAAAACCAAAGAAGCAATGCGAATATGAGAAATTTGGCTGAAATAATACAATAGGTAAGAATTGAAGCAAGCTTCTTTAAATAATTTAAGCCTCCAAGGTAACAGTATAACACTTGCTAAGCATAAGTGGAAGACACATTATTTTGAATTAGAAAGACACATTCTTTTCTTCAACTCTAGAAATTAAGCTCAAAGAAGCTCTTTGAGTGATGCCATTTAAGTTCCCAAGGAGAATCTCCTGAATTATGAGCTACCTGCCACTCAATTTTCAGACCCTTTTTTTCTTAACTCAAATTTCAGACTTTTTTTGTTGACTATATATATACTGCAAAACTTTTGTGCTGTCCAATAGGCAAGCATGATTTTCCAGCAGATCGAGTTCGGCCATAGAACTTTTCATCCCTTTTCTTCTACACCATTAATGAAATTTAAATCTTGATTAGACAATCCCAAACAGAGAAGATAGAAGAAGCTCAAGAGATCAGCAAAAGTATAAAAGAAGTGATTAAAGAGTATGTATGCATTTAAAGAGTCTTCAAAGAGAAAAGAGGAGAGTTCCACATAAGAAAAATAGAAAATAATGGTGGCGTTTATAACGCCAACTCACTATTGATTTAAAGCAATGGTCGGGTATATGCACTTGTACGTATGCTTTAGTACGATGCGAAGCACCGAACACGTTAAATTAAGTTACACGTTAAATTAAGTTTGAACTAAAATATAAATAGCCCACTTCATATCAAACTTACCAATTTTAAACACACCGAAATCTTCTCTTTTCCTCTCTCTCTCTCTCTCTCAATCTTTCTGCAGTGTTTATAAGTCATGTTTCTCTCCTTGCTAGAATAGAAACTATGAAGCTCCATTGTACCCTAGAAAAGTATTTGCTACAACTCAGTGCACACCAATTGATCAAAATAGGTGGAGGCAAATAACTTTTATAAAAAGCTACTCTTTAACGCACCTAACGAGCATTACTTTTCTGTTTTAGATTTCTTTACTAAAATGTCATACGGCTATTAATGAATTGTCTTATAAAATTTAGCAAATACAATTAAAGATTGCCAGAATTTGAGCAAAAGGCTACGTTTTCTCCTACAAAAAGAGCCATTTTGATGCCTTGTACGTGCCAGAAACGCGGCATCCATGCCTGCTTATCTGGACCATAATTAAGATGTACGTTGCAGGATCACCCCCCACCAGTGGACCAGAACAAACAGATTTTATAGGATGCTGGGTGTCCAATAATGGTGCTGTAACATAAACAACTAGAAAGTAATTCTGCATTATTTCTCAAAAAAAAGAAAAAGAAAAAAAGTAATTCTGCAAGAACAATGTTGAAGAAAGAATGTACATCGATCAACTGGGTCATGAACTTGATGCTTCAAGAGGCATCAAAATGGTTAGAGAGTAGTAATGAGGAAGCGAGTTGCTACATTGTTAAAGATTTTTCTCCTTTAGAATTAGAAATGATAAAGGAAAAACACTAATTACATATGTGCTATTATATTACGAAAGTAAAATTCTACAACATGTAGAAGACGACGACATAACTTGCATTAGTTTATCTTAGAGTAATCGTAGTTTAATTAAATAAAGATAGTTATAGTTATTTATCTAAATCAGAGTCTTTTAATTATTTGTAGCACTCTGGTGCAGAAGTTATTTAGTAGTAAGTTTTTCCAAATAGTTTATTTGTATTAGGAGTTTAATTTAAGGTAGAGGTAGAAGTTCATCTCCTATTCTATGTCTTTGTAATTCTCTTATTTATATGCGTGAGTGATTAATAAAAAGTACGCAGAATTAATTCCAAACTTTGTGTTTGAAAAGGTCTAAGTTCCATTATAATCTATCAAATTATCCCGTTGTGTTTAATAAACCATTCACGTAACATATTAATCCAAAAGAATTGGTCAAGTTACAATTGGAGCCGATCCCTAGAATCGCCTATAAGCCTCAATCTTACCTAGTATGGAACCAATGTGAGACTTACACTATAAGCATTTTTATAAATTACACACTCAACGAGAGCGATTCATCTTTGCCATGTGAAACATTTTATAGTAATATCAGTAAACTCAGAACAGAACATGAACAGCACAACAAGTACATTTATAAAGGGAGGAGCCCTTAGAAAGTCTACAATGTAGGTCTTGTTTAAACGAAATTTCAATATCAATTGCAGCTGAAAGTTTTGCATGTAGTTGTACATGAATTGAAAACAATGACAAATGGACAACAGAAACAAAAACATAAAATGACAGAAAAAATGATGACTCCACGAATTTTCCCAACTTAATTAAACCTCAACCTAAATCTTAAATGCCGCCTAAATAAAATGATCCCTTTGTCATAACTTTTTCAGCTTCTGACCTCGCAAGCCATTCCAAAAGGCAGCTGCACTATACACCTTCTTCCCAGGAAGTTGAAGTTCCAAAACCTGGTGGCGTTACCAAAGAAACAAAATCAGCATGTCATATAGAGTGACTGGTATGTGTTTGCCATATTGAAGATTTCAACAGAATATTCACTTTTGCTTCAAATTCTTTCCGTTTGAATATGTACCTACATATATTGCAGGTTGACTGTGAATATATATTCATATGATACATGTTGGTGTATATATATACACACACACACATACATACAGTAATATTCCAAATATTAGGTTTTAGGGTGAAATGCAAGTCCAATACATGCTTGGTAGACTAAAACACATCACCTAACAACTTATTATACACCAAATGGCACCTACATATATTGCATGTTGGCTGTGAATATATATTCATATGATACATGTTGGTGTATATATATATATACACACACATACATACAGTAATATTCCAAATATTAGGTTTTAGGGTGAAATGCAAGTCCAATACATGCTTGGTAGACCAAAACACATCACCTAACAACTTATTATACACCAAATGGCATTTACTGAGAAAAAGAAAATAAAGAAAACATATACTAACATGCCATCCAAACAACCAAAGTAAAAAAATAAACAAATAGAGACTCAAAGATATGGTTATAGAAATTATGAAGCATACCTCAAGTGTGGTGCTCCCTCCACATGGAAATACCAAGGCACCCTCAACAAAAGTAATGTCATCAACTTCATTGCCCTGAATATTTCTATGGCCGCAAACTCTCGTAGTGATAATTTTAAGCTCTACGATATTCCGGTGATCATTTTTCTTGTCAATAACTACAATCTTAGCTCGGGTTCCAGGCCACCCTGCAAATGCACGAACCTGGGAAGGTTGTATGTCATGACAGCATGGTTGGACTCGAATAAGAAAGAGCTTACCTTATTATGTAGGACTAGAGCTTCTTCATCAAAAGATAGCCATGACTCTTCTGGACTTAACTGCATAAAGCAAGAAAACCTAAATGTGAGTAATCTTTTACCAATTGAATGTCACTGAACATAAAATATTTGGCCAACTTAATATGCTGCAGAGGTACATCAAGGTATAGATAATTCAGAAAGATATAAGGGTTAGTTTCTCTCCAGTTCCACCTTGTTTACTAAAATATTCAAATTCTTAGGATTGGATTTGCGGCCAAATGCTGTATGCTACATCCTACAAAGGTACCAAATCCCATATTCACTTGTGAATTTTGATATTATTAAAATCAAAACCACCTTCTGGAGAGAAAAATGGGATTTGCACAAAGAGAAAAAAGTGAATCATTGCACACACATACACGCACACATTGTCACCAAGTTCGGCCAACAGTATGTTAAAGACTTGGTAGCCAAAACAACAAGGGCGCCACATCATTTGATGCATGTTACACCTCAAAGTACCAAAATTAAATATTGCAAGATAGTACTCCTAGTTATATTTCTAGTATGATACAAATCACACAATGGTACCTTTGGAGCTAAGGTAGCTTTAGAGTCATCCTGGGGTTGTGCTTTCGCCCTAGCCGATCCGTCAAATATAGAAGGAAGTTCACGGATTAGAAGTTTAGATCCTGAATATTTCAATGCAAAAATGTCTTAGTTTGTACCTCTCTTCAACATTTCAAATAGAAACTTTTTACTACTTGTTATATTTAAACTTTTCCTCCTACTAATATAAGGTGTTCTTATCATTACTAGAATTCAAAATTTTAAAAAGCTTATGCACCAATGCTTTGAGGCTTGCATGTTTACATGCCTATGGTCAATAAAACACCTTTTAGTAATGGGGGAAAAAACGCTAACATAGTGATAAAAGGATTCTTGAAAATTTAACAAATTTTGTAATAGAGGATATAAACCGATTAATTTTATTATTAAAAAATATTAAATCATTCTAATTCACAAACTTGCTGATGATGTCATACATACATTAAGGGACGCATTTTTGTGTGTTCATCTGTGAAACAATTAGAATAATAATTGAACAAGACACCCTGGCCTATAGCATTAGCAAGCACAACTATATCATTCTTGGGTAACACAATTTCAGCTTTAGGTACAAAGATAAAGTAGCTATAGTTAATCAATTGCATGAATGTTTGACATATTAATACTAAATGTAGATACTAACAAAAAACCGCACCTTCAGAAAATAGCAATTCAAGTAAATCAGGTGCCTGTAAGCAAAGTATTTTAAGGTTAGTTAGAGGGCGCTTAACAAACAGAAAGCAGTCATTGCATTTCAAGGCAGATAAAGAGGACATTATGAGTATCATCCAAACAGAGAGAGAGAGAGAGTTTTGAATAATTTATAAAATTAACTCTTACAATGCCTCAGCTAAAAATGCACACTAGAACTGAAGCTAAATGCAGATACATCAGTGAGTCTGTGCTTGCAAAGAGAGAGACAATAAAGTGAAGCAAATGAAGGAGCCCCTTCCCAAAAAATAGAACAATAATAATAACAAAGAAGGATAAAAGCTGAACAATTGCAGGTTAACAAATAACTGACATCTTGATATTTAACATACATGACACGGTCAATAAGATTTTATCAAACTTGATAGATCTTGCCTCCAAATTCATGTTATGGAGTAATTGATTCAGACAAACCCATGACACTTTCAAATAGGACTTGGCAAAAATAAAGACTAGCAGAATCCTTAAACTTAAGCCTCTATATGCTCCATAATCAATGTAGTAATTCCAGCTAAGCATACCTTAATTTGATCATCAACTTCCAATCTTTCACAGGCAATGACAGGTCCAGCATCAAGTGCACGAACCGTGAAGGCCAATGATACTCCTGTTTCTTTAACACCATCCTAATGCATAAATTTACAGATGTCACTATACACACTTTAGAAGGAAGAAGTGTATTAAGTATTTAACACAATGAACATCATAAACCTACAAAGATAAAGAACCTGCAATGCTCTTTGAACAGGAGCAGCACCACGGTACAGTGGCAGCAGACTAGGGTGTATATTCACTGTCCCTGAGAAAATTAAATTTGAATCTCTAAAATTTTTGTAGCACATCTTTTTTTTTTATAAGTAATAAACTGGGCTTATTAAAAGCGTAAGGCACCCCTAGTACACCGGAAGTATACAAGAGAAAGCACCTAGCTAGAAAGCGAAAAAAAAAAAAAAAAAAAAAAAAAACCCACCAAACCCGAACCAGCCCACAAAAAGAAAACCAAACAAACCCACAGGGACCTAAGCCCTAAAGCACAAAACCCACAAAGAGCACTCAAAGCAATGAAAGAAAAGCCCAAACAAACCCACAAGGACCTACCCTAAAACCCGAAACCCACAAAGAACACTCAACGCTACAGAACTTGAGCATTTCCTTTCCTACTCTTAGAGGGCACGTTCACATCGCCGTAGTTGATGAAGCTTTTTAGATTCAGATCTTTTCAGGCTTCATATGAATCATATCACTTGAAAATTTAGAATCTAGTATGTTTTACATGACAAAAGGTTGAACAATATACAACACTAGCAACAACATAAAATTCATTTTTGATAAGTGCAAAATTCACAGATGCCAAACTACATTAAAAACTTTTCTGCACTAGAATGGTGTTGGTAAAAATAAATACTATCCATAAAAAGTGTTCACCATCCATAGGTTGGATGTTGGACCAGTCATTTCCTGCAAAACTTTGGAAATTGGTCGAACTAAGGTCTGGGGTGATACCTGTCAAATAACTGTTGATTGATTGCTTGAAGCTTAGAAGTGGTGAAACTTTATGATTCAGTTATTCCATGTTTTTTTCTGGGGCCATGCAAAACATGAATGAATTGGATGATCTGGAGATTTATCAGATGGTATGTGCACAAGGAGGTCTAGCTGATGGACACCAGTATAACAAAGCTTAAAAGGTTGAATTTTAAATGAATAAGATTACAAGTAAAAATCATATTACAAGACCAAATGAAATGAAGTATATGGTTCAATACACATTTGATGGCAACCATAGACAAAGAAACTGGCAAGAAATTGTTTCAAACACAAGCATGCTATCTACCCCTTTGAAGCATGCCAATGGCTATGACACAAGAAACTTGTCTCAAAATCCAAATTAAAGGAGCAAGCCTCAGAGGTCAAGTTTTACAACAGGTGCATGCCAAACGTCACAGGCCAAAGCTTGTCTAGGACCTCTGTGCTTTACCATGGACACTTGCCTCAACTCCCAAACTAAGCTCTTCTAGCATTCTTGAACTTACTCTTCAAAGTAAGAGCCTTACCAGCATTTATGTACTTATGTAAACTTATGAGCATACTAGAAATAGGTTTTAGGCCCAAGATTGAGGGAAACTGAGACCACAGTTAGAAGTTACAGACAGAACTTAATAAAGTGTTCTAACTTCCCTGAGACAAAACTGAGATTTGAGTAGAAAAATGGCTTTATGCTTGTTCATGCTTACTGATATTTCCTTCTGCCAGGTGGGTCACAGCCCAGAATGCCCTTTAGGGGGGAGTGCCTAGTTAGTGGACCGTTGGCCTAGCGCACTTGTATATAGGTGAGTCTCTTTGTAAAGCTTTCCCCTCCAGCTCTCACCATTGTAACCACTCTCTTTACATTAATACAAGTAGCCACTTTCCCTCAAAATTTGTGTATTGAGACAACTACACTATTTTGGAGCGTTGCTTTACTCTTCTAAATAAACATTCTTACATATTATTGTCATTGTGTGTGCGTAAGCGCCTTATGAGATACTCATTTACTTGCTGCCCACTTGGGGATAGCAAGGCCGCACTGTGAACTACCCTCCAGCTAAGACTGTGACACCAAACCTACCAGAAACCTTTATGATTAAGACGTTAAATAGGTTTCTTAATAATATCAAATGCATGCACACTCACACACACATAAAGAGACATACACACGCAAACACAATTTAAATTCAGCATTGAGAAACTATTGAGAGATTTCAATAGCCATTACTATTGAGTGATAATAAATTGCTATGACATATTGGAAGATTTCCTCATAATGCCAAAGAAACCTAATCCCTCTACCATAAGAAATAATAAAAAGTGAAAGTAAGGTTTCTTGCTCCCACATTTCCCAAAAGAACATTTTCTAGTTTATATATCTTAGCTATTATGATGGTTAAACATATCCAAATGGTTTATTTATTAATGGGAAACTGAATGACAGAACAAATATACATCAATACCTATATACAGACACGTGTAGGTGAACACACGCATAAGGCACAAAAATCATGAGGCTTACAACTCAAGCCCAAGGTCTGTACCTCACATAATCTGCAACCCATACGCTTTTTCCAATGAAAACATTAGAGGCAAGAGTAAAAACTTGGACCTTATAATAAACCCCCCAAACCATAAGCAAGATAAATTATTACTCTTTTTTCCATGGTATCAGAGCAATGTGTGAGTAATGTTATAGTATTGATTAAATAATTAAATTTACATCTTACTATCAGCTTAAAATTTTAGAATAAGTGGTGATTTAACATGGTATCAGAGCAGAGATCTTAAGTTCGAATCTTGTCTCCATCATTCACCTTCCATTTCAATTAAATATTTCACGTGTTGGGCCTCACCTATTAAAAGAGAGTTTGAGCATACACGTGAGGGAGAGTGTTATAGTATTGATTAAATGATTAAATTTACCTATTCTTATCAATTTAAACTTTTGGGATAAGAGGTGATTCAACAACTAATTGGGTATGCTCAAACATTTTAAATGGCATATTTATGTGACAAACAAAATGCGGTCACATTGACGCTCATGCCATGTTTAACAAAGAAGTAGGAGGCACAATATTCTAAATTTTGTTAGAAAAGAATATGTTTGGCTAACCCGATGGTGGAATATTGAGAAACTTGCTGGGTAAAATATTCCCATATGCTGCTGTAATGCAGAGTTCTGGATCCAAAGCTTTTAAATTTGACAAGAACATGTCCTGCATATAGAAAGAAAAATGAATCTCTTCCTATGGTCTGCCATCTATTCCAGATGAAGTTAAAATGAGAGTCTTGTGCCTGTTTGGCAAAGTTTTCAAAAAAAGTGTTTTCAGTTTTGGGTTTCGAAAAAGTGAAAATTGAGAAGTGTTTTTAGTGGGGCCACATTTGAATAAGTGTTGACTGTGGGCTCCACAAAAGAAAATTTGTTTGATAATTGAAAAGTGTTTTTGAAAATTAAAAAAACTGAGAAGTGTTTTTAAAACATTAAAAAAAAAAAACACCCTGTTGGAGGCTAACCATCATGGGGGAACAGCCACCACCCCTTCACCAGAAGGGGGCGGTGACTTCCCCCCCTGCCCCCCCTGCAAGAGGCACACAGCAAGTGGACGACCCACCCCCACGCCTCTGTGAGAGGCATGGATGGGGTGGGTCTTCACCCATTTGGTATCTATTGTCTAAAAAGTGTTTTCCAATATTTGAAAAGTTAAAAAGAGTTTTTGAAAACTTTGCCAAACACTCACAATTCCAATCAGCATATTTATAAAGTTCTGCAAAAGATTGTTTCTAGACTAAAAATGATAACAATTAAAAAGATTTAGTCTTTTACTATAGCTTCACTTAATGTTCTGAAAACTTGAGTAAGAAAGAAAATATTATTTACTTGATTAAAAGTTTGCAAGTGCCAAATTTGCATTCCCATAGTTCCTTTTCGGTATAAAAACCCACTGGCAGACAAAAATTTTTGAATGTAGCAAACATTCTCAACCCCTTTTTTTTTCTATATAAGTTTAAATTTATTACAACAAAAGATAATGAGAGACATAACCCAATTAAATTTGAAAAAACTAAAATAAAATTGCAATACTGTCAAATGGAAAGAACGAGTTTACAAACTTCTGCAATAAGAAGAAAATGTAGGTCTAGTGCAAATTTCACCCAGATACACAAACTCAAACACCACTTACGGGATTGAACAAGCGGCTTCACCTTCCACCTCTTGCCATTTGGTCGAAAGACCAGGCTTGAATGTTGTAAATGAACCCAATCACTACTTTAACTACTACTTAAGCATAAATTTCAGGAGCAGAAAACATTGATTACCTCCCCAGCCCTCTCGGGTGTGAAAATGAGGTCAGAAGAGAAGCCTCTGTCGAGAGCATACTCAGCCAATGGAGAAGGCATCACCTTTCCCCCCCTATTCCTTCTAGAAGGCGGCTGAGTAACAATTGCTGCAACCTAAACCATACCAAATTAGCAATCAATAACATCAACCTCTCATTTTATACAGCTAAACATAATTATCAAAACAATCTAAACGTTAACAGTCCCTATAACCTTTTTCTGATGGCTAAACGAACTAACTTTTACACTGAGCATTACACAGTCATGGTCTATTCCTCATTTTGGCATGGCTTGAGATCTGAGTAACGTGTAAACCAAAGACACATTCCATGATCATATGCAGTGTCTCTATGTTTAACTACACATTCAAAGACACACTGACAAATGCACCCTGGCCATTAAATTAATCTTCACAGAGTAAGATTAGAATTAAAGGCTTAATTAAAAATATGCTAAGAATCCTAATGATATAAACCTGTAAAAGTAACCCCAATCAAACAAATAGTAAAATAAACACTCCAAGTCATACGACAGATATGAAACTGACGGAACAAAAGTCAGTTGAATATAATGGAATGAAATTATGGTCCAATACCTCAAACGAGGAGTCTGGAGCACTAGATGCACAGAGAAGGGCATCAAGGACTGTTGCAGAGACCTACAAGAATACCCATTTCGTTAGAGACCAAAATACCAAAGATAGACACAGCAAACGAAAGAGAGAGCGTACCTGAGGAGAGCCCAAGAAGACAAGGGGCTTCTTCTTGGAACAGACGCTTAGAGAAGAAGAAAAAGAAGAAGAGGTGGAACTCTGGAAACAGAAACAACGACGAAGCATCAGCGAGGAATTCATTCCTCGCTGTCTCTCTCTCTCTCTCTCTGTTCAACGGCTACTGAAGTTTTACCTTTGCTTTTGCCGGTACTATATATCTGTACGTGTATGTTATCTACTACATCCGTTGTTTCATTTGAGTGCTCCGTTCAAGAAGAGGCTAAGGCAGCTCGGGCAGGTTGGGTTCACTTGGGTTAACTTATAAAGCGCAGTCCAAGCCCAGTTTGAGCGTTTGAGAATGATCCTGGTTGCCGGTTGGAATCACTTTGGTCTGTTTGAATTTAAGACTTTAAAACGTGCGATTTGAGAAAAAAAAAGTTAAGAATTTGGTAAAATTACGGTTTAGTCTTTAAAATCGTGTGTTTTTTAAAACTCATGCAGTTGTCTGCGATTTGAAAACACATATATTTCTATATTTTAAATCGCAATTTTTTAAAAACGCATTCTATTACGATATTTTTTGTAATTTGGTTTAAAATTGCAATTCTGATCTACAAAATCCCAGAATCCCAGTGTGAAACGCACTCTAAACCTACATGGGCTACCTTTTGTTGCTTGTTTTGCATGATCATGCTGACTAATATCATCTGTCGCTGTGGTTGAAGGCACTTTTCTAAGTTATAATCTTTCAGAAATTTCTTTTCTCAAATTTCATTTTCAATTTCGATCTAGAAGGAAATCCTATCATCTTTGCACTTAAAAAGTAATTTCTCAGAACCCATTCGTCAAAAATTAACAAGTGAAGCCATGAAATCTATTTTGAGTAGTTTGCTTGGGAAATGCTTATTGGCTACCTTTATAGTTGAATCTCACAAGAAGAGTCTTGGCTTCAGGCTTGGTTGATTTGACCTGATTTTCTTTTCTTAGATAACGAAATTGAGTTTTTTTTTTTCTTTTTTAAATATATATCCGGGAAAAGGGAAGGGATTAAGGCAGGTCTTTCCCACTCTTGAATCTAACCTAAGAAAGAAAATGAAGAGAGGTGAGAATACTTCCATAATAAGGATGAAAAGCAGTTCATTTGACAACAGCATTTGCATGGAGATTAGCTCTCCTAGTAAATTGAGTTGATATGTGATACAGACATGGTTATATTGCAAGACTTGGAAATCGGCATCCTAGAAGCATGTATTCATGTATTCCATGATTCGAGCTTGATATAGATGACTGACTTTTGATGTTCCAACATGCAAAATAGTCTAACTTCAAGCAGCTTGTCTGGTGTTATCATTGTGATCCTGATAATGGCACTGGTTTCATAGTTTTAGTTATGGTGGGGAAAGGAAGGAGGGTGCTGGAATTTCTTGCATGGCAAAAGACTAGTCCCGGAGAAGCCGAGAGAGGAAAACTTCGGAACAGAATGCAAGCACCATTAACTTTACACTCTTCAACTCTTAGTTATAGATCAGCAATAAGAGACTACATTGATCTTTGTCAACATTCTATGAATCTGTTTATTTGATTGTCCAGGGCAATCAGTAAGATCTTCCATTCTGATTTCTCAGATCATAATTTACAAGGTATATTTCCAAGACCTCTGAAAGAGAGAGGAAAGTTGTATACTATAACCCTTTACAAACGACTAATCAAGGGCAATCTGCACCAAGCTCTGTAGAATTCCATATACAAACATCCAAGTTGATATGCCCAGACCTACTAAGGAAACAAAATGGAATCAGAAGAAAATCCATTGGGGGAAAACCTTCCACCCGTCCTGGAAAAGTCTCTGTCACTGATTTTAATCTCAAAGAGCTGGTTCCTCTTCCTGATACAAGATCATACAAGAACCTTCCCTTTGATGATGAGCTTGGTCCAATACAAGTTATCATGACAGTGTTCCCAATACTTTCAACACCCTTGTTCAGGAGAAAAAGAACACCATCCTCCTCTGCTTGAAGAACAAGGAACTGTTCATTCATCCCTAAGAAGACAGCCAATGGGCTATTATACCTGAAGCGCCTTCCAGAATCCCAATGTTTACTGCTGAAGTGTAGTGACAACTGATCAGATGAGCCAACAAAGTTGCAGTCTAGAAGTGGGCATGAACATGGGGCATAGGTGCAAGTTTCTTCATGGTCATTATTCATGTAATCCACTGTTTCATTGCAACCGTACTCTTTGTTCCGGCATGGCATTCTGACTGAATCAACAACCACCTCAATGTCCCCACAGACAATATTTTCACTCCTAATAAGAATTGGCATCTCTTCCTGTAGAATCATATCAACCAAGCCCGTCCTTAAAATTATTTAATAATAAAATGAATGAATACACTTTTATGCAGTTAGGGTCAAACTCCTTAATAAATCTTTCATTTCTATTATATATAACGTAATAGGGAAAGACTTTCTCAAGCAAAGAAAACACTGGTATCAGAAGAGTCTAATATGAATTTATGGTCCGATTCAGGAAAATGAATTTAAAACAATAAATCTATCTGCTGGATGGTGTATCTCAAGACACTAACAATGCCAATTTCTACTTCCTGATAAACAGCCTATATGAACAATACTTTCTTTTATCTTCAATTTTTTGTTGGGTGAGCAATACATTGAGATATCCTAATTTCTTTTCATCAGAAGTACTATGATTATACGATCCCCATCGTTTAAGAGGAAAAAAACAGATAATATTTTGAGACACTCTTAATTATTATTCTCCATTCTGCAACAGATGCGGCCATAGTGTACTGGTGAAAACAGTGATCTCCCAATTGTTAAGCAGAAGAGGATGTTTACTGTAATTTTAGTCATAAAACCTTCTAGGATGTAAACAGATATTTAATATCCAGACCATATATATACTTCAGAAAACCAATAAGATAATCCATTAATACAAAGTTTTAGTACATTATGTATATTGACCAAACTGTTGTGTACATTTTATCATTCTAGTGTATAATTTCAATTAGATCTGATTTCTTTTCTTCTCTTTTTACCGGTTGTTTTATGCATTATACGTGTATCATAGTATATCAACCAATATCATGTCCTACATAACCATCAAATTGTATTTACGCAATTACGCCCGTCTACAGTTACACTATGATCAAAGATAATGCTCCGCTGGCAACACCCATTAATGCCATGAGTCTTGTCACAGCATATAAACAAGAGAGGTGATGTCAAGGATTCATCTCTAACTTTATGTTCTCCTAGATTGATTAAAACATATGAAACTATACATATCACAACCCCTCCCCACTGTCATGTGACTTTGTTGTTAAGAGGAAAGAGGCGCCAAGAAGCAAATTTAAAAAAGAAAAACAAAGAGAAAGAGTCAGAGAGTTGACAACCTCATCCATAGTAATCTCCCCGTTCATTTGTTCTTTGTCAGCCTATGAAATAGAGAAGCACAACAACACACACTGTCAAATATTTTTCCTTATAAGGAGGGTGATCCTTTAATAGGTTATACAGTTATTAGGTGAATGGACCTTAGATGTGTGTCACTTGTACCCAGCCTAAGTTGTGCAGAAAAAGAAACATTTTTGTCATGCAATAATATTCTTTCCAATATCAAGGCAAACAGGTCAAGCTCAAGACAAAACTAAGCCTACGGCTGAACAACACATCTTGGCTAGACATAAGAGGGACAGAGCCAGGATTTCAACTTTGGATTGCAAAAAGAATAATAATAATAAAAGATATTAAAAAGAAAAAGTGATAATATTATAATAAGTTGCAAACTCAACATTAAAATTTTTATTTATATACTGCACTTAAAGGGGCAAAGATAGAGTGTAAAATGCTCTTCTTGTGGTCCATCATTGAGAAAATGGCAACCAAGTCATTGCAGACCATATTTTTCCCTCCAAATCTGCTGACATTCCATTAAAAATATACAAGGCTATTTGGTTGCCATATGAAAAGGATGGACAAAAAAATTTTGTTTTTACAAAAATTATTGGTTAAATAAAATAAAATAAAAAATCGTTTTACATAATTTTGCCATTCTTCTCCTCTCCCAATAAGTAAAGGTGGGAGGTGAAATCACTCGTTCAATCTCATATGGATGCATGAGTTATATTACCTATGAAAAAAAAAAACAAAATATAAAATAAAGGCTTGTATGGCAAACTTTGCAAATACTTTTTGCTTTTAAAACGCTAAAATACATTTTTCAAACAATGTTATCCAAACGAGTAATGAGATGTAGCTCCCACCACTAACACTCTTTTCAACACAAAATACTTTTTAGAAAACAAAACGCGAAACACAAAAACACTTTTTAGAAAACTTCCCTTTACTTATCAAAAAAAAAAAAAAAAAAAAACGAAAAACTTCCCTCACCTTCACATAAGAGTATTTTGAAAACACATACTTTTCAGATGTGGACGCTGGCCTTGTTATATAATAATAATAATTAACTTCTTTTTTTAAAAAAAGTAGAGACTGTATGGCGACTGCCACCTGTGGAGGCCAGCCTCCAGTTTATTATTATTATTACTATTATGCTTTTTTTGTCTTGTTTCTTTTACATTTTGAAAAAATATATCAAAACACCTTCCAATTTTTTGCTTTTTAGAAACACTTTTTAGTTTTCCAAACGAATTTTTAAATGTGGCTCCTATAGGCAACACCATTTAGATGTGGTCCACAAAGGCAACATTTTTTAATTTTCACTTTTTCAAAAATACTTTTCAAAACACAAAACAAAATATAAAAGAAAGGCCCGTAAGGCAAACTTTGCAAATACTTTTTGCTTTTTAAACGCTAAAAAACATTTTTCAAACAATGTTATCCAAACGAGTGACAAGATGTAACTCCCACCACTAACACTCTTTTCAACACAAAACACAAAATACTTATTAGAAAACAAAACGCAAAACACAAAAACACCTTTAGAAAATTTTCCTCACCTTCACATAAGAATTTTTTGAAAACACATACTCACTTTTTCAGATGTGGACGCTGTATGGCGACTGCCACCTGTAGAGGCCAGCCTCCAGTTTATTATTATTATTACTATTATGCTTTTTTTGTTTCGTTTCTTTTACATTTTGAAAAAACGAATCAAAACACCTTCCAATTTTTTGCTTTTTAGAAACACTTTTTAGTTTTCCAAACGAATTTTTAAATGTGGCTCCTACAGGCAGCAACACTTTTTCAGATGTGGTCCACAAAGGCAACACTTTTTAATTTTCACTTTTTCAAAAAAACTTTTCAAAACACAACAAAATTGCTTTTCGAAACTTTACCAAACAAGCCCAAAATTATTCTCAAGAATCTCAATGTCGTGAATACCTGTTTCCCCTCCTGTTCAAAAACAGGACCAAGCTTAACCGTGATGCTTATGCTGTCTACTGATTGGACATCCAGTTGATCTCTGCACTCTGAGGACTCCATACCAAGGCACCTCTCCTTGCATATCACCTGCACAAAAGCAGCTAGCTTGATAAATGCATACGTACTTATACCAAATTGCAAATTTGAATGTACCTGTCCTAAACCATAGCCGCCAAGTTCTTTTTCTCGTCTTTCTCTCTCAGTAATCTCCTCCTCACCCCATGAAGACAAGCATGGAACAACTGCACTGGACAAAGGAGCACATCCCTCAATGGAGATGCTCTCATAGTAAAAGAGCTGAAAAGAAATATAAGTTCTGTGAAATCAATAATATATTTGAATAGTTTAAGATAAAGTCATCACAGCTTACTTATAAGAATCTATTTACCTGGAGAAACAACAGACAACCACCAACTGCCCGTTGCTTCCCTTGATGAAAGCGAGATACTTCTCGAACAAGCCGGTCAAGTAAGAATTTCCCCCAGTTGTACTGATGGACTACATCCATATTTGTCAAAAAGTGGAGGAACGATGGGCTAACATCCAGCCTTGCTGTTGGGGACAGCAGAGTGCCTAATGCATAGAGGACAAACGATCTCTTAAAATCCTCTCCTGCTTCTGGAGCTGCCAACCGCTCCTCTAAAAATCGCACTGAAATCCCATGATTTGTAGCATTGTAACTATGGCGCAAGTCTGCAATAAAATCATCTGGCCCTGAGTTCACTACATCCTTTCCACTAGCTGCTAATCCCATCACAAGCTCCACATCTTTTGGGCATAAAGGAACCCTCTCACCACAAATCTCCAAGCTACATCTTGTAGTGTTGAACCTCTCCAATAGCCAAAGGCACAAACTGCGGCGGAGTGTTCTACATCTAAGGCCAAGGAGGCTTCCAAATCCCATGCTCTTCACCACAGCCTTCTGTTCAGGTGTGAGACGCTGTAACACATTGAATAAGCGTCCAGGAGAGCATCTTGTTACAAGTTTACTCTGCATTGTAGAAGCTGTAAAATTCACCAGATGCAAACTCAGAAAAAAAAAAAAAAAAAAATCACCGAGAAATCTGCATTACCTGTTTCCTTGGCTTGGGGCTACGGGCAGGAGATGTACTCAAGTACTTATCCCACACTTCACGAGCACGCTTAGTGTATTTTGCTTTCTCCTCTAGGCTCATAGACTTCCAAGCATCCGATGCAGCCTTTGTGGCCTGAAATGGAAAAAGGCATTACATCCAATCATTTCTTTAAATATAGATACAAATAAAATGCATTGCTACTCAATTTAAAAGTCAATCAAGAGGCTCACAGCTTTAAGGCCAGGGGACTCAGGATGGGAAGCACTATACTCCTTGATAAACTCCCGGCTATAATATTAATTTAGAGATTAGGTTGTTGGAAATAATAACCCAAACACGTATTTGCTTAGAAAAAGTAGATCTTACTTCAAGGAAAAGCATTACCTAAAGTACACCCATGAGCATGCAGGACGAGGAGTGGCAACTTGCTTCTTTTTCTTCTTTTTCCTCTTTTCTTCTGAGACAATCTGATCATCGGCCTTTCGCTTGACTTTTGTAATATCTCCTTTATTAGGTACCTAGAAGTTTGGGTCAAACAAAATAATGTAGGTTAATTACTAACAAAATAAAATCCTATAAGGAAATTTTTTTATCCAAAAAACTTAGCAAATAGAATAGAATTTATTAGTACTAGATAAGATATCTTAAGAACAAAACTCCAGAGGCACCTTGAAGTTCATAGCTCTCGATGGTAAATAGCAAGATATAACTAATTTCTCACGAATGACTGCTTATCTTGGTCATACCTTAAGCAGCTTTGAGTGATGGGTGATGTTCAAAAAGATACTACGACATTTTTCTGTGTTTGATGCAGAATTTAGAGAATACTCAAAGTGATGTTTATGAAGAATTGGCGTCATTTCTGGCTAGGGCAGCTTGCAAATTCTTTTGGTAATTTGTGGAGCAGAGGAGGCCTTTTGTAATATGCAACTTCTAGAAAGAATATCACCTTGTTTATCTAATAGGATACTTAGCCTGTAAATACTTCACCATGAAACAACCTGGTTTGGCTCGCTTAAAGAAGTACTTCAACATGAAAGTTACCTCTGTAGCTTATCGTTTTGAGGTGATGATGGATGAATGAAATAAAGTATTTCAGCCTCTTATGGTTTATTGGTGGGGTGTGATGCCATAATTTGGGTATGGGTGTGGTTGTGATGCTCAAGAACCATAGGTGTGGCACTTAGTTGTTTTTCCTAAGTTTATTTCATCTATTTTCTTCTCTTCAAGTTCCAAAGAACTATTATTACCATAATTCTGCCACAAACCTAATAAATTCAGCAAGAATCCATTGCTTCATAGAGTTTGTAGCGCTGGAATATAAGATTTGAATCAGATCTATTACTATTGACTAAACCAGCCCCAAAATCATTAAATCCTTAGTTATTAGGTGTTGACCAAGTAAGATCCTGCATCAGATTTGGCTCCAGAGCTCTTTCTCCTACATCAGTATCACAGACGAGAGAGCTTACATAATGTCCAGGGCAGTTTTATCAATGTTATCTTAGGTGCACTTTAAAGTACTAACAGCAACATGCCTTATCTGGGTCAATTGAGTATGCATTTTTCAATAGTATCTCTACTATCAAAATGACATTCAGAGATTATATGGAGGGTTCCAAGTAAAATTCAGAATTGTAGCAGAAGTGACAAGAAAACAAGTACAAAAATCTTATATCACGATGGGCAATCTCTAATGATAGAAACAACTATCACAAATTATTGTGATACATACATAGATATATAAAGGAATGATAACTTCCTCACTTCTACTTGAAGGTTAGCATTATCCGCAATTTTCATGAGACAAAATATCCCCGATAGGTTTCAGTTCATAACTGCTTTAAATGGGAAGGTGATAATTCTGCATATCTTTCTTCCAAAACTCTCAGCCTTGCACCCATTGTCTGCTATATCCTTGACCTAATCGCCAGGTCACTCCAGAGCCAAAGAAGGAAGAAAGCCTAAGGAAACAATGAAGGCTGAGGAAGTAAAGGCATACTTTTTTAATGAAAAATGACTCAAAAACAAAGCAAGAGCATTGGACTACTGACAACAACAACAACAACAGCAACAAAATAAAAAATAATAATAAAAAGAAAAATAAAAAGGTAATTGCTACAGAACACTAGGAAAGGCTAATAAGTAGCACAAGCATCAAGTCACAGATTAGAGATCACGCAGTTTAATACTGTTTTAAGGGGTCCCCATGAAACCATAAATGGTACCTCATGCCACCTCTTCTTAATTAATAGGCAATCGACAAACAACCAACTCTTGTATTTCAAGGTTATAATTCCTGCTTTTCTAAAAACTTATGTGACAGAAGTTCATTCTTTTTTTCTCTTTTATTGTTAAGTTATAAACACAACCAGCAAATCTTAAACCCATGTTTCACCCTCCACCCCACTCTTATCGGGGGAGGAAGTGCCTACATGAGCTAGAATTCTTTTGCTTGGCAGAAGTTGAATAGGTATCATGCTTATCTTTCTTTGATAAGTTCAATTGATACACCATAGTCCAGTAGTTGACCAATATAGACACCATCCTTTTGTAACTATTAATCTATCAGTTCTTTTCTTGTGAAGCATGATTCGAAAAGCTCCAACAAAACCTTTCCAACCTAGACAAGTCTCAGGAGCCATTACCTCATAGAATAAGGAAATTTTACCAAAACCAGTCAACCCATGCTTAGCTCACCTATTCTGATGCTTTCCAACAAGGTGCACCATTATTCTCCAAGCAGCCGCTTATGTTCTTTATTCAATTTAGTGTCTTCCTGGGCGGTTTACCAGATTCATGATCGTGCTTTTAGCAGAGCACCTCATGCTATTCACAGTTGTACCTCGTTTTTTTAGAAGGACATCATCTTGTGTTCTCAAAGTAACTAACTTTAGTCTTTCATGGATACAATTCCTTACCAAGTAAAATATATGTACGTTAATGTATATATTAAATAAAAGCATGCCATTCAAGTGGTACATAAAGCTGTTTTCAGTGACAATGAACTGCTTAAAAACAGCCATGCTTTTTCCGGGTGGTACCTATGCTATTCAACATTGTACACTACAATAAATTCAAGCATCTCCTACTTCTCTTTAACAGAAATCTCATGCCTTCCAAAATAGTATCATAAATCGACTGAAATTCAAGCATTAAACCATTCAAGCACATGCACAGAGCCTAACCAAATCAAATATGAAAAGCACTATGGGGTTGTACCTCATGCTGTCACGCATTGTACCTTCACAGTTATATTTATATCTAACTGAATTTAACATAATTGGAAGCTATTATTGCGAAAGCAACAGAAATAAAAATAGTATAGGGTTTGAGAAGCAAAACCATTTCGCTGAGAATGACGCCTGCAGCTGTAGCAAAATTAGGGTTAGGGTTTCTGAAAGGGCCTCGGATTCCGTGAATCTCAATGGGAATCGACTCCGATTGAAGTCGAAGTAGATGAAAGAAAATGGATTTTGCTATTGAGTCTCATCTTCATCCTCTTTCTCGTCTCTGCAGTCTGCAGGGTCGCAGTGTTGCGCGCTGTGTTGCGTTGTACTTTCTAATTTTGTGAAAAAAATTAAAATTAAAAAAAAAATGTTGTTTTTTAGTAAAATAAATTATTTCCTTTTAGGGCTTTTAGGTGTGCAATTTTTTTTATTATATTCTACTATTATATTATATTTAAAATTACAAATACTAAGATAACTTGTTTTTTTAAGTTATGTTTGGATGGTTTAAAAAATCTGAGAAAAAATTGAATAAAATTTAAGTAGAATTTAAATTTTAAAAAATAATTCAAATATATTTTTGAAAAATAATAAAATATAATAATAATAAAAAATTGTTACCAAAGCATGCCGCGATGCTAGGGTCACATGAAAAAAATGTAAAATGTATAATTAAAATTCATTTATAAAACATCTGAGCTCATCTTTTATTAAATTTGAATATCTGAATTGGCTTTTTTTTCAAAGGCCAAATTAGGGGTTTATTTATTTTTTTTGGTGTGGGAGGGGCCAAAACTCAAAGGATACGAATCGTGGACCAGAAATTAACTCTGGGGCCCTTCATACAAAAATGCTTTTTTTAGAAGATGTTTTTTTTTTTTTTGGGTTTTGTTTAAAAGACTTCATAAGAAATTAGTTTTGGAGGACTAAAAATTTAGAGAATTTTTTTTTAAAAAAAAAAAACAAATAAATAAATAATGTTATTCTTCACACTTATGTATCATATTCATGTAAGGGTTGACGTGACATATTTTTAGTAATTTTTTTTTTTTAGTACCTAACATGAAAAGCAACTTGAAATGAATATGATAAATAGATTTGAAAAATACATTACTCTTTAAACAAAAAAAAAATTGGGGCATGCCTATATGTCTGCCCTTGCTTTTCTGACCTCATTTATAAAACATCTTAGAACATCTAGGAAGATGGTTGTATTTGTTTTTCTTGGATCTAAAGCGTTTTGAAAAGGCTATTATGTTTTTCATTTTTATTATTATTTTTTTTTTTTTGAGGAAGAAAGGTTGTTATGTTTAGAACTTTTACACGGATTGAGGCTCCTTAATAATATTTTAACATGCATATTATGTTAAACCTTAACTATTGTTCTAAGTATAATAACATTAATTTTCTTTTTATTTTTAAAAGAACTTGATCGCATCAAGGGCTACAAATGAGCTGAACTATTCATACATAGCTCGAGTTCGACTTGAATTTGGTTTGTGAACAAAAATTTAACTTCGTTTATTAATCAAGTCAAACTCGTGTAATTTTAATTTTATTATTTTTTATAATATCATTTTAACGTTGTAAAATGATTGATTGAATTATCATGATTGTGAGCCTTAAAAAAGGCTGATCTAAGTAGGTGATAAGCTAGAGTTCACCTCATATTTAAAACAAAATTAAACGGAACAAGCTTAAACATTCAATTAACTTGACTCTACTCAATTAGATTATAGATCTAATTGCATACTTTCGTTCTACATGATCTTACCGGGCAGTCATGTTCCTTACAATAAAATATTCTAAAGAAAAAAAAATTACAAATACATACAAGCAATAAAACAGGGTAAAAACCTGTAATCAAGAAGAAATAAACTTTTTGCACAGCTTTAGATAACCAAATTTTTACTGAGAGGTAACTAAATATTTTTAAGAACTGGAAAAACACGCAGAATTGCGCTGGATGCAGACATCCAACTTGAACTGGCCACTTGAACCAAAAAAATCAGAAGGAATTAGCAGGAACCCTGTTGCTGTTGAAGGAGGCTTATCCACGCAATGTTGACGGTTCTTTGTGAAAGATCGTAATTGGAGAGAGCTTCCGGGGATTTGGGCCAGAAGGGTGTAGGGGAACCCTCCTGTTGATGAGCAGGGGCCAATACAATAAACTCTCACTAAATTCCCAAGAATTTCGACACTATTGTTGAGGACAAATAGAACACCATCATTCTGTTCTTTAAGGACAATAAATTTGTCGCTAACTTTTAAGGTAACAGAGAACACAGAACCGTAAATGAAGCAGGTTGCAGAAATTGGATGTTTCCTGCTATAGTGCATGTATAATTGCTTGGATGAGGCGACAAAGTTGCAATCTGAAAGGGGGCATGAACAAGGTGCATAGATGCATGTCTTCTCATGGTCACTTTTCTTACTGTAACTAACTGCTTCTTTGCACCCATACTTGGCGTTTGAGCATGAAATTTTGACTGATTCTAGAACCTTCTCAATGGATCGGCAACGATTATATCCAATAGGCCAAAAGCAGGAGGGACATTTATTCCTAAGTTTGATGCAGCAGGAAGAGCAAGCTATATGCCCATTCTCACACTGAATTGCCACGCAAGCAGACAGAAAGTTATCAGACTGGATTTAATAATATATATGCATTCTGTGAATGATAGACTAGGAAGGGATTGCAACATGGATAGTTGAAGATATGCATATTCTGAAAGCAGCAAAATGGCAGCATTCTTAGGTAATTGCTCAAATCACAAAACATCAAAGATTACCTATTCTGGATCGTTATTGAGGTAACCAATAGCACAAATCTCTTGATCAATTTTAAAATGCCATAACAACTTCACATTGTAGTGCTTACCTGTTAACACAGTTTCAGGCTCAATGTGTCTGTATCTGCACCATGACTAATACTTCAACAAGATTCATTAATAATTGAATCTATGTCCATGAATACTTTAGGCGTTATCAGGACAGGACTACCTTTTTTTGAACTAAATGACTACTTAAACACTGTAGAAAGAGAGAAGAACGATAAAAGAAAACCGTGTAAAACAAATAGGAGTGTACAATTATATCTTTCCACACCAAAACTATTTATGATATGTTTGACTTTGTTTCTGTTTCTGTTTTGTTTTCTTAAAATAAATATATTAAAAAATAACTCAAAAATAGTTTTCACCTTTATATCACATTAAAATACTTTTTCAAAACAAAAACAAAAAACACCCCTCAAAACAGATTAATAAACATACCCCTTATCTTGATGCTTCCATGAAATTAAGCTGTCAAAAGGATCAAGCAAGCCAGTCCAGCAAGGAGATGAACTTCAAGCTCAACTTTCATGCTTCCAAGCCAAAAACTTGAAGGAAGCACAATGAAAACACTCCCCTCTTGATGCATCTAGTGCAAGGTCTTTGACTTAAAAAGTTTCTTTAATTTTGGCAAGTGATTACACTCAAATTGATATGCAATTGAATCTTTTATTCCCTTTCTTTTGGGAAAAATGAAAGTGGGATTCATTCAAAAGGTCAAGGCACATGACAATAAACGCAAATCATAAGGAAAGAAGAGAGTACACCAATAAGTTTCCTGCATAAGGTCCCTGCAGCCACTCAGCAATAAAACACTGACTAAAGTGTCTCAAATATTCAAGAATTCAAAGAGACATAAAATGCTGGCTCACAAGCAAATCTATGTAAATTTAGCAAATCAAGATATGCACGTAGCAACCACATTGTCAATACTGAAATCTCTTTCACTGGTGAAGTGGAACACCTGCCACCTCACCATTGAACGATTCTCACTGGTTTCCTAAATGAAGATAAAAGCCATATTGTATATAACTTCCTTAAATGGTATATGATAAAAAAAAAAAAAAAAAAAAAAAAGAGTGTAAATTGAATCATTTATAATTAATATTCTAACAGACCTCGCTTATAAAAAAAAAGTATATATGTATTCTCTTTTGATAAAGTTTTTTTAACCTTCTAATGAACCAGAAAAATATGAATGTACAAATGTGGAATAAGTAGGCTCGTGTTTTTTTTAATAGGTAAGATAAGTTAACATTAAATAAAAAATAAGAGATATCGACGGAGGAGGTAGGGCCTAACAAACACCCCAGTATAGTTGACACGGTGCAATAGGAAAGCATAACAAAATTGGTGATGGGCCAAAAAATTGACCCAACCCAATAGCTCCTTGGCTCACGGGCCAAGAAAGGGACTATTGCAGATGGCGGGAAGATGGGCTGCTTGGTGAGATGCCTGCAGTGGCAACATGGAGACCTGAAAGCCTCAAGAAGGAAGGTAGCACTGAAAAGGACATGGCAGAAGCCATTGAAAAGGGGAACCACTCCGATGTCCAGTGAGATGGGTGTCTTTGGGATAAGTGGTGATTTATCATATTATCAAAACAAAGGTTCTAAGTCCGGAACTAATTCCAGTTAATGAGGGGGAGTTTTAACTCGCATGTGAGGGGGTGTGTTAAAATATAAATAATTAAAATTAACATGTTCTATCGGCTTGAGTTTTTGGGATAAGTAGCAATTTATGAAGGTTTTAACTCAATAAAAAAAACAAAAAAATCGCCAACCCTTACTAAGGGAGTAACATTTCCTAACTCCACAATTATGTAGCATGAAAGTACATTCAATTTGTATTCTCTATTTTGCTGATCCTCTAAAGTTAAATATCATAACGAGTCTTTTCATCTAATTTCCTAGGAGAGCATCATAATTAGTTGCAAGCAAGTGAATATTGTCTTATACGGAGGGGTTACTTAAATGTGTAATAAGACCCAGCTCTCTGTCGCAAAGCTTTAGCCGAGAACCTCCCTCTCTTACCGTTCCTTGTGTTCCTTCTCCTGTATCCTAGCTCCTCCTCATATACTCCTAGTCATTCACTCTGTTGCTAGTCTCCCACACTCCGTTGCCCATCCCTCTTCCTTCTTCCCTTCCCCGCTATGGCCTACCCCACACCTGAAATTGACCTCCTAATCAAGAGAACTGAAGCTCTCAACTAGCATGACAACCCCCCAGATCTCCAACCAGTCAGCCCAGACTCCCTCACAAACTCCAATCTCGCCCTTGTTGGCTGTGTTGTTTCCCTTAAACCCATATCCAAGTCCTTAAAGCAACTTCTCGATTTAAGTCATAAATGACATTTAATATCTTTCTAACAAAGACCGTATCTTAACAACTTTTTGACCTGGTTACATAATGTTACAGAGACCATGTAATTCAGAACTTCCATTAAATTTATGAGAGCATATAATTATGAGCCTCTCAAGTTCACAATGTCTCATTTAATCTATTCTACAAACTCATCACAAGTCAGAAGTAAAACCTCTTAACCTCTCTCTCTCTCTTTTTCCCACCATGTAACAAAGCTCCTTGCATCAACTACTCGAAGTAAGCCAGACAACCTTCTCTTGAACCCTTATTTCTACGATCAACCTCTACAATGCCCCATATTCGACAAAACATAAGCTAGTATCTCTTACAAAACACTATCTTTAAACAAACAACAAAAAGGGTCATTAACCAGTGCTCTGGGAGGGGTGGCTTAGATATGGTCCTACCCTTCACTAACTTTTTTCATGAAGCGGCCGCCGGCAGCTCTTGAGACTCGAAAACGCACAGTGGCGCTTGGCAACCCGACATTACAACAAAATATAACTACAATGACAACCAAAACCCAAAATTCAAATCCAAGAAACCAAATGGAATTCTCGAACCCCAGATACAAAATTCAAGAAAACCAAATCGAATTTTCAATCATTATAACGCATACCAAACCAAAACACAATAAACCCGTGAATTTCCATCACATCCAACATAAAAACATCATGATTAAATCGTAAAACAAAAACAGAGAAAGAAGCTAAAGAAGTGGACGAAGAGAAGAGACCTGGAAGACGGGACTTGACAAGGGTTCGTAGCAAATGGAGCAATCGAGGACTTCTGGATCGGTAAGGGTCACGGAAATGGACCCGTCACGGCCCACTTGGGCGCCACCGTTGGATCTGGGTCCTACAGTCACAGTAGGGCCCGGATCTACTTCTACGTTGTCTTCTTCTTCATCATCAAAAAAACGTTCTTCTTCTTCTTCTTCTTCTTCGTCTTCTTCTTCCTCTTCTTCGTAATCGCTTTCTTCTTCTTCTTCTTCTTCGTAAGTTTCTTGCTCTCCATCTTCGCAGTGTTCTCCTTCTCGTTCTCGATAGTCTCTATCTCCGGCGTTGCTTTGCACAGCGATCCTCAGCCGCTTCGGCCCCCGGCTACTCGGGCCTTCCCCATCTTCGTCTCCACCCAGCGAAAACCTCGTCATCTCTTTGTCTCTCTTCGATACGGAGCTCCTACCCCCAAAAACACCCAAAACGAAAACGCTTTATTAACAACCATTTCAAAATAGAAAATAGCTTTAAAAATAGAAAACACTTCTTCAAATAAAAAATAAAAAAATAAAACACTTTTAAAAACAATGGCACGTACCAATATCATTTTATTTTATTTTATTTTAATTTTTTTGAATTTTTGCGCATAAAAGAGTTCGATTTAAAATCCTATCGGCACTATATATTCTTCGTTTTTTTTTTCTAAAAAAATTGATTTTTTGAGTTTGTAAAAGTGGTTGTTTCTAGGAGACGTTGTAAGTTTAAGATGTTCTTAAAGCTTTAAAAAACTATAATTAACAATTCTAAAGGATGCTGACATTAATAGATGTGATTCTAGTTTGATACAAATTTTGTTTTTATTTTTTCTACGGTTACCATTTTGGCATTGCAGAATTTATTATAGGTTAAAAAGAACATTAAAATGTTAAACCGGATGGAGGTGCTTTGAGGAAACAAATAGTTTTTTTTTTAAAAAAAGAAAAAAAAAAGTATATTTTTAAGTAAATTGTAATAAAACATTTGCTAAACCAGATGTAAATGCTCTTACCTAAAAGATACCAAAGAAAAACAAAGAAACAAAAGTTTTGTTTCACTGTCTTCTCAATCAATAGCTTTCCAAAAATGTTCTCAAAGAACTTTTTTGTTTTTAAAAAAAAAATAAAAAAAAAATTACAAAACATAATGATTTATGACATTTATAACCTCAAGATGATTAGATTAGTGTAACTTAGGACTCAAAAAGACCTGTCTAACTAAAACCTGCATTGTGATTGAACATTAAAGTTGAAGATACAATTTGTGAATGTTTTGGGAACAGAAATATGTGAGAATAACATTGGTTTTCTAGTTCCATTAGAGACCGATTGGAATAAAACCTAGAAATAGGTCGTAGTCCACTTCCTTTCCAGTAAGCTCCCAATGGTGGAAGGTACCATTGTCAGAAAGGTCAGGATAGTCTCAGGATCAAAGTACGAATAGGACTAATGCCCCAAAAAGCCATCCAATACACCGTTCTGTTATCCCAAAAGGCACCCTGAGAACTTCAAAAGAATAATTAAACAAGCCTAGGTTACGTATAAAAGATACCTTGAGCACTAAAACAAAGTATAAGGAATCACTAAGCAAGCCTAAAATAACAATAACCAGTCGGCTTTGAGAGATGAACATTACAAGTTAAAAAGTTCAAAATATATCTCATACAGGAGTAGGTGCTTGCTTCTCTTGTTCACTGCCTCTCTCCCCATCACCTCCTTGAGCCGCTCCATATCCATTCTGTAAAATCTTATGCTCTGAAGGCAGATTCTTCTTTGCTTTCCTACTACCCTCAACTTTCCATAGATCCCATACCCGAGTCTTGGGTGGAGGTGTTGCATCTCCAATGGGTGCAACTAATCCCGGCTTGCCATCGTCAATAACCACATCAACCAGTCCATATTCCTTAGCTTCCCAAGGATTCATGAAATTATCACGGTCTGTGTCCACTTCAATCTGCAATTAACAACACAAAAGAAGAAGAAGAAAGAAAAGTCATATAAAATGCAAAGAGGTAGTTGGACATCAATAGAAATGTAAAAACAAGGGAATATGATTTGATGCACAACCTGCTCTAAAGGCTTCCCTGTAATTCTTGACAGTATTTTGTTCAGCTTAATCTTGTGATATACCATTTCTCTGATTCGTATACCCATATCTGTTGCCTGCAATCACATGTGACCACTAAGTGAGATAGAACAAAGAGTTTTTCCTTTTGACCACAAATGGAAGGATCAGCCTCAAAACATATTGTGTCCTTTCTACAGAAACATTTAACCATATCAAGCCGAAATAACTTTTGAGTGTCATAATAAGTTTAGAATGTGTTTACGCAGAGCAATAAAAAACAGATAACCAAATTGTGACCAGAATATTTATGACTTGTTCTATCAAGCAAAAATTTATCTGCTAAGGCTCATTCTTGTGCTATGAAAATCATCACTCGGCTAAACTTTCCTTACTAATAGCTAACTATATTAGTGGGAATTGTTATTTTTGTTTTTGTTTTTTTAAGAAAAGCCCTTTTGAATACATTGTCTATCATGACTGAAGAAAGTTAAACTTTGCACTCATATATGGAACAACCAGTCATCAGCCCTCATACCTCATAGAAAAAATTTGGTGAACTCCTAAACAAAAAGCAAACGAAGAAACTTCTTCACAGCACACAGGTAAATGCACTCTAAATTGGAATGAACTCAGACTATGAAGGCTACCACAACCTGAAGATCCAACAATGTATTCAAGTTCTTCACTAAAAGAACTAAAGCCATTTGCTCCTCTCTGTTTTTCTACATAAGAACAGCCAAAAAAAAAAACACAAAAAAAAAAAAAGAAGGTCCAGACCTAATGTAATTTCGAGCATATGCCCAAGGAAGAAAAGGCAAAAAGGGCAACTTTTCAATTTAAAACAGTCTAAAACTCAGCAAAAGAAATAGAATTTTCTTCCCTCTTACAATATAAACTGTAATCTAATTGAGTGAGACAGCACGATTGTGCATGAAAAGTGTAACCATATTCAATTTTATACCAAACAGGGCAGGAGAAATCATCAAAACATCATGAGATTTAGAAAACGAGGATCGTTAAAAGAGATTGGAACTTGAACTAAATAAGACGAGGAAAAATACATATTTATAAATGAAAAAGATTTCACAAGCAAAAAAGTTCTGTAAGGTGGATGTTACAACTGCCTTCAGGGACCCATGCCTTAGATTCTAGCATACAACTAGACAACACACTCTTGGACCATGAACATGAAAATATCAAGGGCCTAAGGGTCAAAACGACAATGGCAGAAGAAAAGCATATGACGAGGATGTGATAGTTGTGCGTTCCTTTCATTAAAGGGTGGGTGGTGCTCGAAAGAGGTTTTGGGTTCTTTTGGAGTGGGTGTATGCAATCATATAAGGAGGGGATGAGAGAAATTTCGCAATTTTGTTCGTTTTGAAGTGGGGAATGGATCAAATATTAGTTTTTGGCATGATTGGTGGTGTGGGGATAGTTCCTTGAAGCAATGCTTTCCAGCTCTTTTTAGTATAGTAAGGAACAAAGATGCAATGGTGGCGGATAATTTGGTTGTTCATAATGGTGTAATTCAGTGGAATGTTCTCTTTACGCGACAAATCCAGGATTGGGAGATGGATATGGTCCTTTCTTTCTTCGATCGACTATACTCAATTTCGGCTCGACATGGAGAGGGTGACAAGTTAGTGTGGAATCCCTCTAAAAAAGATTTATTTGAGGTGAGATCCTTCTATGAACTTATTAGGAAAGATGGTCCATCTTTTCCCTGGAAGAATATTTGGCGCGTTAAGGCTCCAACAAGGGTGGCTTTCTTCGTATGGTCAACTGCTTTGGGTAAAATATTGACGCATGATAACTTGCGTAAGAGGGATGTTATAGTGATTGAGTGGTGTTGTTTATGTAAGAAGAGTGGGGAGTCTATTGATCACTTGTTGCTTCACTGTGAAGTTGTCCGGGATCTTTGGAGCTACATTCTTATTTTATTTGGGGTAGAGTGGGTTATGCCACGAACGGTGTTGGAGTTGTTGAAAAGTTGGGGGGCGGTGATTGGGTGTGGTCATGCTAAAGAGGCTTGGCGGTTAGCTCCTCTGTGCTTGTTGTGGTGTATTTGGAGGGAGCGGAATGCCCAGCTGTTTGAAGATGTAGAGGCATCTATGGTGGAGCTACGGAAGCGGTTACTCAATACGTTATATATTTGGATAGCGCCCCATCATAGTTTGAGTGTTTTTACTTATGTAGACTTTTTAAATTTATTCTCTGTTCGTCCTTTTTAGGGGTTCTCTTATATACTTCCCGTGTATAAGGGTTGCGCCCCTCTGCACGTTTTTTATAAATTGCAATTACTTATAAAAAAAAAAAATCAATGTCCTATATCAACCTGCTTCTCAAATCCAATATAAGATGAAGGCCAGGACATGACAGTTTGGTATTCAATCGCTTATCCTTGTATGCAATTTTTCTTTTTTTCTTTTTATAAGTAATCGAAATATTTAAAAAGCGAACTTGTATGCAAATTCAATGCCTTGACCTTGGACAAAACTAATTTCTTGGAATGGCCACTCACTCCTACTTATTAAAATGAAGAAAACGCGTATATTAGCCAAAAGGAGATTTTTTTTGACAGGAGAGAGAGGAGGGGGGTGGGGGGGAGAGAGAGAGAGAAGCGAGAAGCCAAAACTGGATAAATAGTACTAATATGTGCAACACCATCCTAATAAGAGTCATGTTTCGCTATCCATAATTGTATGAGTTATTCCCAAATATTCTTACCATAGCAACTCTAATAGTATGTTGAATAAAACAGAATTGTTTAGTAAATTATTTTAATTTGTAAATATCGGTATCACTCTCATCCTTTAATGTCAAATCCAGTTAACGGTTATATCCCCTATACCTAAGTTAACCAGCTATTATGCCAATATTAGTAATATATTGCGAGTCACTTTAAAAGGCAAACAATTAAACCAACATCAGGATCATGGCAAAGCACAAGAAAGCCAAGAACAAACATTAAGATTGGGAGTTTTAAGGGAAAGGGGAGGAGAGGAGAGGCAAGGGGCAGAGAAGAACAGAGGAGAAAGGATGTAGATCTTTTCTCTTGTTTGGGTGTGTAGAATAGAAAACTAAAAAGAGAAGAAACGATTTTATTCATTATTGTACCCTTTCTATGATGGTTAAAAAATTTGGAAGGATTAAAAGGTAGGCCAGATTTGGAAGGATTAAACTATGTCATCCCGTCCTAATCCTTCCAAACGAAATTATTCATTATTGTACCTTTAGGCAGATTTGGAAGGATTAAAAGGTAGGCCAAATTGGGGATGTCTTTCCCCTCAAAATTGTCTCCCAATAAAAGAATTATTTCCATTCCTTCCTTTTTTATCTCCTTTAATCCCAACACTCACCCCCCCCCCAAAAGAAAAAAAAAATGAAGGCATAAAGGATATAAGATTATTATCTTTCATAAATCAATACCCACAAAATTCAGACCAAGCACTTACTTTGCCCCCAGCAGTTCCAAGTGGTTGATGGATCATCACTCTCGCATTTGGCATGCAGAACCTCTTCCCTTTTGTACCAGAAGCAAGGATAAAGGCACCCATAGATGCAGCAAGCCCCAGGCAAACAGTTGAAACATCTGCCTTACACAATTTCATTGCATCATATATTCCCATTCCTACATGCATCAAATAAATGAAGTAAGAACAAGATAATCAGAAGTAGACCAAAGAGTTCTTTAGATTTACTGAACTCATTAAAGCTTTATAACTCAACTAAGTTTTCCGTTTAGCTCTATGTGTAGCCATCTCCATAGTTCTTTTTTCATTTTCATTTTTTCATTTTTTTTTTTCATTTTTTTTTTGGGGGGGGGGGGGTGATGTTTGCAACTCATCTAGTAAAGTGACTGTCATCCTGATAAAAACCTCCTTTCTCAGGAGTTGGGACTGGTTATTTGCTTAGGTAAACCTTCAGGCCCCATTCATTAGTTAACTAGTTGTCAAAGATGCCATCACAATCCAAGCGAAAACCCAATACAGAAAGGATCAACATTGTCCAAACTGTCCACTAGTAGGACATATGGATCCCATATCAAAGAAGAATTCATAGGCATAAATTCACTAAAAGAAGTTATGACGAACTTTATAAAGTAGAGTTCTCTTTCAAAGGCATAGTGACCTTTTCAATATCTGCAAAATGATTCACACAATCCCCTGCTAGTAGGACATATGCATCCCATATTGGAAAGCGTGCAATTTAATCCCATTTTTTTTACACATTAAAATAATTGATCTCTTGGGCCTTTAACAGAAACTGACTGGTATAACAACTTTGGACCATTTCTGATCAAACTCCTTTGACATTTTTCAACTCAAGTCCATGCTCCTTTCATACTTATTATGAGTTTTTTTAAAAAAATAATAATAATAATAATAAATTTTTATAAGTAATCAAAATATCATTAAAAGCGAAAAGCACAACCAGAGGACACAGAAAGTATACAAGAGAAACACCTAGCTAGAAGGAGAAAAAAGAACAAGAAAACCATAAAGCTAAGCACAAAAAGAGCTAAAAACAAAGCTGGCCAAACATTATGAGTTGTTCAGTATGAGTTTCCAAAAGCCCAGCAGAAATTAACTTCTAAAAGGGGCTCAACTCCATCCATGGGTCTTGTCCAACCCTGATCCTCATGAAAAACAAAACTTTCTCGCAAAATCACCACACCCACATACTTTATCATATATATGTATATAGTATACACACGACTCACCAACATGACGAAAAAACACTTGGTGCAATTCTTCAAGTCAAACGTTTAAAGATGAACAGGCCTACAAGGAGAAGTCAAGCCGAGCCATTGCATAATCTCCACTTATTGCCCAGCAACTAGGGTGTGATATCAACTTATCAAAAAAAAAACTAGGGTGTGATATCAGTTTCCTTTGTTCTGATCCAAGATGCCTTGGGGAATGCACATAAGTCCACATGTTTAAAATCATAGGGGTATCTTGTCCAAAAATTTCCCTTTCAATATAGGTAGGATAATATTTTGCTTTTTTTCTTTATGAGACCTGATCATCTAACAGTAATATTTGGTACATTGCAGAAATAAGCAGTTTGTACAACATCAAAAGACATCCTCTGACAAAACCATCACAGACCTATATCACCAATAACCTCTTAACTTTCACAACAATTTTTGGAGGAATTTTCAGCATCTTTTGAGTGACTTTGCAAAACCAATATATAGCTGTATGTTTGTTCAGGTCAATCAGAAGGCACAGAGATAGATAGAACTTAATGGACAAAGTATGGAAAACATATCATAATGGATTCAACCAGAAAATTGATCCTATTTGTCATTGAATCTTAGGTGTGGAAGTTGGATTTCATATAGCAAGGAAGAAAGGGACGTGGTATATCTGGAACGTATGAAACATTCTGTCCCATAGTAGATGTTCTACTTAAAAATTGCATCCCTCTGTCCCACAATAGATTTCCTACCTAAAAATTGCACGATTCTTAATGAAAAGGTAAAAATTGAGTGCTCCTTCTAAAATGTCCTTTATATCAAAGAGGGCACGACTTTTTAATATGAACCTTCTTTGCTCAAAAAACAAATAACTTTTAATAATAACTTTGTACACCACTATTCTTTCTAGGCAGTACTTTCGCCTGCCATACACTCCACCCATGAAACGATAAGTTCTCTTCTTTCTTTAATGCCCCATAGTACAAACTTTATTTAATGAATTCATTATCTATGGATGTCAACCATAGTTTGTCTTCACCTTCCCCACAAACATTAATCACATACAGTAAGTCTAGAAATGAAACCAAGGGCTCCAGCTCCCACTCTTGCAAAGCCCTCATAAACGTTGGAGATCAAGTAATATTCCATTTCAACCAATCCATATAACCTACCACCGTTGAGCTTCTATCAGCAGCAATGTGAAGCAATTCTTTTCTTCTTTTTTTTGATAAGTAGCAATGTGAAGCAATTCTGAATAGGCATCTTTTGACAGATTATCTCCACACCATAAGTCATGCCAAAACCAGGTCCGAGTATTGTCTCCTACCTCGTACAGAACAAACCCACCCCTAATATGCTTCCCAACTCCCATACCATAGAGCCCCCGATATCGATGAACACCATTGACCCCACCAAACACCATACTTCATATTTACAACCTACCTCCAAAGATGATCTCTATCCTTTACCATATCACCACAACCACTTCCCCAATAACACTTGGTTGAAACACAAAACAAGTATAACATACTCCAAAAGCTATTTGCTTCTTAACTAAACTTCACTCCCAATACATTAATAGTCAATTATTCCTTTGAAGTGCTTCCAATCTTTTTTCTTTCCCTCAACAAATCCTTTGAAGTGCATTCTTTAGTGACTAGGTGAGATTTCTTCGGGCATTATGTTTCAATGTTTGGCTGTCTGATAGAAGAATGACCACCATATCCAGCATACCCAACGCTCTTCACAAACATCTCATTTCTTTCACCACCTTCAGTATTAGCTCTAATACGTATAAAATATGAAGAGAATCGACAACAATAAACATTAAGGAAGAAACACGGAATCAACCATAGTGAATAAATACTCAAAAAATAAATAAATTTTCAGGCATACCAGCAGTGACAGAACCGCCAGGTGAATTAATAAACAATTTAATGTCTTTCTTTGGGTCTTCAGCATCCAGAAATAAAAGCTGGCTTATGATCAAATCTGCTGTCATGTCATCCACCTGCCCATCATTCAGGGGAAACAAATCTAAACACTCTTAGGGCAATCTTTTTCTTTTTCACTTTTTGGGGGATAGGGGAAGAGGAAGGGTCAGAAAAGGTAGGGGATTCAGTTTTCCAATACGAAAGATTATGATAGATCAACTTCTGAACTACAACACATGCACTAGAGTCATCCAACATTAACAGCTACCTCTATCTTAAGGAAAGTTTAATAGGTAACAGAATTCTCGAAATCAAACCTTACACTACCAACAGTTCACAGGAATGAACTGAAGCTAATAATCAACAGAACATCTTTCAGTCAGAAAATTCAACTTCAACTAAAAGCAAATGCAGCAAATTAAAAAACAATCTTAAAAACCCATGTCCCGAACCCAATGTTCAAGCCAATAACAGTCAGCTATCGTATAGAGGTATACCCATGACCACATCTAGAATCACTTCCCTACATCTCCAACAAAAGAAACATAACCCGAGAATCAACAATAAGTAAAACCCATCTCAGAATCCAACAACTAATCCAAAAAATAAAAACCCAACTTTCACGATTCTAGTGAGACAGAAAGAACGAGACCTGCGACCCCAAGAATATAATTCTCTGGCGGAGCAACGTGTTGGCGGTGTCTAGCTCCTCCAACCTGGGCCGCCATGGAGGTGAACTTGCAGAGTAATCTTGAGAAACGTCCCAGTTGCTCGATAAGGTCTGCTTCGAAGACGAGCCATCCAAAGCCTTAATTGTAGACACGGGTTTTCTTCTTATTCTTTTGCCACTACCACTACTATTACTAAGACCTGAAGTGTTCCTCTTAATGGCTACAATAGGGAACGGTGGGTGTAAAACGCCATGGTTGAGGCACAGAGACCCTGAAGGTGAGGCTGCACACGTCAAACCCATCTCCATGTTTCTCTGTTTCGCTGTCTGATTCGATGATTTTCTCACCCTTTCGTTTCGTCCTCTTGCGTGCTTTGCGTGCTTCCGTTGCTCAGAAATTGTTTGGCTGAGTTTGATACGACGTCGTTAAGGATGCTGCATTCAAAATAAAAAAAAAATAAAAAAAAAGCTTTTTATTTTGAGTAAAGGTCCGTTTGGGTTTGCGATTTCAAAAGGTGCGATTTAAAATAACGATTTTAAAATGTGCGATTTAAAAAAAGTGATTTTTAAAAACGCAGTTAAGCGTTTGGTAAAATCCCAGTTTAGCCTTTAAATTCGCGAATTTACCTTTAAAATTCTGCGTTTTAAAAAATACACAATCTTATCTGCGATTTGAAAAAGCAGATTTTCTGTGTTTTCAAATCGCAATTTTTAAAAACTTAGTTCTCAAACGATCTATGTTCTGCGATTTGGTTTAAAATCGCTCTTATTATCTACGAAATCGCAATCTCAAACGCACCCTAATTTGGGTAAGCCGCGAAAACAAGTGGAAGTCTTTTTATTAAAAAAATGAATAAAATTTAAAATTTAAAAAAAAAAAAAAAAAAAAAAGCTTTTTATTTTGAGTAATTTGGGTAAGCCGAGAACAAGTGAAAGTCTTTTTATTAAAAAATGAATAGTATTTTTAAAAAAGAAAGACAAATTCCTTGTACATGAAAAATATTCGAGAGAAAATAATCGTCCTAATGCTGAAAGTCTTTTTATAATTTTGTTTGTTTTATGTTAGAATTATAAGACTCTTTGTAAAGTTTTACCTAAATTTTAATTTTGAGTAACCAACATCTAATAATTGCAAAGTCTTCCAATGTTTTTCATTTTATCACATTTAATCTAAATTTTTACATCTTTATCACAAGGCCACAAAAAATAAATTATATGATAATATGGTAAGTATATGCATTTTAAGAATAGGTATAACATAGAATAGAAAAGCGTTAATAATAGAATTGACCTCATAATTTAGTATAAGAAAATACAATGTATATATATACATATATTTATTTTAAAAAAAATGATTTGAATAAACAATATCTTTTCATTCATTTAGTAACGTCCCAAAAAGTTAATTCTACTTCAAAAAGATGAATTACCCATGTAGAACGGATGGATTATAAAGAAGCTTATAGGTAATCAATTCTACATTAATGATTCCTTATTAAATGAAATTGAGATTTATAAACAATTTTAGAGAGCTCTACAACTTGACTAACATTTTAGGAGTAATAGGGCAGATGTGTTCTTTTTATAATGGAATAATTATACAAAGAGGACTAGAAAGCCCACTTGTATCATCTCAAATGTCATGTTAGTTTTCCTTATAGTATTACTCTTTAAGATATGCCCTCTGTATTTAGCCGCTTTGCACCTTACAAAAAGAATTGGGGGAAGGGGAAGGAGAAGGTGGAGTGCGGCAGCGGACCAGTTCTATTTTCTTTTTCTTTTTTCTTTTTAAGTAATTTTTACAGGATAAATTTTTTTTTTTTTTTTTTAATGAATAAGGTACATGATACAGTGTTATGAATGGAGATTAAGATGATCAATGCCTTGATAAATGGTCCAGTGGTATGAATAAATAATAAGAGGCAGACTTACTTTATACATTTAGTTCAATAATAATAGTAAAGGGACTAATACATTGGACAATTAAAGGGTCAGGAGGACACCAATTTGTCTCCATTCTAGCCAAAAGAGTCCTCAACATATGAGTCCCACGCCTACTTTACAAAGTACAAAGACATGGCAATCCAGTCTATCTAGTCATCAATCCTAAGAACCAAGTTTCGTTTCCAATGTTGCTTTTTCTCTGAAATGGAAAGAGAACAAGAAACTTAAGCTCAGTTTTTGTAGACATTGGTAATGCTGTTAGACTTCGACTCCCAGAGCTGGTGTGACCTTTACATGGCCATCATTTATAAAAGCTGCATGTGTCAAGTTTAGCTCCAAGAGACACATTCCCACTCTTTTGCCTCGATGTTCATTTCAATAAGCACTTCTTGACCATGGTCCATGGGCGAAAACCACATTATGTCAACAAAGGTTACAGAAGTTTGTTCCAAGGTGATCCGCTCAGTTCATACTAGATAGAGTTGACAGAGTTACCATCACTGCTTTCACTATCAGTGCTGCTACTATCGCTTCTGCTTCTACTCCCACTTTCACTCCCGCTACTGTCACTCCGACTGCTACTGCTGGCGCTTGAAGTCTGTTCCTCTCTCGCCTCAGCATTCACCTGAGCTCTAAGGGCTTCAGCAGCATTGGGGCCGTTATCTGTTTCATCATCACTGACGTCTACTTCAGCAATCTCATCGTCCATGTCAGCTGGATGTGGTAAGTTAATATCAAAAACCGAGTTGAATTCACGTTTAGTAATATTTTCTTTCTCAGCTGTTCCACAACCATCGTCATCATCATCATTGACTATATCTAAATGTTCCTCCAGTTCAAAATCCTCGGAGTCTGGTGATGAAGTTGATGGATTTGGAAGTGAAGG
Organism: Alnus rubra; assembly: GCA_028654335.1. NCBI lineage: Eukaryota > Viridiplantae > Streptophyta > Magnoliopsida > Fagales > Betulaceae > Alnus > Alnus rubra. The sequence goes on from JAJPGS010002370.1 coordinate 1,685,692, forward strand.
TGGATAATCCACTTCCTCCTCATTTTTAGCTTTCGCAGCTGGTCAGGAGGATAAATAAGTAGGTCATTATAACATAAATGAGAAAACAGATCCATGTTTACTTAAGAAGACACAAAACAGCCATCAAGGCTAATTAACGCAGAAAAAAGAAGCCATCTAATGCAATTAAAATTACCTAGTGTTAAAGATTCTGGTTAGCAAAGGGTAGCATTTTCAGACACAAACTGATTTGTAGATAAATTGATTTATTTTCATACATCCATTTATTTACAAAAAAAGTTTGATTTGAAATATAATGGCAGGAAGAGATAAGTGTTAGGTTCTGCACTTTTGGGCATGAAGACGAAAAATCTATGGTTGAGAATACGTATGTGTGTGGATGGCTGGGTGGCTTGTGTGCCTGTGCAAGAATAAACAAGAATTTAAAGAAAATGTTGTCACTGGGATCTTAGGCAATCAAAATTCTGCTTCCAAAATGTTTCAAATTTCATATTCAATGTGAGTTTCAAATGACATCCAAATACAACAATTGATTTTTTCTATTTCAAACTCTCAATGGAATGCAAAAACACTAGGCATAGAGAAAGGCCAGAGTTGACTAAAGTTTTAAAAATTTTGACTTAATTGTCTTGCCGTCTTGAACAAAATCGAGCTCCAAACCCCCTTTTCCATTTAAAAGCCCTCTCCAGCAATTTTCAATTTCCCTAAACCAATCTGCAAAAATTTTAAACCTTAATTTTATGCATGCAAAAGGAATAGATCATTTTCTAGCCTACAGCACATTGAAATTTTATCCAAGCAAAATATGAAAATAAGGGGGGAAGAAAAAAAATAAAGAAATACCTAAGCTCTCTGAGTTGCCAACATCAATTTGTTCATACTCAGCCTGTACATTACACAAAGAAGAAATTTAGCTCACTAATAGAATTGAAGAGGAACTCACAAAAACAGAAGGATTACAATCCCAAACACCTGCATCTAACTTTTTCAACCTTCCTTCCCACATAAAATAGTTGGGGGATATGGATAAGTATGAAGAGCAAAGAATGCAGTAAGCACGTAACTCAATCTCCAAATGTCTAAAATGATCCTAACAAAGCATACATTAATTTATAAAATAAAAGGAAAAATACACATAACCCCATCAAATTATCACTTCATTGTCAATGTCTCTCCCAAACTACCAATTGTGTCAATGTCCCCCCTCCTAAACTACCAAAACATGTCAATGTCCCCCCTCCTAAAATTATTAAAAATTAAAAAAATTAAAAATTATTAAAAAAATCTAAAAAAAACAAAATTATAAGAAAAAAAAACTGATTTTTCTTCTTCTTTTTTTTTTAAAAAAAATTGTTTTATAATTTTCAGTTTTTTTATTCGTTTTTTTTTTAAAAAAAAAAATTGTTTTAGTTTTTTTCAAATTTATAAGAACATTTTTGTCTTATTGAAAAAAAAAATTAGGGTCATTTTTGTCTTTTTGTTAATCTTAAGGGGAAGACACTGATACAACTGGTAGTTTGGGAGGGACATTGACAATTGAGTAATAATTTGATAAAGATATTTGTACTTTTCCCTAAAATAAACTAAACTGTGTTTCATGCCATGTTGAATCCTGCAAAGTAGTAATTTAAAGCAGATGTATGAATTTGATATAGCCCCAAAGAACTAGCATCCTGCCCTACCAGTAAGAGACAACCTCTTGTGCAGGCATGCAATGCATACTTGTTACAACTACCAAAGACATGTCATCATAAGCAGGTTTCTACTTTCTAAGTTAGGGTGTAATTGATTCTGTCTAGGTTGTTAACATTATAACTTTGTGAAGAGAGGTTAAGAATATCAATCTGAAGAGTACTCCAACGTAAGCCACACACTAATACCACAAAACCTCTAAAAAAGAATTCTTAAACATCAAGTAAACTTATACCACCAAATTTCTATGTTCAATCTGGGTGAGTTCAGGTTGAGTGGTTGCAATATACAAAATAACAAAAAGGATTTACCCCATCTGATTGACCTTTCATATCTCTTAACATCAAATATCCTATTTGTCTCCAGGCACATATACATGCATGCCTGCCAGGTATGCATGCTTCTTAGACAGGTATACTTTGAGACCCATCCATAGTCCAATTCAATTACATGTCAAGTCTCCCTTAGTCAACTGAAACCAGCTAAGTCCATGCCAAAACTGTAGATATGAGTCAGGTAGGTCACTTTTTGGCCAACCCAGGTTCCACCCATTTCGTAGTTTAAAAAGTAAATGAGCCTAGTCAAGCACTGCGGCGTCCAAAATCAAACTGAATTTTAGCTCAAGATCGAGCTTAATTATTATGTTCAAACTCGTTCAGTATTTTCCTGAACAAGCTCAAGTATGTTCCGAGCTTTGTTAAGCTGGTTAAGCAAATTAATTTAATCTAATTTTCATTCCAAAAAATAAATAATCTAATTTTACTTAGAAAACCCATACTCCTACCTTTGTTTATGCATATTAGCCACCACACATGTTTTAAACATTTACTAACAAATTCAATACACTTAATTGGTGATAACTATTATAAATATAGAGCATGAAATAAAAATGGATTTATTTGACTTTAAAAAAAAAAAAAAAAAGTTGCAACACAGTAATCATGAAAGAGTATGATGTTTTTGCTCACAATAATATCCGGCCAATCGTTCAAGCTTGTTTCATTGAGTAATCAAACTTCAAACTTGAGCTCATGCTTGGTTTGTATGGTGAACGATGATCTAAAACAAACATCTTAAAAACCAAACTCGAGTTGTTCATGAGCAACTTGGTTTGTTTTACAGCATTTTTTATGTGTCTACTATGGTCTAAATGGTCTAAGCTACTTGGATTGAAAGAGCTCAGATATGCACTTAAAACATACCATTATCTAGTAAGTTTAGTATATGCATGCCATAGCAATGCAAAATAAAAATGATTATTTTTCTTTGCATCTTTTGATAAACGAGTTCGCCCGATGATCATTTGCTCTTTTGATATTTTTATGCTTGAAAGAAATATAAGAAATTGGAAAACCAAAGAAAACTCACCGGTACTTGATGAACCATGCCTTTGTTCAAAGACTGAACTTTTGCCTCTTTATCCAGTGGTGGTGAATAAGATTCTGCAGTTGCTCCAACCAAAGCAGTTGGAGCTGAGGTAGCTGCAGCTGTGGACTCACCAGGCAACCGAACATGCCTCAGCCGCTTCATTGCTCTGTGCAACCGCTCCAACCGAAAGTTCTGACCGTCAAAGAACAAGACCGCATCATTCTCCTTGTAATCCTCACTGATACCTTCAAAGCTAACTTTGGGCTTCCCATGTTGGTTATTGTGAAATTCCACTGTAACTCTGTTGTCCTTGTTCTTATGGAGTGACCCAGATTGGTTCTTATCAATTGAAGCTGGTTTAAATTCATCTGGGAAAACACATAACTGAGGACATTATCTTTTTACACCCTTTCAATATAGAAGCTAACTATTTAAAGAGTACAAGTAATTGATAAAAGATGTATATATTTGTATATTATATATATTATATATATAAAAGTAATCGAAATATCATTAAAAGCATAAAGCACCCCCATGTACAAGAAAAGCCACCTATCTAGTAGGAGCGAAAAGAACAAGAAAAATCATGATAACTAATTACCAAAGGAGAAACATAAGCGGCTGTCCAAATATACAAAGTGCTGAAAAATAAAAACTTAATCTCCTTCAAAGTCATCTCACGGTCCTCAAAACTCCTATCATTCATTTCCCTCCATAAACACTACAAAAGGCACGAAGCCACTACATTCTACACAGCAGCATTCCGAGTGCTGCCAAATCTGTATATTATTATCAACCAAATTACATCTTTGAAGAGCAATTCAGGCAGAGTTCAGTTGATACTTTTTGTCCCAAAGAATATAATCAGCAATAATTGTAAGAATCCAAAGCTCTTATTCTTTTTCTTTCTCTCGTTTTCTCCGCAACCAAATAGATACAAAAAAAAAAAAAAAAAAAAAAAAAAACAAAAAAGATAGTCGATTTCATGACAAAACCACCATTTATTTGGATTAGGATCAACAACAATTGACTGCCCAAATTGCTAGATGTGAGAAACCCTATATAGGACCTACCTGTCGAAATAAGTTTTAGACTGCCCGAGAAGACTTCGGCAAATGGGTCCCATATAGTCTCTTACATTATCTGCCCAAATTACTAGCAATTTGAGCAAGTAATTATCGTGGATCCTTATCCCATTTATTTGCACTTAAATCTGTTTTGAATAATAATAAACCTAGCTCATCTAACATTCAAAGTCTTCCTCTTTTATCTCACTATAAAATTTTCTTACCAGAAAACTCTGCATAACACAATCGCAATTAAAATATAAAATTTTAAAAGTATAGGTTCCATCTCAATACAACTATTCGGTCCAAATGAGTTAATTTTGAGCCAAATTTTTTCTCATAACTCTGAACCCAAACTAAACCAAACAGAAGCCAGGAAATGGATTTGATTGAAAATGGAGAGACTTACAACGTAAAGTGCAGAACTTGGAAGAGGAATGGTGATCCTTGACAGAAGGTCCTAAGGCTAGGTTGTACCACCTCTCTGGCTGTGGAGCAGTGCTGGGCTCCTCTTTGTTGTTGCTCTTTGCCATTTTCTTTGTCCTGTGACCCAATTCAAACTCTAGGGATTTGGAGTCAGTTGCACAGAGAGAGAGACAGTTATTGTGAAGGAGAGGGTAGTTTGTTCGTTTTGTTCGTTTTGAAAAGAAAACAAATGAAATAGTTTCTATTTTTAATATTATTAATATTTTTCTAAAATAAAATATGAGTTTTATTCAAAATGTATCGTCTTTAATATAGTGAAACATATTTTAAACCCAAAAATAGGTTAAATACCTTTTTCTCTACCTGTTTAACAACTTTATTATTATTATTATTATTTTTTATTTTTTGTTATTTATGGTTCATTTCGTATTGTAGATAATACATAATTTATTGCTAAAGACAGAGATGATACTTCCATCCAACTTTCGTTAAAAAATCGACATGTGTCCTTATGCATAATTAAAAATAAAAAAATAAAAACTAAAAAATAATAAAAACTTTAAAAGGCCAAAACGTTAACATGACCTTTTTTTCTTTTCTTTTTGGGCTTATATGGGTGGTCGAATCACCCCAAGGGCCATGGGGTGGTTCAGCCACCCCAGACCAACTTCAATCATCCCTATTTTTTAAAAAATAAATAAATAATTTTTTAAATATTTATTATTTTTATTATTTATTTATTTTTAATTATGCATATGGATGTGTCCATTTTTTAAGGCATGTAACATGGACTTTCGTTAACTTTTGAACGAAAGTTTGACAGAAATACTATATCTGTCTTTAGGATAGAGATTAAATACTTGTTTAGGAGCATAGAGATTAAATAAATAAGGAATGTTACACTTTTAAGTGTTTACTTTTTGATATGATAATAAAAATAATCATTAAATTTTTTATAAATTAATTTTTATATTTTACATCAATAATAATTTTTATTATCGTATCAAAAAGTAAACACTTAGAATCACGTGTAACGTTTTTCATTAAATAATTACATAAGGCACAAAATTTGGATTAATTCGGATTTCGATTCAACCCATTTACAACCCATCAATCATCATAGCCAACTTTAACTGATAATGTCCGATCCATAACCCACCGGCCCAAGTCAAAATCCGAACCCACTCCTTTATCCACTGAGCCGTTAATTTTCCTGCAGACTTCTATCAACTTCATTTCGAGTCCTCATCCTCCAAAGTCCAAACCCTATCCCTGCCATAGTTCACGCTCACAGCTTCGCTCAGCTGGGCCATGGCTCTCTTGCTTCCTCACCCGCTGGCTCGCTTGCCGTTCTTCCATCAAACCCCACGGATGGCTCCGCCATTGCACCGAGCTCCCACGTCGGAGACGGGCGTAGGGTCGCTGAGATTCTCGGCCATTCGCTTCCCGGCAAAGCCTAGTGACCAAGTAACCGTCAAAACTTGCTGGGGTTCCAAAACCCAATACGGCCCTGTGCTCATTCGCGCTACCGCTAGCGGCTCTCAGGCTGCTGAATCTGAAGGTACCCCCCTCAGCCCTTGTCAATTTGCTAAGGCTAAGAATTTATCTGATTTTGTATGTTTATATTTTGTATTACTGAGAATTTTTATGCATGATTTGTGTTCAGTTGGGAAATAAAATTGTGATGATTTACTTGGTATGCATTCGGCTATATATGGTGTTTTATAAACCAATGGGTGCATGAGAGGGAGGTGTATATATAAACTTGATGAACATGTACCAAAATGGACAAAAAGATTGGGTATTTTTAGATTATCTGTATTCAGTTGTCGAGCTGGTGCAGAAAGAAATAGAATCCAAATGCTGAGTAATTGTTCATCAATCCTTGGTGGCTGGAAAAAAATATATGGAGCGACAACGATTAACAGACTCTATGAACTAAGAACTATTAATAAGTGATCAGATTTTTTTTTTCTTTAATATTGAAGCAAAACACAAAAATTATTTAACAACCCCGAATTCAGGATCTAACCGCAGACAAATTAAAACCAATTATTGATGAAATATAACGTCTAAAAAAGAGAGGGGAAAAAAAAAAACTTAATCTCCAACGATTAACAGCTTGACGACATTTGGACTGTAGCATTGGAAGAGGTGGATTGGTGCCGTTGTATGTTACTAGAAATCAGTGAGCTAGAGACAAAACTATAGCGGAGGATGGGAAGTCTCTAATACTGCGTCTCTTGTTTGACTTTACATAGCAATTATATGTAGGGAAAATTTAAATTGGTTCATGATGTTTGACCTTGTAAAAAAGAATTCCCTGTGATTTCAAAAAGCTTGTAAATCCTGATGATATACCTATGTGAGTAACATGACGAAATGATCATTCCATACAAATTTTGGCTATTTTGTGACAGAGTCCTTATGAGATTACAATGTTACCATCAAATAAAAAATATAAATAAAATAAATAAAAAAATTGTTCGGGAGTGGCCAAAGGGGTAGTTGACCACTCCCAGAGTTGGCCTCCAGGAGTGGTCAACCATCTCCAAGGCCTTTGAGGGTGATTCGGCCACCCATAGAACCGACTAGAGTGGCTGGCTGCCACTCCCAAGGGCCTATGGGGACCTCGAACCATATATATAACACTTTTCTTTGTTCTTTATTTATTTTTTTATTTTTTTGTAATTTTTTATTTGATGATAAAATTGTAATTTCATAACTCATAAGGATTTTGCGGAAGAAAAAATGACCAAAAATTATATAGAGGAATCATTCTTGTTATAGAGGCATACCACAAGGATTTATAATGTCATTTTGAAACTATAGGGATTTATTCATTATAAGGTCAAACTGTAGGGACCAATTTAGCAATTTTCCCTTATATGAATGATTAATCAATTTAAGTAATTGGTATATCTTGCTTATCATAATAGGGTTGTGAATTTTATTTAAATAAACTTGAGTGACCATAGATTTTGTTGTAAAAAAATTATATTTGTTTCAAAAGAATAGATCTTTATGCATATGTATAAAAATGGGCGCCTTATGATGCTAGGGGTGTTGTTTCTAGCCAGATTAAAGGCAAGAGGGCCCTTGCTGTTGTGTAAAGTAGACCGGGTTCTTTGAGGGCTCTGGGTTTTTGTGGTAGGGTTGGGGGTCTCTTCTGTCTTTTGGGTTTTTCCAGGTGTTATTCCTTTGTTTTTCTTTTATTTTGGTGTCCTTCTTGTATACTCCATGTATGTTTAAGGGCGCATTACGCTTTTTTAATGCTATTTCTTTACTTACCTATCAAAAAAAAAAATGTATAAAAGGGTTTTAATTGGAATATGAGGGACCATAAGCATAACCATTTGGAAAGTCCCTCACACAATGACATATATAGTAAGGAGTGTTTTTGCTCCATATGGCTTTGAGACTGTTTTTGCTGGAGGTAATGATAATTTGTGGATATTAAGGCATGCCAAAAAAATTAATGTTTTCTGTAATGAAATATGTCACACACTGTTCCCTCAGGAAACTTATGGCCCATTTGGCTGTGTTTTCAGAAACATATTTTTAAGAACTGTTTTCAGAGGAATAAAACAAAACTTAGAAATGTTAATGTTTTCAATGGGTTTATTTTTTCTTCCTAAACAAAAAACAAAAACCAGTTCAAAGAACATCATTTTTATGTTCTCTTACTATTTTAAAAAATAATTTTCTGTTTTTGTGTTTTTCAAAATTCAAGAACGATTTTTTTAACTCCCTTCATCCTATAATAAGTGACTCATTTTGTATTTTTGCATTTTAATTTCGTTGAAAGTTTGTAATGTTTTTGAATTAGTTACTTCTTTTTAAAATTTGTGCATTTCTCAATTTGAGCCGCTGGTTATGGGACGAAGTGAGTAGTAAAGTCTTCCCAATACACCAAGCCACTACCCTCTACCCATTTGCTTTTTATGCCTAGGAATTCCAAGGACAACCTACTACTCTACCTGTCTTCATTAGGTCCTGACACCCTAAAGAAACCCCAATATAAATCATCCTCAATATTTTGAAATGAAATCTTTTGGAGATGTCCTTTGAGATAGCCAAACGATTTGGACATGATGAACAGTTGGGCAGTGGGCCACAATGGAGGTGTGATGAGGGAATTTCATGCTAGATTGGAAGTTGGACTTGAATATAGAGTGAGGCAGTGAAGGTGTTTAGATGATATCCAGTCTAGCTACTGTGGATTTGTACCCTTGGGGTCGATGCCAAGTGACAAATGATTGATAATTTTGCCATAACAATGAGAATTGATGGAATAGTGTAAATTGAAGAACAGAAAAGTTACTCTGCTGAGATGCGGATTACTTAATGGATCTACATGGTAACTATCTTTGGCCTCTCCTCCTATTTGTTCAATTGCCAAAAACAATGATTAATCAAAATTTTGCAAGTAAAAACTGCTCTTGTTAGCTGCATTAATCAAGTGGTGACCAAAACTGAGAAGGAAAAGTCTTCACATCCTTTGTTGGAAATGTTGCTACACCCGTGTTTAATTGTTTATTATCATTCACAAAGGGAAATGGCACCTAGGTTCTTAGCATTGGAGATATTAGATGATGAACCTGCAAATTGGTAAGTACCCTAATTCATATGCTGCCAACAGATGATTCATTATCTTTTTTCTCTTTCATTTCCTGAATATGAAGTTCAGGTTTGTGTTAAGGAATAATTTTTAATAGAAGCCACTCAAAAGGTGATTTCTGAGGCATACTAGCGTTCAAAATTGAAATCCCTTATTCCTGAGATCATGGGAACTTCTCTTCAAAGTTTAATTTATTGACTGCTATCTTCTGACACTTTCCCAAGCCAACTTAGCATTAATCTGTATCCACTTGCTTATTGGACTCTAGTTCTTTTTAATGCTGCGACATCTAACAAATTATGTTTAATAAAAGCAAGTCATAGTTTATTAAAAAAGAATAAAAGCAAGCCATTCATGGGGTGAAAACCCCATTTGTAACTTAGATGCCGGTGGAAGTCTGAAATATTTAATGAAGTAATGACAATTCTTTTGGTTGTTGCTTTAAAATCTTTCCAAGTAAGGGGAGGATGAACTTACTGCTCAGAAGCTTTTCAGTGAGAAAGGGAACAAAAATGTTGGATTTCGTTTACTATGAGATATTTTATGGCTGTGTTCTGATTGATATATACGGAGCACATATCTGAGAATGTTGAAGTCATGATTCATATTTTTCAGTTTGTTGACATGTTACTTTATTGATCCTGTTGTGTATTATAAATCTAATTGGATGATCTAATGGAAATGGGATGGAGAAACTTATTAGTTTCAAAAGCTGATGCACTTCTGAATAAAATAGTTTCATGTGCTTATGTAACACTGCAGGGATGGTGACAACCAAGAACAGAAAGCAGGGCAGTTCTGCAGAAGCATATGCAATTGGTCGCCACATACATATGTCTGCTAACAAAGTACGAAGGGTAATCGACCAGATACGGGGACGTTCCTACGAGGAATCACTTATGATATTAGAACTCATGCCTTACCGAGCATGTGATCCGATTCTGAAATTAGTTTATTCTGCAGCAGCAAATGCTAGTAACAACTTGGGTTTGGACCAAGCGAGCCTAATTGTTAGTAAAGCTTATGTTAATGAGGGTGTCACCAGGAAAAAGCCTAGACCTCAAGCTCGAGGAAGAGCTTATGCGGTAAGGAGGCGCACTTGTCATATAACCGTTGCAATGAAAGATTCAAGCGTGTAATACATGCAACTTTTAGAACCATTTCAATCTCAGGTTTTCTTTCAGCATGTAATATCAACTGACATGCAACTGTTGTAAATTCCATAGGAAATTGTAAGTGTAATCCTATGCCTTTTAAATCTTATCAATGTCTTTTTTAATTATTTTAGAAAATTGCATTTAACCCTTCTTTTTCCTTTGTCATTACTTTCATGAGAAATTATGAGATTGGTTTATCACTTATCAAAAAAAAACTTTCATGAGAAATTGTTTTCGGTAGGTTTTAGAATCAATGTACTATAATGGCACTCTTTTGAGAGACTCAGGTTTAAATTGGCTATGAATACTACGAATGTGCCAGAGTTCTTCATTACTGGGATTTCTGTGGGACTGAATATCTTTTACCTTTGATGCACCGTTGCTCACTCCTCTGATGACTAGTGTAGTTGACTATCTTCAAGACTTCAACGATCAACGCATTTGCTCGCTTCTCTCACCCGGGATTTCTTACTGTTTACTTAAGTATTGTGTTTGTTGCCCGTGAGAGTTAGCTCTAATGGTGGCTCGTTTGGTGTAATACCATTACGTTGGCTGTTCGATTCTCCTTTCGTATGGTTCTTGCGGTCCGGGTCGTTTATCTAGGGTTTTACCGGATAAGGATGGGTCTAAAAAAAATAAAAAATAAAATTAGGCAGCTAAATTCATGGACATTTTTTTTTATATTGAATATGTACTTTAAAAGGTTTTAGAGTAAGGGTCCGTTTCGGTTTACGATTTTAAAAAATGCGATTTATAAATAACGATTTTAAAATGTGCGATTCAAAAACGAAGTTAAATGTTTGACAAAATCACAGTTTGGTCTTTAAAATTGTAGATTACCCACTAAAATTTTGCACTTTCAAAAAAAAATCTCATTATCTGCGATTTGAAAATGCAGTTTTCTACGTTTTCAAATCGTAATTTTTTAAAAACGCAATTCTCAAACAATTCATTTCTTGCGATTTGGTATAAAATCACATTTTTTGTTTACGAAATCACAATCTCAAACGCAACCTAACTCCTTCGTAAGTCTTTAAATTAGTCATCAATTTTGAATTAGATGATGCAGGTTTTATGACCAAAGCATATATTACATTTGGAAGATTTTAATTTTTAATAGTTTATTTAATAATAATAAATATGAAATTAATAGTATAATCGAAACCATCATAAAATTATCCTAAAAATTGAATTAGTGATTTACCAGGATCTTCATAAGTTCCTCTTCAGTCTTCAGTCTTCACACCTCACCTCCTCAAAAACTCTATCTCAGGCAAATCACAAAAGAGAAGGCACGGACCAGTTTTTTTGTTTTATTTTTTGGTCTGAGACCCATGGCTCTAGCTCTTCCTCATTCACAGGCTCGCTTGGTACTCTCCTCTCAAAGCCCACCGGTCGTTCCTCTATTCCGGCGAATACGAATGTCGAAGACGAGCGTTGATTCGCCGCCGATCCGCGCAATCCGATGCTCGGCGAAACCGAATGACCAAGTTACCCTGAGAACGTGCAAGAATTGCAAGACCCAGTACGACCCCGCCCTCAATCACCCCCGCGCCTGCAGCTTCCACACTGCTCACTTTGGGGGTACGATATTCATTCATTCATTCATTTGCTTCGCTTTTAGCTCTCCGTCTTCTTGTATGAAAAATTGTTCTGAAAAATCTAATGTTTGGGAAATTTGTATGTTATTGTGAATAGTGTAAATTCAGGCGTGTTCGAATTTTTTGCAATTTTAGAATTGAAGAGAGAAAATGAAAAAACTCGGAAGCATAATCTGAACATACAACATACATTTGTTTGTTTGCTGAAAGACTATTTGTTCATGAAATTGTTGATTAAAAAACGACAAGTATGGAAGTATTCGTTAGAGGAAGTGATAACTTGACCGTAGAAATTCTATTTTTTGAGCAAATTTTTCTCCTGCAAATTCTCAAAATTCATGGATGGCACACATTTGTTGGGAGCAGAAACCAGTTCAATCCAATATCAACAGATTATCAATCCAAATCGTTTTGAATCTCTACTTTTGTGAGACATTGTCTCTTGATATTTTACATGCTCACTTTTGCTTGTCTTTTGGAGTTTAAATTTAGTTTAGCTTTGATTTGCCATCCCCTATTCCCTCAGGAGAAACAAAGAGGAAGTTTGAGAGTGTATATTCAGGAGGCACCATGGATACTCCCGGCTCCGGCAAAGTTCTTCAATATTGGCATTGCTGTGGGTCTGAAGATCCCTTTGATCCTGGATGTACAGCAGCACCCCATTCCTCCTATGATGATTGATGAAGCTGCCAATCTTCCACAATTTAAATATGTAACACCCCCTCTCTGTAGGTTCGAACCAGAAATGCAAGGATACAAGAATTCTATAAACTGAAAATCAAAGCAAAAATTAAAACTTAAACGTTAAACCTTATTCTTAACATAAGAAAGCATGCTGGAATATAAAAGAACTAATCCTCTTTAAGCAGTTGTGTCGCCTGAACGACCAAGATCGACTGTGAAAACGAGGATGTCGTGGACAGGTTCTACAGGCCGGAGAAACTAGAGTCATAACTCATAAGCCTTCACCTGGAAAATGATTAAGTCCTTGCATGTAGCACACTAGTTTGCTTGGATTTACAATTTATGGAATTCTTTTACCCAAGAATCTTGACTATTTCTTTCTATCATTTGTTTGGCATATGTATGTTGCAGATTATTTTCTTTTCCTTTTCATTCGATCTGTGTGTGTAGCGGTGCATATTGGTTTTAAGCCCAAGAATAGCACAAATCTGTTAAGATAATCATGCCTCACCAAGAATTCACTATTTCGAATCTCCATCTCCTTTCCTTTAGCTCAAAACTTACTCTCAAAAAAACAAAAATTATGAAATTGATTTTTGGCCTACCATCGTAGACTATCAGTTTGTAAGAAATTTGTAATAAAAATTGCATTACCTGTAATTGCACTCAATACCTTAAGAAAAATACTAGATATTATAATTGTATCCAATATTCGTTCAACAAGGCGGACACTGTATTCCCAGTTAGCCCTTGAATTAATCATTGTTAAATAATAATAATAATAAGGGTTAATGCTAGTGAGCAGGAATTTTTTTTTTTTTGAATAAAGTATTGCTTCTTAGCATCACTTCAAAAAAAATCTAATGGTTGACTAAGATTTAGAGTGTCATGTAAATATTGTTGAACAATTATAGAATAAAAATATAAAATATATGATAAAATATAATATTTAGCCTTAATCATATGAGAGAAAGATGATTAGCACCCACCCCCAAATTAAAACCCTGAAGGGAGGGATCACATGGCTCTTATAGATGCATTCTGACTTTGTGATGTGGTAATACTAGTATCATCAAACATGCTTAGGCAGCGACACGTGTTAGATCTCATCTCACTCTCTTATCATATGGTAGCCACATGTAATTCCCTTGGAATCCGGCATATCCTATGTTAGTAGACCTGCCCAAAGTTCAACAACTACAAATTATTTTAATAAATAAAAAATAAAAAAATATATTTTGGCGCCGACCTTATTGCTAGCCAGCTTCCCAAGAAGAGAATAACTAAACACACGGCACGCACCACCGAAGTTTTATATTAAGTAATATTAAAGGAGACGGCGAGACGCGGAGAAAGGACACGTGTCGATTACCCAACGAAGTTTTGGCTAACCTTAGATCTTCAGGTTCGTATCTATTAATATGATTATGGACGCCATCTCTTCCCCATCCATCTTTCAGCTTCGATTTTTCTATTTTTCAGCTAAGCATTTCAAATTTCAATCACTTCGTTCAGCAATGGAAGCAACTTCTCTATTTTCCTCAGTACTCCCTCCTCCTCTGCCATTTTCCCTGGGAAAAACAGAGTGCAAGAAAATGAGCTTCTTGCATGGGAAAAGATCAAGCGGCGCCATGGTTTTTGCTGCTAAAAGAGACGACGACAGAGGATGCTTGGTGGATGAAAGCATGATCATCTTGAGGAAACGAATTCATGAGATGAAGATGATTGAGAGGAACTTTGAGCCGCCGGAGGAATGGACGGAATGGGAGAAGAGATATTACACGTGCTATGATGAATATATTTGTCAAGTGGTGGGGTTATTACAATCGTATTTGATGAACACTAGGCCTAGCGTCTCTCTTGGGATGCTTGCACTCATCACCATGAGTGTCCCGGCGTCGACGGTCATGATTGTGCTTCGCTTGATGGAGGGGGCTAACGGGGTCCTCTCTGCCGTTCATCACGGTTGATGTCTGGTCGTTCTTGGAGTTATCTGTGACTTTGAATGTATGGATATATATTTTTTTATATATTTCGTTTTCCCCATTTTTTTTTTAATTAAACAGGGAAACGACAAGAATTATGTTTATGTATGCTGTATGCATGTACATGTTTATATATATATATGTATGGATGAGTATTGGATACAAAATTTATGTTTCAATGCCTTTTTTAATGTAATTCTATAATAACCTATTAACCGTAGAATTTGATGTTAGTTTAAAGTAAAACTTTGGAATTTCAATTGCAACAATGTCCATCTGTCAAATTCAAAATCATTACTATACCAATATTAGCTGAAAAAAAATATATTATTTATCTTTGAATAAATGTGTGTTTGAGATTGCAATTTCGTAGACAAAAAGCGCGATTTTAATTTTTAAACAAAATCGCAGAAAATGAACCGTTCGAAAATTGCATTTTAAAAATATTGCAATTGAAAAACACAGAAAACTGTTTTTTCAAATCGCATGCAATGTATTTTTTTAAAAACGCAGAATTTTAAAAGCCAAAATAAAATTTTGTCAAACGCTTATCAGCGTTTTTAAATATCACTTTTTCAAATTACACATTTTAAAATCTCTATTTTTAAATCACAATATTTAATCACAAAATTGTTTAGTACTCGTGTGCAAGACATTACAGATAAACACAATTTGATCAATTAAGATGACATCACGAGAACTGAGTAGTATTTAATTACATGATTTCATTGTAATTATAGTAATTCAGAATGACAATATGTGGTAGAAATGGAACATTTCAAACCCTTCACATGCACCCAAATGATATACATACATATATATGATTATGAATGCATGTACGTAGATGTGCTAGAAACACCTAAAACACTAAAAACATTATTTATAGTTGAACACTATTATTTAGATCACACTTGCTAATCATTTTGCCATAAAATCTTTATTTCATACATTATTTAACTTCAAACATTATCTATTTATAGTGGGCAAAGGAAAAAAAATATTGCAAAACCGCTATCGGGCATCATCTATTTATAGTGGGCAAAAGGAAAAAAATATTGAAAAAAAAATCCTTTTATGAGCATTGTGTTTTCTTCGTATCCTTATTTTTAGTGTCACTCTGATCTTCTATCTAATTTTGTTAAACGACCCACATAAGAGTATTAGCAACAGACTTATTAAATCTTATTCTCTTCCTGCGGCCTAAATATAGGAAAAACTCTTAAAAAAAACATATGCAACAAATTCCCTTGTTCTTCCTTAAAATTAGGAAAACCCAAGGGAACTACGTATTGTAGCACTTTTACTTCCCTATCTATTATTTTATTAAGAAAAAAGCTTTATCTTTCCTCTTTATCTTTTTTCTTTTTTTCCTAGCATTTATTTGGAAGAACATTTAAATGGCTTTATCTTTTATCTCTCTTTTCCTTAAAATTTATCTAAAGGAATATTTAAATAATATAAATAAAAGATAAAGAAAATATTGTGGAGCTTATTTGAATAGGAAAGCAAAAAGGTAGCTAGATTGATTCTCTAAATTTATAGAAAATGTAAGAGAAGTTGCTGCTAATACTCTAATCAAAAGAATTGCATATCCTCACGCATGATCATCATTCTTCTTCTTATTTGAGACCTGCGTTCCAAAAGAGTTTCAGAAATTAAAAGAAAAATAAATAAAATTTGGAGAACTAATTAAAGCATGGAAATTGAATTCCAAATTAAGAAGTTTAATTTGGAGAAGCAATTGAAAGCAAGGCAAGAAATTAATTGGTTGAAAGTATGACCAATGCTCTCTACCCCAAATTTTCCTCCAAAATAATTACTATTCAAATATCCCAAAAACAAGAAACAATCACACCCTTCATTTCTCTAATTACTTTTAAATTTTCCTCCAATTTCTCGGCAACCAAATAGAGACATAACCAAGTCAACCTAATCCGATTGAATCAGAACAAAGCAAATCAAACACAGAGAAAACAACGAAATTACGAACAAAACAATACCGTTAAGGGTTTTGATCGAATCATTCTTTTTCTTTTTCTTTTAGATTAGATCTCATTCCTATATTTGGCTATGAATGAGCCCTACATTTTTACTTAATTACTTGACGAAACTAGTCGATCAGGAAAGTGATGATTGATATTACGTACGTACGTAATTAATTAAATTAATTAATAATTAAATTTTGCCTGAATCCCAAGGCAAACACTCCTAAGTCCTAAGAGAACCTAATTAAACCCTTAAAATACAATATACCACTTAATTATTAGGCTTAATTAATAATATTAATGTTAGTGGATTCTTACCTGTTAATTTTGTCCTCTCGATCAGTTTCCGCGCGCGCGCCAATTAAGGTACTCCAACACTCCAAAACGAATAATTGTAATCCTAAGAATTTTGTCAACATTTGTCCAAGAAAGAATGATGGAAAACGATATTATTTGCCTACTTTAATTAGGATCTCAACATATTTAATTATTCGATCTATGCCTCATCGATCGAGACGTAACCCTCTAGGCTAGCTAGGCTCTAGCGCTTTGTTTGAACTTCCTAAGAGTACTAGCAGCAGATTCCCAACTATTTTTCCTATATTTAGGGAACAAAACTACTTTTTGCTTCCCTATAAAAAAATACTCCACAATAGATTCTCTTACATTTTCCTATATCAATTAAATATTATTTTTTTACTCTTATTTTATTATTTTTCTCTCTTTCCTACTTTTTCTCTCTTCCCTATATCAATTAATTATACTTCTTTTATATTAAAATAATACATAGGGAATGAATAGTAGACATGTATACATAAGGAATTACTATTCATTCCCAACTCTCTCATCTAAATATAGGGTATCTGCTGTGGAAGGTTTTTTGATGTTTTTCATGAAATTTTCCCTAAATATAGGGAAGGAAACCAATATAGGGTAACTGCTACTAGTGCTCTAAGTAAGTACCGTCTTCAACGCAACTTCAAAAGTTGTCAGAGAGATATCATAATCGTGAGTCGATTAATTAATGTTAACCCTTTTTTTCATACTCGTTTTGATCTTTACAATAAGATATATATCGTCGTCCGTACACGTTTTTGTCAAAGTGAGACACAGTAATACGCGTCGTTATAGCTAACCTCTTGGCACTCAACACGTTTTAGACACACAACCTTAACTTGTTTCATAAGATTTTGTGTTTTGTTGCGTAACTAACCTCTTTCTACTTCTCTATATATATATATATCCGGCCGGCCATATCTTCATGATTAATTAGTATATATCGTTCACAACAAGTATTTGCTTGGCGAAACAAAAAACAAAACAAGAACCCATTAACCTATATATATATCAAAAAGCTAGGATCTCCATCAATGCAAGCAACCAGCTTTTCATCCGCCACGCTTCCACTTGGACCAGTACTTTGGTTATCATCATCATCATCAGCAGCAGCAGCTTCCAGGAGAAAACCTGCTGTGATCAATGCAAGCGGAGGAAGACATCAACATGGACGCCGAGATTATGGGGGAAGGCTTGTGGACGAGAACATGATCACTCTACGAATGCGCCTTAGGGAGTTGAAGATGCTAGAGACGAGCCAGGAACCACCTGCGAGCTGGATGGAGTGGGAGAAGAAATACTATACACAGTACGACGAGGATGTTTGTGAGGCGGTAGGGCTTTTGCAATCTTATTTGATGAGCGTTAGGCCAAGTTTGGCTTTAGGGATGGCCGCACTTGTTATGTTGAGCGTGCCTATTTCTGCTGGGGTTGTCTTGTTTCATGCTATAGACATGGCTAAGGCAATCTTATAGCTTAATTATATAATTAGCTAGGTTCATCATGTTATTGTACGTGTTTTTTCGATCATAACATTTTGTCAGTTACATTTAATGATATAAGCAAGCTATCCTATGATGGCCGATTAAGTACAATTAACTCTTCAAAAATACTTAATTATATATTCTTCAATTAATTAATTGAATATAGCTATTTTCAAAAATTATAAACTAATTAATTAACCAAACTAAAGGAATAGAGTTATCCAGAACGTACACATGATTAATCTTTAGAAAGCTATTTTCAAACAACTACTCTTCAAAATGCATTCTCCGATCCCCGCCGGCAGGCTTAAGAGTCCAATCATCTTTAGAAAAGAATTTGCTTTGATTTGATGGCACTGAGATTAATTTTCAGCAAAGTGAAAATAATAAGACAAAACTATGTACGAGGTATACACTAAATTTCATGTCCACGCGTCCATTCGCACGCTATAGCTTTGGCTAATGTGTCAAGCGCCAAAGCCGCCGCAAGTTATGAGCTGATATTGGTTGGCAGATATATACTATAAAAGAAAAAGTAAAAAAGATCACAATTATTCTATGCACGCCTATAAAGTTAGAGAAATGATCTCTACACTCATTTCTCACAACAGCCCACAACAAGCTTACGTGGCTAGTAATATTTTCTTATTTTTTTACAAAAATAAAACAAAACAAAACAAAAAAAAATAATAAAATATTACCCGTCACGTCAGCTTGTTGTGGGACTGTTGTGAAAAATGAGTGTATGGATCATTTCTCATAAAGTTAGGAAAATTTTTTGTCGAATACTCAGGTGAAACGAAACTAATTAATTAATGTATATAGTTATTTATTTATTTTTTTAATCAAAAATAAATTTTATTTTTCAAATTTAGTAAAAATATCTTCTTACATCTTTTTAGGCTCGCCAAGTCGCTCATGGCCCCCCATGGCATTGTCTTCTTCAAGTAGGAGACTTCTTGCCTCCCGAGACCTTCTGCCTAATTAAAGGGCTTTACTTTTCGCGTTGGAATATATATATATATACAAAGAAAGAGAAAGAGCCGCAAGTTTCAAGTTTCTGGTTTCAAGCACTCAGATTTTATCCGATCTGTGTTTTTACCCGTTTTTAATACAACTTAAAAAAAAATATCAAAAACTAATAAAAATTAAAAACTCAGGGGTGGCCGAGCCACCTCCAAATATATATATATATTTTCCAATTAAATTCAACTCAATTCACACTCACAAATATTTTTTTTTTTCAAATTTTGTTTCAGATTCTTTAAACCATCCAAACTTAATATTTGTTAGAATATTTTATATTTACTGTATTATTATCTTTCCTATTAGAATTTATTTCCTACTTTATGTAGTTTAGGGTTTCTTACTCACTATTCATTGTCTCTCTACAAATAAAAACTTATGTAATAGTGTTAGAAACGCTACTTTAATACAATGTAGTCCATTATATATTTTCGCTCTCTCTTCCGCTCTCTCTCTTTCATATATTTCTCCAACATATTTAACATTGTATCAGAGTCACTTTCTTGAGGAATTCAATAAACGTATTTGACGTTTTTAGGCGTCCTTCACGTGCTCTACAACTGTCTCATAATTCCAATCGTCCACACGTCGTCTTATGCCTTTAAAATTGTTGTCAGTCGCTTCAACGCCTTCATCGCAGTACCATCAAGAAAAATAATCCCGGAGTCGGGTCTAAAAGGTACAGATCTTATGATCTAGGGAAGATCGGTCACCAGCTGCACGTGCCTCCACGTGTCGTACAAAACTTTATGCCCCTGTCGCCATGCGCCTCTAGACTCGGCCAATTGCTTTCGTGACAGCACCAATCGACAGATCAGGAGCCGCACAATCCAGAACTGCCTAGCCCAAACTACTTAGAGTATCCACGCGCTGCCCACTCCTTCTGCCCAGTCATCCACGCGCCTCCACGTTCAGCTGATCGTCTACGTGACTGGGCCAATCGACAGATCCAGCACCGGTGGTTCTAGATTAGTCTCAATCTCCCCCATCCGAGGCTCCACGCGCTACTAGTTCAACCCATTATCCATATGGATCAACCCGGATCGCCACAGAAACCAGCCCATCAATGTCAACCCGAACCAGCGGATCAGACCCGGTTCATCCAACCGGGCTAAATTCCATTCCAGTTTCTAATCGGGTATCGAGGTTTGAGGATTCAACCCGAACCAGCGGGTTTCAAACTGGTTCGGTCCGCTGGGTTTGAAGACCCCAAACGGCCCAATCCTCCCCCGACCCAGAAGTCGAAGCAACAACGCGCCACACGTGCTTCACGCACGCTTCCCGGATCCAGTTCCAAGATCCGATCCAAACCCGAACCAACCAAATTACATGTCGATTTCAGTCTAGGTTTCAGAACCGCTCCACCGGTTTAGTACGAATTAATCAGATTTTCGGTCTTTTTTGCCTGGTTCAGTCCTGTTAAATCAAGTTCATGGCCGGTTCAGTCCGGTTCCTATGTCTCTTCAACTGGTTCTGTCCGTTTCCAAAAGCTTCTCCATCGATTCAGCTCCTTTTAGACCGGTTATGTGCTCTATCAGCATGTTCAGTTGATTTCAAGGCCGGTTCAGATCGGTTTGTGCTCTTATCAGCCGGTTCAAGCCTTTTTCAGTCTAATTCCATTCGATGCAGGCTTCCTCAATGTGGTTCAACATTGGTTCTGTCTCTTTCTTCACAATCCAGTCCCTTTTCAACCCGGTTCACCACTGATTCAATGGTTTCAAGGCCGGTTCGACCCGATTTAGCTCCCTTTTTAGTTCGGTTCCATCTCGGTCCAAGCCTTGTTTAACCAGTCTCCAACCCAAATTCTTTTCCCTTTCATTTTCCCAAACACAAGCTCACACCTTGAGTTTGAGGGGAGATGTTATAATATTTTATACTTACCGTGTTATTGTCTTTCAATTCCTATTAGAATTTATTTCCTACCTTATGTAGTTTAGAGTTTCTTGCTCACTACTTATTGTCTCTCTATAAACAGAGACTTATGTAATAGTGTTAAATACGCTACTTTAATACAATGTAGTCCATTATATATTTATGTTCTCTTTTTCGCTCTCTTTCATATATTTCTCCAATATTTTTAACAATTTTAAAAAAAAAATTAATTTTCTCAGTATTCACAATTTTAAATATAGTAAAATATAATTAAAAAAATATATATATGCCTTAGAGCTCTAGCAGCAGATACCCAACCATTTTTCCTAAATTTAGGGAACAAAATTACTTTTTGCTACGCTATTAAAAAAAAATCACAATAAATTCCCTTATATTTCTCTATATCAATTAAATACTCTTTCTTTATTCTTATTTTTTTTTCTTACTTTCCTACTTTTTGTTATTTTTATCATTATATAATTCATTGGATAACTACAGTGCTACCTAAAAATTTAAGAGAAATATAGAAAAATTGATACGGGTAATTTTTTATATATTTTTTAAAAAGAACTACCTATAAAATTAATATCTGCCGTTAATTATGCTCTTGCCTCTTATTGAGTCCCCTCTGGCTCGTTCCAACTTCCTAAGACCGGCCTTCAACGCAACTTCAAAAGTTGTCAGAGGTATCAACGTCGATGGTTACTTTGGGGGCATATAAGACAAGAAACTTTGCTTCTTAATTAATCAAGCAACCATGCGAAGTTGCGAACCTACCACAAGACACACGCGTCCGTCCACGTTTTGGCAACAAGTATGACACATGCAGTTAATACGCGTTGTTAATTATTATGGACGCCACTTGGTATTGATCAACACGTTTTAGACATACATACATGCAACCTTAACTTGTTTCACAAGATTTCATGTTTTGTTACGTAACTAACCTCTTTCTACTTCTATATATATATCCGGCCGGCCGGCGGCCATATCTTCATAATTAGTATATATCGTTCACAACAAGCTAGGATTTGCTTGGCGAAACAAAAAACAAAACAAGAACCCAACCTTCCCTTGAGCTCGCTATCAAGGATCTCCATCAATGCAAGCAACCAGCTTTTCATCCGCCACGCTTCCACTTGGGCCGGTTTGGTTATCATCATCATCATCATCATCATCATCATCAGCTTCCAGGAGAAAACCTGTGATCAATGCAAGCGGAGGAAGACATCAACATGGACGCCGAGATTATGGGGGAAGGCTTGTGGACGAGAGCATGATCTCGCTACGAATGCGCCTTAGGGAGTTGAAGATGCTAGAGACGAGCCAGGAACCACCTGCGAGCTGGATGGAGTGGGAGAAGAAATACTATACACATTACGACGAGGATGTTTGTGAGGCGGTAGGGCTTTTGCAATCTTATTTGATGAGTGTTAGACCAAGTTTCGCTTTAGGGATGGCCGCACTTGTTATGTTGAGCGTGCCTATTTCTGCTGGTGTGGTCTTGTTTCATGCCATAGACATGGCTAAGGCAATCTTAGCTTAATTAGCTATCTCGGTTCATCATGTTATTGTGTTTTTTCATAACATTTTACATTTAAGAGAGAAATTCGAGGCTGTTGTCTGATCGAACAAGGATGTCTCTATTAACAGATGTATTTGTTGTCTCGAGGCTCTTGTTTTCTTTTGGCTTAATTTTCGTTGTAGGTTCCAGCTGGTTTAGGTGTGGTGTTGTTTGTTTTTTCTTGTTATTGCAGGTGTTATAGCCTCTCAGCTGTGTATAGTTGCTAGCTCTTGTTCTCTAGGAGCCAATTCACGACAACTACTTCTAAATTTCATTTTGTTTCTTTAATATATTTTAAATTATAATTTTGGGTTAAATATATACCTTACACCCATATGGTTTACAACCATTATTTTTTGGCCCTTAGTTTTTTTTTTTTTTTTTCATAGGTAGTACTTGTACTATATATATATATATATATATGTATATTATTATGAGGTTTTTTAAAAAAATAAAAATATGGCGGTTACGTGTCGCAATTTTAATGTGCCATGTGTCACTGACGTGGAAATCCGTCAGTTTTGGATGAAAAATTTGATAGAGGTACCATCTTCGTATTATCCCGTAACACAAGTACCATTTATGAAAAAAAAAATTTGATAAGGCAAAAAATAAAAGTTTTAAATTACATGGGATAAAAAGGTATTTAACCCTACAATTTATAACAAAGGCTCAGATAACATTCTTCTTTTTATTTAATTGATGTGATATATATTAAAAAAAAAAATGAAGAAGAAGAAGTAAAGAAGATAAGATAAGACTGAATAAATTAGACGTTTTATTAGAATTCTGAGTGCCTCAAAATATCTGAAAGCTCTGTTCTCTCTCCTCAACTCCTCTATGCCTCTTCTATGTGCAAGCAAATATGGGAGGGACTCCTCTTCCCTGTAACCTCAACCCCTTCTATGTAACCCTGCCTATTATGAGGTTATCCATTACTCAACCACCTTTTGCATCAAATGCCATGGAAGGGAAGCAAAAGCCTCCCCTTTCCATCCTTTCTTGAACCTTCCGCCTCTTATGATATCCTGTTGGTTTTTCCGGCAATGTATATGTTTTTTATGCTTTCAATATTCTCAACATAGAGACCACCAATTTTCCCCATTTCTCCCTCAGTGTTTTATGTGATTTTTGGATAGGTTGTAGGGTCGAAATCTTTGGATTTAGATCTATAGCTCTCTATTTGTTGTTGCACGACACGCGTCTCACTAGTGGGTTCGTCGGCGTCTTCCAAATCTACCGATGACCGCCACATCTTCAACCACTGCCTCCACATCGGAGCATGGCCTGCACGCGCTAGGGACTTTGTCTCCTTTCCAGCGCATGCCGGCCATGTCTTCCCCTCCAGCTTTCCTCTACGACGACTTTCGGTAGTTCATGGCGGATCCTGCTTTCCCTGCTGGCGAGAAGCCATCCAGCGGCGGCGCGTGGGGACTACGCGCCGCCGCTGGATGGCTCCCACTCCACTTCCCTCAGCCGGTTTTATGTGGTTGTTTTATCTGTTGTTTTTTATGTTGCTTGAGATATAGTTTTCCTTTACGAAAAACTTCTGTCTTTAGAATTGTGTTGTGTTATCTCTTGTCTGCAGTCCATTTTTCAGACTCTAACAACGTTTTTACTGTTTCTACCATCTTTTGGTGGTTGTTGCAGGTCTCAAGTGGAGATGCAGTTGGGCTTGTCGTGATCTGTTTTCCTTTCACTTTTGAAACTGCCTTGTGCGGCCCTTTGAAAGGACCGGATCATTTAATTGTCCAATTTCTTACCTTTTGTATATATTTCAACGCTATTTCTGTTTGGTTTGGGTTTAATATTGATGAGCTCACCCCTTTTTCATTAAAAAAAAAAAATAGACGTTTTATTCTCGCTCTACAACCTTCAAACTCGCGATGTAGCCGAAGCAGCACGAATTGAGATTCCTGTAAGTCTTACAATTGTAGGGTTATACAATTATCTCTCAATTACGTACAACACGTTTATTTGTAATGAATGGTGGATAACGAGCCACATCAAAAAAAAAAAAAAAAAAAGGCTGGGGTTCTTAGATAAAATTTTATTTTTATGTCTTTTGATTCCTATTTTCAAAACAAAAGTTTGAACAAATAACTTAAAACACACATCACTTACAAAACATTCAAAATTACTATTATATCACAACACTTTTTTTAAAATTACCTCAAACATATTAACAACTAAATCCAATGATTTTAGGTGGACAAAAGGGTGGTTGACAAACCGAATAGGTAGGGGGTGCCGACCACTCCAAAAAAACATTGTTTTAACGTGGTTCAACTATGCTTAACATGTTACGAGGGTAGACGTGTTCATTAGACCATCCCAAAATCAAGTTTAGGGAAATTTTGTTGTTCGGGTTTTAGTACAGTTTTAATAATGCGATTCATTAATGATTCATTTGAAATCGTGATGACCTGTAATTTAAGGCATCTGGATCTTCTTCAATTTAAATAAACTAAAGAGCATCCATGCAATTGGTTTATTTGAGAAATATATATATAATTGTCCATTCAATATGAAAAAAAAAAAAAAAAAAACTATATCCTTAAAATAAGACTAACCGGATCTTCGGGGATCCTTGTCCCCGACCTCAATGCAGTAATTATAACACATGCCACCGCCCACCGGGCCGGATAATATGGTACGAGGAAGGTCGTTGCTCGTGTTTCACCCCCGCCAAAATTAAGAGTGCTATATATATATATATATATATATATTATATATATATCTGTTGAAAAGAATTTGCTTTGATTTGACGGCACTAGGATTGATTTTCACAAAAGTGAACGAATGGAAAAGACAAAGAGCATGTTAGGCAAACCATTTTAACTCTCTATTTATTTCTTTTTACTTCTTTTAAAAATATCAAATAAAAAATATTTTAAATTTTTTTATATTTTTTATGTCACATCAATAAGTTTTTATTATCATTCAAATAAAAAAATTCACTATAAAACAAGACATTTTCATTTTTCTATAAAACATTCTCAAATTTTATATCACATCAATCACTTCTTATTACTATTCAAACAAATATTCCACAACACAATTACTTACCAAACAACTTTTTTTTTTTGACATGACAGAGTAGGTTAACTATAGTTCCATTCACACGTCACAGCTAGCCTTTCCCAATGAACACGTGTCAAGCGACCAAGCCGTTGCAAGTAATTATGATCGAGCTGATATTGGCAATATATATATATATATATATATATACATTCGAATTAATAGATGTCAAGGAATAATGATTTATGGCACTTTTTTTTCAAGAAAAAAAAAATTGAAGTGATTTTTAAAATTATTATTAGATTTGTAATAAATTATTTTTAAATTTTGATATAATAATAATAATTTTAAAAGTCAAATAAATTTTAAAATGACGCAAAGAAAACATGTGGTGACCCACATTTAGAATTACTCGGGTTTAAGGTGCTGAATTGACTCTTAGTCTCTTACCCCCTTTTCTATCATGTATTGAGTAGGTTCAATGCATATGCTCGAAAATTTCTCTTTTAGTTTCATGTAGGAAACACGCCTTTAAAGCTAGGAAATTATTTTATAGGTATATACTTGCGAATAACGGCAGGGTCAGAAATTTAGTTCACACGCAGTAAAATTACAAAATAGAGTAAAAAGATAATATAATCAACAAAATAAATAAACAATTCAACAAAAATTGAATTATATATGCATTTCATACAATATTAAAGTCAAAATAATGCAGTTATACATTTAAAAGAGCAATTTATAATACTTAATAATAAATTAAAAAATAAATTCAGCCGGACTTTTTGCTTAGAAATTTCAATCTTGTACAAATTGCTTGCAAACGTGGCTTTTAGGCAAAAATGTTGAAATGCGGGTATCCTCAAAGAACTCTCTTATGGGTGCCAATGGCGATGGCCCACATTAATTTGTTTGGACTTTGGAGTTTGGAGCTACTCCTCGACACAACCTCTAAAATAATTATTGACCATACAGTTTACATGCACTTCATTCGGCCAATATCATGAAATTCAATGATTATAATTGTCTGATCTTCTTACAAGCTACCGGTGCCAATTTGTGTTCATGAATTGAATTTCGGTTACGTCGGTTTACAATTATATCTTTTAATTAAATTAGTTAGACTTTTTAATTTTAACTTATAAATTTTGTGTCAAGCTGCGGATCATGTAAAAAATTACAAGTTCTAGTATTATGTGTCGAGTTCAGCTTGTGTTAAGGCATGCGTATAATATTATATAAGTTAACCCTAACTCAAACTTATTAAATTAAATAATACTAACCTCCTAACTTTGATCTACTAATTTTAACTTGGTCTAAAAAACGCCAATCGAAAAGGCCAAGAAAAAAAGAAAGAAAGAGAAAATCTGGACTTTTCGTCTCAAAGTGCCAAACAGTAGTACGCGTCGTGAAACGCGTGCCATTCTTCATAGTTCCTATAAAACTATCCCCCTCTTCATATAACTTCGTTCACTTCTAAGCTTTACTAGCTTGATTCCTTTGTATACTATCTTCGCTTAGGAAAAAGATATCCTTAGTATTGTATCTTCTTCATCAATGGAAGCAACCAACCGCTCGTTTCCTTCACATCCCCGCAACCTGTTTTCTTTGACATCCCCACGTCAAAGGCAGCGGCGCGTTAACTTAACTGTGGCAGCAAGTGGATCAGGAGGAACAGAGGGACGAGATTACTGGGGCAGGTTGGTGGATGAGAACATGATTGTGCTCCGGTGGCGGATTAGGGAGATGAAGATGATAGAGATGAATCACGACGACTTACCTTCGAATTGGATGGGGTGGGAGAAACAATATTTTTTGCATTACAACGAGGATGTTTGTGAAGCATTAGGGTTGTTGCAAAACTTTTTGATCAGTACTAGGCCAAGTTTCGCTTTAGGGATTGTCGCACTTGTTATATTGAGTGTGCTCATATCTTCTGGAGTAGCCTTGCTTCATGCAATAGAGATAGCTAAGAGAATCCTTTTTGGGTTTCCTAGCATCTGACCTAGTGAGGTTTGTATTACCTTGTACGTTGTTCTTGATATTTTGAGTTAAATCCTTATTCCTTAGACATAATAATGAGTTTTTGAATCTATATATATATATATATATATATATAGCTGTGGTGCTGTGTTTTGTTCTTCATAGCTTAATGGATTGTTTATTCATCCAAAATAAGAAATCATAACATGAAAATATGAAGACAACTGAAACTGAACGCAATTAACATCTATAACAATTCAATTTTTTTTTTCCATTATTATTCTCCATAATAATCTCTTTTTGAAGTAGCGTTTCAAGATGATTCTGTTAGAGGAAAAAATCAGCAGCACACCCTTCTTCTTGATTCCTGCTGATTCCTTGGTCAGCTCCATGTCTTTCGGATGCATCTTCCGATCCAAGTGTCGCAGCCACCCAAGCCTACCACTAAGGTTCCAAGCTAGCACTCGTTGACAGCAGCAAACATGAGTCCATGTTCTCCGTAAACAGCAGCAGCTACAGCCCCTGCATGCAGCCTTTAGCCTCTGCTCAGCCGATCCAGGAGTCATCTCGATCATTTTGCCTAGTTTGGTTTTCTTACTTTACGCTCATGTTGATCAATTTCTTGATACTTAGCTTCTTATGAATATGATTCTCGACTCCTGTAAAAACCCTCTGTACAAATGCTCTAAGCATAACCAAAATAGAGCTTCTTCCAAAACTTTCAGATTCACACTTCTTTTATATATAATTAATTTATTTGTGATTCTTTCTATGATCTCATCTCTTGATCTATTTCCTCACCATGCATGCCATTTGTCTGAATGAAACTTCATATATCAGTGTTCAAACCGGCTTGATAATTGGACTAATTAACAATTTGATAAACAAAACCGTTAAAATTTAAGCTTTCCTCCCAGCAGCGGCGGAGGCACGTTGAGACCATAAGGGATCGTGGCACTCCCAAATGTTTAAAAAAAAAAAAAAAAGATTTCTTGGGAGAAATGAAAGAAAAGTTTGTACGTCTTGATAGCTCTTACAAATCTTTAATCGATCTTTATGTAAAAATTAGGCTGAATTCTTTCTTCTTCTTTTTTCCATAGTGTCAAACAAAAGCTTGCTAGCTTTCATGATAAGTTGTAGGAAGGAGGTAATTAATAAAAAAATAAATAAATAAACTTATTTTTTTAAAAAAAATCAAATTCAAAAAAAAATAATTAAAAAAAAAAACAAAAAAGGAAGGGGAGCCACCCCGAAGGCCACCCCCAGAGGTGGCCGGGGGTGGCGCTCGGCCACCACTAGTAGGTCCAGGGGTGGCCCGAAGGCCACCCTAGGCCATTGGAGGTGGCCAGGCCACCCCTTCTTCTTCTTTTTTTCTTTTTTTTTTTTTTAAATAAGTTTATTTATTTATTGTTTAATAAGTTTATATTTTTGTATTAAGATGGACACGTGCCGTCATTTTATTGGTTTGATGTGGCACTGACGTGGCATTTAACAAAATTTGTCAAAAAAATTAATGGAATTTGACTATAGAGATCGATTTATAATTATAGTTTATCACAAGGATCTCTCATAAACTTTTTAAACCATAGGGAGTGATTTGTAATTATGGCATACCAGAGGACCAATGGTGCAATTATCCATTTTTTAAAAGGTTGTTTTCAACTTTTCACACACTCGATCTACCCTTCAGTTGACATTTTTCAATTTTTTGTACTTATTTATGACTTTGGTATATATAGTTTTTGTGATACACGTACATATTATATAAAAAACTACTTAATTTTGATTGTAAATTGCGTTTTTCATATTTTAGTTCGGCTAGCTCCTATAATAATGAATTTCTGGCTCCGTCACTGCTAATAAGTAGGTATAAATTACGCCAGGCCCTATGGTAAAAATGTAGCTCACATTGGTCTTGAAACTTCTTGGATTCGCCATTGTTGGCCGGTTACACCTTTTTCTCTTTTCTTTCGATAATGAATAATGCTACATACTATATTTTCATGTCACAAATATTTCACAATGCTCATGTGACAGTCTCAACTAACCAACTTGTATCATCTATTATTAATTTTTTTTAAAAAAATAAATAAATAAATTTAAGAATTGATTGTGATTGTCACATCAACATTGTGGGATCAATAATTGTTGAATAAAAATGTGTTATATACCATTACTCTAACTACCATCAATCATATTTGTAATGTTCCCTCTAATATTTTAATTTCTAAATGCTCTCCCTAATCTACCATTGGGTTACATTGTCCCCCTTTGACGTCCAAAATGATAAAAATATCCTAATTAGACGTGGATAGAAAAGAACAATTGAAAAATTAAGGAGACAAAACAAATAAAATGATAGTTAATTAGAGGAAGTAAATATAAATTATCCTTAGTGTATTGAAGTAATACAACAAAACAGAAGCTATAGTTTAACTTATCCCTTGTTAATTAACATCTTTTATTCTATTTGTTATTTCCTTATTTTATCCTTAGTCTAATTAAGCATCGTTAAACAACTTGAGAGGAAAGTAGAAAAGCTCCATGTTCATACTTCATCAGTATAAGGTACAAATAGATTCCATAACACATTTTTCTTTTTTCTTTTTTCTTTTTTCTTTTTTCCATTCTTCTATTTATTTTTTTATTTTTTTTGCTGGAGATATATGTATATAAAATTAAATAGTTACATCAATTTCTAGAATAGTTACTGCATGACTAAGAATATCTTCACAGCCATGTCCTTACTATGGCAAAGACGTTGAGATCCTAATCATTATTGAAGTGTTCTTGGCCGTAAATCACGTATAGTTCTTCATTTAGTGTATTTTGACAAATCAAAAACATTCATATTTTTCATATCACATCAATAACTTTTTTATTATATATATATATATATAAAAAAAAATCCATTAAAAAATATATTTTTTCACTATTCTTTACAAAAGGAAAAAAAAAAAGCAAACTTTTTTTTTTTTCCTATTTTGTATCAAATCAATAATTTCTTATTACTTTTCAAACAAAAATTTCATTATAAAAATCTTTTACCAAACATTCTCATGTTTCGGCAGGTCTCCATCCCTCAGAATGCCCCATGGTGCTGAAAGAAGATCCTCAAACTAAGGGACCTTGCAAAAAAATTCATTAGTCATAAGGTTTTGGCTGGCCGAAACATATTCCTTTGGTATGATAATTGGCATCCGGCAGGGTGCTTATTTGATGCTTATGATCATAGAGCTTTGTATGATGCAGGACATGCTATTGGCCCTAAACTTTCTTCAATTATTAAGCAAGGTTCATGGTTCTGGCTTAGTGCAAGATCAGAAGCTCTTGTAGCTATTCAAAGTCACCTTCCTATCATTTGATACCTTGTAGCTATTCAGAAGCTCTTGGGAGATTCTGATAAAGTGATTTGGGAATCGAAAAGCGGCAAGTTCTCGAATTCAAAAACTTGGGAAAAGCTGAGGGATAAGCATCCAGTTGTTAGTTGGCATAAAATTATCTGGTATCCTTCTGCTATCCCTAGACATTCCTTTTTTCTTTGGTTAGCGTTCCACAATGCGATTTCTCATTGGTAATTAAAAAAAGAAAAAGAAAAAGATTCTCATGTTCCGTATATTTCCAAATATAGAAAAAAATAAAGCTACGTGATCATTTGATACTTTGAATTCAGCGACCAATGACACATCCCATCACTTAATAAAATATTTTTTTTTGGTTTTGTTTTATCAGTTTCTTTTTTACATGCGAAAAGATTGCGATATATATATATATTGATAGATTTTCTTCATAATTCATTTGCATATATTTTTAATGTCATCTTGAAACATTAACAAGAGAGACAGCTTGGGCCCAACATGAACCGTACAAATGAAAGCTGATTACTATGCAAATTAATGTTGTTCAAAGCCAAGTGGAACCAATTAACCAGGCTAGGATATCTTCGGAAACGTACGCTTATGTTGCCTTTGCCATCGTACGTCAATTCCAGTGTTACAACCCACTGTTTAGGAGTTTCTTTATTCAATCTTTTATTCAAGACATTTTGAAATTAATTCAATACCCTTAAATTAAATAAACTGATAATTCAATATCCTTAAATAAAATTATCTCGAAAATTTAAGAAGCGTACGTGGCCTTTCCATTTCGATCTCCAACTCTAAACTAGAAAAGGGAATTCGAAAAGCGCTGACCCTACTCATACCACGTACGTTGGTCGGTGGCATGTGTTGCCTTCGCCACGTCAGGCGTCCGAAGGTTGGCATTGGCAGCCCAAGGGAAAAGTAAAAATGCGGTACATACCTTTATTCATTAAAAAAAAAAGATCAGAACTTTGTCCATGTCCTCAAAAAACTCTCTTATATATATATATATGGCTGCCCCGTGCCAATGGGGATGGGCCACTTTAATTTGTTTGGAGCTTGGAGCTACTCACCACAACCTCTAAAATAATTGACCATACAGTTTATATGCACTTCATTCGGCCAATATCTTGAAACTCAATGATTATATAATTGTCTAATCTCCGATCCTGACAAGCGGTGCCGGCCAATTTGTCTTCATGAATTGAATTCGGGTTACGTCAGTTTATGGCTAACCTCTTGAATTAAATGAGCGGAGACTTTTTAATTTAAACTTAGTGAATTTTTTTAATTTAATTAAATAACTCAACTTATTTAATTAAATAAAACAAACCCCCCTAACTTTAATGTCCTAATTTCGAATTTAATTCGTATCACGTTGAAAGATTGTACGTGTCAAAAATTGCCTCTGGCCTACTTCTATTAATTGCATAAGTTGAGGTCACACGTATTGCTTATAATTGAGC
Organism: Alnus rubra; assembly: GCA_028654335.1. NCBI lineage: Eukaryota > Viridiplantae > Streptophyta > Magnoliopsida > Fagales > Betulaceae > Alnus > Alnus rubra. Next base: position 1,718,392 of record JAJPGS010002370.1, read on the forward strand.
TTAGCGAAACTTGGTCTAAAAAAGGCTAATCGGAAAGCTAGGCACGTACAAAAAAAAAGACAGAAACAGATTTGTATGAAGATTTCTACCTAAAAAAAGAAGATTTGGACTTTTCGTCTCAAAGTGCCAAACAGTAGTACGCGTTGTACGTGAAGCGCATGTCATATATTCTTCATATTTCCTATAAAACCATCCCCCTCATCATATAACTTTGTTCACTTCTAAGCTTTACTTGATTCCTTTGTATATTATCTTCGCTTAGGAAAAAGATATCCTTAGTATTATTGTATCTTCTTCATCAATGGAAGCAACCAACCGTTCGTTCCCTTCGCATCCTTGCAGCATGTTTTCTTTGACATCCCCACGCCAAAGGCAACGGCGCGTTAACTTAACTGTGGTAGCAAGTGGATCAGGAGGAACAGAGGGACGAGATTACTGGGGCAGGCTGGTGGATGAGAACATGATTGTGCTCCGGTGTCGGATTAGGGAGATGAAGATGATAGAGATGAATCACGACGACTTACCTTCGAATATATTGGATGGGGTGGGAGAAACAATATTTTTTGCATTACAACGAGGATGTTTGAGAAGCATTAGGGTTGTTGCAAAACTTTTTGATCAGTACTAGGCCAAGTTTCGCTTTAGGGATTGTCGCACTTGTTATATTGAGTGTGCTCATATCTTCTGGGGTAGCCTTGCTTCATGCAATAGAGATAGCTAAGAGAATCCTTTCTGGGTTTTCTCTAACCTAGATAGCTAGTGAAGTTTTTACCTAGTTGTTGTTCTTTATATTTTGAGTTCAATAATCCTTATTCCTTAGACATGATGATACGAGTTTTTGAATCTAAATTTGCCATCCAAAAAATAAAAATAAAAAATGCTCGAGTCTGTTGCAAGTGATATATATCCATAAAGAATGCCAAAATAGTACGAGGCAAAAGTGAATATATATTTATTGATAATTTTACTTTTTAATAAAACTAATCCATTAATAGGGCTTTTTAAGAAATCATAATGGATGCGAAAGTATATACTCTAAGTTGGGGAGTGAAAAATGTAAGAGGAAATGTAATATCCTTGACCTCTTTAAGGGATAGAATAGTAATTTTTTTGAGTGAGAAACTAGGCATAGTGAATTGGTCTAGCAATGAGAATGGTTTAAAAAAAAATCAAATAATCGGTTTTGTATTTTATTAAGTAAATTTGTAAATGCTTTTTTTACTTTTACTAATATTATATTAATATTTATACTCAAACCCTAACCCTATAAATTTGTACTTTAGGTCAGCCCATTTCTCCTTCCACAAACCCACCAGTCGCACACATTGTTGAACTGTAGTACTTGCAAACAAGAGGGTAATCTCTTGTCTTCTTCTTTCCTTATTTTTCTTGTTGACCAATATCTGTACATAATTTTTCATTTCCTTTTGTACCTAAACTTTTCTTTTTCGTGCGTATAAAGTGGCTATCAAACAATGTATTTTTAATGGTCTTGTTATTCTCCTTTTAGCTTTTTTTTCCTTTTTATTTGGTTTGTAGCACAATCGTATGACCGGTACTCATTGATCTATGCTACTGAGTTGTTTTTTTTTTCTCTACCTCATTGTTTACTCACCCTGCAGTACCTTGCCTTTTGATGTATCTCTCCTTTTAATAAAATAAAATTTCCTGCACCGGTTGTGGTCTTCGGGGAGCATTTATTTCTATTATTTTGTTGTCTTCTTCCCCAAATGTAGATCTGGACTCCTGGATGTCGTAATCTGACCTGTCCTCTTCACCCTCTATTTTGATCCTTGGCTGTTCTGCTGTAGCCTTATAACTCATTTGTTTTCTAATTTTTCCCCATTCCTTTGACTCACCGTAAGACCCATTCCTTGTTCTTTGTTGCTGTTTTTTTTTTCTTCTCTCCTTGTTGTACGAGAAAGGCCCACCCACCTTTCATGCACCTTGACTTTTGCTTTCCATATTTTAATCTATTTTATTATCTCTCTTTTCATGAGGTACTTAAGACCCTTATTGCACAAATTTTTTCCTTTTCTTCTGTCTGAACCGGGATTTGCTCAGATTTGTTGCTTGTGTTCTAGCCATTTTATCTCTTGCTATGACTGTTCAGCTTCCCTTCCTAAAGCATTAAATTTTGTTTCTTTTCTTTTCTTTTGCCTTTAGCCGTGGCTTGTGGATCCCATAATTTCTTCATGTGTCTATTTAATTTATTCCTTCTTTCACCATGTTGTACAGTAAAAGTTGACACCCAATATTTATTAAAAGTTTTACTTCTTTTCCCTTGCGTAACCATATATAATATGTTGGAAACCGTTAGTTATTTCTTATACTTTCATTTCTTTTTTCTCTATAGCCTATTTTTTGAATTTATTAATCTCACCAAATTTCTTCGAATTTCATGACTCTAATAATATATATGTTGTTACCTATTTAATGGTATAAATATTATTTCGTTAAGGTTGTTATACATATATTTTGGAAACCATTCTCAATATGCTAGCAAACCAAGCTGTAGATATGTTAGTACGTTGTCTAGTAGCGAGCTTACGCTAATGGATTTGTTTGAACCTGTATTCAGGTGATTAGCTAGCAGTCAGAAATTTTAGTTGCTGCGTTCAGAGATGTAAGGGATCCTCTACCCCTTCTCAAATTGTTTATGTCATATTACTTCAATTATTCCTTTATTTGCATATTTGCGATTGATTGTTTTTGTTCTGTATTTCAACTTATTTTGTTTGCATGAAGGATTTTGTCTTACATTAGTTTTGATATGAAAGTTATTTAGTGGAAATGATATTTTGAAAGTAGTGATTTAAGAAAAACCTCAGTTCTAAAGGACTTTGCAATTTTAGAAAAAAATTATTATTTTACCCCGAGATGGGAAATCACCACTTTTAGAAGTGACGAAAAGAGAAGCGTATAATTGTAAAAAAAACCTTCTAACACGTTGCCTCAAGATATACAAAAAAGAATGAGAAAGTTTTATGAGATAAATAAAGGAGAAATTTTTGAGATAAGGGCACGTGTGTGGAGGAGACTATTTTTTGCCCCAGAGATATTGACAGAAATTCACAGAGGATAAGCTCGATACCGTTGCTTGAGATAGAGGCGCACCCGCTGAAGAACGTTGAGAAGCGGTAATCCGTCTCTAGGTCATGCTAAGTGCACTTTGATTAATTAGCTGACAAGGCAGGCTCGCGGCCACAGTTACCTGCCATGGTCGATCACAGCAAAAACCGTGCAACCCTAAGTACACATGGCGTAATAGTGTACACGGGCCCTATTATGATAAATTAGTTTTAAGTATATCATTAAAATTGTATGTTCCATATAAAGGAATAGGCCTTAACTTGGTTTATTGAGAATTGAATTGCAATTAATTAACAATATGACACAAGAAGTTTTCAAATGGTTTTTAAGAGATTCAATGTTTTAAGTAAGGATTTTAATAAGAAGGTTATCTTATATAAATAGTGACAGGTATTAGTTGTGCCTTGAATTGCGACTGGAAAATAAATTGTTTTGAAGTTTTAAATAAATGAATTTAACTCAACGGTTTTATGATTGAGGATTTCTTTACTGAGCATTTCTCGCTCACCCTTATTTTGTTTTGTTTTCAAGTTTTGAGCAGTGAGACCTAGGCTGCCGGAAATTGAGAATTTAGGCTAGCAGTAGGAGCATTGCATGACCCTTTTCTTGTCTCTAGTGCATTAGCACGAACTTGTGCCCTTTGGCTTTTATCTATGTTGTCCGACTTAACTGTTATTTGATAATCGTTTCCGCTTGTAATGAAGTTTATGAATTTGACAATTTCCGTTCGCTTTAGAAATCATGCATTCTAGTTTAGTGCTTTGGTAGACCTTATGATTTTTGCGCCTCTGAGTTTGTGTATGGACGACCCTAACCCTAGCCGGTTTGGGGGCGTTACAGGAAAAGCTAGCTTTTGGGGCTATTCGTGTATATATATATATCATATTTGGATGCATAGGAATCACATAATTTTTGGAGGCCTCCCTAGGGCAAGTTGTCACTCCCCCGTTTTGGGATATAAGGGAAACGCGAACTAAAAGATAATAAATAAGCAAATAAAGACTGAGAGTTTCAAGACACGAGTAGTATTAATATTTATACTAACTATGATAGCAGTATCAAAAATTATACACTGGGGTTCAAAGTTATTTACAACTCAAAAGTAAAGTGGTAATACAAAAGCTAACAACCGACATTGCTAGAAAACCACCTAAGTTAAAGGACTGAAATGTGTACAGTTTCCATACAAAAACAAAACTGTACTATCGTGGTCTATCAGCTCCACAGTCCTTTTCCATGAAGGAGTCCCCAGGTATTAAAACTGCTACTATTTACAAAAATCTACATCTTCTTTTAGTCCACTGTACAGTAAGAGCATTACTAGCAGCTTCCCTACAAGGGATCTGTTCCCTAAATTTTAGGGAAAATTTTAAGAAAGTCAAAAAAACCATCCTACAGCAGCTTCCCTACAATTATCTGTTCCCAATGCATTGGGAAGCACTGTTCACATCACATTCAATTGTTTATTCTAAAAATATAATCTCTCTCTTACTTTATCTCTTTCTTTTCTTACTTTTAATTAAAGTAAAAGTAACAAAATAATATTTTAATGATATAGGGAAAAATGAAGGGAAGCTGCTGTGGGGTGTTTTTTGATAGGGAAGCAAAAAGTAGTTTTATTCCCTACATTTAAGGAAAATTAAGAGGAAGGGAAGGGAAGCTTCTAGGAATGCTCTAAGTCCAAGTTGCCCACGGATGGGGCCAAATCTGTGGGTCACTGACTACCAGGAGTCCTACAGGCACTCCTCCCCTCATGACTATGATATACACCTTCATCTGAAAATGGTTATAAGGGAAAGGGGTGAGTTCGACAACTCAGCAAGGAAATATCAACACCAGGAAAATAAAACATGTTATAAAATCATTAATTATGCATAATGACAAAAATACCAAAATGAGCAATTAAGACAGAATTTATAAGTATAATTAACAGAACTTAAAAATAGATGAACAAGAAACATGAATAATGGCATGAATAAGCAAATCAATTCTTTTTATTTTCTCTTTTATCCTTTAACTGTGGTTTAACCCTTTACATACTCTACACCGATGTTACCCGTGAGCGGAGCACGTTGGCTTTTGTCACACAGACCTATGGACTCAGCCTGTCGTCACAGGGGAGAGCCGTTCCGAGTTGGGGATCTTCCCTAGGTGAAGGCCAACCTCGGCTGGTAGCACACACCAACTTATGGTATGCTTGCCATGCTACCCTATGGGTACCAATCCTAACTGTAATAGTGCCTCAGGGTTAAACAATTACTGCACATGAACGTTTTTCTGTAATACTGTAGGCTCTGCTTTATCTATATACTTTATTTGAAAACTGTAAGAGCCGCTTTCATAACTGTAGTCATGTACAGAATTTAACTTTAGATTCTCTTTTCTTTCAAAACTGAATTCATGAATAGAATCATATACTTTGAAATTCTCTGTAATCATATCTTTGAAATGCTCTTATCACAACTTTGAAATACTCTTATGCATAATCCATAACTTAAAAATGCTCTTAATCATAATTGTAAAAATGCATAAAATTGCATGAATAAAAACATATTAGAAATAATAGCTTGGCATTTAAAATTTCACATAAATATAATGCTTTATAAAATTTTCCCAACATTCTTCTCAATAGTTTTGTAATAAAATATAGTTGGGATTTTTCGGTGTTGTATCCCCTTACCTGGATTTGCTCTTAACGACAAGATTGAGCTTTTACCTAAATAAAACACAAGGGTAAATTTTTAGAGGATATTCTGAAGTTTAGGTAACCGTTTATATCAGTTAATAATAAACCTTAAAATCTAAATTAGAGCTTATAATTACACTATCATTTTATTCTATCTAATTAACCAAAATAATCCCACAATTAATCCAGAAAAAATACCAAACCTAGAGATAAATTAACTAATAAAACTTAAATCTCAAAACTCTACCAATTCAACCCCAAACTCACGGGTCTTCCCAAAAACACACCAAACACATAGTTAACTAATACTAACCTAAACAAAACACACTAAGAACCAAAATCTACTCGGTTAGAACCACGAAAACCACGGGGAATCCAATAACTTAATCCGGTTAACACAACAAACCTCTAAAACAATATTAATTGGAACCTAAAGACTTCAAAGGCAATAACACTGAACCGGCCAAAATGACAATTCAAAACAGGAAACACACGGCCAGATCCTTCACCAAAACTCAGTGGCCGAATAGCTCAAAGAACCACGAAACAAAACACCCATTCAGTTGAAACACTGCACACACAAAATCTGTCAAAATCATCAACATCCCAACACAATTGGCCAGCCCTTCAACTGAAATAGAAAATCATCCCTTAGTCTCCACTCAAAACCTCTACAATTAACACATAACCACAACTGGTTTACCCAAGAAATATACTCCCAAGATCAAACCAAAAATCAACCCAAAAAATATAAAAGTACTAGGATTTCACTTACCCATGGAGAAAATGGGTTTCCTATGGTATGGGTACCGGAAAACATCACCGGAAAAAGTTCTCCAGTGACGTTGCCGACGCAGGGCTGTGGCCCTCCGGCCCAGCAGCGCCGACCGCCCAGTCCGGTGGCCAAACCACCGACTGGGTCTTCTACCTTCCTCCCCTCTCTCTCTCGGTCAACACCCATTTCTCCCTCATCTCCACTCTCGTCTCCCTCTCTGATTGTGCAAGGAGAAAATGAAGAAGAACAAGCAGAGAAGAAAGAAGAAAAGATGAAGGAAAAGAAGAAAAAAAAAGGAAAGAAGAAAAAAAAAAAACAAAATAAGGTGCTGCCTGCAGGGACACGCACGTTATTGAAGGAAGAGAAAGGATAGAAAATAAAGATTAAAATAAGAGAAATAGCATACATACACCCAAAAATATTAAAGAACTAGAGAACAAAACAAGTGCTTAGAACTCAAGATAATACCTGCTGGTTTCTTTTCCTGATAATGAGCTTTTCAATTCACTAATGGAAGGCGTGAAAAATAGAAAGATAAGCTCAGCCCTTATAAACAGATGACCGGTAAAAAAAAATTGCTTGGAGAAGAAGAAGCCACTTACGTGCAGAATACGCAGATCAAACACGTCCATAAAAAAAAAATAAAGCTTCAAACTTGCCACGTAACCCTTTAATCTGCCAGAATTTTTTTATTTTATTTTTTTTTATTTTTTTTTCAGCAACTTATTATCTAATCTTAAAATGTTTTAATTAATATTATTATTATTATTATGGGGTGTTATACAAGTTAGTTTGGAAGAGAATATATTGAAGATCATATGATCATGGGATGTGAAGGCTAGAGTACGTTGCTTTCCAAGCATAGGTTTAAATTAAGATTCTGGTTTGAACGGGGCCCTTTAATTAATTTGTTCTGATTGGAGTATTCCTAATTTAATTTTAGGAAAATGATCAGTGCATTCGTAGTGAAGTCATCAAACTTACGAAATCATTAAAATTAGATGATTTTGTTTAAAATTTTGTCTCCATTAAGTTCTCTACTTTTACAATGTTTTATGAAGATTGTTAGAAACCCTCGTATGATCAGACGCGGGAAAAATCAATCATCTCTTATTATTTTGTAATTTTTTTATTTTATTTTTATGGGCAAAAGTAGAGGAGGTCGACTCCATCTCTTCTCTCTCCTCTTCCTATCCATCATCGTCTCAATTGCGACTACGTCGCTGGAGTCAAATCCTTTGATTCGACACATTGTGGACGGAGCAGATTAGCCGGTTGGGCGCAGAGCACCAGCGTGGCGAGCTGTTCAAGCAGAAGTATGACAAGTCTTCAGTGAACCACGACGTGACTGACCTAGTTCTCGGACCTCACCCCATTGGTGTTACCAACAAGGCTCCAATCTTGCCTACCGAAGATCTTCCGACTGATTTTGCTCCAATCATGAAGCTATTTCCACCGTAAAAAATCAAGTACCCAGCGTTGATAATCCAACCGATTTTGCTCCGGATGATCTACCGAAGGTTTAATTTTTTTTATTCCATTTTTATAAAACTAATTAAAAAATAATATTTATTTAAAACAGATAATATTTGAATAGTTTGGTATTTAGAGCTTTTGAAAAGTAAATAGCTAAAATAACAAAAGTGAATTTTCTAGCTAAAATTTGTTGAAACTTTGACGACTTCACTACAATTGCTCTAATGTTTCAGATTATTCGCTAATGTTTCCATAAATAGATGTTGATCACTTTGCCAATTGAGCTATGCTACATCCTTTTTCTTTCTTTTCTTTTCTTTTTCTTTTTTTTTTAAAAGAAGATTTCATAGAAAAAAAGAATGTGACATACAACCAACCAGCAAGAAAAAACGCCCACATCAAAAAGGGAAGGTGAATCTTTGCCACTACAAATGGGAAAAGAGGGAAGATGAGGGAATTAAGTAGGAATACAGCCAAAGTAAACTTTAGCTACGACCAGATAAACCACATGGTAGATGAAAAAATTGGCACTTTTGTGAATTTTTCGAGCCTTCCAAATAGAAGAGGACGAGATAATTAAAACTGAGTCAGAGATTAAATTTGCAATCTTCTGGTCAAGGACCCGTGAGGGGTTTTGCAAAGCCAAAATTTCTACAATAGAGTCACCTTCCAAGCAAAACTCTCTAAGGTTGAGAGAGACTGCAATGAGGCTACAAGTCTAGCAGCAAGTGCTTCACCATAAACTGTATCACATTGAGGGCTAATCTGAGATAAAGCCTTTATAATATGACCATGAGACTATGGGAGTCACAACAAATTGCAGCTTGAGCAGAAAAAGAGCCCCTAATTGTTGTATCAAAATTAATTTTGTAAAAGCCTTCAGCAGGATGAGTCCACTTCTCTAAAACTAGAGAAGAAAAAGATTGCTAGACTGCAAAATGCTCAATCAAGAGCTTTTTGATTGAATTAACAAAAACCAAAATATCAGGAATAACACCATCATGAGCAGCTTTATTCTTATGAAACCAGAGAAGATCACATTAAACCAGAGAATATCAGATTAAATCTGCAATCTTCCAGTCAAGAATCCGTGAGGGGTTTTGCAAAGCCAAAATTACTACAATAGAGCCACCTTCCAAGCAAAACTCTCTAAGGTTGAGAGAGACTGCAATGAGGCTACAAGTCTAGCAGCAAGTGCTTCACCATAAACTGTATCACATTAAGGGCTAATCTAAGATAAAGCCTTTATAATACGACCATGAGACGATGGGAGTCACAACAAATTGTAGCTTGAGCAGAAAAAGAGCCCCTAATTGCTGTATCAAAATTAATTTTGTAAGAGCCTTTAGCAAGATGAGTCCACTTCTCTGAAACAAGAGAAGAAAAAGATTGCTAGACTGCAAAATGCTCCATCGAGAGCTTTTTGATTGAATTAACAAACACTAAAATATCAGGAATAACACCATCATGAGCAGCTTTATTCTTATGAAACCAGAGAAGATCACATAAAACAACATCATAAATCTAGAAAAAAAAAAAAAAAAAAGTTTAAGGCTTAAGACCACTCTCAATGGCTTATCTATTTCTCAATCTAAAATAGCTAACCAAAACCCACTTTGATTTTAAAATGCATCATCCATCCGATTATCTAAATTTCCCTATATTTTTATTAAAATAAGCATTTTTTAAAAAAATTATTCTTATTATTGTTTTTTTTTTTTTTTTTTTTGTTAAAACCCATCTCCACGCTTCTGGATGGTTCGTCGCTGCTCAAGCCCCCACCCGCCCTTGCATTGCGATGCTCCCCCATCACTACAAAAAATTTGATCATTAGCGGCCAACAAATTTGGCCGCTAATGATGTTATTTTGGCCGCTATTAATAAATAGCGGCCAAATTTGGCCGCTAAAGAGTGGCCGCTAATAGTCCGACGCTAAAGACTATTAGCGGCCACTTTTTTTGATCGCCGCTAATAATTGTTTTATAGCGGCCACCAAGTTCGCCGCTAAAAGTAATTTTATCCGCCGCTAATAATTGTTAACTGAATCTAAAATCGCCGCTAATACTAGACTATTAGCGGCGACACGTATGTGGCCGCTAATAGTTAAAATAGTCGGGTATTATTAGCGGCCACATGAGTGGCCGCTAATAGTCTAGTATTAGCGGCCACACATGTGGCCGCTAATAATACCCGACTAATTTAACTATTAGCGGCCACATTTTGTGGCCGCTAATACTATTAAAAAATTGAAAAAAAAAATAAATATATATATACAAAAAAATAAAAAAAATAGATCCATTTAACTTCACTGCATTAATTAAATCTCTATATACAATTAATACTACTAAAAATGAAAAAAAAAAATACAAATACAAATAAAACTAAATACAAATACATCATTAAAAAAAAAAAAATACAAAGAAGAAAGTGATGCCGGCTCCTTGCAGTATACCTGAAAACCAAAAAAAAAAAAAACAGAAGTAGAAGAAAGTGCTGCACAACTATAGAAGAAGAAAATTCTATCACCAGTTCATGCCCAAATACAAAGTGACACACATATATTTGAAATCAGATAAAAAAACGCATTTGCTTAAAAAAATAAAATAAAAAAATAAAAGAAATGAACTTACTCAAGGGCAGAAGAAGGTTTGTCATTCTGCTCATACAATGCAACCTTCATAACTGAAAAATAAAACAAACCAAACAAACCAAACAAAGAAAAGAAAAAAAAAACAGATAAATATTAAATATATTAATTAGCAAACAAAACAAAGTCAGACAAAAATTAAATACCCAACTCAACTAAAAAATCATAAGAAGTATTCTGGAAGAGACCTTTGGTGAGAGCATGAAGAACCCCATTTGAGGCTTCTTGGAAGGCTGAAGAGATTTTAGATCTGAGAAAAAGAGATAAGAGAGAGTGAGAGAGCTAGAGAGAGGACCTACCGGTGACGGAGAGCGGTGGCCGACGGTGTCTGTGATAGAGCAAGAGAGAGAGATGAGAGATTTGAGAATGGAGATGAGAGGGAGAGAGTAACGAAAGAGAGAAAGCTGAGAGAGATTCTGTCCACAAAAAAAGAAAAAAATGAGAGAAGAGATAGAAAGGAGAGATAGTGAGACTTCTAGAAAGAAACAAAAATTAAGTAAATAAAAATAAATAAAACCAAAAGTATCTTAAGTCTTTGGATATGGCGCGCGCGGGACACGAAACTTTCGTGTCCCGCCTAGCCCCCACCCCCCCAAACTCATTCATGAGCCATTTTACTTTGAATATATATTTGTTTACTTTTCTTAATTTTTCAGTTTTTTTTTTTCGTTTGCTTTTTCTAAAAGACAAAAAAAAAAAATATATATATATATATATATATATATATATATATATATATATATATATATATATATATATATTATTTTTCGTTTTTTTAATTTAATAGAAAACAGGTTTTTCTTTTATCCTTTTTGTTAAATTGTTTTCAATTTTCAGTTTTTTTTTTTAACAAAAAAAAAAACATCTTTTTTCGTTTTTTAATTTTTATTCTTTAATTTTTTTCAAAAAAATTGGTTTTTTCATTTTCAGTTAATTTTTTTTAAAAAAAAAAAAATCGTTTTTTTCTTGTTTTTTTAATTTAATAGAAAACAGGTTTTTCTTTTCTTTTTTTTTTCTTTTTCGTTTGTTTTTTAAAAAAAAAAAATTGTTTACATAATTTCCAGCTTTTTTTTTGTTTTTTTGTTTAAAAAAAAAAATCTTTTTTCGTTTTTCTTTAATGTTTTTAATTTGTTCTTAAAAAATAACTTCTTTTTTTTTTTTTTCGAAAAATTGGTTTTTTTGACCAAAGTAATACACCAAGATCGATTGGATGATTCTATCGATCATGTCATGATCAACTGCACGTTAAATCGAACTGATAACTGTGTCAAGTTTGATTGATCGGACATTCATGTCACAATAGATCGGACCGATGCCTCAGTACAGAAAGTACCGCAATTGTTAGTGGACTCGTACTTATTAGGATTGATTGGACATTCGATCGAACTAATTAATGCATTATGATTGATCAGATGGTCTATTGATCCTATTATTTTATCACGATCGATCAGACTACTCCACTAGGATCGATAGATCATCCGATCGATCGATAGGATCGATAGATCATCTGATCGATCGTGATCGATCCTATGGATTGATAGATCATCTGATCGATCATGATAGAGCAATAGGATCGATAGATCATCCAATCTATCGTGATCGATCGATAAGATCGATAGATCATCCGATCGATCGTGATAGATCGATAGGATCGATATATCATTCGATCGATCGTGATCGATCGATAGATTATCCGATCGATCGTGCTCGATCGATAGGATGGATAGATCATTCGATCGATCGTGATCGATCGATAGGATGGATAAATCATCCGATCAATCGTGATCGATCGATAGGATGGATAAATCATCCGATCGATCGTGATCGATCCATAGGATCGATAGATCATCCGATCGATCGTGATCGATCATTAGGATTAATAGATCATTCGATCAATCGTGATTGTATCGATCAATAGTATCGATAGATCATCCAATCGAAAGTGATAGATCAATAGGATCGATAGATTATCCGATCGATCGTGATCGATCAATAGGATCATTAGATCATCCGATAGATCGTGATCGATCCATAGGATCGATAAATCATCCGATTGATTGTGATCGATCCATAGGATCGATAGATCATCCGATCGATCGTGATCGAACAATATGATTGATAGATCATTCGATCCATCGTGATAGTATCGATCATATCCGATCGATCGTGATAGATCAATAGGATCGATAGATAATCTGATTGATCGATAGGATTGTTAGACCATTCGATCAATCGTTATAGTATCGATCATATCCGATCGATCGTGATCGATCATATCCGATCGATCGTGATCGATCAATATGATCGTTAGATCATCCGATCGATCGTTATAGTATTGATCCTATCTGATCGATCGTGATCGATCAATAGGATCGATCCCATCGATCGTGATCGATCCATAGGATCGATAGATCATCCAATCGATCATGATAGATCCATAGGATCAATAGATCATCCAATCGATCATGATAGATCCATAGGATTGATTGATCATCTGATCGATTAATAGGATCGATAGATTATCCGATCAATCATGGTAGATCATCCGATCGATCATGATAGATCAATAAGATCGATAGATCATCCGATCAATCATGGTAAATCATCCGCTTGATCTTGATAGATCCATAAGATCGATAGATCATCCGATCGATTATGATAGATCATCCAATCGATCGTGATTTATCGATAGGACCGATAGATCATCCGATCGATCCTGATCAATAAATATGACCAATAAATCATCCGATCGATCGTGATCAATTAATATGATCGATAGATTATTCGATCGATCTTGATAGACCAATAGGATCGATAGATCATTTGATCGATCGTGATAGAGGTCGACTGATCAGACTTCACACAATGAAGGTTTGATCGATTAATATGATTGATAAACCATCTGATTGACCATAATGCATTAATTATGAAAACAATTTTTTTAAAAAAAAAATAATAATAATGAAAAACTAGTTTTCTATTAATTTTTTTTTAAAAAAAAAAGAAAGAAAAAAGAATGATTTTTTTTTTTTTTTTTTGTTGAAAGAAAAACCAAAACTTAACTTTTTTTTATTTATTTAAAAAAAAAAACAAATTCTCGAAAAACAAAATTAGTTTTTACAAACAAATTAAAAAAATTAAAGAAAAACAAAAAAAAATTAAAAATGAAAAATATTTTTAAAAAAAAAACGAAAAACGAAAAAAGAAAAAAGTAAAAATATTATTAGCGGCCATATAAAAAAGTGGCCGCTAATAATCATCCAATCGATCGATAGGACCGGTAGATCATCCGATCAATCCTGATCAATCAATAGGACCAATAGATCATCCGATCGATCAATATGATCAATAGATCATTCGATCAATCTTAATAGACCAATAGGATCGATAGATCATTTGATCGATCGTGATAGAGTTCGACTGATCAGACTTCACACAATGAAGGTTTAATCGATTAATATGATTGATAAACTATATGATCAACCATAGTGCATTAATTATGAAAACAATTTTTTATTTTTTAAAAAAACCTAGTTTTCTATTAATTTTTTTTTAAAAAAAAGGAAAAAGAACGATTTTCTTTTTGTTTGTTTTGTTGAAAGAAAAACCAAAAATTAACTTATTTTTTTTAAAAAAAATAAAAAATAAAACCAATTTTTAGGAAAAAAAATAGTTTTTACAAACAAATTAAAAAAATTAAAGAAAAACAAAAAAAAAAACTGAAAATTTTGAAAATATAAAAAAAAAAACCGAAAAAAGAAAAAAAGTAAAAATATTATTAGCGGCCACATAAAAAAGTGGCCGCTAATAGTTCTGGAAAACAATTTTTTTTTTTTTTTTTAAAACAAGAAACGAAAAAATAAAAAGAAAAACTAGCTTTCTATTAATCTCTTTTTTTTTTTAAGAAAAAAAAAGGAAAAAGAACGATTTTTTTTTTGTTGATAGAAAAAACAAAAAATAACTTTACTTTTTATTATTTTAAAAAAATTAAAGAAAAAAAAATTAAGAATGAAAAATATATATTTAAAATAAAAACAAAAAAAAAATGAAAATTTTGAAAACATTAAAAAAAAAAAAAAGGAAAAAAGTTAGCACATATTATTTTGAAAACATAACAAAAATGGTAAATATTATTAGCGGCCACATAAGTGGCCGCTAATAATCAACTATTAGCGGCCACAAATAAAGTGGCCGCTAATAATTGATTATTAGCGGCCAAAAAAGCGGCCGCTAATAGTTCTGGAAAACAATTTTTTTTTTTTTAAAAAAACAAACGAAAAAATAAAAAGAAAAACTTGCTTTCTATTAATCTTTTTTTTTTTCTAAGAAAAAAAAAGGAAAAAGAACGATTTTTTTTTTTTGTTGATAGAAAAACCAAAAATTAACTTTACTTTTTATTATTTTAAAAAAATTAAAGAAAAAAAAAATTAAGAATGAAAAATATATATTTAAAATAAAAACAAACAAAAAAAATGAAAATTTTGAAAACATTAAAAAAAAAAAAACGAAAAAAGTTAGCACATATTATTTTGAAAACATAACAAAAATGGTAAATGTTATTAGCGGCCACATAAGTGGCCGCTAATAATCAACTATTAGCGGCCACAAATAAAGTGGCCGCTAATAATTGATTATTAGCGGCCAAAAAAGCGGCTGCTAATAGTTCTGGAAATCAATTTTTTTTTTTTAAAAAAAAACAAACGAAAAAATAAAAAGAAAGACTTGCTTTCTATTAATCTTTTTTTTTTCTAAGAAAAAAAAAGGAAAAAGAACGATTTTTTTTTTGTTGATAGAAAAACCAAAAATTAACTTTACTTTTTATTATTTTAAAAAAATTAAGAATGAAAAATATATATTTAAAATAAAAACAAACAAAAAAAATGAAAATTTTGAAAACATTGGAAAAAAAAAAAAAAAGGAAAAAAGTTAGCACATATTATTTTGAAAACATAAAAAAGGGTAAATATTATTAGCGGCCACATAAGTGGCCGCTAATAGTTCTGGAAAACAATAAAAAGAAAAACTAGCTTTCTATTAATTTTTTTTTAAAAAAAAAAAGGAAAAAGAACTATTTTTTTTTGTTGATAGAAAAACCAAAAATTAAATTTTCTTTTTATTATTTTAAAAACACCAATTTTTTTTTAAAAACATATTTTTTACAAACAAATTAAAAAAATTAAAGAAAAACAAAAAAAAAATTAAGAATGAAAAATATACATTTAAAATAAAAACAAAAAAAAATGAAAATTTTGAAAACGTAAAAAAAAAAAAAAAAACCGGCTAAATATTATTAGCGGCCGTATATAAAAGTGGCCGCTAATAACTTGGCGGGAAATGGATTATTAGCGGCCAAAAAAGTGGCCGCTAATAATTGATTATTAGCGGCCATATATAAAAGTGGCCGCTAATAACCAATTATTAGCGGCCACTTTTTTGGCCGCTAATAGTTTTATTATTAGCGGCGACATTAGTCGCCGCTAATAGTTTCCCGGAATTTTCCGCACCTCCCCGCTAAGTTATTAGCGGCCATTTTTAGCGGCCACAATTAGGTGGCCGCTAATAGTTTACAAATAACGGCGACTATTAGCGGCCAATTGTTTTTGGCCGCTAATAGTGTATTATTAGCGGCTACTTTTAAAAGTGGCCGCTAATAACATGATCATTAGCGGCCACTATGCGTTGGCCGCTAATAATGTGGCCACTAATGATCAAATTTCTTGTAGTGCATTTGTACTCCTTTGGTTCCCAATCCAAGTCCAAGGATCTCGCTGACGCCATCCTCGCCACCTCTTCATCGTCCCCGACGCCACCTCATCCTCCATTCTCTTCCTCTCTCACCCCCGACGACCTCACCCTCCTCACTCTTAAAGCCACCATCGATGTTGACCCGTCGACCCAACGCATCTCCACCACATCTTCGTCTCTAGTCGGAAAAGAAGAAGAAAAGGCAAGGGAGAAAAGAATGAGAAATAAAAGAAAAGGCAGGGGAGAAAAGAAGAGAAAGAAGAGGGAAGAAGAAGAAAAAGGGCGGGGTGGCGCATGCGAGAGATAGAGAGAGACATAGAGACGACTTTCCGTCTTTTTCACTTTTTTGTCCGTAGAAAACAATGAAATAAAGGATATAGCGGTGAACAATGCAACACCACACGTAGAGTTACTCATTCTTGAGCCACAATAGGCCAAAAAATACCGTAGTGAAAAAATTTGAATTACTCATTCTTGACGTGGGTGACTTTTCACCCATCAATTCTTGTGGGCCCAGTGATTTTTTTGCTTTTATTCTTAAAAATAAATAAATAGATAAGATAAGAACACTTGACCGAATGTTTAGAGGTGGTTTCAGCGGCCACCAAATGTATAGGGGATGATTTAGGCGGCCACCCCTCTCTCGGCCTTTTTTTGTTTTTCTTTTTTAGTTATTAGTTATTTGTGTTTTTTTTTTTTTAAAAAAAAATTATTAAGGGTAATTTTATCATTTGAAGTACATAGCAAATTTTTGTAGTTTGAAGAGATGCTAATACAATCTTTAGTTTGAAAAAAAATTGTCAATTGAGTGTTAAATTTGAGAAAAAAAGTGTAATTTTTCCAAAAACAAAACTCTAGGCCTAATTTCTCATTGTTGACTTGGGTAACTTTCACCCATCAACTCTTGCGTGCCCTGTTGATTGCTATTTCTTCTTAAAAAATATGGATAATTACACTTAACCCCCCTGATTTATCCACGGTGTGGCGATTTACCCCTCAATGTACC
Organism: Alnus rubra; assembly: GCA_028654335.1. Taxonomy (NCBI): domain Eukaryota; kingdom Viridiplantae; phylum Streptophyta; class Magnoliopsida; order Fagales; family Betulaceae; genus Alnus; species Alnus rubra. Next base: position 1,735,820 of record JAJPGS010002370.1, read on the forward strand.
AAAATTGGTACATGACCCCCCGAACTAGCCAACGTGTGGCAAAATCAACCTTCCGTCCAATCGACCGTTCGTTTGGACGGAAAGTCGGTCACGTGCAAGTCACGTGACTTGGGGAGGGTCTCTGTCTTAAACGGTCACGTGACTTGCACGTGATCGATTTTCCGTCCAAACGAACGGTCGATTGGACGGAAGGTTGATTTTGCCACACGTTGGCAAGTTCGGGGTGGTCATGTACCAATTTTGATACATTGGGGGATAAATCGCCACACCGTGAATAAATTAGGGGGGTTAAGTGTAATTATCCCTAAAAAATAAATAAAACAATGGCGTTTGACCAAATGTCTAGGACTCTAGGGGTGGTTTTGGCCGCCACAAATGCATAAGCAATAATTTGGGCGGCCGCCCCTCTTTCACTCTTTTCTTTTCTTTTTTAATAGTTTTTAGTTTTAAATTTTTTTAATTTTTTTAAGGGTATTTTTTATCATTTGAAGTGCATAGTAAATTTTTGGTCGTATGAGAAGACATTAATATAACCTCTAGTTTGAAAAAATATTGCAAGTTGACCGTTAAATATGAGAAAAATGTGCAATTTTTTTTATTTTCCAAAAAAAACAAAACTCTAGGCCCACGGTGACTTTGACATGAAATCAAGCCATACACGTGACATGCCCGTCGTCAGTCTTACAGCTGACATTCAAATATTCAATGTCCATGGCTACCAACTCTCGATCATTAGGATTCTCTAAAACTCATCATCTAAGAGTAATATTTTAAGACAGATCTTTGGTTTACAACTCAATGATTGTTGAATAATATATATACTCAAGAATTTTAAAAAATAAATAAATAAAAAATTGATTAATCACTTCCCTTCCATACTTTTCCAATCGACAGATTTCCCGAAACTCAACTGTCAAAACTCTGATTATCTTCGTACGCCGTTCGTGAACCAAACCTGTTATTACAAAGAAAAGTTTTAACAATGAAGACGGGCGTGCCTTGCATTTATTACAAAGAAATTTGTTGTCAATAGAAAAAAATGAAAGATAAAGCATGCGCCTCTCTTCATTTAATTCATCTTCACGTTTTGTTTGTAACATGCATCTCCTTCGTCAACATTCAGATAAAATCAAAATACACATGCTACCTTTAGACAAGATGAGAAATAAAAGGTAGGCTACATGAATGTTTGGCAACCAAAGAAGACCAATCGTGAGAGAAGTAAATCTCAACCAAAAGCCTTCAGACAAGGTGAGAAATAAGAGGTAGGCTACATTAAATGCTTAGCAACCAAATAAACCAAAGAAAACAAATCATGAGATAAACAAATCCCAATGAAATCATTCAATAGTTTCTAAGCCTTTGACTATAAGAGTACACCGATGCATATTCTTGTATTAGCTATCATTTGTTTAGTTTCTGAGTGTTTTTTTTCAAGATACAAAACAAAAGTCTTTCTTTTCTTTTCTTTCGTGCATTGCACACACAAATAAAAGAAAGTAAGAGAAAGGAACGGGAATGTGTAGTGATTCCTTTAACAAGGAAGAGTACGTAGTAAATACACTATAGATCATTTCAGGATATTAAGTCAAAGCGGTAAGTATAAAACTTACTAACCCTACACTTGATGTTTTATTGCATAAATTGTACAATATTTTTAGTGTGATTATGAGCCTGTATATTTTAGAATATGATTATGATAAATTATGTTGATATGGTATATTTCATGTGTTCAAAGAAAATGAATTTTTAAAGGAAACAAGATATGATTATATATGATATGTGAAAAGTCTGTAAAAGATGGAAACCCAGCAGTTAAGTAGGGTTATACACTTAGCACTTCAAAGCTATAAGAGAGATAAATTGGTAGCAACCAAGTGGTTAAGTGGAGATATTCACTTAGCACCTCGAAGATATAAGAGGGATAAATTGGTAGCAACTCAACGGTTAAGTGGGGATATACACTTAGCAGACTCCAGCGATCAAGTGAGATATACACTTGACATATGAAAAGATGAATGTTTAAATGTGTAAAATATGATAAATAAACTTGTTAATGCATTAATTATTAAGTGAATTAAGCATGTGATATGATATATATTGTTTTTTTTATTTATTTATCGTTTTTCATTAACTTGATATAAATTATTTTAATATTCCATGGTATGAGATATGAGTTTGATAGGTATTAAATGCAAAGAAAAACATTTTGAATATTTATTAAGTGTATATTAGCAAAACTCTAGGCTTGATTTACAAAACGGTTATGAAATTTTAGAAAGTAAACATTTTTGTGAAATCCTTACAAAGATTACCGTTTAGTAAATTTAAGATAGAGATTTTCAAAGGAAAAAAATGGGCTCACATCACACATGTATGGTAACAATATTTTATACTTGCTGAGTGGTGGACTCACACATTCCCCCTGTAAAATTGTGGTAATTTTACAGATACGGCTGAGGAGGAAATAAATGATGACTCTTATGTTTGTCTAGGATTTTGCTCATGAGGCTTGCAGGAGGCGTCTCACCTTTTAAAGGACTGACTCATGTTGAGTCAATATTTAAAATCGTGTGTGTAAATACCTTTGTGGCATCTTTGATTTTAGCTCAAGACAATAGTAGTTTCATGTTGTTGTAATAATATTATGTTCTATTTATAATATGTTATTTCAAATAGAAGCTCTGGTATTATGTGATGAAGAATGAGATGTGATCCTTTTAAAAAAAAATAAAAAAATATTATACATGGTTTCTTCCGTTGCCGGTGTATATAAATGTAATAGTGCTACGTGTAATTATGATATTTTTGCTTTGTGACTTATATAAAAGTCGGGGCATTACAGTCCCCGACGCCACCTCATCCTCCATTCTCTTCCTCTCTCACCCTCGACGGCCTCACCCTCCTCGCTCTCAAAGCCGCCATCAACGTTGACCTGTCGACCCAACGCATCTCCACCGCATTTCCATCTTTGGTCGGAAAAGAAGAAGAAAAGGCAAGGGAGAAAAGAATGAGAAATAAGAAGAAAAGGCAGGGGAGAAAAGAAGAGAAAGAAGAAAAAGGGCGGGGTGGCGCATGCGAGAGATAGAGAGAGACATAGAGACGACTTTCCGTCTTTTTCACTTTTTTGTCCGTAGAAAACAATGAAATAAAGGATATAGCGGTGAACAATGCAACACCACACGTAGAGTTACTCATTCTTGAGCCACAATAGGTCAAAAAATACCCTTGTGAAAAAATTTGAATTACTCATTCTTGACGTGGGTGACTTTTCACCCATCAATTCTTGTGGGCCTAGTGATTTTTTTGCTTTTATTCTTAAAAATAAATAAATAGATAAAATAAGAACATTTGACCGAATGTTTAGAGGTGGTTTCAGCGGCCACCAAATGTATATGGGATAATTCGGGCGCCCACCCCTCTCTCGGCTTTTTTTTGTTTTTCTTTTTTAGTTATTAGATATTTTTTTTTTTTAAAAAAAAAAATTATTAAGGGTAATTTTATCATTTGAAGTACATAGCAAATTTTTGTAGTTTGAAGAGATGCTAATACAATCTTTAGTTTGAAAAAACATTGTAAATTAAGTGTTAAATTTGAGAAAAAAATGTGTAATTTTTCCAAAAACAAAACTCTAGGCCTAATTTCTCATTGTTGACTTGGGTAACTTTCACCCATCAACTCTTGCGGCCCTATTGATTGCTTTTTTTTCTTAAAAAATAAATAAAACAATGACGTTTGACCAAATGTCTAGGACTCTAGGGGTGGTTTTGGCCGCCACAAATGCATAAGCAATAATTTGGGCGGCCGCCCCTCTTTCACTCTTTTCTTTTCTTTTCTTTTTTAATAATTTTTAGTTTTAATTTTTTTTTTAATTTCTTTTAAGGGTATTTTTATCATTTGAAGTGCATAGTAAATTTTTGGTCGTATGAGAAGACATTAATATAACCTTTAGTTTGAAAAAATATTGCAAGTTGACCGTTAAATATGAGAAAAATGTGCAATTTTTATTTTCCAAAAAAAACAAAACTCGAGGCCCACGGTGACTTGAGACCACAAAAGCCGAAAGTCCAAGCGCATTCTAGTAAAACAAAGAGGGCCCACGTGACTTTGACATGAAATCAAGCCATACACGTGACATGCCCGTCGTCAGTCTTACAGCTGACATTCAAATATTCAATGTCCATGGCAACTAACTCTCGTTAGGATTCTCTAAAACTCGTCAGCTAATAGTAATATTTTAAGACAGATCATTGATTTACAACTCCATGATTGTTGAATAATATACTCAAGAATTTTAAAATAAAAATAAAAAATAAAAAAATTGATTAATCGCTTCACTTCCAGACTTTTCCAATCGACAGATTTCCCGAAACTCAACTGTCAAAACTCTGATTCTCTTCATACGGCCATTCGTGAACCAAACCTGTTAAGGGATCTGAATTTCAATTGTTTGGTTTTTCGAATTTAGAGGAGCCTCCCGGGATTCGGTCGGATCAAGCATAAGGAATGGAGTTCTTCTTCCGCGCTTCATTTCATGGAACCATGAAATCTGAAGCTGAAAATGCTCTACACGCAATTCTGCCTCAATTGAAACTACTCTGTATGGTTCTCATTGGCCTACTTCTTGCCCACCAGAAAACCCAAGTTGTCCCGATAGAGACTTTCAAGATCCTCAGCAGGCTTGTTTTCGCTCTGTTCTTGCCCTGCTTGATCTTCACCAACCTTGGTCAATGCATTAGTCTCGAGAATATCATTCAATGGTGGTTCATCCCAGTAAATGTTGTTCTAATCACTGCTATTGGTTGCGTATTGGGTTTGTTGGTGGCCGTGATCTGCCGCCCGCCACCCGAATACTTTCGCTTCACCATCATCATGACCGCATTTGGAAACACAGGCAATCTCCCCCTTGCAATTGTTTCGGCAGTTTGCGACAGCACGAATAACCCATTTGGCGACGAATGTTCAGCGACTGGTGTGGCGTATGTATCCTTTTCCCAGTGGGTTGCGGTTATTCTTGGATGCACTCTTGTTTACCATATGATGGAGCCGCCATTGGAGCAGCATGTCATTTTTGATGAAGAAGGAGCTGACTCAGCTGAGATTGAGGAAATACCTTCTGAGATCGAGGTTGAGAGTGAGGAAACACCCAGTGATGATCTCAGTGCGCCGCTTCTTATCGAAGCTGAATGGCCAGGGCTCAAAGAGAAGGAAACAGAATCTTGCAAGACACCCTTTATTGCAAGGCTTTTCAACAGCATCTCCGGCGTCTCAAGAACTACTGTTCCGGATCTTGATTCGCGAACTTCTTGTTTGGCAGAGCCCATGATGGTGAGAAAAATCAGAATTCTTGCTGAGAAAACTCCATACCGTCACATTCTTCAGCCACCAATAACTGCCTCGGCAATAGCTATTTTTATAGGACTTGTTCCTCCGATAAAATCTTTTGTTTTTAATGATGATTCTGTAGTTTCTTTCATCACGGACAGTTTAGATTTTATGGCCGATGCAATGGTGCCTTCAGCCATGCTTGTTCTTGGAGGAATGCTTGCTGAGGGTCCCCATGAATCTAATTTAGGCGTCCGAACCACCATTGGCATCATTGTAGCAAGGCTCTTAATACTTCCTCTGCTTGGAATTGGGGTAATCGTAATGGCCGACAAGTTGAATTTTTTGGTCCCTGGGGATCAAATGTACCGGTTCGTGCTTTTGCTGCAATATACAACACCAAGCGCCATCTTGTTAGGGTCAATCGCAAGCTTGAGGGGCTATGCAGTGAATGAGGCATCCACAGTCCTCTTCTGGCAGCACTTGTTTGCTCTGTTCTCCCTCACAGCTTATATAATTGTCTACTTCTACATGCTCGTTCCTTATGCCTAAAAGGTCTCTCCTCTGCCTCATGTTCTTTTATTTTTATTTTTCCAACTTTTTGAAAAGCATATCCCAGCCATATGACTCGCTGGCTTCAATAGAATAATCAGATGTAATTCACTATAGAATATGTTCTGCAGATACATGAGAGGAGGGGAGATCAGTCAACAGTAAGTTTTTGCTCGGCATCTCTTACAATATGTTCTTCTACACGTTTAACATGTACACTTAGCTTGCAATTCGTATTGAGGAGGTTCAAAAAATTTAGAGCATTAGAATTTAGACCCAGTTTGAGATATGCAATCGACCTTCTCCAGGAAGCAGGAACAAGGTAGCACCAAGTAAACTTCATTTGTTTTGGAAGTGGGATTTGTTTATTGAACTTCACTGACGCATTGAAAGATTTAGTTGAGAATGGTCATCAAAGATTGGGCTCCCTTTTGTTTATTGGATCAGATGATGGTGTGAACCAGAAAATCAAAACTCTCGGGATAAGGCTAATCTTGACAAAGATCAAACCAATTCAAAACCAAACAGATAAGGAATAGCTTGTAAACTTATGTTTAGATCATCTTACTATAAATCTTATCTTCAGTTTGTAATCATTATCGCAATAATATAAATGGAAGAGTCAGGAAGACAGTCTTTCTGCTCAAAGAATGAGAGAAACATTTTTACAAATATTTGGTGTGCAATCATTTATATGGTATCAGCATACTGTTAGTACATAAATCTCAAAAAAAAAAAAAAAAAACAAACAAACAAACAAACAAACACAAAACAAGTTATTTGTCTCCCCCAATTCTGATAAATTAGTGTTAACTGATAAATTTTCCTTAACCTTGGAATGTTAAATGATTTTAAAAATTAATATAATTTATAGTGCTTGCAATTATAACATATAGTGTACTTTAGCTCATTGAACTCAAGATCTTGATATTTCAAGTGTTGAGTTGAGTTGAGTTGAGTTTTCACTACTGTTGATCATTCTATAAATGCTTTAATCTCATCCCCTTTGATGTTTTCCACATCAAATCCCTTGCAAACTAGTCCTTTAATTAATGGATTTCTTAAATTTTGAACAAATCTCACAAAATCAATTATAATTACTCAATCAGTGAGTAATTACCTTAGGTAATTATGCCTTAAACCGATATGTCTTAATTTGCCATTATAAATATAGTTATAAGCTCATGACAATATTGTTTGACTGTCGCAATGTAAAGAAACACGAGGCATAAGTTTAAATCAAATAAGAATTTTCAATAATAAATTCTTTAACCATTATGCTTCTTTGCTACAAAGAGCCAAAGCTATAAACTCTACCGCTATGGTAGAGTCCATAGTAAGGGTTTGGTTCTTAAAACCCTAGGAGATAGTTCCTCCACCAAAGGTAAATATTCAACCACCGGTTGATCTTTGATCATTGTTTTCTGTGATCCAACTAGCATATATGTATCCTTCTTGTCGGATACTCGTTATACCATATACCATATATATATATATATATAATGTTTAAGAATTTTGTGTCAAACTTTTCAACAAATATGACTAGGGTTACTAGTATATATGCTCATTTTTCATTATTGGGAAAGCAAGAATGTTTTGGTTAGTCGTCCTATGTAATTACTAAACTGCAAACAAGGTGGTGTGAGGCTTGAAATTAATGGTCAAAGTTTCACCATGGGTTTCGGGTAATTGGCCCATGCTAGCTTTTGGTTATATGCCATCGATCCAGCACTAGCCAGTAGCCCTAGTGAACTTGGGTTCTCGTTTGTTTCAGTTTGGTGTAAAACTTTTTTTCCCAAAAATATTTCTTTTCTCACTTTTTGATGGAATAACTAAAACCTTTGAGCAAACTGAAAATATTTTCAATTAACTTAAAAAATCGAAGTCAATTGGACTAAAATATTTTACTCTTTTCGTTTTCATAAAATATTTTATGCCCCTCTCCCTCACACATGCCCTCTAAGAAATAAAACAAAACTATAATGCAGAATTTGCAAATCTACCGAAACTCTATCTGATTGTTTATGATTCTCATAATTTTTCGAGAAATGATTGTTATATGACTATTGTACAACTTTTATAATTTTTATTTTTTTTTGTCAAACTAATTATTATATCTGTTTTCTTACGTGTGAGTCTTACATATCCAATGGTTAATTTTTTATAAAAAAAATTGTTAAAATTGTACAAAAGTTAATAACGTATCATATTTCTAATTTTTTAGAGGCATCACAATAATGATGTAATCCTTGATAATGCATCTGAAAGTCGGTAGTGTTTGAGTCCAATTATGAGTATATTTCTATATATCTCCTAGTCAATAATTAGTTAGATCTCCAAGTCCAAAGCTGAATCAAATTCTTAATAGAGTCGTAGTCCTAGTCGGCCACTTAGATAATCTTAGATAATTTAGAGTCTTACCTGAATTCCTCTCTCTCTTTATTTTATGTAACCGACAGTTTTGTTCTTCGATTTATTATTTTTTACAATATGGTTTACTGTATTTTGAAGATCACGACTCTCTCAAAATAACCATAAAACATTCAACAGCTACCAATTCTCAACCACTGCCATGCGAACCCTATATATATCTCTACCCCCCACCGCTTCCCTCTCTCGCGGCTCGGTCGCCACACTCTCGGCCATGCCTCCGATGATCATGACCATCAATCCGATTGAAAGATTTAGGAGAAGAACTGGTTTGGTTAACTTACCAAAACCATATGTAATCTGTTATTTATAGAGGTTACATGGACACTAGTGTAGAAATGTCACTACAAGGTTACAATAACAGAAAATTAAAGAAACAAAAGATGATACAAAAGGGGAAAAAGGCTTGTGCTGGGTTTGAGGAGCAGATCCGGAAGACATGGAGCAGGAATCCAGGAGAAGGGAGGCCTCCGGCTGTTGGTCTGACGAGTAGCTGTTGCTGTAAGAAGGCTGGTCAGCAGGAAATGTGGAGCTCCTTTGCTGATTTTTAGGCTAGTGTTGAGGTGCTGATTTTATCATTTAACACCGATCACATGTCCTCCAAGTTGTTGTCCAATGGCATCATTGATCGAGCATGCGGTCTAGAAATCCGGCAACTCGCTAATGAGGAAGATTTTCCACCACGCAGAGGCGCTTGACCAATCGCTAAGAGACCTGTTAAAAGGGCAAGCAGTGGGTCACATGGATGGAGACAGATCATCTGATACATTGATGCAATCCACAACACATCCAGTACTGCAAATTCTGAACCGAAGAGAATCTTCCTAGCCATTCAATTTCTAGCTTGTTTGGACCTTTGGATTCTATGCTGGAAGCTGTTCAAAGGTCTCCTAGCTACAGGGACGGCCAGTCAACATTGTGTAGCAAATGCAAAAAGGATATATATGTGTTTGAGTGAAAGCTTTAATTTTCAAATCTATGTAATGATATTTCATAAAGTGGAGGAAATTAAGAGAAATGTAATTAGAAGAATGCTTATAAACTTTCAATAACACATTGCATTAGTTTCAAGCCAAAAAACCATTTAGTAATAACACTTATAAGCCAGTTAATTTTAGGGTTAAATACGTTTTTAGTTTTTGAGTTTTGAAAACTTTATTTTTTAGTATTTGAGTTTTAATTCGCATCACAGATAATACCTCCATTTTGGGAAAAGACTAAATTAATACCTTAGTCAAGTTTTCCGTCCAAAAACTAACGGTCTGCAAGATGTCAACCCCTAAGGGTTGACACGTGTTTTAGTATATAAAAAAAAATTAAAAAAATTAAAAACTTCAAAATTTTAAAAAATAAAATAAAAAAAAGAAAAAGAAGAGCTACCCTCTTGATCGGTCTAGGGTGGCCAAAAAAAAATAAAAATAAAATTGGTCAAGGGTTTTGGCCCTTGGGGATGGCCATAGACAAACCCTCAATTTTTTTTTTATGGGTTTTGGCCTAAGGTGGCCGAACTACTCCCATGGGCCAAAACCCTTAATCAACTTTTTCTTTTTCTTTTTCCTACCATGGGATGGCCGAACCACCCTCACCCCAGACAGGTCAAGAGGGTGGCTCCTCTTCTTTTTTTACTTTTTTTTTAATATTTTAATTAATTTTTAAAGATTTTTAGTTTTTAATACTAAAACACGTGTCAACCCTCAAAGGTTGACACCTGGCAAGCCGTTAATTTTTGGACAGAAAATTTGACTGAGGTACTAATTTGGTCTTTTCTCAAAACAGATGTACCATATGTGATACGAATTGAAACTCAAGTACTAAAAAATAAAGTTTTCAAAACTCAGAGACCAAAAGCGTATTTAACCCTTAATTTTATTAGATAGAAATTTCCTACAAATTAAGTTGGAGGAATACCTTCAATTTAGTCTCTAAAAATGCATGACATGAGTGACTTGAATATATAAAAAATGCGTGTTTTTCTACTAATTATATTTAAAAAGCATGTAAAAAACATATGCTAATAAAAAACTATATATGTGATTCACTGATTCACCTCCTTCACATATTTGAAGAGGGAAAATAATTTATGGGGGACAACAAACCGTTCCCCATCACCCTTTTTATGATTTTTTAATAAAAAAATAAAATTTTGTCCTTTAATAGTCATATCAAAGGAGAAAATTTCTTTTTTTTTTTTTTCTTTTTTTTTTTGGGTTAAAAAATGAAAAAAAGGGTGATAGGGGACGGTTTCCCCCTCCCCCCCTTATCAGCCCTCTTCTAAGAGATACGTTCACTTAAGGAAGTTTTTCACACCATTTTCAGATTGGGATGTGTTTGCATCATACATGGGTCCATCAATATGTTTTGAGTTTTACATTTAGATAGTGTAAAAATTATTTTCCTTTCAGATTTTTTGCTGCCAAACACCGGGAAAACAAGGCCTAAGCTTTCAATCTAAGTTTTGCCATAACTGGCGGGGTCTGGCCGGCCTACTTGAGCTCGATCGGGTTAACTGCTTTTGAAGTTTGAACTCAGATTAGCTAATAGCTAGGGTTTCAAATCCTATATACCTTAACCTCAAATGCATGTGTTCCTTCATGCATGCATGCCTGCCTCGCCACTGCATGCATGAAGTCCATTATTACTCAACATGATCATCATCCATGATGAAGCTCAGTCCCTTTCGAGAAAAAATACTACTTGCTAGCTAGCTAGCTTTGAGACAATACTTTGTGGGATATGATTTGACATGATCATTGAATAAGCCGCTCCATTTGTGTGAATAACATTGATGCCGACACAAAATTTAGTCTCAAGTATGTAATGCGTTACTGTTTGGTGCATTATGTCACTTTCTTTCAAAGCAAAAGATTATGATCAGAAGCCAATGCTCTTAATAATATTTTTTTTTTAAAATTATGTCAATTATAAATGAATTTTATTATTTTAAAAAAATGTGTCACCATGTCATAAGGTAGTGACACAATAATTATTTGAAAATTACTTTTTAAAAAAAAAGGATAATTACACAATTGGTCCTTGAGGTTGGCTTAAATTACGAATCACTCCCTATAGTTTAAAAAGTTCATGGAGAGTCCTTGTGGTAAACTATAATTATAAATCACTCCATGTGGTTTAAAAAGTTCATGAAAAGTCCTTGTGGTAAATTTAATTACAAATCACTCCCTGGACCCGTTTTCTGTCCATCAAATTAACAGAGCCCGTTAGTGGATTACAATACAAATGATATTTAGAAGTTGTCTCACTATTTATATGACGTAGCAAACTAACTGATTCTGTTAATTTGGTGAACGGAAAACGGATTCATGAAATAATTTGTAATTATAGTTTACCACAAGAACCTTCCATTAACTTTTTAAACCAAAGTGAGTGATTGTAATTATAGTTTACCACAATGACTCTCTATGAACTTTTTAAACCACATGGAGTAATTCATAATTTAGGCTAACTCCAAGGATCAATTGTTCAATTATTCTAAAAAAACAAATTAGAAAAATAAAGCATTTTCTATTATGTATATAGTGACTAAACACACCAATAAGTCTTGAAAGAGTACAATCAAAATCCACTAACGGGTAAAGTAAACAAATATTTGTGCAATATTATTAAATTCATTTCTATCATGTTTTGAAACCTAAGACAACATAACCTCGAGACCATTTGCCTGTCTTGAGGCTCTCGCGGAGTCGTTTTGTTTTTGTTTAACACTTCATGCGCCTTTAGAGAGGTCCGATTCTTTTTAGAGCATTTCTACACAGGGAACAGTCATCCGTCCCCTGTCACCCTATTAATAATGAAAAACTAATTTTTTTTTATTAATGGGTTGCTGGGGGACGGATGACCGTCCCCCAACAATCATTTCCCTTTTATCTATTGTTTACTGTTTGTTCTCATATTTGTATTGCTTTTTTGGCTGGATTTTTGTTGTTAAGGAGCCTATTTCATTTTAATTTTTTTTTCCCTGTAAACCCTGTGATATTATTGAAAAAAAAAAAAAAGGTCTCGTAAGTTTCTTCCAAGTTGCAGCTTCATTCATTTTTATGCTCCGTCTATTTCGGTGTAAAATAGTTTCTGTCGTAAAATATTTTCAGAGAAGTCATTTTTCAAAAAAATATTTTCCGTCGAAATTATTTTTCGGTGTTTAGTGCGTACAGAAAATTACAAATATTTTTTATATTTTAATTTAATCGTATTATTTTAAAAAATTAAATTTTATTCACAAAATAAAAAAATGTTAATATAAAATAATATAAAAATATATATATATATTTTTTTTTTATATTTGACACATACAAACTCCGGCAATCTTTGCCGAAATTCGGCACAAAACGGTTGGATCTTGGCCAGTTGACCAGAAGCTGGCCATCCTGGCCAAATTCTGGCTAGCTGGCCAGAATCTTGCTGTTCTGGGAGGATTCCGGTCAGATTGGCCGGAGTCAGAGATTCGGCCAGAACGGGCGGATCCGTCCAGTATCCCAACCAGATAGCCGGAGATCCGGCCGCTCCACAAGATTCTGGCACGGTACTGTTAGAATCCGGTGACGGTTGCCGGACGTCGCTGGAATCTGGCATAATTTGTCAAATTCCGGCACTAACCTGTGTTGGAATCTGGCTTGTCAGAATCTGGTGATAGTCAACTGCTTGACGTAAAGGTTGACTGCATTGTTTAAAAGAAAGTCGACTACGTCTACCATCTAAGGAAAATAATTTACGCTTTTAAAAAGTGTAAATCATTTTCCGAAATTTATTAAACATTTTTTGCCAAACGAAAATCATTTTCTAGTTGACTATTATTTTCGCCCCTACCAAACACCGAAAAATATCGAAATTATATTTCAAAAATGATTTTACGTCGAAATAAACGGAGCATTAGAGCCAAAAGAAAATATAGGGACCGGCACTCCTCTCTTTGGTGTCAGCCTGTCAGGGGATGGTGGCCCTCCCCTCAGTTACCCCATCTCACTTCTCAAGTCACATGGTTGAGAAATTTCAAAACTTGGTGAGGTTTTAGCCATAAAGATATATGGTAGAATAATTTTCATATTATCTCTATGATTTAGTTTTTTTTTTTTTTTTTTTTTTCTCCTTTCTCGCTACTCCTTAATTCTTTATAAATACACTCACTGTAATGCAATTCAATAGACTTCACTAACATAAATACTGTCCTAATTCTTCTCTTCTCTATTTCTTAATCAGATTTGCAAACGTACAAGTCTATTGATCTGTGGATGACCCGACACCAACAGCTGCCACACACTCCTCCACGCGCTGCCAACGCATCTCTTTTCGGCAAAAGAACCACTGAAATTGATTTTACGTTCCCAGTTCGGTTGACTTGTGTCCTCCACGTGGCACCCCAATTTTCTAGCAATTCCTCTACTCGCTTCACAAGCCAACATGCAAGCCTTCTATGCGCCTTTCTCACTTGCTTATGCGCATTCCATGGATTCGGTTGACCCAATCTATCGACCCGATCCACTAAGTTTCAAGTCTATTTGACCAGCCTAGTCAATGACCTGATCCATGGAGTTCGACCTAGACCATCGGGCTTTAGGCCTTTCGAGCCAGCAACCCAAATCGGTCCAATCAACGACCCACTCCACTGGGTTCAACTTGAGCCATTGATCGGGTTTTCAAGCCTTCAAAGGCCCAATAAAAAGCACACAATTAATGACCCAAATTCAGCCCAAGCCAGTGCGACCCACGACTAAGCATCGCCGACCATCCACCGGCCCACAGCCGGTTTGGGCAACGGAAAATAATTAATTTATAGAAAACCCACATTGCAAGAACAAAATGATCAAAGGAGGAGCACATGCATGATAGCATTTTCAACCAAATTAATATTTACCAGGAAGCTTTTCGTTATTAATTTGCTATTATCAACTCTTGTAGATGAAATAGTTCATATTGTTGACTAGTACACGTGAGATACATTCACTCAGCTTTAATTCTCCATAAAGAGAGAAACAGAGAGATAATATTATCAGTGCTGTTGAAAGGCCATTTTTATCAGTTATTGAATTGGCGATGCATGCGACATGTTAATGCATGTGGACAGTTTCATGTCATTCGTTCATTCATGGCTTAGCCCATGTCGTACAAAACCCCATCTTGTTTCTCATAAAGTATCATTATTATGGCTGCCTACTTTGACTTTCTGTGTTGGATATATCTAGGGTTAGCTAGGTTGTGGGTACGACGGTACCAACTCCTGTCTATCTCTGCTGTTTTGTATAATTTTCTGATTTGTAAGTTTGAAAAGCTTTGATTCATCAAAAAAAAGAAAAAAAGAAAAAAAAAAGGGTTTCTTCAATTCATCAATTTCTTTGATCCATTGGATTTATTTCTTTAGTTAATACATTTGGAGGTGGATGGTTTCCATCTATAGTTTTAACCCCTCCAACTTTATTCATATTATTTTGTCTAACTTTTTTTTTTTTTAGGATTTCATGGGGTTTAATGTTATGAACATAAAATTCTATAACATATAAAAGATGTTGACATAATTTGCATTAGTTTATCTTAGAGTAATCATAGTTTAATTAAATAAAAATAGTTATAATTATCTATCTAAGTCAGAGCCTTTTAATTATTTATAGTATTATGGTGCAGAAGTCATTTAACAGTAAGTTTCTCCAAGTTAGAATTTGAGTTGTATCTAATTAATTTATTTGTTCTAGGTTTAACTCATCAAGAAAAAGAAAAAATAAAAAAGAAAGGAAGATGTTCTAGGTTCATTTGAGAAAAATTTTGGTACAATTTAAACTGTTGAGATAAATAATAATTAATTATAGTATCAGAATAAAAGTCTTAAGTTCAAACATTATCTTTGTTATTAACTTCTCATTTCAATTAAATATTCTTACTATTTGTCAAGAGAGACTTTTAAAATATTAATCGAATAATTTAATTTATTATTTTTTATTAACTTAAGCTTTTAAAATAAATTGTAACTTAATAATATTTAAAAAGAACAATATCTCTGTCAATATGTCAGTTTTATGATGGAATTTCCAATTGAATAAGTCTCTGCAATGAATTTTTTATTATTTACTATTATCAACTCTTCTAAATAAAACAGTCACTCGTTGACTAGTAGAGGAAGCGGATCCAATAGAATTGAGATCCACAAATCCACAATAATTATGACAGTTTTAATCAAAGTCTTCGTATAAGACTTTTTTATTGACTTAATAGGCAGTTGGAAGTCCAAAAATATTTTATACAATTAAATTCAATATGAATTGTCTCACAAATTAAGCACCGGGAATCTTCCTCCATGAAATAGATGCATCAATGCTGTTGAAAGGCCCTTTGGGAATTAGGACCACCAAATCATATCATGGGAGAAAAGTTTCAAGAAATTGAAGATAAATATGGCAATATCCTCTTCCAATGATTTTTCCATTTTCTCAACCTTTTTTTTTTAAGAAATGCAAAAAAAAAAAAAAAAAAAATATTACCAGCCACGTCAGCTTGTTGTGGGGCTGTTGTGAGAAATTAGTGTAGGGATCATTTTTTTATTTTTTTTTAACTGCATAAGGTCAAGATAAAAAATAAAATAAAAAAAATAAATTGAAAGGCATGCAATACCTACTTGAATGAGAATAGCCCATGGTTCCATATATAACTGTCCCCCTCAAATGCGAAAACAATTAGATTTTGACCGGAAGAGAACATTCTTAATAGTAGTCTTATCAAATTTTACTAGTTAAAATAGTTATTAATTAATTTTTTCTATTCTTGTGAGCCACTTTTTTAATTTACTTTTAGTAGCTTCACTATTTTAACTATTCATTATTATTATTATTCTTTTAAATAATATATTTTTTTAGATTTCTTTATTCTTTCTCTATTTAATTTTTTGAATGTTTGTCTATATTTTTTAATGAGGAATGTTAGAGCATCTCTTGGTGTTCTCTTGGTGTACATCTGGAATGTCATAGATGTAATTTTTTTTATTAAAAAATTGAATTTATGCCATCCAAAAGGACATAGAGATGCTCTAGCATCCCTCATGTTTTAATATTTGTTTTGTTGTAATGGTTACATTTTTTAAAATTTTGTATTATATTCTATTATTCTTTACTATATTTAAAATTGCAAATAAAAAAAAAAAATTGTTTTTTAAAATTGTGTTTTGATGGTATAGAGAACTCGAAACAAAATTGAAAAAAAGTTTGATAAAACTTGAGTAGAATTTGAATTTAAAAAACCTAAACAAACATATTTTTAAAAAAATACATTTTTAACATAAAACATTACGTAACGAAACATAATTGTGTGTGAAGAAGAAAAAAAAAATGAAAAGAAAGAAATAACTAATTATTTTTTAAAATTTTTTAATGATTTGATTAATAAACCGAAATAAAATTGTGGGAATAATTTTTATGTGTTTTCATTAAATTTTTAACTATTTTAACGTGACTACTAAAAATGCTTTCGGCTACGCATCCCCAAATATCCTCTTATTGTTTTTGCTGATTCGCACATCCCTTGTCTTTTTCTTTCTCTTTTGGGAGGGGACGTTGAAACTGGGCATTCACGTGTGATTAATATTACAAAAAAAAAAAATTAAATTAAATTAAATTATGAGCTTCCTACCAATCACGTCGGGTCACTTCCCATTAAAACCAAAACAAGAGTACATTTACTAAACAGAAGATGAATATGGTACTGCCTCCTACTGTTCCTTTTTCCCTGCAATATTGATGGCTCCAACTTTAATTCACTGTCCACAAAACTGGGAGAAAGGGATCTAACTTCCAAGTGTAGGGGTAAAATGGTAAAAAAATATTGACTATTTTACCTTCCTAAGAGCATCGTTATCAAGCTCTTCAAAATTTTCTCCAAATTTAATCTAAACAATATATTTTTTTGATTTTATCCATCACTTTTAAAAAGTCTCATGCATCAAGCTTTCTAAATTTTTCTCTATTTTAACTAAATATTATTTTTTATTAGTTTTTACAACAACTACTTTAATTGTTGTCAACATCAAAATCACACAAACCCATCTCAGATTCAGCCCAGAAAAGCACCAAAAACCCGAAAACTCAAACAGGGAGATTGCAAACACTAGGCTACTAACAGTCGAAAAATAGGGGAAAAATTCATACAGAAACATCAAAAAATCCTACCCAAAGCCCATTCGGTTTTCTTCTCAAATAACCCCAAAATTTTTATTTACCTGAAAACCTCAAGAACCTAGAAAATTTTCCCTTTCTTCTACTGCTTCTCTCAGAGAATTTCTACCCAAAAATTTAGTACCCATCAACCGAAAATCAAAACCTGAGAATCTACTTACCCAAAAATTGAATCCCCACTGTTTGGGCTTCGGGAAAACGCCGAAAAAAAATCCCATCTTCAGCGTCGCCGGGGCCGTCCGTGACCCTCCGCCGTCAACTTCCTCCCCGACAGCGGCCGACCCACCAGAAACTTCTCCTTCTCCCTCTCCTGATCTCTCAATCTCCCTATACGGTCCAGATTTTGATGACCCACCCAAAAGTGAAGACGGAAGGCGCCAGAGAGATGGAAGTGAAGATGAAAGGCGCGAATGGAAAAAAAAAAATTGTTAAAAAATTCAATAGAGAGTAGAATTCGTGAGCCTGATTTGTAGTGAAAATCTGACAAGAGAGGAATTAGAGAAACAATAAAGAGCTTGATGCACCATGCTTATTGAAGTTTTTCTCCAAATTTTGGAGAAAAGTTTAAAATAGCTACCTTGATACAGATGCTCTAACTGTACTTTTCCGAACCAGGCAAAGAATTAATTGTTCAAGTACATTTTTCGAAGGCCGAAGTTATGATAAATCATCTGTAAAAGAAAATAAAAAATAAAAAATTATTATTAAAATATGTCAGTATTGGAAAGACCAAAAATATTTCGATGCTTAGGGTAATAAAAAAAATTATGAAAAAACTGGAAAAAAAAAAAAAAAAAATCATGGAAGAAGAGATAACCTTGGGAGCTCAACATGGTGGCATGGATTCTAATAAGGTGTTATTCTTGCATGTAGAGTGTGATTGTGTGACCTGAGGGTGTGGTCCACCTATAATTTATATTCTGAATACTAGGGCTTTGATTTCCATGGTCTCGGGCAACGGGAATCTTGTGTACACTCACAATCGATGTTGCCTTTAATACTAAAGGCGAAGTGTTGGTAGTCAGGTGCCTAGACTCAACCGTTTTGGGCAAGGTTAGGTGAATCAAACACGTTCTCAGTCCCTTTCTTGGTCGATCAAGCTCCGTGCAATAAGCCATCATTTTGCATTTTCAACTCCTTTTTTTTTTTTTTTTTTTGGTTCTATTTCATTCTATCATTCTCGAGTCATTTTGGTACTCTATCTTACACCTTTAGTGTATATTTTGCACTTTTCGTTATTTTCTTATATTCCGTTTGTTTCGGTGTAAAATATTTTTAAAAAAATTGATTTCGACATTTTTCGATGTTTGGTGGGGGTGAAAAATAATAATAAACGGAAATTATTTTCAATTTGACCGTAAAAACCTCTTTAATTTTTGGAAAACGATTTACGGTTTTAAAAATTGTAAATTGTTTTCCGAATTTAAACTCTTCATTCTTACAGGCACGTTAATTGTAGGAATCCTCCACCGCCGGGCATTGGAGTTTGTTGATAGCTCGAATTTACCACTGAAGATTCCTGTTTACCGGATTCCAACGCGGGCAATTGCCGCCAGAATTCGACGATGTCCGGCCATCGTCGCCGGATTCTGGAAACTAAATTTGACTGGAATCCGGCAAGTTGCCAAAATCTGGCCAATACGGCCGAAGTACGGCCATCTGGTCGGATTCCAGCAAATGGTCAGATTCCGAATACTTTCACCAGACAGAATCCAGCACAAATGGCCAAATTCGTCGAAATCTGGCCAATACGACTGGAATCCGGCACTAATGGCCAGATTCCGACCACATTTGCCGAAATCAAACTAGCAAGAATGGCACAAATGGGCGTTGGTGATTTTTCTCCATTTTTTTTTTGTACGACTCTAACGCCAAAAAATATTTTCTAGAAAATCTTTTTCTTTTTTTTTATCTGAAAAATGATTTTGTCGAAAACATTTTACGTCTTAACAAATTGAGTATTAATATTTAAAATATGCATTTTAATTTTCTAAGCATCACAAAGATCACACCTTATAAGATAGAGGTCAATTGATTAAACTCTCTTCCTTTTGTTCCTCTTAAAATTACCCATTTATCAAAAAGACTTCTATTTGGATGCAAGTAGAAAACATTTTCCACTTGTTACAATGTTTACTTTTTTTAAAAAAAAAAAATCATATTTTATTTAACTTTTTATAAACAAATCATATTTTATTCAACTTTCTCTAATTTTATCTTACAAAGTAAAACTTCAAAATTCGCACACCAAATAATAATTGAATTATGATTTTAAAAATCAAACACTCAAATGCACCCGTCGATTATTATTAAGCCTTCATTTGGACATTAATGGTAGGTTTGGTATGCGAAATAACTATTCAATTGAAAAAAATAAATAGAAATCATTAGAAATGAAAAATGATGGAATAAAATACTCATTCTTATTCATTAATTTGGTTATAACACTAAAATATAACTCTTAGTAGGTATTTCATTGTTTGGTACATTGAAATTTTATTTCCCATTTCAATTTCCTTTCTTTGGGTTAGAGTAAATAAAAAATAAAAGAAAAGAACAAAAACAAACAAATGATCCATTGTCGACTGTGGTGGTGAGTTGTGCCTTAAAGGCACGCCGACGGCGCTCCTTTGAGTGCTACTCGATCGAGCAGAACACATTTGTGCCAGCAGGTCCGACGAATTCTCCCGCGGTGGAAGCTTGGATGCCTTTTTGTTGCACTTCTAATACAACACCGTTTGCTAGCCGAGTTTGTTACGATTTTAGGCCTCCTTGTTTTTGTTTTCTTATGCCAGCTCTTCGTCCTATTCCTGTATTCCGCTCCCATAATTGCTTTGATGATTGATGAATTCTCATACATAGCTTAAAAGCCGCACAAAACGCTGACACTTTTCCCCCTCTCGGGCCGGAGGTGGAGCAATGTCATTGAAAACGATTGAAATGGAGAGGATCCGTTTGCAATCTCATTAGGATCGATATATTTTGAGACTTTTTTTTTTTTATTAAACATAAATAAATATTAATTAAATTAAATTTATATATATATTTTTTATTTTAATATGTCAATTAGAGCACTTTCTTCTATTTGTAAAATGTATATATATATATAACTTTTTAGATATAGAATGACTTATCAATTGATTCAAATATATTAAATAATAAAAATTTAAAAAGTAAAAATAAAAATGAAAATAAATTATATAAAAATTGATTTGTAATATAGAATATAATGCGGAGAAAATTGTTGGACATTGAAGACTCATCGATGATGTAATTATATCTATTATGTACAACGCAAACAATGATAATTTATACACTTTGAATATTTTTTATATTTTTCTAAACATTCAATTCAAATAAAAGTTAAAGAAAAAATTATGTACGTTGGACTAATTTCATGAATGTAAAAATAAGTCTTTTAAAAATAGTAAATAAGTGGGACTCTCCAAGGATTTATGAATATTTTTTCTGAATGTGAATAATGAACTTTCAATTTATAATTTTCTTTACCATATTAGAGTCTTAAAATTTGTTATAGAAATAACCTTTATTGTACAATTATTGAGTGGGAGCCTTAATTTAAAAGTATTTTATTAATTTTTTATTATATTAGAGCCTTATAATGTTATTTTGAGCCTAATATTTTTTTTAAAAAAAAATATATATTTATGATATAATTATTAATTTAGAGCTTTATTTAATTAAGAGCCTTAGACCACGGCCTAAATCGCATCGGAGCTGCCATGACCTGATCTCACTGCAAGTAGAGCATCTACAGTAGCGCGCGTTATTGGGTCAATAGCAGCCCGTCGGGACTCGAGATCTAACATGATAGGAACGTTTAGTTTGATTTGGGTTAATGAGGGACTTTTGAGTAAATTTATAAT
This sequence comes from Alnus rubra, assembly GCA_028654335.1. Taxonomy (NCBI): domain Eukaryota; kingdom Viridiplantae; phylum Streptophyta; class Magnoliopsida; order Fagales; family Betulaceae; genus Alnus; species Alnus rubra. The sequence goes on from JAJPGS010002370.1 coordinate 1,757,178, forward strand.
TGACGTGTTATTTCTACATAGCTATTTTCAAAACTAAAAAGCTAACCAAACAACTAAATAACTATTTTATATGAATAACTATTTAATTTCAAGGTCTATTTAGGAGGGTACCAAACCCTACCTTTGTTGGCCTAGCCCTAATATTGTTAAGACAAATTGCATCGGCTTCTGTTTGCTACTTTTTTTTTTTTTTTTAAATAAAAATTTCGCTAATCATTTAGAAAAACCCTAGTCGGCTAATACAAGATGGTGGATCGACGAAGGACATTCATTCATCAAGCCACATAAAATTAACGGACTGCAAGACAACCAATTTAGCCAAAGTATGAACAACCTTATTCGCATCTTTACATACAAATTAGACTGCATAAATAGAAAAGCCTTGTAAGATTGTGCGAATATCCTCCAACAATTGGGCATATCTACCCCATTTCTGTTCATTATGCATAGATTGCACCACCTACAAGGCATCCCCTCAAACACCACTTTGTTTGCTACTTTTAGTTATAAGAGAGGGGTCAAACTCAATTTATACTAATTCTCTTCAAATTGGGTTTGTGACTATTGTAATGGGTACCAATAGCCCGAGTAATGCTACATATCACCATTGTGTTCCATTTTTATCTCTTAAAATTGACGTGGCTCTTAAAATCACCATTAAATTTATGATAGACCACTATTAGATTTTAATCAAATGTGATTTTAATAACCACATTAATTTTTAAGAGATAAAAGGAGGATACAATGATAATATGTAGCATTATTCACAATACCCTAAAAAAAAAAAAAAAAAGCATCAATAAAGAAAAATAAAACATGTTTTTTTAATTATAAAATCTGTTTAGACCCCAATACACGAATTAGTTGGGGCTTCCTGTGTTCATCAAATTACTAAAAAGATATAGTTATAGTTTTAAAGGCTAGAGTGCATGCAAGAAAATTATAGTCACGTGCCATGACCCTAACAATCCTCCAACCATAGCCAAGAAATGTGGAAACATGAACCATCGAGAAAAATGGATAATTACTCGATTATATTCATCCCCAAATAAATGATGCAATTTTTAGGAGAGGCAATATATTATATATAACAAGGTCAAGGTGGGTCTAGTGTTTTACTCGCCCCACATCTGCTGCTTAGTGCTTGCTATGCCCATCAACGCCTGCAAGGCCCCTCCACTCGCTGCTCAGATAGTAAAAACAAACAAAAACGAGATGCTTATACAAAGAGCCAAATCACGAGAAATTGCGATGCGACAGCGATAAGTTGGGAACGTGCAAATCGGTAGAAGTAAAAGAGGAATCGTGGGGGTCGTGGTGGTGATGGGTTTTGGCTTTTCGCCGTTTTAGAATCTCTCTCTCACCTTTCCCTCTTCGTCCCGCTTTCCCCACGCACGCGAGAGAGAGAGAGAGTGTTTGTTATTAAGCAATTGCTCTAAGTATTGGGTTTTCTTTGGTGCCTTGGTCGGATTGTTTTTGGTTGTTGTTATTATTGTTACAAACGAGGACACTCAATCTGTTGCTTCTTGTAAGAAAATAGGAGGAAGGAAAAGTTTGCTGCTTTCTTCTCTCGCAGAAGATCCCATTCCCATTCTTGTAAGTCTCTCTCTCTCTCTCTCTAACTTTCTCACATTTCTCTCCCTCATTTAATATTTCTCGCATGCCAATCATATGCTAGCTTTTGTTTAAAGCTTGTTCCTTTATTCATCAAGGTGACACCTTTTACACTCTTGCTCTAACCCTCCTCCCTCCATGTCTGCATTTTGATGTCCATGGGGTTTGTGCCTGATCTGGGTTTTGCTGCCACCTTGGTCCTTTTTTTTTTTTTTTGTTTTCTTCTAAAGTAAAATACTGGGTTGATTTTATCCTACATTTTCTTTCTGGGTTTTCCACATTTCAATGCCCACTATCTGTGTAACTTCTTTGAAGGTGCATTTCTTAGTTGGGTTTGCTAGCATTTTCTTCTTTACCTCGTTTTCTTGAAATCTTTGTCGCTTTTGTTTCCTGGGCTTTTTTATTTTAATTTTTTTTAAAGCTTTCAAGGCCTATCTACTCTAGCTGTCCATTTAGATTAAAAGGTACCTCCCCTTTTAATCTTTTATTCCCCTGTATTTTGTTGTGGTTTCAGCTTTATATCCATTGTTCCTCTTATGTGCTCGATGGTCCTATTGATTTTGATGCAGCTTCAGTATTGCTCTTTTGACTTGTGCCCACAAAAATCATTGGTTGGGTTTCTTCTAATTGATCTTCTGTACCATATGCTTTCTACTTGTGTGGATTATATTATCTTCTGCCGATACTAGTTGGGTTCTCAATATTATGATAGATACGTTTATTTTTTTACGAATCTTTGGTTCCTTTTTTATTTTTTATTTTTTTATCTATCATTTAGTTTCTGAGAAAAATCCAGGAAATGTGAAGAAAATATTGAACTCCTGATGTCTCTATGTAATTTCAGTTCTAAAAAAAGAAATAATCCATGAATTGCCTGTCGAGTGCCAAATAATAGAAAATGTAGGATTTACGATTTTTTTGATCTCTTGTTATCTCCTGCATTTCTTTCAGCACCTAGAGGAATCAACCAGTTTATTATGTTCGCCTTTGATGGGTATTTTTTCCTCAGTTTAGAACTTTTTTCTTTTCATTTGACAATAAGGGTTTTATTTCTTGCAGGTTCGTGTCATGATCTCACTCTAGTGTAGGTATTTTCACATTTGTTTCTCTGGTCTCCTTATTAATTCCATATGGGAATGCAGTTGGATTTAGGGAACTAAATTTCGTTATACTTTGGTGAAGGAGAAAGTGACTGCATGCAGGGTTGGTTTGGATATTAACTTAGATTTCGGTTTTATTTTTTTAAATCAATTTTCTTTGGTAATTCGAAGGATGGGGGATCATTTTGTGTTGCTGGTGGATCGATTACTCACTGAATCTACTCTTGAAGCTGCTATTGAGAGCAATAACCGGTTGCAGCAAGCCACGCCCTCAGCAAGCAAAGATTATTTAAGTTCTTCCCATAGTATGGATATCAATACTAGCTTACCTCCAAGTAAATCTGTAGAGTGCAGGATTTGCCATGATGAGGATGAAGAGTCAAGCATGGAGACGCCCTGTTCGTGCTGTGGCAGCTTGAAGGTCAGTTGGTAGCTTGCTTTGGCAACTGCTTCTTTACTTGGAAATTTGATATCGGTTGTGCTTATAAAGCTCTTTCTGATACTTTTGGTCGTTTGAAGAAAAATTCCCAGACAATAAAAACCTGAATAGTCCCATTTAGTGTAATAAAGTCACAAAGTTTTCCATATATTGCTGTGAATTTTAGACTTGGTGCATGATGACAAGAATGCTTATTTATAAATTGATTTGCACCTGTTAAAATCATAGTATACGTTTATTTCTTTTTAGTTAATTCCTAATATCAACCTCCAAATTACGCACTGATCCCCAGCTTCATTTATCCCTTCTTTGAAACTTCTAAATGTGTGGTGCAATGGGTAGGTGCTTTTCCTGTGAGTTCAAAGACTTGGGTGGTGTCTTTACTAGTGTTTGAGACATAGAACCTGGAAGCTAGACCAATATTGGATACGTACATGTGGAAAATGAGAAGGTTATTTGAAATTTCTTTTATGCTGTATCATTCCTCGTAGGGTGTTTGTATGTTACATTGAAGCCATGACAACATTCAGGTATAACTCGAGGTGCTGAGTTTGTTCGAAGATTTCAATCATTATGTTTTGTCTGAAATACAGACATTTTTTGTGCTTTATCAATATCTAAAGTTTTCTAATTGAAGTTTAAAAATTTTGGTTTCTTCGTACAAGTTTCTGTATCTACTTCTGGATACATACGTACGAAGCTTCTAGAGGATAAACCATATTACGGATTTTTCTCTTTTGGTTGTGACTGTATCATGGACTATGTTTCTCGCATTTTCTTAAAGGACATCTGCCCACTTCTTAACATCTCCTCCTTAGAAGCAGACAGTGCCTGTCTTTCTAAGAATGAACCTATATTTCCAATAAAAATGGGTAGCCAGCTGGTCTCGTGGTTGTCAGTAAATTTGCAGGCTGAACTATGGTAAATACAAACACCAATATTTTTAATTAGGTTCTAAATGCACCATACATGATATTACCTTTGGTGATTCGGTATTCAATTGATCATCAAGCAACTAGACTCACTGCAGAGGTTGTTGGGATGCCATACTCTGGACAAATATTTCTTGTCATAAAGATCGAGCATTAGTAAGTATGTCTTAGTGTGAGCATCAGCAAGCAAGTAGACCTTTAATTTGGACTTATAGTAATGGAGTATTACCCTGGACTATGGTATGAATAGTCACATGAATTTTTCTTTGGTGTAGATATTGGAGGGTGATACTGATGCTATATAGTCCTTACTCTCCCTTTTCCTGGCATTTAGTGTTCCCGCTGGTTTAAGATGGCTCCAAACAATGACTTGGTTGCTTTTTAAAAATGTTGCAGTATGCTCACCGCAAATGTGTTCAAAGGTGGTGCAACGAGAAGGGTGACACTATCTGTGAGATCTGCCTCCAGGTCTGCCATTTTCCATTGTTTTATAAGCTTGTTTCTGATTATAAATCTATTAATCATGTTATGTTAAGCATATCAACTTCGAAGAAATGGTCACCGGCTCTTTTCTGATTGAACTTCTCTGGAACTGCAGCAATTTAAGCCGGATTATACAGCACCTCCTCCTCTGTTTCACTATGGTGGTATTCCAATGAACTTCAGGTATTTTTCACCTGTGTGATTATAAAATTTTCAAATTTGTGTTGGGCAATGGAACTTAGATTTTGCTTTAACTCATTGAAAAATGACAATATGATCTTTTGTGGTACTCATCTCAGCGGAAATTGGGAGATTTCCAGAAGGGACCTGCATAACCCTCAATTTATACCGATGATTGCTACTGGTCGTGAATTTCTAGACACCGACTTTGAAGAGTATTCAACTCCCACTTCGAGAAGCCTGATATGCTGCCGTGTAGTTGCTATAATTGTAATCTCTCTCTCTCTCTCTCTCTCTCTCTGCAGCCATGCAGGGGTGACTTAAAAGATACATACAGAAATTTGCCTCCTGACAGTTGTTTACTTGTTTTGTTTCTCAGTTATCTATGAAACATAGGAAAGCCTTGCACAGATGTATGTATTGGTTGGCTCTCTTAGTTCCAAAAAAAAAAATAGCCCTAGAACACATCTCAGGTTTTTTTTTTTTTTTTTCTTCTTCTTTTTTCTTAGCCTTTATTCTAAATGAATATGAAGTTATGAAGCTTGAAGGCAGTTATTCATGTCTCTTCAGCCTCCTAGCGTGTGGAATTTTATTATACTCCTGGAAAAAGTTCTTTTTAGCTAAAAGCAAAACAAAAGAAGGATTACTGATCCCAGTTTTGCCAATGAGGCTCTTACTGATCCCACTTTTTGCTTCCTCTGTGCCAGTCCCCCCAACTGATTTATTAAGAGACTCAGTTGTCTATGTCAATAAGCGGGATCCCTTAAGGTGACTACTAGCTCGATAAGGATAAGTGAGTTGGCTTGCCCGGTAGGTTTAAGAATTCCTTTACTATAAGTTGAAATATCCTCAGCAAATACTTCTTATCAGATCAACAGCCTTGTGTGAAGTATACAACACTAATAACAACGATCATAATGGTGATTGAGATATAGCAGTAAGTACTAGACAAAGTGTGTCACATGAGAGATGGTTTATAGTCAGTAACCACTTTATAAGGTGACATGATACATTAACCTTTTGGGCCTACAAACCCTGCTGCTCATGTCGACAGCCTTATTGTCTGAGCTGGTGGATATGAGACATGATGCCTCTGACTTTCAATTCCACACTAATTTAATTTATTTATAAGTTCAATAATTTTCATTTAAGTAAATTCTAATTACAGGTCCTGTTTGGTACTTCTTATATGTTATCAAATTAGTGTACATTATGAATTATGATTTCCACTTTACCCTTCAAAAGGAATAAGTGGCTCCCTAAGTTCTAATAATTGGCCATGTAATCACAGAAAGGTTTTGATTGAATATCCTTCATGTTCCATTGAAACTCTTTGTTATCTCTATTTTTGGTTATTATTAGAATTGTTCAAGGCTTACTTACCGATCGTACCATTCTTACAATCAGGTTGTTCTATTTATCTTTATTGCAGTTTATGGTTCTTCTGGTTTTACGTCATACTTTACCAATCATAATCAGTGGAGCTGGGGAGTACTCATTGACATTGTTCACGGTATGGCTGGCTAAGACTCTGTTAGTATACTTAAAGAAGATTTGATGGTTTTAATGACATCAAGAAATGTCAAAAAATAAAAATAAAAAATAAAAAATTGTATTGCAGTTACTGATGTTGAGGACCATTGGGATTCTTTTGCCAATCTATATCATGGTGAGAGCTTTCACTGCTATCCAGCGTCGCCGACACCCTCAGGTTAGAAATGTATCTATTTTTCCTAATGTGTTTAGGAAATCTGGTTAAGCTTCACGAAATCTTTTTTTTTTTTTTTTTTGTTGATTGGGAGGGGGGGATGAGTAGCTGCACAAATTCACGTTCACCATTTTAATCATGTCTTTGGGGACATCTTCCACTTTGATGAAGCACCAAAGTTTGCCATCCATGTTTTCAAACTTCATGAACCCCCGAGTCCTAGATCAACAAAGGACTTTTGTGTGGTTTTTATTTATTTATTTTATTTTATTTTAATACAATGCTTTTATGTTACAAAATCATGTTGCTCTTTAACTTTAAAAGCTTTATTTATTTATTTATTTTTACAAGTAATCAAAATTTTATAAAAAGCGAAAGGATGCTACCCAAGTTCACAGGGAAAATATACAAGAAAAACACCTAATCAAAAGAAGACAAGATCAAGAAAGTCGAGAAAATTAAAAATAAGTAAACAATTATAAGCAGTTGTCCATTGGTAAAGAGCTTTGAAGAAGAAGGCTTTTAGTTCCACCATTGTCTTCTCGCAATCTTAAAAACTTTTAGCATTTCTTTCTCTCCAGATACACTACATTAAGAGTGGTAGAATCATCTTCCACACCATTGCACTCTGAAAACTCCCAAAATGCCCTCTCCAAGTTGTGTAGAGATCCACCACCCATCGAGGCATAATCCACTCTAACCCATAGAGACCGAAGATAGAATTGCATAAGACCCTAGCAACCTCATACTGAAGTAGAAGATGATCTTCAGTTTTTCCACTCTTTTTACACATACAAAATCATCTACCATTATGAGATTCCGCTTTCTTAAACTATCCATAGTAAGGATCTTCCTTAAAGCGGCTGACCACGCGAAGAAAGCCTTTATCAAAGGAACCTTTCTCCCTCTAGGGGAAGGGAGCATTGTCATGGGAGCTAAGAGTAAAATAGAAAGATTTGATCTCAAACAACCCTCTCTTGGAAGGGGTCCAAACAAGGTTGTCTTCCATGCCTCTTCTCATCCTAATAGAATACAACAAATTGAAGAACGGGGAGAAGGAATCCACCTCCTAATCATGCATTGCTCTAAAAAAACTAAAATTCCACGTATGAGAATCACCAAAAAGCTGTAAGTGATTAGAAACAGAGGCATCCTTAAGGCGAGCTATACCGAATAACTCCGAGTACACTACCTTGACGGCCTGAACTCCTCTACACCATACATCATGCTAAAATTTAATTTTGAAACCATTCCCCACTGCAACACTAGTGAATCTAGATAACACCCCACAACCCCTTCTTGGTATTTTTCCAGAGACCAACCTCATGCAACCCACTTAACTCATTAGAACTCCCCCCTCCCCACATGTTGCCATATTTAGAATTCGCTACTACTCTCCTTAGAGTCACTCTCAAAAGCATAGCTCTAAGCCTCCATAACCACTTCCCCAAGAGAGCTTGATAAAAAATAAGTAAATTTTGGATCCCCCCGGCACAGGGCAAGAACTTGGAGAACAAATCGTGTTCCAACCTACTGGATGAAATTTGAACTCTGCACTAATATTAGCCCACAAGAAATCCCGCTGAAGCTTCTCTATACGATTGACAATGCTCGAAGGGAGTGGAAAAAGAGAAAAAATAAGTAAGCAAATTAGAGAGGGTGTTCTTAATCAATGTAATCAGGCCACCCTTAGATAAGTACAACCGCCTCCAACTTAGCCAAATGACACTCAATCTTCTCAATAATGCCATCCCAAATGGATTTAGCCTTATAAGAAGCTCGTAGAGAAAGACCAAGATAGTTCAAAGGCAAGGATGACACTCCGCAACCTAGGATGCCTGCCAGATCTTCTACATCATTAACATTACCAACATGGACCAATTCTGATTTAGCCAAATTTATCCTCAAGCTTGAAACTGCCTCAAAACATAAAAATAAGCAATGTAAAAGATGGAGGTAATTTGGACTGGCCCCGTAAAACATTAAAGTGCCGTCTGCAAATAAAAGTTGGGAAATGTTAAGCCCCCCGCCATTCCTACACCCTACAGAAAAGCCAAACAAGAAATCCATGTTCACGGTAATGGTGATCATTTTACTCAGGGCCTCTATAAATATGACAAACAACAAAGAATACAATGGATCTTTCTGTCTCAAACCACGAGAACTATTAAATAATCCATATGAAGATCCGTTCATCAACACAAAAAAGCACACTGAAGAAATACAATGAGCTATCCAGTTATACCATCTCTCTCCAAAATCACACCTCCTCAACAAATACAACGAGAAATTATATTAACATGATCATAAGCTTTTTCAATATCCAATTTGCATAGCACCCCTGGCTCCTCAGATCTAATCCTGCTATCAAGACATTCATTAGCAATAAGAACAGAGTCTAGAATTTGCCTTCCCCTTATGAATGCATTATGAGTGTTTGAGACAATTCTCTCCAAAACCGTCTTCAATCGGTTGGCAAGAACTTTGGCAACAATTTTATAAATTCCACCCATCGGGCTAATAGGTCAAAAATCCCAATTTTTTTATTTTTTTTTTCTAGGATGAGAGCTACGAAGGTTGCATTGGACTTCTTTCAAACTTGCCTCTAGCGTGAAAATCATGGAAAAACTTCATTATATCTTCTTTTAAAACTTCACAACACGCTTTGAAGAAAGCCAGAGTATTCATCAAGATCTGGGGACTTCTCACTATTCAAAGCTTTCACCACCTCAAAGACCTCTTCTTCTTCAAACGCCCTTCTCCAACTAATTAGCCTCTACCTCACCGGTGGGGTCAAAAGAAAAGCCAAGCAGTTTGGGTTGCCAAACTAAACTGTTCAATATATAACCTATCATAAAATTGGACGATGTGTTCTCTAATCTCGGCGGGATTTGTATCAACTGAAAAAGTGACCAATATAGATTGAATGGAATTATTGTTATCAAGGTTTTTATTAGCACTCTATATGCTCTTGAGATGAAGTTAACTAGCAGATTGTTGTTTATAACTTTATTGCCTATCGAAACTGACATTTTGATTATTCTATTTTATTTCTCTTATGTACTAGGACCCTCAACTCTCCCTTGCCACATCAGATGAGGCAAACGACTTGCCACAGCATCAATCACGTTTTATTCATGTTCTGTAGTTGTTGCAGCTACCTATCTTGCTTTAAGAAATCCAAAAGTACGTGTAAAAAGAAACTCGCACTGAGGGCTGCAAATTGTAGGGGAAGATGCTCATGGTGCGTGGTTCAACATTACCAATCCTGCCTGATATAGGAGAGGCATCGTAGATCCTAGATCAAATCAGAAAGAAATTGTTATCAAAGTGCATCAACTATCATATATGAGACACCGAGAGTTATGTGTATAGAGCATTCCTAAAGGGATCGTCAACTGTATATATGAATGCTGCTTAAACAAATTAATATCTAATCTTATATATACATATATAAATATTTATAAAAAGAGGAATCAATTAGAGGATAGTCTAAAATCGTGACATGTGGCATTTTATCCTCCTGCCAAGTGTCTATTTTTAGTATAAAATGTGTGTTTTATCTTTCTGGTAAAATGTTGTTGTTTAACCGCCTTCGTAGTTCTATTTTTCCGCCGAAAAACCGTTTTACTTTTATTTTTATTTTTTGAACAAATAGCATGTGTTATTATATATTACTGAAGAAAGCCCTAGGGCATGGACAAATACATGAGGTACCAAACTCCTTACACCCTAAGCTAAATAAATCTGACTTGAACAGCAATATAAACAAATCATAAACATGACAAGAACAACGAGTCATTCTTTACAATTAAGCACAATCTGACTCCAAAGAAAACATCCATCCGAAGGAAGCATGGTCAGAACCAGATGGCTTGCCCGGCTCATTAGTTCGACCTGTTAGCTTGTTCATATTTTTTTTATATATATACAAATATATATATTAATATATTACTAAAAATGAGTTCGATAAATTTATGCATGTATATTAATAATTAAATAATGTGTTATATGTTACTTAATATTTGTATGTGTGTATTAGTTAATATATCAACTAGTTAGTTCATAAACTAACATATTATTACTTAATAACTATACTAAGTAAATATAATAACTATATATTACTGATATTCTATGTACAACACACTAATAAGCATATAGTATACTAGCTAAGTAAATATATTGTTACATCTAATACTTTGATAATAGTATTTAGTATTTTAAGCTACCATATTAAGTTATTAATAGTTAGTATAATACAATATAACTATATTGAATAGTTAGTATCTATATATATATATATATATAAAAGCATACATATATCATATCATACGTGGTTAACAATAGTTATATAAAGTATATTAGACTTACTACTTACTCACATTATACGTATACCATAATTTATACTCTCTAGTTATGTATAATAACATATTATTAATTTGTTACTCAAAGAAAATAGTTATGTACTATATTTTATAATATGCTTCACATAGTTACATACTATATATTTATGTTATAAATAAATGTATAGAAATTATTCACAAATTTGGGCTCAAACTCCATTTTGATCGCACATTAAAAAATTACCTGGTTCGGCTCAAATATCATTCTCAACGCTCGAGCTTTAAACGAGCCAAACTTAAACACACATTTCATAGCTCGGCTAGAGTTCGAACTTGACTATTAGAGTACAACTCATAAACGAGGCAATATTAAAACCCGGTTCTGACTCCATTACACCCCTAACAAACATAATGCTCCCGAAGGCAAGCTCTAATTATGCAAATTGTAGATTCTGAAGCATTAAGAAAAAACCAAAAACATGAAAATAGGTTGACAGCGAAGATAAACATATTTTGAAAGAGAAGGAAGTTTTACACGAACAAACTTCACTTAATGTTTCGACACCGAGCCAGACAAAGCAACAAGCAAATACATGGAAGACATCATCAAAGACAGTAATTTGAAATTCACAACTACGACAAGACAAGGACAAGATAGATAACGACCATTTATTCCCAATACCAGACCCAACTAGAGACATCTGCAAGAAAAAGGGTTCACTCAAGTGAAAATAGAATAGATCAATCCTCTTCAGATTCCGACTCAGCACTCTGGAGCCAATCAATGAAAGGTCGAGCATTCTTCCATATCTGAGAGTCCTTGTTGCCTGCCTTCAGTCCTCCTTCATACCACTGGACGATGGACTCTTCCTCCAAGACATCAGCATCATAAAGTGCTTTCAAAACCAGAGCAATTTCCTTCATTGCACTTGTCTTTGACTTCCCACAAAACTCCTCAATCGCATGAAGCAAGAGCAACTGCGACCCCTCATCCTGAGCAACAGCAGCAGTAAGGTAGCTCTTCTTCTTGATCACCTCCTTTGCAAACCCTTTCTCAATGCCATCAAATAGCCCCTCATACATAGCATTCATCTTTTCTTGGGAAGACCCGGAAAGTGACTCCAGAAGGGACTGCAATTGCTTTGCTGAGATACCCTTCTTGATATTTTCTTTCACCTCATCAGTCAGCGTCTTGCGAGCGACCAAATTTCCATTTTCAGCATTTTCACTTGCTTTATTCAGTGCTTTCTTCTTCTCTGGCTCATCTGTAGAGATACCCTTCTTGATATTCTCTTTCACCTCATCAGTCAGCGTCTTGCGAGCGACCAAATTTCCATTTTCAGCATTTTCACTTGCTTTATTCAGCGCTTTCTTCTTCTCTGGCTCATCTGTAGAGAGCATGACCATATCAGCTGTCACTGCACTCAGTTGCTCTTGGATGCGTTGCCTAGCTGCTTCCGCTGATGTATCCGTTTGCCACTGAACATCATTATCCTCATCTTCATCATCTTCTTCCTTCTCATCAACCTGACTGTGAGTAGGTGATGTGCGATCCTCATCAGAGCCACTTGCTTTCTTCTTTGAAGAGCTCGCTTTTGTTGTGCCATCCTTAGAAGAGGTTGTAGTGCCCTTCTTCTTGGCCTCTTTCTTAATTTTCTTCTGCTCCTCATCAGCAGCCTCACCTTCCTTCAGTCGCTCCTTCTCAGCCCTCCTCATCGCCTTCTTTTCCTTGGATCCCTTCTTTGGTTCTGGTGGGTTCTTAAGAATGAAAGTAGTGAGTTTGTCCCTCATATCCACATCTGACACAAAACCACAAGCTGCGCATTTCAATTGGAGCATCTGAGTTTTGGTAATCAGAATCTCAGTCTCAGGGTTTCCACAGCCATAACACTGGACATATTTCTTAATGAAGTTCTCAAGAAGGCCAGCAAGTTTAGCAGTCTCATGGGCCCCATTAACAAGAGAAGTCCCAGTTTTCTCATCAAACTTAGATTGGGCTCCAAGCTCACAACCAAAGTACTTCGTGGTGTAAGCAGCTGGTCTTGCCAAAGCCTTTGCGATATCAACCATGTTGACTACGTTTGTCTTGATGCCATTTCCTCGGCCCTCAATTTTGGTAACCATTTTGGGCATCTTATACCTGTAGAAGGCATCATCACTATTTCCACCAATGTTCAGTAAAGCCATCTTGACTGCAGTGCAGAAATTGTAGAGCAACAATACTAGATGTCACAGGGAGCAAATGATGAGATTTGAAGTGTAGAGAGCAGCAAAATTGTCTTCTAAGGTTTTCTGAACAAGAGACGATTGATCTTCGGCAGTAAGAAATGGCTGCATCCAATTGCAACCGCCAAACTCAGGATATTCCAGAAATGGCCCGAGATGCATACAGCCAATCCTTTGAGGTATGGATCTGTTCTTTTTTCTTGACGAAGGACAGTACTCTCCTAGCAACCCAATCAATCCCAAAAAGAAGGCGGCCTGTTCGGACATAAAAGAAACTTCAATCTTGACACCTTCACCTTGAGAATCTGCTAATAGCAGATAAACCAGCAAGCTTCCTGCATCAACAATGTCCAGAATTAGGAAAAATACAGAACAATAGTAGTTAACATATCAAATACAAAAGAAAATTTTCCAAATACCAAAATTACAAAAGTTATGATTCCAATAGACACATAAAGAAGCATTCAGATTACTAGTAAAAGCAACAAGTAACAATAGCAGCAAAATCACAGCCCCTAACATGTGAAAATAAAAAATAAATAGTTGACATTTACTCTTACCACTATCCACATAATAGTATGCAAAGATTGATGGGAAAACCCAAAAGATCATAAGAATAAAAATGAACATGAACTGAAAAATATGTCGTGTTACACGCTCAAGTTTTCATAAATTTTCACATTAACAGATGTGTCAGATACATAAATAACTTCCCTAACCAGCCAAGTTATCAACTTGCTTTCACAGTAAGATAAAATTCAACATATTTCAGGTTTTAGGTGACATTTTAAGTTAAAAGTCATTCAAAGCAGTATCCCTGACATAAGATAAGAAGAAAATCTGGTCAGAAAAGTCATCAAGACAGAGACCAAAAAAGCACAAAATTATAACACAGGGTTTCTAATATTCATTACAGATTACTTTCTTCCAATTAAAAGCCAAAAACTAAGTCAATATAACTAAAAAAAAATACTAAAACAAAATAACTAGGTGAATTACTATGAGTAACTTTGGGGACCAGAACATTAACATTTTAAGGCTTCAAACAAAAAGAAATTGCAGATTCTCCCTATCCAAGAAACATTTACTGCGAAGGATGATGGCCAACATTTCTTACCATAGCAAAAACATGCTTTATTAGATATTGAAGCATGATGTTCCTATCTACCATAGCCCACACAAGCATAATATTACATTAACCTTTTATGCGCAAAGCACATAACAAAGCCTCTCTAAAAAATTTACCCACATGAAATTAATTGCTTAGGAAAAAAAAAACCAAAGGGTAAAGTCCACGTACCCCTCAAACTACCATCCAATTGACAATGTCCCCCCACCCCAAATCTACCAAAAAAAAAAACTCAGAGAAAAAAATTAAAATGAATAAAGAAACAAATATCAAAATGAAATAAAATAGAATCATAACAAAGTGTGTCTTCTAGGACCCACATTATTCATTCTTCTCTTTCTACTCATACAACCAGATACATCGATCGAAATAACAAAACTACATAACATTCACTGCTCAGAAACTCGTTGAATAATACAAGTTCTTACTTTAGCATTTAAGATAGTAGTAAATGGCGCCTTATCAGTACTAATGACCAGGAAGAGAGAGAGAGAGAGAGAACATAAAAATCGATTTTCCTCAACCAGTTTCAGATTAATTAAAGAGAATAAATAATTCCATTAAATACGTCATGAACTAATTAGCATATAAAATTGGAGAAAAACTCAAAACGTTAAAAGAAAAAACAAACACAGTTTCACGAATACGAACATCGATATCAGCATACTGTAAATCGCAAGAATGTTAATAAAGAAATACCCTCTCATAGAAAGAAAAGAAAAAATCTGATCGATCAGCTAAATCACAAAGTTATTTGGTTTTACACTTTTACTACATTTTTCAAGAATCATAACGGATTGAGCAGATATAGCATAAGATCTAGAAATTATCCAATACAAAAATTTCAAGGAGAAAAAACAATAATCCACGAATATCGAACAAAGGAAGTAACAAGTCGAGGAAACCCTACAGCTCGTACCTGCAATTGATCGAAATCGAGATCCAAACCTAGAGAGAGAAAGCTAGCTCCAGGGAGAGTGGGACAGGGATTGCGAAATACTAGGGTTTAGGTGATTCAATGGCGGAAGAGAGAGGGGTGAGGGATGAAGGGTCACCAAGCGATTTGTTATATAGGGTTGGAAGCGAGAGGAGAAATTGTCATCTGGTGCAAGCGATATTTACGGGACATTGTGATACTGGATTAAGTGACGTCGTTTCTGTTGGTAAGTCGCCTGTGATGTTGATCAGGAACAGTTGGTTTTGATGTCTGATTCCATAATATTTTTCTGATTCTGGAATTGAGGAATGCTAGAGCATCTCCTATCTCCTGTGTTCTCCTGTAATGGCATAAATGTAATTTTTTAATCAAAAAAATTACATCTATGCCATCCAAAAGGACATAGATAAAAAATTACATCTATGCCATTGCAGGAGAACACCAGGAGATGTTCTAGCATTTCTCTTATGGAATTACATATCGTCATTTATGAGAAAATCAAGGTAGATTTATTTTCCTAAATTACTCTTGGACATAGATGTGACTCAAGGTCTTGCAGCTTATTCTAGTTCAACATTTTTTATCTTAGTTTTCCTTGGTAAAAAGGGTTGGGGTTTTCACAAAGGGAATTTTCAAGTTCAACATTTTTTTATCTTATTTTTTCTTAGTACCGATGATTGGGATTTTCTAGAATTATTTGCTCGAATCTTAAAGAATTTGCACAAAAAATGTGAAAGGGGTTCTCGGGACATAAATGCTCGGGCAGCTAAACCTCGCACCTTAGGTTGCCCAGACACCTCGAGCTTCGAAATTCTCAAAACTTGGGCAAACACCTCATGCTCTGAGATCTCCTCTCTCATCTCGTGTCTGAACTCTTACTCGACTTTTAAGAATTGGGATCCTCTTAACTCCCTAAACTACCACCGGTAATTTATACATTGCCACTACAAACTGCAACATGATACGCTCAAACTACCGATCGTAAGTTAAAAAACCCTCTCTATTAGCCCATGTCATTAAAATGGACAAAATCTTGATCACGTGCCATGCACATTCATTTTTTAGGCCCGGCCATAATCTTTTTCTCTCAAATAAAATTAAATCATGATCACGTACCATTTTCACCTGTAAAATTATTTAATTTTTAAGATATAGTTATTGCAGGTGAGAGGAGCCCTACAGTCGTCTACCCTACTACCCCTTTGGACAGGGGCGGAGCCACACTATGGCTTTGGGCCCCTAAGCCAAAGGGCTCCCCCAAAAAAAAAAAAAAAATCTAAAAAAAAAATGAAAAAATATAATTTTTACCCCTATTCTTTAAAAAATTTGTAGTTTTGGTCCCCCAAATTATTTTTTTTTTCAATTTAGCCTCCCAAAGCCTAAAAGCTGGCTCCACCCCTGCCTTTGGGTTTGGGGCAGGTTCTAGCTTTTGAGATATGCTGAACTTTTGTGGAGACTCAACCATGTGTAGGTCTTGGCCATTTTGTGGCGATATAGAATAACAGTAGTCCAGGTAACATTGTAATGTACGTGAAAATTGTATATAAATAAAGTCATATATGTTTGTGTTAGAGCTCAAATGTTATAATTACGATTTATGAAATAAACTCGTGGTTTCAACCAAAAATAGGGATGGAAAGGTAATTTTCATTGTGTTATTTAAGGTAATAGTACTAGCACAATGTGAAATATGCGAATTACTGCATTGTATTTGGTAGGGCTTTATAATCAGTGGCAGACCCAGCCTTATGAATATAAATGGTCAAATTGAGAAAAAAAAAAAAAAAAAAAATTGTAGGGCAAAACTAAAAAACAAAATAGGGGTAAAATTTATTTTTTATTTTTTCAAAAAAAAAAATGGAGGAAACTTTTGGGGCTTGGGGGGGCTGACCTCTATGTAGGTCCGCCATTGTTTACAATAGGGATGTGTTAATTGCACAACATAAAGATGCACAACAAGACACTTTGGTGGGATCCGGCTCACATGCATAGGTCCCACTAATATGTCTTTCTTTCTTTTTGAACAAATAGCATTTGCTATTATATATTTCTTCAGATGAAAGTCCCAGGGCAAGGACCAATACAGATAAAAGAGGTACAAGACCCCATCACCCTAAGCCAAAAAACCTGACTTGGACAGCAACCTAAGCAATACAAAAATATTACAATGACACCAATGGACCACTCTTTACATTTCAGCACAGACAACACATAAAAAGATGGCAGATTTAGCACCTAAGCCAACAAATAGTCCCGTAACATTTAAGCAACACACAGGCTGACTGTGGAAAGAAAATAAAAAACAACAAAACACCTAAGCAGAAACTCAAAACGGGACCGGAGCTGGGAAGCGACTCCGCCGGTGACGGCGCGTGCAGGCCACGCACCGCGCCGCGAACCTCCTCTGCAACATAAAATCGCCGGAAGACCCCCGAACCACCAGGAAACCACCCACCGCACCCTAGAAGACAAGCCGTGACCCACACGCGCCGAGCGTGAAGAGCTGGCACGACCGTGGCTGGAGGCTGCTGGACAGGAAGAGGTCGGTGATTCCTGTGGAAAGGCGCGTGCCTTGAGGAAGCCCGCCGGAGAGAGCAGATCTGACTACAAAGAAAAACCAAAACAAATAGACCAAGTCAGTAAAAACTCTGCCTGAGTCATCTTCTTCTTGTGCACTGTTCTACTTGACTTCACGGTAAGGGCTCGGTCTCTGTTCGTTGTGATCAAATGGCTCCGTATTAAGTATCTCGAATTGCGTCGACATGACCTGATTATGCTTTATCATTAGATTCATGTCCCAGACCATTTCCTTTAGCTATAGCTCAATCATGGAAATTCTAAAAGGTTGGGTTAAGCCGATGGATTGGCACTGTCTCTCCGGGCGCTCATGCATCTAATCTTTGGCATACGACCTTTTATTTAGGGAACCGACATAGATGTTTTTCACATACGGCACCAATTAAAGAATCAGTTGATCGTATTTGGACCCGAGACCACAAGGACCTGCAACAGATAATGTAAATCAAGTACAAAGGACCTTGATAAGTATGCCGATATGGAATTACTTCGATGCGTAAGTCAATCAATAAGCTCAAAATGAATGAATTTGGTAAAGAAAAGCTCAAATAAGGGTAATGCGTACCTCTCAACTGGCTTATTTCACTTCATATGGAGTGTTGTTCATGCTCTTTTTCATTTAAGGGAGGGGTAAGGGGGTACCAATTTCAGAGTTTGGTCCCTACCCTTATTTTGTTAGAACAATTTTTCATTTCTTCCGAGAATATGGGGGCAATGAGGGTATTCACGTGGTTGAATTATTCTTCCCTGCTAAGTGTTTATTTTTTCTAACTGGTGCACTTGTCTTAATGTGTCAGCCTGGCCTATTGATGTTATAGGCTCAGATGAAGCCGAGCCCACTATTGCATTGGGTTATTTATGTACACCATAACTCATAACTGAAATTTAAGATGCTTGTAATATAAAAAATATATATATATATATATCACATTTTTATCTCATAATTATCATACAATACTAATGTAGCAATAGCATTAACCCTTGAAATTTTACTTATATTTACAATGACTAATCTAAGGGCTGGTTATGACTATTACGTCAACATTGTGAGACAGTTAGAAGATAAAAATGTGATTTATACTATCACTCTTATAATATAGAAAAAAAATTACACATACCTCATCAAATTACCATTTCATTGTCAATGTTCCCACAAACTACTAATTGTGTCAATGTCTCCCTTAACTATCAAAACAATGTTAATGTTTCCAGATGACAAAATACTATTCATACAATAAAATAGGGAAAAATACAATTTAGCCCCTCAAATTACAGGTCATTCTTCGGATAACCCCTTGAACTACTAAGGCTTGGACTCTGGCCCCCAAAACTACCAACACCTTTGAAAAATGGCTATTTTTTTTTACAAATATGCTCATGGTACTCCTGCCACGTATCCTTTTTCAATTAATTTTAAAAAAAAAAATTAAGAAAAAAATTTAAAACTAAAAAAAAAAATATTGTGATCGACCGGAAGACGTACTGCTTCTTTCCATCATTGTCATTGGGCACAATGCACGCCTGTAGCTCGGCGAACTTGTCCATGCCTCTCTGAACGCAGACATGGCTAATTCTCCATCATTTGATGTCTATAATATTGATCTTTCGCAGGTTATGAACGATTCCAATATGAATTTTGTTTTGTTACAAACGACGAGCAAGTATACCATCTTTAAGGAAGACCTCGATTGGTTTATGATGGAGAAATCAACAGCCGTGAGCTTGTTCGTTGATGTTCATGTCCGTTTTCCTTTATGTGATTTTTTGGCACTCAAAACGTTGGCTAATAGTTGTCTGGGGCTTAAGGATCACAAGCTTTTCTCTTGAGTGGAGGATATTTTTCAAAGCAGGATGAGCTTGAGCCTCAAGCTCGCCCGAAATCAGTGAGTTGATGATTGCGAACCGAAACTTGCTGAGCCGGGCTATAAAATCGGTCATCACGGCGTTGCAAACGGACGGTGACCGGAGAGGTGTTAGGAAGATCGGGTCGCAGTTGAGAAATAACGCTACTCCAAACACTCATCTTTTTTTTTTTTTTTTAAAGAAATAAAATTTTAGTATTTTTTTTAACCTTTTTTAAATTTGTTTGATTTGATTTTTTTTATTATTTTAATTGAAAAATAACACGTGGCAGGGGTATTATGGGAAAATTTTACCAAAATGGGCATTTTTCAAAGGTTTTGGTAGTTTGGAGGGATAGAGTCCAAGCCTGGTAGTTCGGGAGGTTATCCGGAGAATGACTGGTAGTTTGTGAGGCTAAATTGTATTTTCCTCAATAAAATAAAAATAAAAATAAAAATTATAATAAAAACTATTTTTGTTTAACAAAAATATATTTTAAAAAAAAAGGAAAAAAAGGAAAATGAAAAACCAAGGGCGTCGTTTTAATTTTTTTTTTTAAAAAAAATTATAAGAATATTTTTGTTTTATTAAATTTATTTTAAAGTTATTTTTATCTTTTTACTGGTTTTGGAGGGCATTGACATTATTTTTGTGGTTTAAGGAGATATTAACGATAATTATGGTTTGATGGACATACAATAGAGCAGTAAGATAATGAGTCCGGATAATCAAAAGAACAAATAATTGTAAGCACAAAAATAAATCATATAATAAGACTTTAATATAAGATAAATAATATTTCTACACAATTTGTACATGTACTCATATTTGTGATTGTGACTCTATCCTATCTTATAAATCCCGAACCAAATATAAAACTATAAAAGGGTACAAAATGTATAATAAAAAAATGTCTCTTAATTGAGTTCGTTTGGTAAAACAAAGCGTCCTTCCAGTCAAAAGTCAAAACTATATAGCTGTGCGCTAGCGATTTATAGATGGATATGGCCTTCAAATAGGATCAGAAGCTGAAGTTGAGTTGGGTACACAACCATCGCACCAACCAAGATCTCAGCCCTTAAGTCGTCTCTCTCTGCATTCGCATCGGAGGTCAAGAAGCAGCGCTCCAGCTCAGTCTAATCGGCAACGCGGCCAATCCTGTGAATCTCTCTCTCTCTCTCTCTCTCTCTCTATATATATATATATATATATATATATATATATATATATATATATATATATATATATATGTTTCTATCTTTCTCTTTTAATGATCGGTTACATTCTCAACCCTATTTGTGATTGATTCACGCTCTTATGCGCATACTTTTTGTTGGTAATTATTTGTAGGAATCATTAGTGTGTGAATCAATGAATATTAAACTAGCTCCATTGAATCACTTATTTGTTGTTGTTGTTTTTTATTTTGCTGTTTAAGGTTGATTGTGAAAGAAAATTTATGGGATTCTGGGGTAGATCTTTTTCTGAAATCATCCATTAAAGTTTCCACTTAGTATTCCTAGAAAAATCGCGAAGCATAGGGTTTATAGAAAATGAAGAAGTCAGAGTAATTAGAGGCAATCAACTAGCCACTGATTTTCTGCCTTTTGGGTCCTCAACCATGAACCTAGGGAACAATTTTGTTTTGTTTTTTGTTTTTTTTTTTTTTTTTTCCAAAAAATGCAGGGGGATACTGGGTTTTGGGACTACGGATTTTAAATAGAAGTTTGAGGTGAGTGAATAGTCTGTAAAAGATTTCAGGTTGCCCAGTTGATCTAAATGATACTATCATCTTTTCAACAAGTGGGTCGAAAGCTTTTGATCATTTGCAATTCTATTACATGTGTGGTCGCCATTATGTATGTATGAGAGATATACATCTCGTGTTGTTAAATGCCTCTCTGAATTGTATCCTTGCATGAGGGTGCTACATTTGTAGACTTTTTATTGCCATTCCAATCATGTTACTCTTCGAAATTTCAATTTCGTCATTCTCAAATGCTATTTTTCATAGAAATGCTTTAAGTGCTTACTTATTGTCAAACTTCTTTGCTTTCAAAGTTTTAGTGATCTTGAGAGCCTATGGCATCCTGCGACCACTAGGATATATTATTGGCTCAAGTTTCCGGGTTTTAACTTTAGTTTCCATTGTGACGTTCCAAAGTTTTTCAACTATGCTTGGAAGATACTATATCTGTCAGCATTCCGTTGCCTTCCCAATCAGGTTATGTGCAGGGTTTTGATTTCCACCATCCTCTTTAAATGCAGGATCAGGAGTCAATTCTTTTCCCCCTTGGATACTCTAAAACGTCTACCTATGTTTGACCTTCATTGCTTTTAGATTTTGGTCCTTGAGCCTGATTGCTCTCTTCTTTATGTTTCGTTTTCAAAAGCTTTATGCTTCCTTCTCCTCTTCCATGTCTCCTTTTTCTGAAGAAATTTAGTCATCGAAGGTTACATTTGTTGGAAAAGTTCTAGTATGGGTAGTTATTTCCAAAGGTGTTAACAGCTGGCATGCTCTAAATTAAACGAACAAAAGAAAAGGACAAAAAGGTCAAACTGCAGTTGCATTGGATTCTTTACAAGTTCGTTGAGGGATCTTAAATCCAACTCCCCTCCCCCCCAAAAAAAAGCTGTTTGGGCTATGCCCTTGAGGTGCTTCACCTATATAGCTGTTTGGGCTATGCCCTTGATGGGTTTGAATTTTCCAAAGCTTTTGTGGCATCTTTCTTTCTAGGACTATGTTTCATGTGTCCCAATAATATTATGAGATTCATTTTGATGGTTGGTCTTTGTAAATATAAAAAAATAAAAAATAAAAAATCATCAAAATCAATTTGGAATTGAAGTGTTATAAAGGTCTTGGTTTGTATTCTTTAGATGTCACCATAGTTTCATGTTGCTACTCTAGACTTAAGCTGCTTTTGGCCCTGAATGGCTCTTGTAAAAAGAAATTTTCTTATTGCTTTCTTTTAATTTGGAGGAACTATCTGATAGTTCACATCATGTACTAAAAGAAGTAAAGGCTCAGGTCTGCTAGTGTTTTCTCTTGATGACTTCTGTTTTAGCTGCCACTATGTCCCCTCAACCTGACAAAAAAAATAACCCTTTTTTGTTAATAATGTGTGTGTCCCCCCTTTTTTGAATTAAATTATCCTTTTGAGTTTTTTTTCATTGTCTCCTTTTGGAATAGATATGCAACGTCACTGCTAGCTGCCTTAGAAAATTGCTTGACCAAAATGCAGATGCATGTGTGGTGGCCTCTTATTTATACCTTTTATTTAGCCCCAAGAATTTTAGATCCCATCTCTTCTCAAGACCTTAGGAATCAACTTAATTGGTTGAATATTGAAATCGCTTAATTTTCTATCTTCTGCTTCATTGTGAGTTTTCTTGTTCCATATGGAACATTTTCTTCAATCGATTTGGGTTATCTTGGATTATGCCTAGACGATTAGTCGATTTGTATGCTTGTTGGTGGGCTGTTGGCAGCGCTTGGATCGCTGCTGTGTGGAAGATGGTGCCTTCGTGATTTTGTGGTGTCTTTGGATGGAAATGAATGATAGAAGTTTTGAGGACCGTGAGAAGACATTGAAGGGGATTATGTCTTTATTTTTCAACACATTGTATCTTTGGATAGCTACTTTTGTTTCTCATTTGGTGATTAGTTATTTTGATTTTCTTGTTCTTTTTATACTCGATCTATGATATCTTGATTACTTTCTCTGTACCTTGGGCCGCATTACATTTTTAATGATTTCTCGATTACTTATAAAAAAAAATTGTTTTTGTGACCTATTGGATTTGTCATAGTCTGATATTTCTACTGAAATGCCAATGAACTCCCAACTATAATGGCATTTCCTCCTTCCAAAAAATGGGATGGAGGATGACGTCTTGGCTTCAACACCCACTCGATGCGTGTTTAGATTACCAATAAAAAAAAAAGAATGAATGGACAAAGAAATGAGTAGATAGATAAATCTACTATATTAATGTGAACAACGGGTTTGCTGTTGCAGCTGTTTGGTTGGGTGGTGCAAGGTCATTATGTCTAGCATGGAGGATGTCAAAGAGCAAGAACAGGTGAATGTAGATGTCCCCCAGGAGTGTGAAAAATCCATTCTTTCATCTCAAGAGGAGGTTGTTCATATTCTTGATTTCTTTACACAGTTGATCTATTAATGACCTTATATTGCATTCTTGGAATGTTTTTAATTCCAAGGGTATCTTACAGTTGCAGCAATTTCTCAAATAACTTTGGTTAACTCAGTTTAGGGTTTTTGTAGGAGGTGAAGAAGAAATATGGGGGAATAATGCCCAAGAAACCACCACTCATTGCTAAGGTGATTTCCAATTTTGCGATTACTGATGGCTCTTCTTTGTTAGGGTTTGGAAAAGGCATCTATCTGAGTTGGTTTTTTACTAAAGTTTGGGGTTTGATATCAGGACCATGAACGTGCTTACTTTGATTCTGCTGATTGGGCTCTGGGAAAGGTACTTTGCATGAGTATCACAATCATTTTACTTGTCATTAACAGCAGTGGGGAAACATGCATTAAGTTAACTAACAAGTATCTTTTACACTTTGGACAATGACAGCAAGGTGTTGAGAAGCCCAAAGGACCACTTAAGGCCCTTCAGCCCAAATTACAGGTATTAATTTAATTTGACTTATTCTGTGGCTGAGTTTGCAACGATTGCTGTTCTTTGTGTATTATTATGGTCAATAGTGTGTTAGATACTGATGCTACTAGCTAGATTGCATGATATGCATTGACCTTCTTGAATGAAGTTGTGGTTGAGCTTTGATTTATATATTTGCCAAGTATTTGCGTTTAAATTTGGATTCTATAATGTTGGCAGCTTTTCAGGACAGTGGACAATATTGAAGTTGTTAATTGTCATCTATATGCTGCAATTGGATCTTAATTGAAACTGGAGCAATTCACCATGCTGCTTCAATAAATTATGAGGATTAATTAAGTAATGAATCAGAATTTTCAGTTGGATTCAGAATGGACTTGGGGTTCTCAATTATTACCAACCAGCTTAAAGACTCAACCTTGTCAGATAATGCTGTTCTTGAATGTTAGGTGAATCTGGAACTAAGCAATATAATTTTTGGTTAGAATTGATAAAGCCTATCGCTCTTTAGGACAATTATTACCAATTTTTGGAGAATATAATGTAGAAGTAACCAACTAGATAGTGGAATTGAGCATCAGTATACTAGTTTTCGGCCAAATAGATGATGCCAATAATCTTATTATACAACTGTTACAAGTTTATTCATATCTAGCATTCTAGTAACTAACAAGTTGCTTGTGAAGTAGAAGTGATTTGATGGTAAAAGAGTAGCTCAATCCCACGTACACTTATTTTCCTAGAACTTGTATGGCATGGATAGATTCAAATAGCAGAAGAAGCTAGGAAATTTATTTCCTTTCCAGTGATTTGAAGTAAGGAAAATTAAAGTTGTTTTTTTTTTCTCTGGCCCTTAAACGTGAAAAGGTATACAGTTTTGTACTTTTTTCTCTATGGGGGGATATCAAGAAACAATTGATAACTTGTTTTTTTCATTTTTTTTTTAATATGTAAGTAAAGGAAATTCATTAAAAGTGCAAGGGATGCAACCCAAGTACATGGAAAGTATACTAGAGAAACACCCTGCAAATCAAGAACAAGAAAAAAGAGAACAGAAATCTGCATAGCTAGAGACATGGAGAAAGGTGGTAGCAGAGATCCACTCAAATAAGGCTTTAAGAAAACAAGTCCGTAGATCCGAGCTTGTTCGCTCTTGATCATCAAAGCTTCGAGCATTCAATTCTCTCCAAATGCACCACAATAAAAATGAACGAATTACATTCCGAATGATAATGATGCCATTCCGTCCGACTCTCCTATTCCAACATGCCAAAAGATCCACCACCCCAAACATTTGAAAAACCATAATCCAAAGTGATCTGGCGTTTTTCCACTATTTTTACATATACAACACCAATCTATCACTATGATATGACGCTTGTAGATTATCCAAAGTGAGAATTTTCCCAAGGGAAGCTGTCCAAGTAAAGAAAGCCAACCTTGAAGGAGTCTTAGTCCTCCAAATGCTCTTCCAAGGAAAAGGGGAGTCAACGTTAAGAAGAAGAACCTTGTTAAAGATTTGACCTCAAAAGATCTTTTTTAGGGCGTCCACCATAGTCTATCATCACCCTTCCTACCTACTCTAGCGGAAAACAAAACATTGAAGAAAGAGGAGACAAAAGTCCACCTCCCAATCATGCACCAACCTGGTGAAGTTAATGTCCCAATGAACAATGTGCGTGGCAAAACAGTAACTCAGATGAATGTTGTGCCTGACATTGATCAAGATAAATGCATTGCCTTTTTAATATTCAAAGACTCCTTCCAAGACATTATCCTAAAAACTGATATTATGAACAAACTGGGTGGCTATTAGAATTGCAGTGGCTTCCATGTCCTTTGCACTTTTTTTTTGTGTGTGTGGACAATTTCCTTTGCACTCGTTAACACTTGTTCATTTAAGTAAGGCTACTATAATGTTACCTTTGCTGTATCAGGTCACCACCCTGACACCTGCTCCCTTTAAATTTTTAAAGATCCTCTACTGATATATGGAAGCTGTCTGGTTGAGGGCTCCACAATTGATCTTGAAACAATCCCCTTCTCTTCTGTTGGCTTGCAAATATTTTGCAAGAAGTTTACTCCAAGGACCTCCATATGGTCTCTGACCATGCTACCATATGAATTTTGGTTCCAGTTTGGGGTGTGCACATGTTGGGTTGGTTCAGTTTTGGGGGTTTTCAAACTGTCCTGATCTCATCGGTTTGGAGAATAGCCAAACTGCAACAAACCGACAACATTGAATAACCAAAACAATCAAGTCTGCAACTGGTCGGCTTGAATTAGTTTGGTCTTGGCCACTCTTGGGTCTGAACCAGTACTCTTTAGCTCATTCGTGTTGTTTATTTGTACTGACAACTTTAATTATTTTGGGTCCAAAAATTAATGATTTGAATCATATCATTTCAGTGCCTGAACTAAAGTTTGGAGCATTTAGCCAAAAAGCAAGTGCATGGGATATTAGGTCATTATTATTGAAAGTAAGCGACATATCCTAATTTATGTTATATCTTAAATGTATAGTCAATAAATGTTGGATTAGTTTGAGTTTTGTGAAAAACCCCAAACTGAAACCGAACCAACCTCTCATTTTTTTCAGGTTTTAAAACCAAAGCAATATCAACCTGAGAAAAACCAACCCAAGCTTGTCGGTTTGGGTTGGGTTGGTTGGGTTGTCACCTTGAATGTACACCCCCGGTTTTATCATGTCCGTATCATTGTTGCTGTGACTATTGAATGACTAATTCTATAGTTTGAAATTATTCTTCTATTCTGCCACAATCTAGTGAAAAAAAATGAGATATCCTTTGGTAGGGTGAGTGTCACACACACGCACGCAAATACACACGTGCAAGCTTGTATGCTAGACACAATGTGCATCAAGCCAAAGTCTGATTAGATAATGCTGATCGTCCCCCTGTAGTTCTGGCTTTTCTTTGTATTACGGGTTTGGTTTGTATTTCAGGTTTACTTTGTATTTTGGGTTTGATTTTCATATGTATTTTGGGTTGTGGGTTTTTTTGGGAGGGTTGTTCAGGTTTTCTTGCGGGTTTTGGGGGTTTGTTAGGTTGGGTTGGGTTGCTTTCGGAGCAGGTTTGGGTGTTTGTTGGGGGCTTCTTTCGTATGTTGGGCTTTGGGTGCTCTTTGTGGGTTTCGGGTTTTAGGGTTGTTCTTTGTGGGTTTGTTTGGGTTTTGTCTTTCATGGGTTGGCTTTGGTGGTTCCTATGTATACTCTCGGTGTACTTAGGGGCGCCTTATGCTTTTTAATAAAATCTTATTACTTATATAAAAAAAAAAGATAATGCTGATCGTTGCAAGGTTTTAGGTCCAAAAAAAGGTTTAGCATGGGTTGGGTTGTTGAGGCTACTGACAGGATGCCTGTATAATGGTATTAGAATTATGGATCAAGTTAAATAGAGCCAAAATTGGACATCTTTTACCTGGCCTATCCTTGTATAATAGCTTTCTTCTAAAATGAGTATAATATTATTTCTATTCTGAAATTTGTATGCTGCTCATGACATGCTATTCTCGGTGCACTTTGCATGATTTAGCCCACACAACAGCAAACGCGATACCGGAAGTCTCCTTATGCTCCATCAGATGGTGAAGGTTCGCCTCCCTTTGCTAAAAACTCATTAAGCTTTACAGTTATTTTTAACATGTCTTCCTTGCCATATTATATTTTAGGGAGAAAAAAAATAACCATTGTTCTCTTTGTGTAGATAGAGGAAGCGCTCCATCTGAGGATGGGAGTACCAATGTATGAGACTGCTGTTGGTATTTTAATCTTGTGAGGACTGCTGATTATTATTCCGATACCTATATAGGTAATGAGTACTTTTCTGTTTGTTCTCCGTAATAAAGTTGGTGAAAATGTTTAGTTGTTAGCTTAAAGGAACAAACAACAATGATAATACAGTTGAGATTTATGGAGCTATACTTTGTACTATCTACTATTCCATGTGTTTTGCTGGTGTGGGACATTGTTGCTCGTTTATGATAAATGAAAAGAAGAAACAAAAAAAAAGGCTTACTAGTGACAAGCGAGATACCCTACCCCACCACCCTCTTTTTTTCTTTTCTTTTTTCCTGTTATTCTGTTCTTATACTTAATTGGGGTGTGTGGTTGGACCATTGAAATTGGAAGGGCCTTTTGTAGAATGGGATTTGAAAAATTGTCTTTTGAAATTTGATATGAAAGATTTGCATTCACCACATTTCTATCTAGATTCAATTGTCGAGGATCATTGACATGTTTGTCTTTAGTGTGAAAGGTTTCAAGTTTTGGTGCCTTATTTTGGACTTGTGTAGGGCTGTAACATTCAATACTCGGTTCGGTTTGATTACAACCAACCTTGTCTCTAAATCAGATTGTTTACCAATGCCATTCTCTCTCTCTCTCTTATATGACGAGCATAGTTAGATTTTTATGTTATTTATTTTCATGGAAAATCTAACGGAGGTCTCACATTGTAAAAGAGCCTAAATTCAGGTCTTAAATTTACAAAATTGAAAACTGAGGTCTTGATCTCAAAAACGCAAAAAACGTTAGGGTTCCATCAATATTTTCCTTTCTTTTATTGCCTGAAGTGTGGTTAACTCTTAGCTTGCTTGAAATGGTGGGAATTCCAAGTTGATGCAAAGAAATGAGTATGTGACTATGTGCATGCAGCTTGACTTAAATAAATATACTCTACCGATTCATCTTTACATGGAGACAAGTCAAACTGTAAGGAGGATAATAAGCTTTTTTTTTTCTTTTTTTTTTTTCTAAAAAAAAAAAAATTGTGTTTGTTTCTTTATCTTGGCAACCTATTATAATCATATAAAAACTATGCTTTTAGATATTTAAATTATTGATTTTGCAATCTATCAATATAAGTTCTGGCTTTCTTGTAAATTACACATATATTCAAATTTAATAAAAATAGCCATGTTTTGAATCTATTATCTATATGAACAACAACCACCACATCAAAAATTGTTAAGAGCATTTTCATTCAGTTAGTCAAAATAATTCAAATGTTAATTTGGCAAGTTGAAAATGCTGATATAGGACCAAAATGAGTTACATTCAGCTCGCCAAACATTTGGTGATCAGTTGTTGATGAGTATTATTCACTCGCTATATATATATATATATATATATATATATATATATATATATATATATATATATAAATCTCTAATATTCTCTCTTCTCTCAAATATTTAAATATAATAATAAAAGTGAATACTTAAAATATAGAGCCGAGCGTATTTTGAAAAAATAAAGAACTAAAATAAAGAATAAATTTGGTGAGTGGAATGTGATAGAGTGCTCTTAACTGGATAGTCTATTATTCTCTCTTCTCTCAAATATGTACACGTGGCTTGTAAAAATAATGCCTAAAGATGTTTGTCCGGGAAAGGACAACTTTTCATTCTTCTCCTAATGCACGTGTCAAATGGAGAAAATAACATGCAAGTACACAAATTTACACGCATCATTGCACCAATGAATAATGAATAATGAATAATGAATAATAATAATTGAAAAAAAGAAAAAGTAGGGAACAATTTTGATTTTTTTAATCGCGATTCAAGTATTTTAGGCACAAAATCACAATTCTTGTGTTGTACGTGGACGGTCAAATATCACTTTATCTAATTTTTCTACACAAGATTATCTTCTAATTTTTTTTTTATTTTGTAAATATGAAGGGCATGCATGGCTATCGATCGGCCAGACGCCAGCTGGTGCAGTCAGTCCAAATACGTAACTCCGAAGGCAGCAAATAACTTATTTATGTAATTTAATTAATGGCTTATCATCGATCATGGATATATATATACTAATATTTAAGATTTATTGACCACATTACGCCAAACTCTTCTAGACTAGTACTACCATGTATATATATATATATATACACGAGGAACGCATGAAAGAAGCACATTCATGCATGTACATATAAATCTATATTCTGAAGAAACAACTATATGTACTTATATATATATATATGGCTTCTTGTCTACCATATTCTTTCTGTGTTTCATCAATAAAACCACCTCTGAAGCACTATATTCATCAAGGCGTGCAATTAGTAAGAGCTCAGAGCTTTAGTGATGAAGGTAATTAACTATATATATATATATTGATCAAGCTAAAGATCCAGGGACTTTTAATCTGTTATATATGTTAATTTATGCTTAATTAATTAATTAGAAGTAATTATATATATATTGAGTTCTATCTATCTGTACGTTTGATTGCTTTTAATTAATTGGGTGGGTGCATGCAGGAAGATCAAGTAATATAGTAGATGCAAATTTGAGTGTTCTTAGAGAGAAAATACAAGTGGTTAAGATGAAGGAGAGGCTCCAGAGGCGTTGTTGTAAAGGCGAAACTGGATGGAATTATGTATCTGGGTATGATTATAAACACAAAAGAGATAGAGATATTTCACACTTGTTTGAGCTTCTACGTGTGGTTTGTACCACTCTTGGTTTCACCTCTCTTGCTTGTACTCTCTGTCTTTGCCTTGTATCCTTCTTTCTTCATTTCATTCAATTATGATCGATCAGTTGTACTTACTTGTGTATATATATATATTGTACAAAATGTAATAAATGAATATATCTGATCGATCTCTAAATCTCATTAATGGCGGCACTTGCACCCATATATATATATATATATGTATGTATATTCATCAACCTTTTGAATGGTTTCTTTGAAACGAAGTAATTAATATAATTAACTGGCCGGAAACAAGGTATTATATATTAATTCTATTCCTCCTCTCCAGTCGATCTCCACGTACTTGTTCTGATTCCTTTAATTTCTTTTCCTTTCCTTTTACTCTACGTACGTACTACGTTCATTTTCACATGGTAAAACAAGCCTAATTAATTCATTAATATTCTATTTATTTCTTAATTACCGTCGCGGGTTGGCCGGCCATCTCTAATAGTCAATTCATGACTTTTAATATATATATATATATATATATATATAAACAGCTGTTTCAAACCTTTAAAGCTAGACTCACGGCGTTTTGCCATGCGTTTGCGTCAGACTTCTTCCTAAGAATATTATATACTGAAATATATAGTTTTGGGTTCATATATATATATATATATATATAGAAGCCGATCGATGAAATTAAATTGAAAATATTTGAGGAGCTACGTACAGAAAAAAAAAATTTATACAAGAAGTCAATTAAGAACCAGAAAGTTTGAAAGTACTGTTCCTTAGCTTAATTAATTAGCAAGCATAAATAAATATATCTTCTATGGGCCGGGTTTACCGGGTCTTGTATATTTAGCATGGGTTTACAATATATTTTAAAGCATGTATGACAGAAAGAACCATAATATATATATACACGCGTCTGCATGCACGTTTAATCTATTATTCAGCGACCGTTTGATTGTATATATTATGAGATTTGATTTTATTGTAATTGATTTGATTACAATAAAATCAAATCTCATAATTATATATTATAACAAAGGCTGAGACAAATATAATAACTCCACAAGTACTTGAGACAAAGGAGATGTCTTTTCTCTTTACTTTTAGCAAGACACCAATTAAGTTAAGAGTTAATTAGTAGATAATTAGGAAAGTGGATGTATCTAAGCTAGCTAGGGTCGATAAACACTTCCATTTAAGTTATTTGTTAGTTATAAGTACTCCAAAACGTTTTACAAGCTACGTACGCCACGCCAGTAGCTTAGCAATTAAAATTTCAAATGAAGCTTTAAATTGTTTTTTCAATTGCAATCAAAAGAGAGGAGAAAAAAAACCCCTGTTGATGCCGCTCTCTATCTTCACAAGTATCCATCTTCACCTTCCATTACCATCACTACACTATCTTCGGTCACGCCACCACCGGACCTCATTACACATCGAGGCTTGATCTATTTTCAAAAAACTTTTTCAACAGTTGAACAACCCTCTCTCTTCGCCTCCAGATTATTCAGCTCACTGCAATCGCTTAATTTGTTGCGGAATGCGTTGCTATCGTGGGCGCGTTCCTCCGATGAAACTTGATTCAAACAAACACAACGTGCACGGTGCATTCCAAAACGTACGTAACCATAGATCTATAGATGAATGAGTGTGTCAAGGCACTCATAGAGTGTATAGAGCAGCATCGTTACCGACACTACCACTACAAAGGGTGGCGTTTTAGAACATGCCCGCCACTGCAACAATCAATTACGAATTTTGGGGGGTATAGGCCATGCCCCCCCCCCTCCAATCCTAAGAAGCACAAATTTTTAAGGTAAAAAAAATAGCCTAATAGCTCTTTAGCAACAAATTTTTTTGGCTCTTGACCCTATGAGCCTACCCATATCTTCTGGCTTTGTCCTTGGTGATCGACAATACCATTGGTGTAGGATTTGGGTTTTTTTTTTAAATAAAATAAAACGATGAGATGATTTGGAGGGGGGGGGGGGGGGGGGGGGGTTAAGATGAGAGAGAAGGGAGTGTTTAATGGTAGAGGGTTTTTTTTTTGTGTTTTGTGTTTTCTTCAATTTTCTAAACATATGAATTTGTTAATAAAAAAAACCTAACGTGAAAATCAAATTCTTAAATTAATGATGTAGCAGTATGCCAGTATCCATGTAGGATGCCATTTACAAATTCTCTTAGGATTAGAAGTTTATTAAAGACAGACGGCCTGAGTAATGCTAGGAATTGTTTTTATCCTTTTGAAGTTGATGTTGCTTTTAAAATCACCATTGACTTTTAGATGGGCCACTATTAAATTTTAAACCAATAATAATTTTAAAAGTTATATCAACTTTAAAAGAATAAAAAAGAACAAAAAAAAATGAATTTTAGCATATATTACTCGTGAGGGAATAAGATCCTAAAATGGAGAGAAGCTGGTTAGTGTTATTATTTTTTTACATGTCTACACAAGAGGGGGATGAAATATTCGAACTAATGACCTCCGCTTCATGAGGCATAGTCCACAACCGATTAAGCTACCCCTTAGAGATTAGCTAGTTAGCATTTAAAGTAAAATTGTCTCGACTTTAAAATTTTTGCCCCTCATATTTACACTAACTGGCTCATCTCATTGGATCCTTGTCCATTAAAGACCATGTCTCTAGTCTTTTTTTTAGTAGAGTTTTAATTTAGTAGAGATAATAGTTGTCAAATACCATTAAATTACAGATAAATGCCACATCAGTTTTGGAAACTCCTATAACAATTACAGATAAATGCAATGACAAATTAAGTTTGTGCATTAAATATTTTTCCATGGTAACCTAAATTCTAAATGTTAATAGCAGTCTAATCCAATTTCTTCAAGTAAATTAATTACAAATAGACGTCACATTAGTTCCCTAACAAAGGAAATCCTGGAGAAACCTCATTTTCACATGAATCAGCAAATCTCATTGTCTCAAACAAATGAACTTACACAAGTCAGTAATTTTCCACTTTCTTCCCACGCACATAAACATGACAAACATAAACTGCATCAAACCATTTGACCAAAAGTATACCAACAAGACAAAGGACTCATAATTTCAGCTTCGTAAAAACGCGACAGTGGCAACACGTGATCCCACGGATCCACCAAACATGAATGTCGGATATGAACGAACATGACTCAGGAATCGGAATGGAGGATCTCTGACAGCTTCTTGGTCCTTAGGCATCTCAGGTTCCTGGGACACACCAATCCTTCTCTGATTGAAACTTTCCACTTCTTGTACCAATTCATCTTTTGTACTGTTACACGATGTGATCACCTAAGACAGCACCACCATGATCAGTAGAGAAGAGAGAACATCCAGTGGAGTAAGAACTTGAAAACATATATGGCTATAAAATGATACAGTACAAGCTAATCATGATGCTTCCAATGGGAGTTTCCACAAAATAACTAAGGCCTGTCCAAATTACATAGTAAAAGTAATAGAAACGATAACGGACCAATTCCAGTAACAAATGTAAGCTAATTAAGCTATGATGCTTACTAGTATTCCACCAGAAGCCACCAATCTCGAAACTGAATCCCAATACATCATCCTGAAAATCAGAAAACATAAAAGTCCAAAATTTCTCAGTCCTACTTGTACTGTTAGCTGATCAAATGGAAGCTTAATGCAACAATTGTTCGTGAAGAAGTCCTGGAGCACCTAAAGGGACGGTAAATTTTTCTTAGTCTTGTTAAATAGAAGTAGGGTGACATAGTAAAGAAATTAAAATACAAAGACAAGGAATTCACTAGGCAGTATCATTTTTATAACTCAGTTCAAGAAGCCCTTCTCTTTTCCTTTTTTTTTTTTGGTGGGGGGCGATAGGGGGGAGACGACAGGGAAGATTTTCTATTAAAAGGCTTAATTTGCAGCACTGCAGGAAAGAGAGGCTATATGTTACCTTTTGACAGGGCCATCAGGATGCAATCCAATGGCATCTAAAGTTCCTTTGTCCATGACAAGTTGAAACTGCCTTCCCAACTTCGTCTCAAGAACATCATCAACCTTACAAAAAAATAAAGTGACAGTTAAGTTTGGGTCCTTATCTGCTACAGAAGGTTTAGATGCAAAAGAATCGATATAAGAGTTCAATTTATTGCAGACTTGTATCAGTAACACTGTATACACATATCTAATTTAAACTAATAAGAAGGCTATTGGTTTCACAATAATGAACTGGTGTACGTGGGTGTTTAAAGTTTGAACATGAGACATAAATGCACATAAAAATCCATTTGACAGGATACATAAAATTACTCCATTTTGAAATACATATGCCATTATTCTTGGGGTTCTAGGAAAACGGTATCACTTAAATTTAGCTTTCAATAAAAGCTTAAAATAGAACTAAACCAGTAACTTTGTTTTTAATCAAGATATCATTAAAAACATAAGGCGTCCCCAGGTACATAAGAAGTATATAAAAGAAAACACTTAATTAGTAGGAGCAAAAAGAACAAGTAAATTATGATAACTAATTACCAAAAGAGAAATAAAAGCAGTTGTCCAAAGATATAGAATATTGAAAATTAAAGACTTAATCCCCTTTAATGTTCTCTCACTGTCCTTAAAACTTATTGCATTCATTTCCCTCAATAGACACCACAAAAGACACGAAGGGACCATCTTCCACATAGCATCTCTACCAACAAGTATAAAAGTCGACTACTCGTCTGGGCATAACCCAAGATAGCTGAAATCGTCTGAAGAAAACATCCATATGGCACAAGCAACCTCACAATGGAGAAGATGGTCTAAGGACTACCCATTCCTTTTACACATGCAGCGCCTATCGACCACAATGATGTGCCGCTTCCTGAGATTGTTCATGGTAAGGATCTTTCTTAAGGCTTTCGGCCAAGCAAAAAGGGCCGCCCTCAAAGGAACCTTAATCAACCAAATACTCTTCCAAGAAAAATGAAAGCAATTACAACCATGACACTGTAGAAGGATTTAACATCAAACAACCCTTTTTTGGGGAGGACCCACCACGGTTTGTCTTCACCTTCTTGTTTCACTCTAACTAAATACAACACACTAAAGAACAAGCCAAAGACATCCACTTCTCAATCATGAGCCGCTCTAGCAAAGCTCATGTTCCATTGATTGAGTACGTTGACAAACTAGAACATCAAATTTTATTGATCTCAAGCAAGCCAATAAATTAGGTGTCCATTGTATTGGTCTCTCAGAGAATTACGAATGAAAGGACTTCATATACTAGATTTGGAAAATGAAATTCTTATGTTGTGCAACAAAATGAAAAAAAAAAAAAAAAAAAACAAAACTAGCTGCGAATTGCCAATTAATGTCCATTTTCATGATTGTATATATTTCTTTCATTATTGTTCACAATCAATACGAGCGAGGGGATCGACCATTCCACCTACCATTGCATATTCCAAAGTTATAGAGAATCACGAAATATTAAAAGGTTTTAATGGAAAGGCTAACTAATCTTTTGTGTTAAAAGCTGGGGCTTTAACAGAAATAAATATGAGATGAAGAAGGGAGACATGTCCAGCTTGCTCAAGAACTAGATGCAGTGCTCATCAAATCGTAAAATTACAGTGACTAAAATCCTTCATTGTAGCAACTACAAAGCACACATTTTATAGCTTCTAAAATACCTTATTTACGCTTCAGCAAAGACAGAAAGATTCTCCAAGGAACTCAGGTCATAAAGCAAAGAAGACTCAATCTTTTGTTTAATCTGGGTTATCGATCACAATATGGTGCCTTCAAATCAGTATCTTATGAATAAATTCTCAATGAACAAGCTTGATAGTTAATATTTTTATGTGTTATGTGTGAGTGAGGTTGTTTTGTTCAAATCATTCTGCCAATTGTTAAAGAATTAGTTGTGGATATCAAATGCCTTAGAATTGTTGCTGCCGGTACCCAACATATGTTAACATGTACACACCTTCTCAAAAGTATGTGTGTAAGCTCCTTAATCACAAATCTGCATCATCAAATGTCCTCTACTGTTCTCTCTCTCTCTCCCCTTCATTTGTTACTTTTTCTTGAATGGTAAGAACACAAGAATGATATTATTTTAGTGGATATTCTTAGTTTGACCATGGTTTCTCTTTATATCCTCTTTGAGAACTAAAACATACCATTCTCAGTGAGATAGCTGCTTATGATTGTTTGCACGTTTCTAGTTTTCATGGCCTTTTTTTTAATCTCTTTTCTTCACTTGTTTAGGTGTTTCTCTTGTATCTTCCTTATGTACTTGGGTGCGCCCTTTGGTTTTTTTAATGAAATCCTTTTACTTTTCAAATAATAATAATAATAATGAAAAGGCAACATACCACCTCATATCTATGTCTAAAGGGGCAACCTGCTTTTACTTAGAAACATAAGGGTTTGTCAAAATGCACCTATGCAAGCTTAAATCGCAACGCATCAAAGAACAAGTGCTTCTTACCCCTAAATCAAAATGCATGTGATTAAACGCAGTTAAAACACACAATTTTGTGAAGTACCAGGCACTAAAAAGGGTGCCTTTTTACTTTTTTTTTTTTTTTTTAGAAATATGCAATTCAATTCAATCCTCCAACTCTTCTTAGCAGTGCATTAGTCTTCTCTCTCTAAGGGCATTTCAATGAGAACTATCTTTTTATATGGGATCACTTCAAACTGCAGCCAAACCTAAATTTTCATGTTCCTAATTAACTCTATCCTTCCGAGTAGCCATCAGGTTGGCTTAAAAAATGTCTACCGGCAAAGGCTGTTTATCAAGCTGCCTACAAAGTGGAAGCTAAAATTTGTCAAAGTAACGATGTGCTCGGAAAAAAAAAAAAAAAAAAACCATGGGATAAGCAACACTGAAATTATTTTGATCAGTATAAAGAAGCACTACACAGGGTTCTAAATTATCACAACTCCAAAACATTCTCAATGTTTAGTCATACCAAGAAATTAATATTGGGAAATCCATCTCGATCAGAAAGGCTTCGAGCAAGCTGAATTGCCCCTTCACTATAATCAGTTCCAGTTAAATCAGAGAATCTGAGACCAAAAACACCAAGATTTCCATTAATTTTAGCATTAGCTAATATTAGAAGCAAAAAAAAAAGTTTCACTCTTTAACCAAAATGTCATAATATCTTGGAAGTATGGCCTGCGGATAGCATTGTGTAAGAGATATCATTATTATGGATAAATATATCAATTATAAAATTTTAAAAAAAAAAATCTTGTATTTAACATACACCAATATTTTTCAACTTGAGTTTGATCTTCCATCTCTTTGTCTGAATCATTTCAAGTTTTATTCATATGCTCAAATACCAAGATCACATAATTTTTTTTTGATAAGTAATAATCCAGTCTTATTAAAAGCGTAAAGCGTTTCTAAGTACACCGGAAGTATACAAAAAGAAACACCTTAACTAGAATGAGAAAAGCGAACAAGGAAAACGTCAAAACTAAGTGACAGTGGGAACACAAAAACCACCATCCAAAGATATAAAGTATGAAAGAACAAAGCTAAAATATCCTCCAAGGACCTCTCCAAGTCCTCGAAACACCTGTTTATAAATGATGACTATTCCACATGACGATGGGTTCCAGAAAACCATCTCCAAATTCAAATCCTATAAAGAGAAGAACCAATGCCTAGGAAGGATATGCTACAGTATAATATTAACATGACATTGTCTGGCAATGTTTCTTATTTATTCATCCCTAATTTAGACAAACTTGCAATAAATGAGGAAGTAAGGCATCTCATTAGTTACACATCAAATAAGACTGAATCATGTCTACTTATAGGGAGACAACCAGGACTGAAAATTGACCTTGTAGGAAAGCCTATTTGATTGGTTGTATAGCATGTACCAGGGATATTAAAGCTAGGTGGAATTGGATCGTAAGCAATTAAATTAACCTTTTAGTCTCAATTGTTGGCCGTACTCATATTTGGTGTTTACATGGTTATTGTGTTTTCACACAGAGTCAGTAAGCTTCCTATTATAATTAGGGTCCTTAAGGATCTTGTACAGGGAAAAGAAAAGGACAAGGAAATTGCAAAATTGCTCAAGTTAGATTCTTGTTGAACCAAGGCTCTTCCATAAAAATCCTTCTCGGGGTTCATCAAACAAAATATTGTTTATCAAAATTTAGCCTGTATAAGAACTTCTGATCATTCCCATTCTTTTCATCCATTTGGGCAAGTATATTGACCAAGCTTCAGCTGCTTTAATTGATTCCCAGCAGATGAAAGCCAGCGATTCTAAGGTCCATATTTTTGGTTATTTCGTCATTTATTGTGGTATAAAGGGTCTCTTAGACAGAACTAAATAAAAAAGATGAATTATGCATTTATCTGAGTCAATCATATAGTGACAGGGCACTGCTCAGCAAGCAAACCCCCCCCCCCCCCCCCCCCAACACCCTTTTCAATTTTTTTATAAAATCCAAATTAAATAAAAGAAAATTATTACACGTTCTTTTTGGGTAAATGACACTTATCCATCCTAAACTATAGATATATTTGCAAAATCACCCCCTAATTTCAGAGTGAATCATAATCCATTTCAATTGATGCTAAAAATGACACTTTAGCAACCATATGCTTGACATGTGTCTGAAACTTTAACCAAAAAGACGCATGACCCTCCACCTATCAACCATTAATTTTTTTCCCCTCCCTTTTGCAAGCACTAAGGCACCCCAACTTAATGTGGCCTCCTAATAGATGAAAATCACCTATGACCCACTCCTAAGTTGCAGACTTTCCCTTTCTTTTAAAGAATTTGGAAACAAGTAAATTATTTCCCCACTTTCTCCCTGAAGACACCCTCTCTCTCACAATCAACCAGAAAGAAGAAACAATATTCCTACATGACATTGTCCTAAACAGATACTAATCAACATAAAATTCCCAATCCTTCATAAAGCTGCAATCAAAGAATTCCAAGAATTTTATTTTTTTGTTATAAGTAATCAAGATATCATTAAAAGTGTAAGGCACCCCCAAGTACACATGAAGTATACAAGAGAAGTCACCTAGTTAGAAGGAAAAGAATTCCAAGATTGAACACCTCATACAATCATGTTATCAAACATCTTATGAGCATCCCTTAAATCGCATTCACATACCTATCAATCTAGGAAGTCCCAATATACTTGTCAAAGGGCTGAAGGGAGATAGAACATTAAACTGTTAGCAAAGGCAAACTTGATCATCTTCCCAAGAATCCCAGATGAGGGATCCAACTCAATTCTTAAACTCTGTTCATGAGCACCTTTTTCTAATTTGACTACTCAATAAGTTCATGCATGATTCCAGCACAGACGAGAATGTAGAGTTAACACCCTTAAGGTCTAAGGATTGCAAACAAGAATAAATCCCAATGACCAAACGGTCCACCAACCCATCTCCTTTGCCCCTGGCTCTTTGAGATCTCCAACTAGATCCTCATCAACACCGGGGACAACAAGAGGTAATACCCGAAGATGCCCATGCCTAGTTGCTAAAAACATGTATCTTCTATCTAGAATTTTGTAGAATGGTCTTCCTAGGATTATCATACATCAATCAACACAAAACATTTACTCTGTTTCCTTAAAAAAATGAAAATGAACTATCTTTTTCTTTTTGTAGATTAAGCAAGTATTTTTTTTAAAAAAAATATAAGTAATCGAGATATCGTTAAAAGTGTAAGGCGCCACCATGTACACAGGAAGTCTACAAGAGAAGCCACCTAAAAAGTAGGGGCAAAAAAACAAGAAAATTTCAAAGCAAGTATTACCAGAAATATTAAGCAAGTATTACCCGAAATACAGTCAAAATTTCAAAGCATACCCTAGCTTAGCAAGTTCTTGAAGAAGCAAACCATTGCCAGTCCCAATATCAAGAACACTCCATGTAGACAAATATTTATCACCCTGCTCAACCAGCTCAGACTTGATATCATCAACATGATTCGGCAAGTGACCTTGAGAAATGTCAATACACAAGCTTTTGGTCCAAGAAGCAACTACTTCCATGATGTCAGCTCCAAACCTACAAAAACAAAGGACAAAAAATAAATAGATGAAGTCCACTGTGAAAAAAGAGAGAATTTTAAAACCTCATAAACAGTGGATGAAAGGGCAAAATACTCCAATAATTTACAAGAACAGAGTACGAGATAGGAATATCTGAAATTCAAACCTAAGATCAAGCCCAACTCTGCCCATCCTAAATTACCTCAGCAAAGGCCTGAGAGTACTTTTAGTCAGTTCTAACATTTCTATCATATGAAAAAGTACATTCAATCATTTCTATGTTCTTCTCATTACATTTCAGCAGTTCCTCTAGCATACAGGGACCTAAGATAAAACCTCAAGAATCTATCTTAGTAAATATCTTAAAGAAGCCACTAGCAATTGTACATGGAGAAATGAGTCGAGCCCAAAAGTTAGTACTTATACCTGAACCTCTACTCAATGCTTGAAGTGCATCCAATGGGTTCCAATTCATACTCAAGGTGTACCTCTTAAGAAATATTTTAAATTGTGTATAGCTTGACATGATTCGGCTACATTAACCATTCAGTAATTATTCCTGTCAATTTAGAACAAAATTTAAGATTTAACCATGAAACATGAATATCTTGTTATTAACATCACACTTTTGACCATGTGGAATTTCTAGGTTATGCACAAATAAGTTTCCATATGGTCTCTTTTCCCTAAGGGCTCTACCTTCCTAGGGAGGTAACAACCCTTACTTTTTAAAACTTCTTATCATTTGTACACAGTGCTGAGAATTCACACTACTGGTAAACCACGCCTAATGGAGTAAAACCCTTTCTTTCAATTTGATCAGGTCTTTACTCATCAAATAAATATGTTATATCATGTACATGGCAATAGTGTTCGCAACTTTATTTTCATCTATAGAAACTAGGCTATTTGAGTCCTTTTTTCTTTGTTTTCATCTATAGAAATCAGAAAATAGAACCCTAGTTAAAAAGTTTTAGGTTTTGTTTT
Organism: Alnus rubra; assembly: GCA_028654335.1. Classification (NCBI taxonomy): domain Eukaryota; kingdom Viridiplantae; phylum Streptophyta; class Magnoliopsida; order Fagales; family Betulaceae; genus Alnus; species Alnus rubra. The sequence continues at coordinate 1,798,822 of JAJPGS010002370.1, forward strand.
AATTTTGTTTTTTTTTTTTTTTTTTTTTTTTAGTTAAGTAAGTTTTTAGATTCTGTTTTATAAAGAACAGTTATGGAAGTATTGTCAAAAGAGGTTTATTCTAATAGAAGTTTAGTATGTAGATAAGCTGTTGTGGAATCCGCCCAAAAGAGGTTTATTCAGGGTTAAATCCTTATATAGCTCTTTGGCTTGTTCGGAAGGTAGCAACTTCCCTTGGAAGAGTGTTAGGTGAACTTTGGCTCCTTTGAGTGCAGCATTTTTTGCGTGGTAAGCAGCTCTAGGAAGATCCTCACTTTGGATAATCTTAGAAGGTGGCATGTGATCGTGATGGATAGATATTGCATGTGCAAGAGGAATGGAGAATCTGTGGACCACCTTCTTCTTCATTGTGATGTGGCTTCTGCTATTTGGAGTGTTCTTTTCAATCGCTTTGAAATGTCTTGGGTTATGCCTAGATGTGTCATTGATTTGTATGATTGTTGGTGGTCCTTTGGAAGGTAGGCCAAGGAGCTTTGCGGTGTGAAAAATGGTGTTTGCGTGCCTCTTTTGATGTTCATGGAAGGAAATGAATGATATAAATTTTGAGGATAGGGAGAGGTATACCGGGGATATTATTTCTTTATTCTTTGAAACTTTGTATCTTTGGATGGTGGCGTAGGTGCCTCCTTTGCCAATTAGTTTTAGTGATTTTCTTTTTCACTTTACTCTTTCTAATTAGGTTGTTCTTTTTGTGTACTTAGGGGTGCCTCACGCTTTTAATGAGATTGTCATTATTACTTAAAAAATATATATATATATATATTGTCATAGACTATAGTATGCCCATACGTCACAAAAAACACTGGATGATAATAGGAGGATTACATTTCCAAATTAACACTTACCAAACTTCACCGGCATGGCCATGCTCGCGAAAATTTGTCAGCTCATCTGCATATGCAGTATCCCAATAACTCTGAAGGCCAAGCATCGATTGCACAGCTTCTTCAGCATCTGCTTCCTCCTTGTCAGAACTGCACACACAACACGAGTTAAAAATCAGTACACGTGAACAAGCACATGCAATAAGATATTAATGATTAATAAAAAAGCAGTCACAATTCAGCACTTCCCCAAACAAATCACTTCCTCCTAAAACCTCTGTGAACCAGCACCAAGAGTTCAAAGTAAATCAACAACTCATTAAGTTGTAGATAATTCACATCTAATATATTCCTTGGACTAAAATACAATCAATCAGTCTCGATAATTGATGAATTCGCCAGAACCACACATCAAATAAACTACCCCACAAAATCTCGCGTTCCACCGCACAGTCTAACATCTTTTTCTTCTTCTTCTTCTTCTTTCTTTCTTTTTTTCTTACACACATTCACAAACCTCATTGATCAATTCTAGAAACTCCATATCACATCTTACAAATCTAAACTACAAACAGTTTCAGATTTTTGCTTAATCTTGGTCAATAAGTCTCTGCAATATCAACAATGCAAAAACCTAATGCTTAAATTTGTGATTGATGATATTTTCCGTGACTTTCCTACGAATTTCCTCGCAAAACAAACGGAGTGCTATAGATGTGTAGAGAAAAGAGACCTGTAATCGGAGGGTGCGCGGAAATTGGCGGCGGAGAGAGCGTCGGCAGCGTCGGTCTGGCGCTGGTCATCGTCGAGGGTGCTGCCGTAGTCGCTCTTGATGGACCAGGAGTCGGCCGCCACCGAGCGCTCGTCGTCGGAGATGAGATCAGCCACTGCACCTCGGCTTTGCTGCGACGAGAGCTCCGAGTCCTCCGGCTGCAATCGGATTCCAGCCATTCCACTTCTCTACACAAACAGAGAGAGACTGCTATTGGGAGGAGGCAGCGGAGAGAAGGTGATGAAACGTGGGTGGGACTCCTGCTCGCTTGCTGTTTTTGAACTTTTGGGTTTGGTTCTTGGATTTGGATCCTCTCAAAGTCTCAAGTTCTCAACCGGTCCACCTCTCCCATGCCCACTAATAATTAAATAATTAAATTTTACTCTAATATCAAAAAAATCAATTTTATTTTTTTAGATATTCTCCCCCCTACCCCTCCTCTTTCTTTTTCTTTTTCTTTTTTTCTTTTTTTTGAGTCTTCATTCGGTATTGTTTCAATTAAAAAGATTTTGGCAATTAGATGACAAGATAGTGTTGCCAATGAATTACAAAATAAAATTTGAAAAAAAGTACACATAACCCTAGACATAAAAAAAAAAAATTAAAAAAAGTCTCCAAAATTTTTTTAATGAGAAAAATATTCCTATAATTTTTTTTAAACAACTAATAAAAAAAAAAGTGAAAGAGGTGGTGGTTAAACTACATTCAAGGCTATGAAGTGGTTTTTGCAACCCCCAAATTCGCTTGAGAGCGGCCGAAACCACCCAAAATGGTTAGGAGGTAGCAAAACACCCCCTAATATTTTTTTTATGCCATTTGTAGGTGGCCAAACCATTCAACTTGGGTGGCGGGCTTCTAAATTACATGAATCATGATTTGAGAGTTGTATTAAGAGAAATGACATAGTTCAACCTTAAACTGGAGGGAACATGACCCTCTCAATTTTAAATGAAACTGGTAATATTCATTTCATGGTCAGAGTTTAAAGTTGATGCATCTTAACAATGTACATGATGTCAATATTGATACGTCTTTTAAAAAATTTAAAATAATGTGATATCATGTACACAGTTAGATACACCAACGTTAAAATTTGATCATAAAATGAAAAGGATCTTTGTCACAATTCAAAGTTCTATATATTATTAATTTTTTTGTTTTATATTCTCCAAACAAAAATCCTAATAAACCACTCATACAAATACAAAAATAATTTTCATATTAGAACACCTTTTCAAACCAAAAACTAAAAACACCCGCATTTACTTGTCATTTGAAGAATTTTCAATTAGCATGCTTAGGTATGGTTTAATTATATATGATACTCATTCACCTAAATCCATATTATATGGGTTTGGATGGTGACACCTGTCTGTCCAATTTAATCTCAATTACACGTGCCATGGAAATTTGCAAGCAATTCATGATATCATTAAACAACGAGAGTGGACAGTATTTTTTCTAATTATTATTTTAAAAAAATTAAAATTATGACAAGTAGGTGACATGTAACATAATTCTTAATTATTAGGGTTTTGTGCTTGCTCCCACATGTATCATACAATTTCATATCAATATTCTACCATGAACATGTGGTATTCGTATCATATTTTCTATAAACTCTATTAAATTATTAAAATATTTAAAATATGATCCTTAATCATGTAAATATTTGAGATCCATATATACCATCATTTCAATGAATTAAAAATAATGGCATGACTACATCATAGAAGGATTGGAACTTGTTCTTTTTCTTTTTCTTTTTTTTTTTATTTCTTTTTTAATGAAAGAAAGATTGAAGCTTCATTAGGCTATCATTATTTGTACAGAAGCTCTCATGTTTAGACAATCCACGTAACTGATGGCAAATTAAGTGTTTTTTGAACTAGTTAAAATTTTTGGGACCAGAATTTCTTATAATTGCAAATCTCGAGAATTCTCTATATTCATGTAGTTGGGCAGGAGGTCGTGAGAGAGTCTGTTAGGACTCCTCACTTAAGATTTAGGGGCGGAGCCAAATTTTAGACTATGGAGGGCCAAATTGATAAAAAAATACTTATGGAGGGGCTTTACTAAGAAAAAAAAAAATAGGAATAAAATTTTAATATTTTTTTTTTTTAGATTTTTTTCTTCTATTTTTTTTGAGAAGAAAACCTTTGGCTGGCCCGGTGGCCCCCAAGCAAAAAAGAGTAGCTCCGCTCCCTGCTTAAGAAGCTCACGGTCCGAACAAGTTGTTCGGGGAAAGAGCCCCTCTCAACAAATCATTTCAAGTTTCTAAGTGGGCTAGGCTACTTATATCACAAGCATCATGATGGTGAATGCCATCCACTAATCGACATGGTCACAATATCATGTCTAAATTCTCTAGCCTCAATGATCAGGTCATATGATATGTTTTTAATTAAGTCCTACTTGGTTGTGAAGGCTACATATATATATATATGTCACGTGACTTTGTATTAGTGTTCCTGACAAAAGTTCTTATCATTTTGTTTACGAGTATTGTAACAGAATTCAAATAGACCCACCCGTGACACAAATTACTAACAAAACCTTTACAACTAACTGTTGTACTCACACTGAATATATATATCCAATCAAATTTAACAGAGAAGAGAGTGTTTGAATTGAAATCTACAGCTTTATCTTGATTATCGGATGCGATTCACATGAGCAAAAGGCTCGGGTTTTGCTTTTGGAGTAGGTTTAGCAACTTCCGGGACCCCAAAGACATTCCAGAATCTGAGTGTTTCATCCCCTGCTGCTGATGCCACAGTGCAACCATCTGGGCTCTGGAAAAAGTATAGGATGAAAACTATTAGCTATGAACAAGGCCAGAAGTTATGGTCAGGAAAATATTAAACTCTTTTAAGTAACTACAATACCTGAGCCATAAAAAGAACCCTAGAGGTATGACCATTGAGCTCTGCCATCTTCACCATTGATGGGTATTTCCAAAGAGTGAGCTGATTCTGAGTAAAACCATGAGAGCTAAGCAGCTCTCTCTCATTCTTGCTCCAAAGCAGAGCACAAACCTGAGAGCCAGTGTCAATTGAGTTCAAGCATGCACCAGTGTGGGTGTTCCAGAACTTTATGCACCTATCACCTCCGCCTCCACCAGAAGCTAGCAAATTGCTCTGGAAAGGACACCAAGCAAGGGCTTTCACTGCAGAAGTATGATCCTCAAGCCTGTGAAGCCACTGCGTTGCTGAATTTGAAGATGCCGTTGATCTGTCCCAGATGTGGAGGAGATTATCATTACCTCCACTCGCCAATTGCTGGCCTGAGGCTGACCATTTTAGCCCACAAACCTCTTGGTTGTGGCCTCTGTAGGTTTCAACAATGTGTGCTCTGACTCTTACATCATTGTTAATGATTAGACCGTCCATTCCTCCGGTTGTAAGGATATGATTGTTCCATGCCAGAGTCCCCACTCGCATTCTATGACCACCTTTCAAGCTTCTTAGCTGTAAAAACAACAACACGATAATTATAAGCATTAGCAAAATTTTATATCAGAAAATAGATAAAGAATATGAAAGAACTAGGAAAAATTGGACCTGTCGATTAGCTGTTGAATCCCACAACTGTACTTCAGAATTGTTCAAGCCAATGGCAATGTGCTGGCCATCAGGAGCCCAGCTAACACTTGTAACGGGGCCATCTTCCTCATCAATACTGACAAGTTCAGAAGTAGAGCCATTTGAAGCATCCCACAGATAAACTGTATTTCCAAGGGCAATTGCGAGAACGTTGCGGCTTCCCCAATCCAGTAAATTCAGGTAATAATCATCCACAAGGTCAGGGGCATCTAATGTCCTCTCAGAAGTCTGCATATAATCAAACCAAATTAATTAGACCATAACAGCTTTCAAAAGACATCATCACGAGAACTATAGGAATAAATCAACAAAGCTTATTGAACCAGAAAGGTAATAAAAAACTGAGTTCACAAATAACGCTCATAGTCAAAAGATTTGCCATATCCTATATGCAGATAATCCCCCAACTCTTTATGATGTTCGCATAAATTCAAATGGCAACATTATGAAAGACAAAAAAGTGCAATCTTTACAAGAAAATGGGTCACTTCAATAGACTTATTTAGCTCTGCTGGTACTATAATTAATACCACAATGTGGATATTGCAGTAACAAACAAAAGGTGTATATGATCAAACAGCATTTGGAATATGGCCCAAACTTCCTAATTTTCATAGTGCCAAAAGACTCCATTTTTTTTTTTCCATTCCTCAACCAACCAAAATTTCAGCCGTTCAATTCAAAGGTCCACCCTAATATTCCATCTTCACAATAATCTGCCTAACTAGATGCTAAATTTACTCAAGTCTAGGCCATAATTTCTGTAAGACAGAATCTATGAAAGACTAAAATCATATACCCACCTGAGGAATATGTCGCCGGGGCTTCATTGGCTTATCACTGTGGAGAGAAGAGGATAATTCACGTGGGATCAACTCCACCGGGGCGGGCGCTTTGTTCTTGAAGGCAAGAATTCTGGTCCGGTTCATGTTGAAGGCCTCAGCCAGCCGCTTCCTGTACGCCTCTCTTGCTGGTGAGCTTGCAGGCAGGTCCTCCTTGCCTTTCCTCCCATCTGTCAGCATGTAATGTGCGAAATCGAAGTCCATTGCTGATCGATTTGGGATGAATCTATCTAACTGCTTATAAGAAAGAAAATTATATTAGACAATTGCAACAGAAGTTATTCTCCACAATTTTTTTTTTTTTTTTTTAATTGAGGTTTCAAGTGCAAAACGACCAAGAACATTTGGCAGTCAATTTAGCAACAAATCTCCAATTTCAATAGATGCGTATTTTAATCTCTACATAACAAACCCTAATATAAGGAACCAAATTTATTAAAAAAAAAATAACATAGTGCTAATTTGAGAAGAGAAAAGAGAAACTCCTCGTTCAAAATTCAAGTTTAGTAATAAATATAAAATCAAAATCCATATAAAGCACCTATTTCAGATAAAAGATTTTGGAAATAAACTCTCCAGAAGTTAAATGAAAAGGAAATTGAAATTTAAGAAAATAAAATCAAAACCCTATTTCAAAAATAAATTAAAGATAACCCAATTCAAAGTTTAATCATGAAACGAAAAAACAAAAAAAATCATAATCTCAAAACCATATTTAAAGTAAAGAATTAAAGAACATGATAAAAACTATTTCAAGCAAGAATAAATATGTACGCAAAATAAAGACGAGAGAAATAGGAAATTACGTTTTCTCGAGCATTCTTTCTCTGCATATACTGTTCTTGAAGCGGGCACCGAATCTGCGGCTTCAAGTTAAAAGAAGAACTCCAAGATCCTGCATCCATAACGCTAAAACAACCAAAAGAATAGATATACACAAAGCAATGTATAGAGAGAAAGGGATAGAGCTAAACCTTGAAATAAAATTATAAAATAAAGAAATAATAAACGAAGAAACAAAGCCTGGAATAGAAATATTTAGATCAAATAAACAAAATATAGTGATCGAGAGAGAGAGAGAGAGAGAGAGAGTTGAAAGGTGTTGATGTTGTCGTCGATCTTTGAGCGCTTTAGAGAATTGCGTCGTCTCACTGTCTCACAGAGAGAGAGAGAGAAGAGAGACAGAGAGATAGATTAGGGTTGAGAACTGAGACGAACAAGAGGGTTTATGTAATACACGGAGATTCGGAGTCGCAACGGCCAGAGCCGTTGAAATAACGTGTTGACGGAAATATCCTTCAGTTGTAATTGTTTTCACCAAAATGTCCTTTTTTTAAAAAAAAAAAAAAATCAAATCACTCGATTTTACTTTTTAGCCCTTCATTTTTTAATTTAGCAAATCTAATACCCGAATTTAAAGAAATGTTAAAAATCTGATGGCTAAAATTGTTGGGAAATTAACCATTTGACAGGGACTCTTTAGCAAATACAGAAACATTTAAATCATGATGCATTTGATACAGGATTTATACGCAGGAAGCAAAAGGTAGGACATAATTAATTCCAAACCCCAAAAAAAAACATCATGATTATTGATTAATCTACTTTGCGCTTGAGAAGGACATATAATTCAAGCATCCCTGGCTTGCCGGTAGATTTTGACAAGATGGAGGATTCAACAACTTTCTTCTTGAATCGACCAAACAGCTCATCAATGATATCATTTCCAAAGTGGGAAACAAGAAGTTCTTCCGCAACTGCTCTAAAGGCCGAGATCGTACTTTCGACACTGGGAGCCATTCCATTCCTTGGAGGACGGACTAAAGGTTCCATTCTTTCGATGCTGAAGCACAAATTTCTCTCTATCAAACTGACAACCTCTTGTTTACTTGCGTGGTATTGTGGGAGGTTGAAGGAGTCCACCATATCTTCACTTAGCACTCCCTAATTAAGGTAAAATCAAGCAATTAATTTCAGTTAATTAAAGAAATGAACTAAATATGAGGCAATTAATTAAGCTTGATCTATTAAATATTGTTACCTCCTCGACCATTTCATTGAGGCAAGCTTCCAAAAGATCATTAAGTCCCAAGGCCAAACATTTCCCGGAAATCACTTCCGGAAGACATAGTATGATAAGGGCCATGAGCCCTCCACAGACAAGCTCTTGTGCCCTGGCATTCAAAAAGGACTCCATGTCCTTGCCAAACTGAGTAGAGTAAGCCTCCCTAACATAATTCGAGGCATTGGTAAAGCAAATCCTCCCCTTATTCCACGCAGGTGAGGTTTTATCCACCAACTCTTTTGGAATCTTTGAGAGCCAGTGCAACGCATACGAGCAGTGGACAAAATGGAGAGATGCCTTGGGAAACAAGCGACCTTGAAAACGGCCTGGTACACCAGCCGCAAAGTATTGCCTGTCAGAAGAAGGAAGAGACTTGAACAGCTCGTTAAAATCGTTTGAGGGAAGGTCATTAAAGAACACTTGGAATTCCAGAGCTCCTTGATTATTGGGGCCAAAAGATTGGTACTTGAGCTTCACAGAATCCATAATGTTTTCCACCACAATGATTGTGTTAGGCCCAACAGAACATCCCAGATCCGCAATACTGAATAATTTTGAAGAAGATGAAGAGGAAGAAATGAGTTCATTTATATCAAGCTTCTCGGCGATATCCTCATTGATCAACGCCTTGGCGGTCTCCACTCCTTGTCTCTGCAAAATGAAATCATATATTGTTGTATCTATTGCATTTAGCAAAAAAAGAAAAAGAAGGAAAAAGAGAGAAGTACGTACCTGAAATGAAGAATTGCGAGTGTAACTGTACGGTCCATCCCCCCCTTTCATGGGAGATGATCCAGTACTTGGTATGCAGTTCATCTCTCTCTAGATGGGACTTGTGGGAGTGTGAGTAAAAGACAGACTGGAAGGCGAAAATTTTCCTCGAAGTTGAAGATGTTTGCGTTCGATCTAATACATATATGTGCCTATTTTTGGCAGTTCATATAAAGGAAAGGATTATGCCGCGCGTCATAAGAATCTCAAGGCAAGTATATGAACAAACACTCGGATAACATTTATAAATTAAACCGATTATGACGAATTAAGATTTCTAATATATATGTTGGCCGGCCATACATAAGTGTACGAAATCTAATGTCGTCGCTTTCTCGACAGCTTCTACCCACTGCTGCATTCAAAAAAAGGCCTCAAATTTTTATCTGCATTTTGTTAAAAAAAAGGACGAAAATTTTAAAAAATTTCTCGGCGCTCTTTCTTATTAGACACTGGCCGGTATTAATGGCGTCAAGCAAGCGAAAAATATTTTCTGAAAAATGATTTTTTTGAAATTATTTTATGACGAAAATCATTCTACGTTGAAACAAATGGGGACCCAAAAACATGCATACAAAATATTGTAAATTTTCAACCTTTGGGCAACATCATGTTTGAATAATTAAAACAGAACAGAAAAAAATAAGATATCAGATTTGAGAGAAAGCCTAAAGTCCAAGAAACAAACGCTTAAAATGCATTGATTATACACACTTAAAAGAACTAGCTAGAATAGTTTATTACCTGGTGAATTAGAATATGGGTGGAATTCAAATGATGGCACAAGGATACCCATATTGCAAATTACATGGTGGCACGGCAGGATCGATGGTGTTTGTCGAGATCTAGGGTTTGTTTTGTTCTTGGAATACACGTTGTTGCACTTGTAGCTCAAGGAACTGAAGATAAGCTGAAGGTTGAGAGTTGAGCAGAAGGAAGATTCAAGAAGCCAAGAATAGTTGGGGCGGCTGGCAGTGTACGTGGCAGATGCAGAAGGGTAGTGTGAATTATGGATTCCAGTTGGAATCCATTAATTCAGTTTCACACGTGCTCTACAGTTACTGTTCTAAGATATCGTTTTGCTTTAAGTCTTTCTGCGTTTCCATTGTTGTATAAATATAGTGATTGCAATTGTAAAGATAGTTTTTGACATTTGTTGAGTTCAGTTTGAACTAAGGAGATTAGCCATCTCGAATAGGCTTATTCAGTACAATTCATCATTCTTCTCTTCACTCTTTCCTTCTTCTTTCCTTTATTCTACAATCCCATTTCCTTTTTCCTGTAATTAACACTCGTTCTCTCTCACAGAAGCAACAAGTCTGTGACACACGTTGGGTTGAAAAAGTCTTAATTTGTTTGATACTTTGTTCGATTAATTGGTTCTCCTCTGTTAAGTTATCGACATCTAGACTTATGGACGTTTACAAACTTTACGCAAACAATTGAGGGTTATATATAACGTATTAGAATCCTCTCCCCTTCAACTGAATTGGAGAGTATCCGATTAATCATAGCATTGATATTTGGAATGTAAGTGGAGTTTCTTATAAAATATCAAAATGGTCCCCTCATCTTATCAAAGTAACTATATATATAAAAGAAGTTACATTATATAATGTAACAAACTATTCTCAACGACACAATATTATCCGTTTTTTACTCTTTTGAACCAGACTTTTCGCTAAGAGGTCACCTATTTTGATATTACTCTTATATAAATACATATTCATTTTATATCCAGACGATGTGAGATGTCCAACATGTACTTACACAGACTAACAGACATTTATATTAATATCACGCTGCATTTGATATGCGTTTGAAGTAAAACTCTTACATATATAATTCCAACACCCCCCAACAAAAAAAAAAAAGGAAGAGAAAAATAAACCATAATGATAGATTAATCTAGTTTGCGCTTGATCGAGAAGGACATATAAATCAAGCAACCTCTTGTCGGTAGATTGTGACGAGAAGGAGGAGGACTGATCTACAACTTTCTTCGTGAGTCGATCAAACAACTCATCAATGATATCATTTCCAAAGTGACCTGCAATAACTTCTTCCATAGCTGCTCTAAAGGACGAGATCGCCCTTTGGACAAGCACACTGCTAGGAGCCATTCCAGTCCTTGCAGGACGGACTAAGGGTTCCATTCTTTCAATGCTGAAACACAAATTTCTTTCTATCAAACTGCCCAACTCTACTTTTGTTGGGATGTATATTGGGAGGTTGAAGGAGTCCATCATATCTTCACTAAACAATCCCTGATTAAAGTAAAATCAAGCAATTTCAGTTAATTAAACAAAATGATCAACTGCCACGCAAAAAGGAGATATATAATAAAGTTGGTTTTAACTAAATATGAGTTAATGATCATACTTAAAAGAATAATGTTATTTAGTAGACTATTATATATATGATTGTTATATAAAATTGTATGCATTGAGATTGATCATTATAATTATCAGGCAGATGTTTATCCCTGCAAATCATAATCTATGGTATAAAGTCCAGATTGCCATTAGTACAGTAATTTGTTAGGCTTAAAGAGAGAGAGTTTGATAAAATGTTACCTCGTCGACCATTAATTTCATTGAGGCAAGCTTCCAAAAGATCTTTAAATAAAAAGTCAGAACATTTCCCAGAAATCCCATCTGGTAGACATGGAATGATAAGGGCCATGAGCCCTCCACAGACAAGCTCTTGTGCCCTAGCATTCAAAAAGGACTCCATGTCCTTGCCAAACTGAGCTAAGTAAGCCTCACCAACAATATCATTCGAGGCATTAGCATAGTAAATCCTCCCCTTATTCCATGCGGGTGAGGTTTTATCTATCAACTCTTTTGGAATCATTGAGAGCCAGTGCAACGCATATGAGGAGTGGACAAAATGGAGAGATGCCTTGGGAAACAAGCGACCTTGAAAAAGGCCTGGTACACCAGCCGCAAAGTATTGCCTGTCAGCTGAAGAAGGAAGAGACTTGAACAGCACGTTAAAATCGTTTGAGGGATGGTCATTAAAGAACACCTAGAATTCTAGAGCTCCTTGATTATTGGGGCCAAAAGATTGGTACTTGAGTTTCACGGAATCTATAATGTTTCCCACCACAATGAATGTGTTAGGTCCAACAGAACATCCCAGATCCGCAATACTGAATAATTTTGAAGAAGATGAAGAAGAAATGAGTTCATTTATATCCAGTTTCTCAGCGATATCCTCATTGATCAAGACTTTGGCAGTCTCCACTCCTTGTCTCTGCAAAATGTAAAATTCTAGCTCTCAAAAATTTATCCTACCTATTCATTTAGCAAAAAAAGAAAGAAAAAAGACAGTACTAGTACCTGAAATGAAGAATTGTTAGTGTAACTATACGGTCCATCTCCCCCTTTCATCGGAGATGATCCAGTTGTTGTGCAGTCCATCGATATCTGTCTAGCTAGATGGACTTGTGGGAGTTGGAGAATAAAAGACAGATCCTGGAAGGCAAAAAATTTCCTCTAGCTTGAAGATCAAGATGTGCACTGTAATACATGTACTATGTTTAGCAGTTCATATAAAGGATTATGCTGTCATAGGAATCTCAAGGCAAGTATAGGAATAAACATTCGGATTATGCCAATTAATATTATAAGGACGTTGTTATCTATGAGCATGTCAATGGGACAAATTTACAATTTTCTTAGAATTGGTATGAAACCCGGCCCCAGATAATAAGGGACTGTAAATTTATATTTTAAGCATAATTTGATAAACAATTCACTAGCACTATTTACTGAAGACATAGATAAGTAACGCTTGTTGATCATCGTCGGAGATTATCCCTCGCTAAACCCTACCATATAGAAAAACGTTAGTCACATATGCATTGCGTTATCACCTCAAAAAGATTAATTAATTTTGAGCTTTCATATAATCACTTATAAGTTTTAGTTTCACCCAATAAATAAGTAATATGAGACTTAAAACTCAAGAGCCTCGCTTATAAACTACTTATTCTTTATGCGAGCGACTCATTTTTTAATATAAGACTGGAGTGTTACATCTACTTCTTCCTTTCAGAAGACTAAAAAAATTAACAAAAGTACAAATTTATTCGCTCACAATTAATTTATCCTTTATTTTCCTAATGGGAAAGATCCTTCAACCCCCTTTCTTGAGTTGTTTTCTTTGTTGTACTTGAAAAATAAAAATAAAAAACAAAAAAAATAAAAACGTTTCCTTTTTACTGGAAAGAAAAAGAAAAAGAAAACGTTTCTTACATATCGTAGTTTCGTAGTGTCTGTTTCAAGAGGAGGTCGCTCTCGCTTCCTTCAAGCGCTGTGTATTTCTCACCTTCTTCTAAAACAGTTATCTATTGTTACCGGACTTCGCACTTAGGTAAGCTAGTAAGCTATGGCTTTCTCCGGGGCAACAAAGCGCTCTCTCGGTACACTCCTCTACAAAAGGCTGCTGAATAGTAGCTGCACATACGCCCATTCACGATGCGGCGGCGGCCTCGCGAACGTCTCTAGAAGATTCAGCTCTGAAGGCTCTTCTTCTTCGAACCAAATGAATCTGATAAAGCAACTGAGGGAACGCACCAGCGCGCCCATTAAGGACGTCAAGGCCGCCCTTATGGAAAGCAATTGGGACATTGGTCCAAACCGAAACCCCCGCTTTATTTCTTTCTTAAATTTTTTTTTTTGAGTTGTTCGTAGTGTAATTGTAGATTTGAATGTAAAAATGTGGTTTTGTTTGGCAGAGGCGGCGCAAAGGGAGTTGAGGAAAAGAGGGAAGGTGCTGGCGTCGAAGAAGGCGGCTCGCACGGCCGCCGAGGGGTTGCTTGCGCTGGCGCAGAGCGAGAACAGGGCTGCTCTTATTGAACTCAACTGCGAGACCGATTTCGTTGCCAGGAATGACATTTTTCAGCACTTGGTTAGTTTCTGTGTGTGTGTGATTGACTGTTTACCATTTTGTAATCATATTTCTGTTTAATTTTTGAATTGTTCAATTTTGATGCTCATTTTTAATGACAGTTCCTTTTTTTTTTTTTTTTGGGGTAGGCTTTGTCTTTGGCTAAGCAGGCTTTGCTGGTTGAAGGTGTTTCTCAGCCGGGTGCTGGGGCCTTTCATGTTGGACCTGAGAATTTGGAGGTAAGGAGTCTGAATTGGTTTTTTTGTTTTTTTTTTTGCTTGATTGTTTTTGCTTATCAAAGTCACGGATAATTTATTGCTGGGTCTTGTAATTATTTCGTAGTTCACATTGTGACAACTATTTTTCCTCCTTAAAGTGATCAATCATTTTTGGAAAACCAAACCTAGATCATGATCCATGTCAGCAAAGATATAATCATATTTTCAGGACCCCACCTAGTAATCATATTTATAGGGTCAAGTGATTGTTGAAAAGGATTGAGTTTGAAGAACCGACTCCAAAACCCTTGTTAAAGCTGACTGCTATTCATGTACTGGCTGGATTACTTCATAATGTTGATAACTTTTTTTTTTTTTGTTGGAAATTTTTATTTTTGATGTTTTTGTAAGTCTGTGGTCAGTTGGTTAAGTGATCTTCATTCCTACCAGGGCTTGAAGTTAAATCTTGAACATCCCAAGATTAGTGGAGTAACAACGGTTCAAAATGCAATAACAGAAGTGGCTGCGATGATGGGAGAAAACGTCAGACTTAGAAGGGGATTTGTGATGTCTACTTCTTCAAATGGTGTTCTTTCTACCTACCTCCATACAAGTCCCCAACCAGGTACAGTAATTTCAATCTGCTTTTTATTTTTTGGTAAGTTACATGAAGCACCTAGCGAATTTTGAATCCACCATTCTTATGGAGGGAGAGGTTTCATTTGAGTTAGAGGTCATTGGCCATTGACTTCAAACTAGTTTCCTTCCCTTCCTTGGAAGGAAGTATACTCCACATGCATACAAGTTCTAAAATGGAAAACACTATGAAGTTGTTTGGTAAGTAATTGTGTAATGGAATATTTATTTGAATAGTAGTAAGAAGTGATTGATGTGATATAAAATTTGAGAATTTTTATAGAAAAGTGAAAAAGTTTTGTTTTGTAGTGAGTTTTTTTATTTGAATAGTAATAAAAAATTATTGATTTGATGTAAAAAGTGTAAAAAAGTTAGAATGTTTTTGATTTGATATTTTTGGAATAAGTGAAATGGGAATTGAAAATTTGCCCTTTGGTTACCAAACAACTTCTATGTATAAGGAGAAAGTATACTCTCACATGCACACAGGTTCTAAAATGGAAAAGACTATGTATGGTTAAGTTGGTAAACTTGGCTGGACTGAGAGGCTTGACTCTTTTTACGTGATCTAAGCGTTTGATCTGGAAACAGGTTTGGGTCGTATTGCTGGAATTTTATCTCTCGAGGTAGAGGATGGGAATCCTCAACTGGATGCTCTTCAGCGTGTTGGATCAGAATTGGCAATGCATGTAGTAGCAACTAAGCCATTGTTCTTAACAAAGGACCTTGTTTCCTCTGATGCACTAGAAAGTGAAAGGGAAATTCTTAAGTCTCAGGTACTTTGTGATATTGTTAGCACTAGTAGTTGGCTCTATGCTAAACATGAAATGAACAAATGAAAGTGACTTTCAAAGCACCAGATTCAAGGCCAATCTTTTTGTTGGCTTCTTCATTAGACATCATTGTTGTGTTTGTATGATGTTAATTGGGTTTATATATCAGTGAGGCTTTCTTTTTTTCGTTGTGTTCAAAGGTGTCAATGCGCTAAAGAATGGTTCGTGGCCACATAGTTATTTTACCCATCATTATTTTGATGCCACTAATTGCATCTGCGTCATACACCAAAAGAACTAGTTGAAATTACAATTGGAGTTCTCAGTCATTTATATAGCCCAATCTCACCTAGTATTTTCATAATCCACTCACCTAATGTGGTACTTTACTTTCACAATCCGAAGTATTACTTCTTTAATTCCATTGTTTTATATCTCTGCAACTTTCAGTCTACTTTGGACCATCCTATAACCTTATTTGGTCTTACAGCTGTACTTTTCTTTTGAACTCTGGTTTTTATTGAAGTTATACTGCCTGGATGGGAGTTCTGTCACTTCCTGAGGGATAACTTCATACTTTAGTTAGTATGAAAAGAATGTGGTCAATAAATACCTATCAAATTGGAGAAAAGATTGTGGGTACAATTCTTTATTGTACTGTATGGTAGGCAATTAGGAAAACATTACATATTGAATGAGCCTAGCTGACTTGAAACGTTAATATTGATTTGTGCAAACTATTTTGTTTGGAATTATTCTTGTAGATAGAGGTGACATGTTAGTGGTGGTGTTATGTGCATCAAAGATCAATGACCCTAGGCCAAGAGGAAAGTTGGTCCTTTGAAGAAGAATTGGTTCAATAGAAGACATTGACTCAGAGGAGGATCCTTGACAGGAAAGAGTTGATGTCGCTGACTCCAAGTATCTGTTTAATGTAGTTGGGCAAAAGATGTTTCGTACAAATGTGTGCCACTAGAACCCCATCTCTATCCTGTAATATGTATGTGTGGATAATTTGGTGTATATGTGCTTGATCTTATTCTTTGCGAGCAGTGTTTTGATGTTGGGTGATTAGCATGAATGTGGTTTTTGAAGCCAAGCTTCAAGTGCAGGGTTTGTGACATTTTCACATTTTTCTTGTTTAGTTTCTTCTTTGAGTAATGATTGACCAAAGATTTTTGTCATGGTTGTATGGTTTCTACCCTCAAGATTGTCTGGTTTGATTTTGTTAGATTTTGGTTGCTTCAAATAAAAATGAACTCTTCCCAGCAATGGATAGCAACTCAAAACCCTCATATATCATTGGAGCTCTTCTTTTGATATACCAATTAAAGCAAGTTGATATCAAGGCTCCTTTGCTATCTTGACACAATCAGCTTGATCCTCATTCTTTACTGAATAGTGTGACTTTTCAACAATGATTATGCTTATCTATTCTCTCTCTCACTCTCTCTCTCCAAATTATTAAGTAGTTTTCCGCTAATTATTAATTCATTTTGGTAATTTTAGATTTTAAATTATTTATTTGGTTTTTCATTGCAGGCTGAAACCACTGGGAAGTCTCAGATGGCCATTGATAAAATGGTAGAAGGTAGATTACGTAAATACTTTGAGGATGTCGTTCTAATGGAGCAAAAATTTGTTATGAATGACACCATAAATGTTAAGGTATGTGAAAATTGACAAGAAGATGAACCTTATTTATTCTTCAAATAACACGACGAGAAAAAAAGAAAAAGAAAAAACTATTTTTTCTAGAATAGCTAGCTTTCTGGAGAACAAAAAGGACGTATTTAAATTTCCTTGGGGCCAGCCCTCCAATGAAGCCGAAGTATTATCTAATCCGTGTGAAGGTGGCACTTTACACGGGTCTGAGATTTACTTGATAGGGGGTGGTCCTACCTTGAAGGAGTTCCTTGTCATAAATAAATAAAAAAAAAAAAAAGAAAAAGAAAAAGAGAGACTGACTTGTTTAAATGAAAAGAACTTGCTGGTTTAAACAGAGCATTGATTTTGTTTGCTCTCCCTTTTACCCAAATATAGAGGATTGATTCTTTTTTTTTTTTTTTTAATGTTTAGTAGTTTAATAGATGACTTGTATTGAATATTTAATGGTTTTGTAGAATATTGTACTTATGAATAATGGTAGTATGCCTATATAGCAGACCTGAAAAACAAAAATGAATTGATAGGTATTTAAAAATGTATGAACACTTGCGCTTTGTGCCTAGGCTCAACAAGGCCTTTGTGCTAAAGTGGTGCCTGATGCTTTTAACGACACTGACTCTAGCTGGTTCAGGCTGGCGCCTCCTTATAATAATCATTAGAAGTCGAAAATTTAATGTAACCTTGATATATACACCTCATCATAACCTTAATTGTCTTAAGTTATTGAAATTCCAAAGGCTAAAGAAGTAGATATATAGGTGAGTTAGGTCATTGATTTAGTTAGCATGGTTTTTGTTTTAGAGTCCATCTGTTGGAGTTGGACTATGAATTGTTCCTTCATCTGCCACATTTATCAATCTATGGACTGCGGTATTAATTTCTATAACATGCAAACATGCAGAATTGCTGGCGACTTTTATGTGTGTGTATGTGAGAGAGAGAGAGAGAGACAAGAGCATATATGTGTACCATATATTTGATATAGTGTAGTTGATTTATATTTTACACACTACTCTACAGACGTTGTTAGATAATCTATCCAAGGAAGTGGGCTCACTGTGAAGATCGGGAGTTTTTTCAGAATGGAAGTTGGAGATGGAATTCAAAGGTAGAAACCATACATGTTTCTCTACTTTGTGCTTTTTTTCTCTTTACAAGAAAAGAATGTAGCTGTGTATCCAAAGTTGTCCAAAGGCAACAATGGACTTTCTTAATGCGTTATATAGTATGATGTATAACCCACTGGAGAATTTAACATCAAGTGAACTAGCATTTTCTGTGTCTAACCTTTAACTGCCATTAGTATTACTATAATGCATGGTATCTGAAATGGTTGTTACACCACACACATATATATGAGTAATGCTATAAACCACACCACTATCTCACAGCTATCTCACCATGCTGACGTGGCAGGGTCTAATAGCCCTTAGATCGGTTCTTGTTAAAAAAAAAAAAAAAAAAAAAAGAGCTATTAGACCATGCCACGTCAGCAGGGTGGAATAGTTGTGAGATAGTGGTGTGAAGTCTAGCATTTCTCTCTCTCTCTCTCTCTCTCTCTCTCTCTCTCTCTCTCTCTCTATTTTATATATATATATTGTCAATCACGTGGTATTCTCAATCTTATAATATAGTAAAATGTAATTTGAGTATGTTTTTCATCAGTTCTTTGGCTTTGTTATTCCACCTTACCATAGCCATGCACCGGGTCAAGATCATAATTATCAAGTTATGCCCAATCGTACTGAATCTTGCTTGGAGTTGGAAGTTGCCCTTATTGATGCTTCATCCTACTAGTTAGAACTTGCACTATCCTTCAACTGCATTGTTGATAAAAACACTTCCACTGGGAGCAGAACATGTCTGAGCCAGTTTGTGCACGTCAAATGTATACGTCATAGTGATATGCCCCGTACTAGTCAACCATCATTGATCACTTGACATTCATAAGAATGCTCTGACAGCTCCTTGATGGGCAGCAATAAGGCATCTGCCTGATTAACATTTTCTTCCACATTAAAAATCCACCATTTCTTCCACATTAAAAAATCCACCATTTCCACATTAAAAAATCCACCATTTCTTCCACATTAAAAAATCCACCATTTCTTCCATCTCCATAACATCCACCTGATCATCTCCCTCCTTTCTTATGCTATTCCCTTCTTCATAGCAGGGCGCTTCCTTCATTTCACTGTCCTGTCTGGCGTTTACCCTTTGAGAAGCCTAAAGAAATAAAACTCAGGTCTAAAGTTCTGTGTTTCCATTCAATGTATACATAGGTCTTGCCAGTAATGACAAGATTGAGAATTGCCTGAGTAGGATTAGAAATGTAAGGTAACAAATAAGGACCCAGCATGTGAAATGCAGCTATTTGCAGTTGCATGGCTATCAAAGCTTATTAACACTTGGACATGCTACATCCTCAGGGCCTAATTTGCATATTATCTCTTTGGTCTGTGATTGTCATAGTTTTTGTTCTATGCTTAATTTTCAGTTCCTTTTGCTTGGTGCCTAAGTGTGATTAAGCACCTGGCTCATAACCTTAAGAGTTAAATCCTGCGGCAAACACATATTTTACTTTGTTTCAGCACAGGGCCTGAATTGACTTATCCTATGTTTCTTACTGGGTACCTATAATTCGCAGGCTGGAAGAATCCAGTGCATCTGAACCTGTGGCTCAGGCTGTTTAATGTAAGATAATGCTGCTTGCTCATCCAGAGGACTCATTAAGGTAGAGAATAGTTTTAAAGATGTCGCTCTTGGTCGAGGACCATGTTACTTTTTTATTTCATTCTTAATTTTATTGGTCTTAGCGTGCTTTCCTGCACTAGCACATCTTAGTTACTTTCTGCTCAAATGAGGCCTTTTTGAGGAACCGGATGGTTGAAGAGCTCCAATGATTTTTTGGGAGGGTTATAAAGTGCTTGATCTTATTTTTGTACCAGAATTTGAGATTTATCTTGTTCTTTTTTTTTTTTCGTTTTCCCCCAACACACTTGAAATAGAGAGGAACCATTTCATGATTAGGATTTAATGTTGTAACATTTAACGGTGTAAATGATGCCACCTTATTTAAATTTGTTAACTATTGTTCCTATAGCATTGTAGTTAAATCCAATTTGTTCATATTAAGCTAGACATCTCTATAAATCAGGTAGTGACCCAAAAAAGGGTGAGGATGGCTTAGGGAAGGGATGGTTCAGGGTGATGCCCACCCCCAATAACCAATTTGGGGCGGTTCGGCCATCTCCAATGGCTAATTTGGGGTTTAAGCCATCCCTCTTTTCTTTTTTTTTTTTTTTTTTTTTTGTGGCTGTGATCTGATTTAATTAAATGGTCTAATAAAAGTTATTGCACCTTAATCTCAATCGGCTGTAAAATTTATCGCCTAAAATCAAAATTTGTTACAAACAACAATGCATGCATTTACATACATGGCTTTCTCTGCCGCGCCCCCTATTGGTGTGTCGCCAAAGATTGGAATGTTTGAAGATTGTACGCCGTGACATATTATTTGGTTGTAACAAAGATTGCCTTATTTGCGTTCATTGTAGTGTGTAACGTATTTCAACTACAATGCTATAGTAACAGTAGTGCTAAATTTCTAGCACAGCTACTGTTATTGACTATTCCAAGTGGATATCTTGTTGTAAATTCCGCTTTGTTTATATATATATTATTTTCAAAAAATTCAACCATTGATGTTGGTCCGAGTAAATATTGGGTTGATTTGATGAATTGAATATGGTTGGAAATTTTAGTGGTAGAGAGGAAAAAGTTGTAACATCAGCATTATTTCCTGTTGAATGAGCACGTCTGAAGGAGTATCTCTTGTAATTTTTTGAAATCAAAATTAGGTAATTAAAAGCATGGAACGCGTCTTAATGAAAAATGAGTATCCTCTTTTTTCTTTTAATTTTTGCTAAGCATATTTTTATTATTATCGTTGAGTTTTTTTTTTTTTGCAATATTTTTTGTTCTTAATGTCTCAAGTCATAAAAGAATTGCTATCGATCCTATCATGGCGCAGGACTCCAACCCCAGTGGCTCGAAGCCTCCAATCACAATGTTGAACGTAAGCCATGAAGTAATAACAATTATATAACTTGAAAGGAAAATGGTAGGTAATGTAGTTCTTAAATAATTATAATTCTTGTATATATATGATCTACTCATTCCATATATACCGTATTGTACTATCCCCAGCGAAAGTGAAATGGAAACAATAAGTTTTGAATATTAAAGAGTAATAAATATAATTGCTCCTTTCCACTGAGTGCACTCCAGTGAGAATGCGATGTAGTCCAATAAATCATTAAATTATATATATATATATAAAAAAATTTGTCTTGTGGTTATACAGATGGTTGAGAAAGAATAATGGGGAAGATACGTGGGAATGTGGCACCAACTATCCCGTGACGCAAAGCGGGCATAAATGATGATGATGATGAGCTGCACCTCGTGAACACGGATTAGCGTAACCGACACCGCCACCGCCACCGCCAATGGCTTCCTTGTCGAAACAAAAAATTAGCAAAAAGCTCACGCAAAGCTTGCTATTCATTAATGGTCAAATTCGCAGCTCATACTCGGTGCTGAAGCTTGAAGGCATGCATACGCAAATACTGAAATACACACCTAAGTAAGAGGGCCTCCAATTTTACACAAATTAATTCTAACATTTTAATAGTGAAGATCGTGGGATTCACCTGATCCGGACAATCTAAGATATAAGATATTAGTTGTTTTAAGACAGGTGAATTTCACAGCCTTTCTTCCTTCTCTTATACGACTGAAATGATGTGACAATAAAAATAAGTATTTGAATTATTTATTTTTACGAGCCTTTGCTCATTTAAAGATTAATTTTTTTTTACTATTATGTTATTGCAGTTGTATAACCGTCTACTAAATACATTTTTATAACATAAAATACAAAGAGTGTAATTAAGATTTGTACTACCTCTATACGAAATACCAGTCTTCCAAGTTCCAACCACCCCCATTGAAAAGAAACAAAGAATTAAAGAAAAGAAGAAGAAACATTTACAAAGGCAAAGGTTGTGGGTCTCACGCGTTGACATGGGATAGTTGTTCATAATCACAGATCAAATATAGTAAATAAATAAATAAAGTAGACGAATAGACGTACCTACCAACTGGATTACTGGAAATGTACCTTTCAGTGTGTTTGTTTTTTAGTATTTTTGTGTACTTTCCTTTGTTGTTTCCCCTACGCGGACTAGCTCAAACAATGTCAACCTATCTACAACTGGCCCATTAGAATCTTCTCCTCCTCTTTCTTAAGTTGGGACCTTTTCCATTCCCCGTATAAAGTTGACTCCGCCCATCCAACTCCCTCCATGACCGTCACTCACCTGAGCTCCAAGACAAAGTCCTCTTCTCAACCCCCCACCATCATTCTTTCACAAGTACTCTTTCAAACCTCTCCAACCGAAACCCACCTCTCTTTCTGCGTCAAACGTAGCTCGTATATATATATATATATACACATATTGTGAATCTGTGGTACGTCTTCTAGCTGAAACGCAACACACAGACATGGGCAACTACATTTCATGCAGTACTCTCTCCGGCGCACCAGGAGGAAAGCACTCCAGAGCCGCAAAAGTGATCTTCCCGAGCGGCGAAATCCAACTACTCCACGAACCCACTAAAGCAGCCGAGCTCATGCTCGAAACGCCGAACTTCTTCCTCGTAAACTCGCAGTCTCTCCATGTCGGGCGGAGGTTCTCTGCGCTCAGCGCCGACGAGGACCTGGAGATGGCCAACGTTTACGTCATGTTCCCCATGAGGAGAGTGAACTCCGTAGTGACGGCGGCTGACATGGGTGCCTTGCTCCTCACCGCCAACACCACCACGACCAAGAACCGGAGGGTCCTACCGGAGTCTGGAGACGGTGCTCCAAAGATGTTGGAAGGGAAAACCGCCGATGATGATTGGCATCATGAAAGCAAGGCAGCGGCGGCGGTGCCAACGCTAAATTTGGATGATATTGAGGAGTTCTCGGCGCCGGAGTTTATGCATAGGCTGTCCATGTGCCGGTCAAAGAAACCAGAGTTGGAGACCATAAAAGAAGAGGCAGTTTTTTCATATTGAATTACATGATTTTATGTAAAGTGTCATAGTAGGGAAGTCATGTGGATAGTTGGATAGCCAGATAGGTGGATAGATTGGAAGGATATTTACATCGGTGGATCATGTTCTAGCTTATAATTAAGTTAAATCGCACATATTAACCGAAAGATCAAAGACAATTAAATTGTGTATGTATGTACTGGAATTACTAGTTAATTCATACGGCAGGGAAAAAAAACTCTCTGTTTTTGTTTAGTATATATGATTGATTGATTGCAATCAGAAATTCTTTTTTCTTCTGAGTGAAATTGTATTTCTTCTTTGCAAACACTTCTATTCATGAAAGATGAAGAATTAATGTATCCAATATTGTATAGTTAAATTTATTGCATTTTCTCTTCAAATTAATATGATTAGAATGGTATGGTTATGTTAAGATGAGAATATTAAATTTATTATTTCTTATTAATTTAAATAATTAGTGATTTGATATATAATCAAGCAAAATGCCTTTTTCATTATTATTATTATTAATTTCAAATTTTAGAATAACTTGTGATCTAAGACAGAAAAATGCTATAGATCATTGAATTTGGTTTTTATTAATTTATCAGAAAAGATTAATTTTAAGATTAGTTAGGAATGTTACGAAGAAAATTATAGCATCCATTTCTCCTTAAGACAAGCCAGGCTTAAATTCACCGTACGTGGAAGCTAAGCTCGATCGGCTATCTTTTGAATGATAAATTGGAGCAACTTGGAGGCTTCATATATATATATATAAACAGACATAGTACTATTGGCGCCCATTCCAGTTCTCGTTTCTCTCGTACACCACACGACTCCACACCACCACAATGCCTCATGATCTCCCATCGTAGCCCTCCAAGAAAACCCCACACACCACCCACCATCTTGCATGGAGTCGTCTCAGTCCTCCGAAACCCTAACCCTAGATTCCTCCCGCCTCTTCCTCACCGCCCTCCAATCCCTCCCTCAACAACAACAAACATTTCCACCACTCTCACTCCCTCTTCCTCTTCCTTCCATTCCCTCCTCTTTCCCACAATCCAAACTCATCCCCAAAACCCGTTTCGCAGTCGACGCATTCCGCTCCGCCGGCGATTTCTCCGTCTCCTACTTCCTCTCCCACTTCCACTCCGACCACTACACCGGCCTCTCCCCCAATTGGTCCAAAGGCGTTGTTTTCTGCTCCCACACCACCACCAATCTTCTTATCCAAGTCCTCAATGTCCCTTCGCCCTTCGTCGTCCCGTTGCCGCTCCGCGAAACCGTCGTGATCGACGGCTGCGAGGTTACGCTCATCGACGCCAATCATTGTCCCGGGGCGGTGCAATTCTTGTTCAGGATTCCACGTCCCAACGGAGAATTCGATAGGTATGTCCACACGGGCGATTTTCGGTTCTGTGATTCGATGAAATTAGAGCCCTTTTTAGCTGAATTTATCGGTTCCGATGCGGTTTTCTTGGATACTACGTATTGTAATCCGAAATTTGTGTTTCCGTCGCAAGAAGAGTCTGTTGAGTATGTTGTTAGTGCGATTGCGAGAATAGGTGGTGAATATCATACGGGTGGTTCGGTGAGGAATGTTTTGTTTCTTGTAGCTACTTATGTTGTTGGGAAAGAGAAGATTTTGCTTGAGATTGCGCGGAGGTGTGGTAGGAAGATACATGTGGACGCTAGAAAAATGGAGGTTTTGCGTGTTTTGGGATACGGTGAGAGCGGGGTGTTTACAGAGGATGAGTGTGAAAGTGATGTTCATGTTGTTGGGTGGAATGTGTTGGGTGAGACATGGCCATATTTTAGGCCTAATTTTGTGAAAATTAAGGATATCATGGAGGAAAGAGGGTACTCTAAGGTTGTGGGTTTTGTTCCGACAGGGTGGACTTATGAAGTGAAGCGCAATAAGTTTACGGTGAGGTCTAAGGATTCGTTTGAGATTCATCTTGTACCGTATAGTGAACATTCAAACTATGATGAACTTAGGGAATATGTGAAGTTTTTGAAACCCAAGCGCGTTGTTCCTACTGTGGGTTTGGATGTTGAAAATCTAGACAGCAAGCATGCCAATAAAATGCGAAAGCATTTTGCTGGGCTAGTTGATGAAATGGCCAACAAGCAAGAGTTCTTAAGGGGTTTTTATCGAGGGTCCTGTGAAATGGTTGACAAGGTTGAAAAGGATGGCAGCAATGCCTCAAATGAGGGGATGGACTGGGAGAACGAGATCAAGACATCCGAGGGAAAAACCATTAAAATAACTGATCCGGATTTTGTGTTGGACTCAACATCTTCTCTGAAAGAATCTGGTACGCAAGATCCAGTTGTCTTGAATGTTGAGGATGCATATTCTCTGAAACAGCCTGGTTCGCAAGATCCAACTGTGGTGGATGATGAGGAAACAGAGAAAATCATTCAGGAGCTTCGTGATTGCTTGCCAGCATGGGTCACTCGAAGCCAGATGTTAGATCTAATTAGCAGCTCTGGAAGGAATATTGTTGAAGCAGTGTCCAATTTCTATGAACGTGAAACTGAATTTCATGAGCAGGTTTTTGCTTGTACTGCTTCTACATCCATTTCTCAGACCAGCTCACTTAATGACTCTGCATCACTTTTGAACACAGGTTCTGTTATGAGCAGTCCTGTTGCAACTGTTGGCAATTCTTTAAGTCAAGTCGATGAGTCAGCCAACCTGATGCATTTGATTAAGAGTGGCAGTGGCATTTCTCCTGGAAAAAGGAAAAGGACTATTGGCGATGGGCCGAGCAAGAAAGTAATAGTCAATTCAATTAACAGTGGCACTTCTCCTGGGAAAAGGAAGATGAATACTGTGAATAAGCTAAACAAGAAAGCAAAGGTCAATTCAAAGTCGGGCTCTGGTGGGTCAAAACAACCTACAATTACAAGGTTTTTCAGTAAAGTTTTGCCTGATGTTTCTCAAGGTGGTATGGTTGGAAGTTTGCTTGAGCAATGCCCTAAAGATGAAAATCTGTTGCCTGATGCTGCTGCCAAGTTATACAAGGATGAAATAGATCAGTTTATTCAAATAATAAATGGTAAAGAGTCATCTAATAGCTATGCTGCCAACATCCTAAAGAAGACAAAAGGAGATATAAATAAGGCACTGGATATATACTACTGTAATCCTAAGGGTGACCTTAGCGACTCTGGCAAATCAGTTCTGGCACAGAGTGGTGTCAACAACTGCTCTCCTGGCCAAAAGAATAATGTGTCAGAGAGATCAGAACGTATTCCTGACATCTCTGTTCAGGCATTGTTAACAAAGGATGTGGATGCAACTCTTGTATCACTACCGCCGGAAAAATACAATCCTATAGAGCATGGTTGGTTATTTTATATCTTGTAGATGTTATTCAACATCTTGAGCTTTCTTGTTGATATCTTTAACTTTTAGATATCTTCCAAATGGCAATCTTTCACATTGCAGTACATTTGCAGCATGCTGGAAGAGTGGACAACCTGCTCCATATATACATCTTGTAAGAACATTTGAACAGCTCGAGGATGAAAAAGGAAAGATAAAAGCTACTTCTATGTTGTGCAATATGTTCAGAAGGTTTATTGCTACAGATTGCATATTTTATACTGTGTACAAATCTTTTATTCTTCCTTTAATGGTATGATGGATTGCATTTTATTAGTCTTAACTGATTGGGGCTCATTCTTTGCTTGCCATCGGTTTTATGACAAAGTTTGTTGATCTTGTCTCCGGAGGATGTGCTGCCTGCCGTGTATTTGTGCACAAATAAGATTGCTGCTGACCATGAAAATATAGTGAGTCTCTTCTTTCTGCAATCTTTATCCTGTTCTTGAGTTGGAGCTGACTTTGGCCAGTCATCATAACAAAAGGAATATGTTTAACAATTTGTGTTCCCTGTGTGCATTATAAACAATACTATTCTGGGGTAGTCATTATGTGAACTAGTAAATTTGACGTCAAAATCTATCTTCAAATTTAAGTGATTTAATTTAATTAGCTTTATCAAGTTTTTCTAGAGTCTGAAAAGCATAATGACTCAGTTAGACCGGAGGGGTAAGCCTATGTAGCTGACTCCAAAAGTTATTAGTAGGTTTTTGCTGGGCTATTAAGTTATTTTGGAAGATGAGTGGAACTTTCTGATTAGTAGACTTTAATAATATTGGTAAAGTATAATCCCAAGGGGTTGACTCAAGTGGTAAGTGCCTTGGTCTTGGTGACATTTTTATCAGGTCTAAGGTTTGAATTCCCTTGGTTGCAAACAATTCATTGGGGCCATTTTGCCGGTGAAGCCAGAGTGTTATCCAATCCGTGTGGAGGAGGCGCTTTGCACGGGTTTGAGGTTTACCTGACAGGGGTGTGTGCACGAAGTGGTCCTAGCTTAGAGGGGTTCATTGTCATAAAAAAAAAATAATAATCATAATCATAATACTATTGGTAAAGTACTTTTGTCTTGTTTTTTAACCTGCCCGGTCTCAGGGGTGAGTGTCTTTAGGCATTAAGCATTTTATCTACTGTGCAATAAAACAAAATGTCCTCATGTTATACCAATGCTGCAGGAACTAAACATTGGTGGTAGTTTGGTCACATCAGCACTAGAAGAGGCATGTGGCACAAACCGGTCCAAAATAAGAGAGATGTATAACAAGTTCGGGGATCTTGGTAGTAACAAGTGTTCTTTAATTTTTTTTAATGATTTATATTTGGTCTGCTGGACTATGTCTTTCTGCAAGGTTGTTGTATAACCTATGAAATAGTCTGTTGTGCTTAAAGGTGATGTTGCTCAAGAATGCCGACAAACACAGACATTACTTACCCCTCCTTCGCCACTTCTAATTAAAGATGTATTTTCTGCACTCCGAAAGATAAGGTATGAATAATCTGTCTTCGCTTTCTATTTATGACAGAAATTATGAGCTTAATAAACATATTAGTGACTATTCAGTGGTGGTTTTCTAAAATGGATAGGGAATAAATCGTAGAATGATTTCAGTAACCCGATGGTAATATCAGTGGGGTCTAATGCCTTGTAGGTATAATAGTTTTTGGACAAACGGGCGTCTCATTCCCCCATAAAATAATGGGTGGAGGGTAAGGACACAGCATATGGGTGCATAAGTATATTTTCCTATCTCAAAAAGGAGGGGAAAAAAAAAAAGAAAAAAAAAAAGAAAGAGAGAAAAGAAAAAAGAAAAAAGATAAAGATAAATACCCGAAATGTTTTTTCCATGTAGGTTCTGTGTTTCAATGAAAAACAGTTTGTGTTATGAAATATTTTTCATATTAAACTTTTCATGTATGTGGTGACTTTTCTTTTCACTTTTTCTCTTATATTCTTTTGGTCTTCGGTTGGAAATTTTGAAAAATACCATGATATACTAATGCTTTATAAAAATATTAATTCATTAGTATTATTCTAATGCTTTAAGAATATCGTTTTAGCGCTAGAAAGTTTAGATCGAAGTTCATTTTATAACCTAAACTCAAATAATAATTTTCACCTTTACCTTTTATATACTGTGTATACCTTTAAATGTCATAAAAATATGTTAATATTACTAAAATAACATAATACATGGGTCCGAAAGCCATCCACTGTGTTCGGTGTGCATATGAGTTGCCTTAAACTTGACTTTGAATGTCATGTGCTATTTCTGGAAAATGACTTGCTGGAATTGAATTTTGGAAGTTGTTTCTTCCGGACTGATATGTCTAACATTGTCATACACTGGCAACATTTTTTATGTTTTAGAAATCACTGGAAAATGCGAAACAACTTTTTCCGTAGTACATTTTATTTTGATACAGATAGAGACGTGGAAAAGTTTCTCATGATTAGTTAGAATGAAGAGTATCTATAGAGTTCTTGGAGTCTGTTGCAGTTTATGTAGTCATTTGTTCTTTTATTCCTGCTATTTGTTCAATGAAAAAATGCTACACACACTCCCACACTTCTTGACGTGGTACTAAAAATCATCACTAGATTTTGGATGGATCACTATTGGACTTTAGATCCAATGGATGGTTTTAGTTCCACGTCAGGCAATGTGCACTTGGGAGTGTGGGAGTGGGAGTGTGTATAGCATTTCTATTGTTCGAATGGTAGGTCACAACATTTAGACTGCTTCTCGAGAGCTGCCTAAAAAGCTTAAATTGCTTGACAAAATCTGTAAAATTCAGAAGCATCCTTGAGTTACGAAACAACTTGTGAGTAACTTCTGCTTTTTAAAAGCTTCAGCACCCTTGAGAACCCCTACCAAACGAGCCTTACTTCTGAGGCTTTAAAAGAAATCACTTTAAAGAAGCAACTGTTGTAAGCACATGGTGATAGACATAGGAATTTGTCCTCAAATTTTTTATATTATCAACATGGCTAGGGAATTACTTAGGGATTGAACCATTACACACTTACACTGAAGGGATTTGACTATGCTTGTGGACTTTTTGGCTAACTAGATTCTGCAAGATATGGTTATGAAGGAAAATATGTTCTAATTTCCTTTCATATTATGTAGCTAATTTTTTTATTCAAAATCCATAATGATAAGATTTTATTGAACTTATATTATTGATTTAAATATTTAACTCGGGTACTAAATGCAAGCACTTTGTTATGTGAAATTACTTTTATCCTCGCTCTTCTTATATGGTACTCAACAGTGTACAAACAGGCAGTGGAAGTACTGTTCGAAAGAAAAGCCTCATCGTAAATCTCATGTGTTCTTGTAGAGAGAAGGAGATGAAGTTTCTTGTTAGAACTTTGGTAAGACTCTTAATATAATTTTTCCCCATGCCGCGGCGGGGGGGTTTAACTTTATCTGTAACATGATGTGGATAGAGCCTCTGGTCTGTCTCTGATTTAGTGCAACCTCTAATTCTCTTCTTGTGACCTGTTTGTCTCACTGTTTACTTTTCTGGTTGGGATTGAAATCAAACGCTTATTTAGGTTTCTCATATTTGATTTATAATTATCTTGGAAAATAGTAGAAATTTAGACCAGGACTTGGCTATAAATACTCTTGTTATCTCTCTATCTGTGATGGTACTCTTTTATTCATTTTGTGTAATAATGGTGTTCAATATTAATTATGTCATTGTAAACTGTAAGTGTTTATCGTCATCTTCCACTTGTTGACTTGAAGAATCATCATCATCATCGTAGCTGCATCAATCTTAGGACAAGGCTAAACTATGCTCACCTTTGCTTTCTTTCCTTATTATTATTACTTTCTGGGCAAGTAGATGCTTGAGTTTCACTGTAACTGTATGAAGGATGGCTATTGGGTGTGTTTGATAAACTTTTTTAGGATTTTTTTTTTTTGGTGAACAAGTGTTTTGATGTGACATAAAGGTGAAAGAGGTTTTGGAAGATTGCTTTCTCTGAAATGTTTATCAAAACACTTATTTATCAAACACTTATTTTTCAGAAGATTGCTTCCTCTGAAATGTTTTCCTCTGATAAAACCCTTGAGTTTCACTGTAACTGTATGAGGAATATTGCTTCCTCTGAAATGTTTCGGAAGAAGGTTAAGTATCATATGGTGGAGTGGAATCAGTTGTGTGGCCAAAGAAAAATGTAATAATTAAGTTGTGTTTCCATCTCAATATCTTGAATAAAGCATGGCTGAGCAAGTGGTGGTGCCTCCTGGGCATTTTGGTTGAAGTTTGATGGTCTTTCGGATATCTAAAATAAATTACGGGGTAGGGTATCAAGTTTAGAGCCAAGAAAGCTCATAGTTATAGTATGAGGAAGAGCAGTTTCAGGGGTTGGGAAAAAGTTCTAGAGGGTGACTTAGATTTGGGGATGGTCCTGGTGCTTTGGATTTTTTTTTTTTTTGGTAAATGGTATTTATATTTGGTTTTATTTGCAAGCTTTTAGTAGTCTAATATGTGATATTAGAGGAATTCTTCCCATATTTTTGGAGAGGTGAGGTCTTTATTGATCCCCTTGTTTTACCTGCTTGAGTTGTGATTAATTTTAAATGCATGCACCTGATTTTAGCAGGATGCTTCTCCTGGATCACTGCTTATAGACTAGGTTGGAATCAAGATTGGTAGAAAGAGCATTGGGAGAGAAGTTTTTCTCTCTGACAACCTAGATGATTTTAATAGTTTTTCTCTACGTGATTGCTGCTTGAAATATTTTGGTGGATGTTGCTATTATTGTTAGAAGAGGGATCCGTACAAACAGCTGCATTTTGTTTAGGAGAAATTTTTAGAGAATTGATTAATCACTCTTGTACTTGAATTTTGCTTACTCATTTTTCTCTTAATGTTCTTAAATGTCCAATTCCTTTAACTGTGTTCACTTTTCACACATGCCTAAACTTACCAATAAAAAAGAACTTTTTGCACTCATCAATAGCTTGAGTTTTTAAGTTTCTTGAGAATAAGGTTGTGGAAATGAGCTTGTTTGACCAAGCTTTTGCACACTAGTGAGGAAGTATTTAAGGTCCAGGTGTTTGTGCTCTAGGCGGTTGAGCTTCAAATTTCTCTTGATCCCAGTTGTAGCCCCACCGTGTAACCAAGCCCTTCCTACTTATTTCTCCTTGTGTCCTCTAGTTTATATTTATCATTTGCACTTCTAGTTTAATAAATTCTTACTCATTTATCATTAAAGGGCTACTTATAAAAAAAAAAAATCATTAAAGGGCCTAAATATTTATTTCAATTGAAAAATATAGCATAGATTAATTTTTGAAAACATATGTGCTATACAAAAAGTAGAGATAGCTGATATAGATAGGGTGAAAATGTAGTTGCTTTACCTTTATTTCGTCATTTGTGCTATTGATTCCCTGAGAAAGAGTGTTTCGCCTTTCACTTTTCTTCATTATTTTGCTTTCTCATGGTCTTCTGTTGTTTTTTTTAGCAAAAAAAAAATTAAGAATTAAAATCTTCTGTATTCATGTGTGATGCACTGAAAAGTATGTCTTTTAAGCCAGGTAGGATTCTATGATTTCTGAGAAAATATATTCATTCCATCGCAAAATATATGATGTGATTTTCTTTCTTGGTTGTCGCAAAATAGATGAAGTTTTCGAAAATGAAAGCATTTATTCATTTAACTTCTCATATTAGCCTTAGATTGACCTCACATTTTTCAAATTTGAGCCCACCTATATCGGCCCGTCAAAGGACATTAGGAAGGGTTTTTGTTTCATTAAAATGCGGGCGATTGATCAACTTTCACATATTGTGGATCAGAGGAATTTTTATTTTTGAATGAGACTGATGAATGGTGGAACTTAAACATGTTTAACTTATGGTATTGAACAATTTTCTGTTTGTGCTCGTTTTAAGTATCATTTCTGCGCAGGTCAGGAATTTACGGATTGGAGCAATGATGAGAACTGTTCTTCCTGCTTTGGCTCAAGCTGTCTTTAGTAATTCCTCCCCTAACTTTTACCATGAAGGAAGAGTTGAAAATCTGAAGGAGAAGCTTCAGGTGATTATTTCTGCTAGCTATAACGAACTCTGACATTTTGTCATCCTTTAGTTGTTTTTTTAAAAAAGATTTTCACCCTACCCTATCACTGATTCAAACAAATGAGTTTTTGGCATAATCTCTGAACATTTTGTAGAGTTTTTTTTAATAAAAAGTTTCTCCTCTTCTTCTATATTAATTTTAATTATGAAAGTTCATTTTGTATTCAATAATTTATTTTATGCGGGATTACTCATTGTGTCGAATGATTTGTTTGTTATAGCATTTCTGTTGGTTATTTGATCTTTTGGTTTCTTGCAGTGCCTTTCTGCAACTGTAGTTGAAGCCTATAATATAGTCCCCAATTTGGTAAGTATCTATTTTTATGCATTAAGGTTCTTTGCTGTTTTTTTTTTTCTGGCTACTAAATTTTTTGAACTTTCTTTTTGCTATTTGCTAAATCTCTTTATTTTGCAATGTGTTATGAAAATAAATGTTTCTTTTCATATGTTGATATAGAATGTGTTTTATTTGTTAATTTGTCTTAGCTGAAGATGAGAAAATAACAGCATACTTAATTTGTTGGACGTTATAGCTATCACTGGGAAAATCTTTCGTGTTTTTACAAGTTGTTTACTGGTTAAAAAAGTAAAAGAGATCACAGAATTTTGTCGTTCCCAATGCAGTACAATGCACTTGTTTTATTTGAATTAGGAAATCACAGCAGAAAAAAATAAATAAATAAAATATCTACCTGTTTTAAAGAAAGCCATTTTTGTTTTAGTTTTCCATTTTCTTTGCTTTAAAGAAAGACATATACACTCCTTTCCTTTCCGAATCAAAAGAAAGGAGTGTATATGTCTTTCTTTAAAACAAAGAAAATGGAAAAATAAAACAAAAATGGCGTTCTTGAGCGATATTAGATAAAGTTTTAAAATCATATGGAGACAAATAAAATGACAAAATAAAACACAATAGTCATATATACTCCTTTCTTGCGACGAACTTGTTTAAGAATCAGTGACATGTATATGTTGCAATCAATATCTCAAAATGTAACACTTGTCTGCTGTGTGATTAATTGTAAGCAGGATCTGGTTGTTCCTTCTCTCATGAACAAGGGCATTGAATTTTCTTCTTCAACTTTGTCAATGGTTCCAGGAATACCTATTAAGCCTATGCTTGCGAAGTATATATTCTTGGATGCACTATATGCTTCTTTTTTCTCCCTTTTCCAAGTTATGCCGGATGCATGCGAATGCTTTGGCTTATTATTTGTGTTGTTTGTTCCTTGTGGTAGAATCACTAATGGGATCCCGCAAGCGCTGAAGCTGTTCCAAAATAAAGCCTTTACATGTGAATATAAGTATGCTCTTTTTTTTTTTCTTTAGTAGATAGTTTCTTTTCTCATGCTGTGTTGATTTCCTCCATGCAGTTCTTTAAAGTTTCACTGAATCATATTATAAACTAGGCTTACTAACATAGGGACGGGCAACAGTAGTCATGTTGAAATTCTTATTTGGAGATAATAATAAATGTTGCACACAATTTTGATTGTATTGAGAACATTATTGTGATTTTTACTGTATTTTATATAGCTCTACCATACTGATACCATAATGGTAGAATTGAAAGAATCTAGCCGCAAGCAAGATGAGGAGAGACATGAACATATTTAAGAATGAAGATGATAACCAATGCTGAAGTTACTAGTTTGGTAGAAGAAAATAATCTAACTCCAGCCTTAGCATCTAATTATTGAACTACAACAATCTCAGTTAGTGTACTACAACTTATACTCTATCAGATCTAGGTGTTTTTGGTGAATAAACAATATTCATTAGTATGACCGTGCAGTAGATGCTTGCTTTTTTCTTCATGTCTGAAGAGAAGATCGGTGCTAAGGGAAACAGAGTAAGCAATGGTGAATGTTGATCATCTGGGCAAGCAGCTTCCAGTTTTTTTATATAATGGCAAGCTTGATTTAGGTCATAAAGGGAATATTACTTTAAGCTATTTTGTCGGATTCTCTTTTTGATGTCCTGAACTTCAAGTAGTTCTTCATATTTGCTCCTGCAGGTTTCCATTATCGTGATAATCCACACATGGAAATTTTAACTTCTTCTTTTTATTTATTTTTATTCATAGGCTTTTATATTATTTTTCTTCTCATAAAAGATCAGTTCTGTTTCTCTTTTCTTTTGTCCAGTCAGGATGGTACAATTTCTTCATGAACATAATTAGTTTAGTGGTGGCTATTGAGTGGAAAATATATTACCAAAAAATAATTTATTTTTGGTAATCTGGCTGCATTACCTGCTGAACTGGTTTCTGATGTTGCAATTTCAGATATGATGGTCAGCGTGCCCAAATTCACAAATTAGTTGATGGATCTGTTCGCATTTTTTCACGAAACGGGGATGAAACAACATCAAGATTTCCAGATTTGATTAATATAATTAAGGAGTCGTGTAAGCCTGCTGCAATGACTTTCGTACTGGATACAGAGGTAAGAACATATTAGTGCCAGATGCTTCTTTATCATTTGAGGACTGAACCTTGTCTCTACCATTTTTTGTAAAGGTAAGAACTGGTTTATTTTCAAGGTAATGCATGTTGATCATAAACTAAGCACTCTGAATCATTCTCTTCTTCTTCTTCTTCTTCTTCTTCTTCTTCTTCTTTTCTTTCTTTCTTTCTTTCCTTTTTTAAGTCACTCTGAATCATTCCTTATGTGGTTCTTTCTGGTTTCAGGTTGTTGCAGTTGATAGGAAGAATGGCTGCAGACTCATGTCCTTCCAAGAACTATCTTCACGAGGGAGAGGGAGCAAAGATACCTTTATTACAGTGGATAGCGTGAAGGTTTCATGAATTACCTATTTCGTGTCATGATAGGGTTCAATGCTTCAATGCTTAATTATGAAAGATAAAGACTGTTTTTCTTAACCTTGATGCCAATTATTGAACATAATTTCTTGCTAACAATTTTGGGCTCATTTGGTAATGCTTTTTAAAGGGTGTTTTTTTGCTTTTTGGTTGTGATGTGACATGAAGGTGAAAGTTGTTTTGAGTGTTTTGTGTGTTAAGTTGTTTGTTCATGCTCTTGCTTTTTTGCTAAAAAAAAAAGAACTGTCCTAAAGGTGTTACCAAATGAGCCCTTAATTATGTTATGGGTTCTGGTAATTGTTTGCTATATTTCTTGAAGAAAATGCAAGAAGTTTTCCACTCTTTACATGGTGGAGCCTTCTAGTTTATTAGTATTGCTATAAGCGTAAAATAGAAAGTTAAAAGGATGTTTGTAAGTACTTGTGATTCCCGTTGAGATGCTACGTGAAATAGGAAAGAGAGAATTCTGTTATGACTGTTGTTCTGCTATTTTTTGAAGCTGGTGTGTGTAGGTTCCTCGTATTCCAATTGTTTGTATTGAACCTTTTTATTATTTTTAATTTTATTGTATGAGTTTATATGTGTCTATGGTCGTAAAATTAGGTGTTGTGTTTAATGTTCTTGACAGTTTTGAGCAAGAGGTTACTGCCTATACAATTGGGCTCAACATGGTTGATGTAGGACAGATTTATCTGCCTACTGATGATTATGGTGGGCTTTAGGGTTTAAAGTTTGTCTTTAGCGCTTATGAATAGTATTAATTGTTTGTAGTTTGAGTTAGGTTGAAAAGGTAGGATTTGAAGGGCCAAGAGGACTGTTTGTTGGAGCAAACAGGTTGCAGAAACTTTTCTGGAAGTGGCAAGATTTGGTATTTCTAAGGTTGTTTCAAGGGCTTATGTGTTGGCTTACAGTATGGAAAGATTTAGGGCTTAAGTTTTCAAAATACCTGGGAAAAAGGTTGAGGACTTGATATCAAAGGATTCATAGAAGAAGAATCATCCTGGAAGCTGTGAACATTGCAGTGAGGGGTGTTGTGAACAGTAACCAGGAGAAAGAAAAGAAGAGAAGGGGTGGGGAGAGAGGAGATCACACCAGGAACACATACCTTTTATGAACCAAAATACTCAAATTCTCTCATAAAATATAAAATTGTTCTAGTACAAAACCAGTTTTATATAGGTTGATTTGGGATCTTGGATTTGGGTTTTAAATAAATAGACTTGAAATGCCTTGATTCAAAATCCATAGATTTTGAAATCCCTTTTTTGTACCAAATTTATACATGGAGAAATTTGAAATCTAGAATTTTTCAAAATTGATACTTTTACTAAATCAAGATGTATAAATAAAATATTAGGAAGAAGAAATCAAGCAAATAAAATAGCATTACAAGAGGAGACTAGATAAGCACCTAAATTGTTTTCCCTAGAAAGTAGATACCGTCACTCGCTTTCCTGCAGAAAGATCTAGAGACGATCGTCTTAATGCGGCTATGATGGAGTTTTCAGACTTTATCTTTGAGCAGGATCGTATAGACCTTCCTCTTGTAGGAGGGCCTTTTACGTGGTCTAATAATCAGGAGATTCCCTCTTGGTCTCGCGTTGATAGATTTCTTGTTTCTCCAGATTGGGAAGTCAAGTTTCCTGGTTCTCTTCAGAAAAGGCTTCCAAGACTGTGTTCTGATCATTTTCCTATTCTTCTTGATTGTGGTGGTGTTCATTGGGGTCCCAGACCGTTCAAGTTCGAGAATATGTGGCTAAAGGCCGAAGGGTTTGTGGATAGGGTGCGTTTGTGGTGGGAGTCCTATCGCTTTCAAGGCTCGCCTAGCTTCATCTTCTCTCAAAAGCTTAAGGCATTGAAGATTGATCTCAAAAGATGGAACGATCAGGAGTTTGGTAATGTGGAATTCCGCAAGAAAATGCATATGGAAGAATTGTGTGCTCTTGATAGTTTGGAGGAACAACGGGGTTTAACTTCTGAAGAAAAGGCGAGGAAAAGTGGGTCATCAGAGATGTGGAGAATTCTATTTTACAGGAGGAGATTAGCTGGAGACAGAAGTCTATGGCTCTTTGGCTTAAAGAGGGTGACAAATGCACCAAATTCTTTCATCGTGTAGCCAATTCGAATAGGAGATCCAATTCCATTGAGTCACACTCTGTCAATGGTATCTCTTCTGATCAGCAGGTTATTAGGGATCATGTTGCTCTATTTTATAAATCTCTTTTTGCAGAACCTTTTAGTTGGAGGCCTAGATTGGATAACATTGTTTTTGACAATTTGGATGCGGGTGAAGCCTCTTCCTTAGAACTTCCTCTTGAGGAGAGGGAGGTCTTAGAGGTGGTTAAAGGTTTGAATCGTGATAAGGCTCCAGGTCCTGATGGGTTCACTCTTGCGTTCTTCCAAGATTGTTGGGAGGTGATCAAGACTGATCTCATGGGGGTATTCCAGGACTTCCACACTCATAGCAAGTTTGTCAAAAGCATTAATGCCACTTTTTTAGCCTTAATTCCGAAGAAGTTTGGGGCTATGGATCTTAAAGATTTTCGGCCTATTAGTCTTGTAAGTGGTGTCTACAAGATCATTGCGAAAGTTCTTGCTAACATACTCAAAAGGGTGGTGGCGAAGATTATTTCGAATCCTCAAAATGCTTTTGTGAAAGGAAGGCAAATTCTTGATTCTGTTCTTATAGCGAATGAGTGTTTGGATAGCCGCATCAAATCAGGTGAACCTGGGTTACTCTGTAAACTGGATATTGAGAAGGCTTATGATCATGTAAACTGGGATTTCTTATTGTATATGTTGAGAAGATGTGGCTTCGGGGAGAGATGGTGTTCTTGGATAGCGCATTGTATTTCATCGGTGCGTTTCTCGGTTCTGGTGAACGGCACCCCTTCTGGATTTTTTAGCAGCTCTCGTGGTATTAGACAAGGTGATCCTTTGTCGCCTCTTTTGTTCGTCATTGTGATGGAGGCTTTTAGTAAGCTGTTCTCTATTTCTGTTCAAAGGGGCTTTCTCTCTGGCTTCTCTGTGGGCTCTAGAAGCAACAGAGTGATTAATGTTTCTCACCTTTTATTCGCAGACGATACATTAGTTTTCTGCGAGGCTAGTCCTGATCATCTTCTCTATCTTCGTATGTTATTACTGTCCTTTGAAGCTGTTTCAGGTTTGAAGATTAATTTGGATAAGTCAGTTTTGGTTCCTGTGGGTATTGTGGATAATATGGATGATCTTGCTGGCATTTTGGGCTGTGGAGTCTCTTCTCTTCCTTTAAAGTATCTTGGTCTTCCATTGGGGGCTCCTTTTAAGGCTAAGTCTTGCTGGGATGAGGTAGTTGGGAAGATCGAGAGATGTCTGGCTAGCTGGAAGCGGTTGTATTTGTCGAAGGGTGGCAGAGTAACCCTGATAAAAAGCACTCTCTCTAATCTTCCTACGTACTTTTTATCTCTACTCCCTATTCCTTCCAGTGTTGCTAGTCGTATAGAGAAGATGTATCGTGATTTCTTGTGGGGTGGCATAGGTGAAGAATTTAAATTTCATCTGGTTAATTGGTCCAAGGTTTGTTCCCCTATTTCAAGTGGTGGTTTGGACATCAGGAACTTGAGGCTTTTCAACAAGGCTCTTTTAGGGAAGTGGCTATGGCGCTATGTCCATGAGAGAGAGGCTTGGTGGAAATCTGTTGTGGATGCAAAGTATGGATCTACTCAGGATGGTTGGTGTTCTTTAGATCCCCCTGGGTCTCACGGAGTGGGGCTTTGGAAGAATATTAGGAAGGGATGGAGTTCGTTTTGTAACCATACCAGACTCATGTTGGGAAATGGATCTAGGATCCGTTTTTGGGATGATGTGTGGTGTGGTGAGGTGCCTCTTAAGGAAGCTTTCCCAGTTTTGTATGACATTGCACGTGACAAGGATGCTCTTGTAGAAGACCATTTGGTTGTGGTGAGTGGGTCTTATCAGTGGGATGTTAGCTTTTTCCGAGCGGCCCACGACTGGGAGGTGGATGTTTTGGCCTCATTTTTCTCTTTGTTGTACTCATCCAGAGCGAATTATGATGGGGAGGATAAGCTATGGTGGTCTCCTTCTCACAAAGGAAAATTTGATGTTAGATCTTTTTATAAGGCTCTTGCTTGCAAAGAGGCTATTCATTTTCCTTGGAAAAGTATCTGGCGGACCAAGGTTCCTTTGAAAGTGGGTTTCTTTGCCTGGACGGCAGCGCATGGGAAGATCCTTACCTTGGACAATCTAAGGAAGAAGCGGGTCATAGTGATTGATAGATGCTGCATGTGCAAAATGAATGGGGAGTCAGTGGATCACCTTCTTCTCCATTGTGAGGTAGCACGTGCTCTGTGGATCGCCATCTTTAGTCGCTTCAGCCTGTCTTGGGTTATGCCTCTTCGGGTGGTAGATTTATTCGCTTGCTGGTGGACTGGTGGTCGCTCCCGGAGTGCTGTCGTGTGGAAGATGGTCCCTTGTTGCCTTATGTGGTGCTTATGGAGGGAACGCAATGATAGGCAGTTGAGGACAAAGAAAGAACCATTGAGGATCTCATCTCCTTTTTCTTTCATTCTTTGTACTCTTGGTCGGCTGCGTTCCTCGCACCTTTAACGTTTAGTTTTAATGATTTCCTTGTATTGTTTTCTACTTCCTCTTAGATGCCTTTCTTGTATACTTCCTGTGTACTTGATTGCGCTTTGCGCTTTTTAATGATATTTCTCTTACTTATCAAAAAAAAAAAACATATTTGATTTTGAATTTTCATGTCTTAACATCATCAAGTACAATTTCAAAGCCTTTTTGAGTAACTTTGATGTCATTGCGGTCTGAAAAACTTTCTAGACCAATGAGCTTTAACTCAAATGGTACTTCCTCCCTTTGTAGCAAGGTGGAGGGTGACACCATGGGTTCAAGTCCCACCAAGTGCATGTGTAACTTACTAATTAAAAAAAAAAAAAAAAAGCTTTGTAGCCTCTTCAAGCTTCCCCAATTTTGCATAGCCAGAAATAATTGTAGGCCAACAGCACAAATCCCAACTTAACTAGTAAAATAATCGAAGTCTGGACAACTTTCTAGCCCCTTCAAGCTTCCCCAATTTTCCAGAGCCAGAAATAATTGTGGGCCAAGAGCACAAATCTCAACTTGACTAGTAGAATAAATCAAAGGCTACAAACAAAAGCCGAATAATTAAGACCCTTGAAATAACAAACTTAAATTAAGCTGAAATTCAGACTAAAGTAAGATAGTAGCACCTAAGAACTAACATAGACACTTCTTTTGAACCAAAAGGTCTTCTTAGATATATGTCCTGAGACCCATAGCTTTGGTGTTTGGCTTCCAAACCATGTATTTCCTCCCTAGGCATGCAACCACCCCCCTCCCCCAAAAAATATATATATATACATATGATAGGAAGTTTAATTAACATAAAATCTCGATTATTGTCTATCAAGTACTTTTATGTTCCATGAATGTGTTTTTCATTAGCCTGGTGGAAAATCAGAAAGTTCAAAAAGCAGGTTGGTAGATATGTTTTTGATTTGTAACTACCTTCTTTCTAGTAATTGTCCTTTCTCTTAATGATTCAATTCTGTATTCCCAGTTAGTAATATATTGTCCATTTCCCTCAATCATTTAATTAGAGAATCACCAAATTGATGTTTCACTTGTGGTAGTTCGCTAGATAGTATTCTTATAGAACTTCTCTATTTTAATTATTTTATGCAGTTTCCAAGCACTTCTGCTTGTACATACCTTCTCTTCCAATTTTGCATTCTGTATGCCAGGTTTAGGTAAAAGGAAAAATTGCAATTTGTGCTTTGTCAAAACCAATTATTGAGACAGGAGGTTGTCTACCATGAGTTATCAGGATATGATGCTTTTTCATGTCTTTTTATTTTCCAAGCTGTAGGCTATGGTAGTTTCAATTTAATTACAGGTGGTCTGAAAGGATCTCAGTCTGATATATCGTTTTCAACAA
This sequence comes from Alnus rubra, assembly GCA_028654335.1. Taxonomy (NCBI): domain Eukaryota; kingdom Viridiplantae; phylum Streptophyta; class Magnoliopsida; order Fagales; family Betulaceae; genus Alnus; species Alnus rubra. Next base: position 1,840,339 of record JAJPGS010002370.1, read on the forward strand.
ATTCTTTTCTGTGGTATATGACTTAAGATGTGGGAACATGGACTAGTGAAAATGTAGACAGATGGAGTTGGTAGGTTTAATGGATTGCTTTTGGTGAAATCCCTCCATGGTAAGAGTAGTAAGTGAATTGTGATGAAATGGATAGGAGATAATGATAAAGGTGCACAGCCGTCTGCACGCTATCTAGTACTAAATAAAAGGGAGTGCAACACTGCCATCCCAAAAGCAGTTAATAGAGTTGGTTCAAAGATATTAACCTAGTACCAAAGTAAGTTATTTATGGGTTTCAATCAAATTTAAAAAACCCAAACACAAGTTGGGTTGATTATTAGGTTGGTCTCTAAGAATAAAAAAGATTACAGAAAGAGATGGATTAACCCCAGCAAGCATAATCAGCCTGGTTTGGTTTGCTGAAAAGAAATGGTTTGATTTGCTTCAAGGCAGATTACAAACAAAAATGTAGTTGAAACAAAATGAAAAATTCACTTGCATGATTCAGTTTTCATGGCACCCTGACAAGCCAACAATTGAAGAAAAGCACAATAATGATGATGATGATGATGATTATGGTGCACTGGCAATGAACGATGCGATGGTTCAAAAAGTATGGCTTACCAGTCCTAGTCAACCAATTTTTTACCATAAATTTAAGTTCCTTTTTTAGATCATGACACAGTAATTGGTACTGTGGTACTCAAAAAGTTGGCTTTTCCTGTCTGCTCAGTCTATATCTAAACTAACGTCTGTTGGTTTTCACTACTTTTGAGCCCTACATCGTTTAGAGATGGTACTGTATGAAGTCAATGAGGTTGGATTGGTCCAGTTCTTGGGTTAAATGGGACGAAGCAGCACTCGGATAGATGAGTATCTTAAGTGGAACTTTTGAAATAATATTCAAATGAATTAGGTCAAGGAATCTGATTTGAGGGGATAATTATAGTACGGGAAGCCGACTTGAATCACAATGTGGATTCATGGTTCAGCTTTGTAGAGGAAGGAGGGAGACTATATGATCTTGTGATGGTGAAAGAGGACTAATGAATTCTTTTCATGCAATATGTGTCTCAGAGTCTACATCAAAATTTTCAAATATGAACCATTTGTTTATTTATCTATTTTATCTCATTCAGTGAGCAATGAACATGTGAAATTTTATCCTGAGAGAGCTTGACCAGGAAATATAAGGTGGTGCTATTCATGTCTGTGTTAATAAGTGACAGAGAGATGAGAGAATAGCTAGGTGACAAACCTTGGTGATGGATCTTATAGCTGTTTCATTTGCATTTTTAGTAATATGATTTATATTACTGTTTTGCAGTAAAGTTTATTTTCTTCATTTCCTTTTTTGTTATTTTCATCGACTGTGCTTTTTTTAAAATCTCTGGATATGTTTCTGACAGTTTCTTTACCTGCAGGTTGATATATGCGTGTTTGTCTTTGATATCATGTTTGCTAATGGAGAGCGGTAATTATCTTGAACTTTCTCATATATGTACATTGAAACTATTTGACAGAACTATACAAGCATGTTTATGCATTTTTACTGTCACTGATTCCATGTATTCTCAAAAGGGCAAATTTGAGATTCATTAGTGTAGAAGTATTCTTCTTTCTTTGGTGGCTGGGCAAGAATTGAGCCGTACTCTAACCCAAGTCTATCCACCCATCACTACCTGGGCCAAGGCCTGGGGAGAAAATACTGTATCCAATCCCATATTTATGGTAGATGTCAATTCTATTGGTTATACAGTATGTAAAACTGATGTTTTTGTTTAAGTGTCCTACACCGCCAAGAGATACATGACCTGGGAACTTTATAAGCCATGGTGTCTCCTCCTCTCTCAAGGCGTCTTTTGAGAGTAAGGCCCATTGACTTTTACAGTTTTCAGGTACCAATATAGTAGCAATGACAGTATTATATAAAAAAATGCATTACAGAGACAGGAGGCCACTAATTTGTTTTCTGATTTATTGACTAGATCCGATCTGCATGAAATTTACTGTAATATGATTGCAGTGGAATCATAGTATGTTTAGCAGTTTATATCCATCAATAGTTCCCGTTTTAGTGACCAAGATAATAAGTTTAAATTTCTTCTGTCAAGTGTGTTTGGTATCTAGCATTGTGGTTGAGGGTAAATTTTAATTATAACCTGTCAGAAATGCGTCAAGTATTAGGATGTTTCTTGATCAACTGGAGGCCATTCAATGTATTTTTGGATGCTGATTTTGAAGTAGTCCAGCTTTTCAGAGATGTAAACAAGCCTAGTGTCAGTTAAGTATTTGACTATTCAAGCTTAGTTTGATTGTACTGTACTTGGGTCGAGCTCAAGCAGACCTCAAGCCTTGCACCAAACTCACTTGCATGTTTGGTAGATCTTAAGAACATTTTAACATATTGTTAATTTGACTGATTCAACATCCATTTGTATGAGTTCCATATTTAACTTCATGAATGGAAATTTGTTGTATTATTTACATATTTCTGAAATTCTTCTTTTGGTGGTTTCTCTTTTCTATTGCTTTTAATGATGTTTTCTGTCGATACATTTCTTATGTGGCTATTCACTGCAGCTGCTTAGTAACTAAGTTCAGTTGCTAATGAACCTTAACCATACTGAATTTAGGATTTCTTAAGTTTGGCTTGTTAACCATTGAACCTTGAAATTAAAGCTCAACATAGACTTATTTGACTTCTTTTGGTGGAGGAACCTGAATGACCTTATTAAAGGAAGCCTGACCTTTTTGCAAGTAGCTTCATTCATTTTTTGGCCTTAAGTAGGGACTCATGTAAATAGAACAGGAATTTAGGATGTTAGAAGTTATAAGAATATACTGCCTGTGGATCAGGTAAGTATTATTCTTTGAGAGTGATTCTACAATGACATTTTGTTTCTTCTTTTCAATATATGTGGTGCTAGAAATCTGAAGACATGGTCCTAAAGTCTTCTTCCTCAGAAGAAGCACTACCAAAAGTGCTTCAAATGACCTTGATTATTGAGTGTCTTCCACATTTTTACCACCATATAGAGGATCTGTGATGCTCAAAGCTGCATAGCTTAAATTGACACTGACCTGTCCTTATAGTTTAAATGGCAATGTTTTTTTTTTATAAGTAAGAATTCATTAAAAAGCGCAGAGGGGCGCAACCTTAGTACACAGGAAGTATACAAAAGTGCCCCTAAACAGAGGAAAGGAAAGAACAAGCAAGTAAAAAGTCAGCGAACAACAAACTACTCGGGCTATGCGCCGACACCCAAAGATATAACAAATTAAGCACCTTTCTACAAATAGCCCCAACTGAAAACTCCACATCCTCAAAAAGCCTAGAATTTCTCTCACGCCACAAGCCTCACAAAACACATTAAGGAACCTGCTTCTAAATACGAAAAACAGGACCACGACCCAGCAAAGTGCCCCAACCCCTCAATAAATCCACGACACTAAATGGCAATGTTCTGGACCTTAAACTGCCGAAGACACTTAATTAGACTGAACCTTATGCAAAATGGAACAGTGATTTCTGATCTGATTCTCGTGCTGTTTATAGCCTAGTCTGAAAACAATTTATTTTCCATTTGCTAACACCAATAACTAGTTTGTCATTGTTTTCATTAATCACAATTTTATTCACATATCTTCGTACTCTCCAGTAATTCACAATTTTATTCTCGCGCTGCTACATGGGCCAGTGGTTATATTCTTGTAATCCAATTTGTTCCTTATCATTGGAATAAATTTTGAATTTAGCTAATATCTTACTCTATTACAGGCTGTTGAGTTTTTCTCTCCGCCAAAGACGAAAAAGTATGCATCTCCACGTTTTATGATGCAGTTATTCTTTTATTTTTCTGGATTCAAGAGACCTTATTTTCTGTGGAAGTATACTGTAATCTAATCCTTTAAACCCTTTGCGCCACAGAACTGAAGGATTTGTTTTATGATGAGAAGTTGGGATATTTTGAATATGCAAAGGAAATGACAGTAAGTTCGTGAGTTTCATCTTTTATTTATGTTTTATAGTATTGTGTAATCAGAGGTTTATATGATTGATCTGTTTGTAGGTTGAAGCAGATGATACTTGTTTGACCAATGAAGCCACATTAAGTAAGATAAGCTCTTTTCTTGAAGATGCATTCCGCTCCTCATGTGAAGGGATCATGGTTAAATCACTGGATGTTGATGCTGAATATTCTCCATCAAGGCGTACTGACACATGGTTAAAGGTTATTGGCTTATGATCATTTAGCTATTTCACTATCTGATGAACACAGAGCAAGAAAATGATTGACCTCTGATTGACACTCTTATGTTGTTTGAAGGTCAAGCGAGACTATGTGGAAGGATTGTATGACTCTCTTGATTTAGTCCCAATTGGTGCATGGCATGGTAATGGGAGAAAAGCTGGATGGTAATACCTCATTTCTTTTCTCTATGCTTTTTCACGCCCGTGGTTAGTGAGTCGCTACAACGCTCGATTTGGTTAGTGGTTCACTCTTGCCATGCTGAACCATTTTAAGCACAAAATTTCAGTTTTAGTAGAACCGTTGGAACAGGGAAAAAGAATATAAACAAAGAGAAGTATCATTAATAACAGGAATTCTAAATTCATTTTTGGTATCATTAAAAATAATAAACGTTGAGCTGTAGGTTGGTTGTTGGTGGGCCTTGTAGACTCATCAGGTTCAAAAGGTTAACAAGTAACAGGTGAAGCCAGGCATTGGATAGGATTAGAGTGTTTCACATTGTAGAGTCCAATCGAACAGACACACCCCCACACACATTCATGTCTGTGTGTAATATTTTTATATACTTATATTTTAAATAAGCGTATATAAACAAATAGTGAAATGTAAGTGTATAAAGATTAAAGACATAAAGAAGTGGTGGTAAGGTATCTATTTTGTAACTGAAGCAATATTCAGCGATGTGATTCCATTTGTGCTGATGCTTTCTATGTGAATACTCAATGAGTTTGAGTGGTCCTACAGTTTGATTTTGACTCTCATATGTTGCAGGTACAGTCCATTTCTGGTGGCATGTTACAACCCTGACACCGAGGAATTCCAAAGCGTATGCCGTGTCATGTCTGGATTCTCAGATTCTTTTTACACAGAGGTAATTGTGGCTGTTGCTTACTTGCATGGTTAGTTATGTACATGCAAGTAAAGATATGGTGGCATTTTAAAATGAACCAGAGCTGCATGCAGCAGTACATCTGATGAGAAGCAAGTCTCGTGAGAGGGCTACATCCTTCTTTACTAGAATCATTTTTTGATCTCATGCCCGCAAGACTAATTGGAGTCCTGGAGGATTCTGACTCTTGCGCATGAGTTTCTAGCCATTTGCTACCTTTATCTACCTTTATCCTGGTTAAAGTTCATATATCATGCTGGTGCATTCTTTCACTAAAGATTTCTACAAATTGTAATGCAGATGAAAGATTTCTTTTCTGGGGACAAGATCTTGTCTAAAAGGCCAGCTTATTATCTAACAGCTGAAGTGCCTGATATGTGGTTTTCACCAGAACTTGTTTGGCAAATAAGAGGTGCAGACTTCACAGTGTCACCAGTTCACAAGGCTGCCATAGGTTTGGTTCATCCATCTCGTGGAATCTCAATCAGATTCCCCAGATTCATCCGCTCTGTTTCTGATAGAAATCCAGAAGAATGTAGCACAGCTGCAGATATAGCTGAAATGTTTCAATCTCAGACTCGAAAGATGGACGTGACAGCTTAAGATTGAGCATTGTCCTTTGTCATTCTACATAAGCTGCTTTTGTAGTTCAAGTCGTGGCTTGTATAGTGTACAGAGGATGAGGTGCAGTTCTACTATTTATGTCTGTTGTAGCATTTTGAACAATGCATGAAAGGGTTCCGTTTCAAATTTCAAATTACATTGAATGTCCCGCTTCTGCATAATAACCCTCATTTCCAACCCCATCTACCCCACCTACTCCCAAAGAAAAGAAAAGAAAAAGACAATCGACTCTTCTTGAGAACCATAGTACATGTATCATGTGTATTTATTTGGACATCCATGTATATATACACATATATAAGATCAAGATACATCAAGACGAGCTTTACACCAGTCAAAATTTTAAACCTTCCTCTTCCTGTAATGGATTCCTTGATGCCATATATAAGCCTTCCGGTATATGCTCTCTGCGAATGTCTTTTTGTGACGTCTTGTTTCTGGATTGATAACTTCAGACTTTGGTCCCTTCCAGGCTTCCAGCTATCTAACATGCTCAGGCTCGCACCCAGTCTTTGTAATCAGCTATATCTTTCTGCTTTATGCATATTGGTATTTGACAATGCTGCGCAAGCTTAGGAGTCGCCATATGGAAGAAACCTTACACAGATTTCAAATGAATATCTAGTACATTAAGTAAATGCCTACCAGATGAGGAAAATGAGTTTACAAATGCTATCAAACTTCGAACATATTGCCATGTTTTCAGCAAAACAGCCACAAACTCTGCAGTCAAGGCATCATTTAGGCCTCACCAGGTAGGATGCCCATATCTCATCTGCTGGAGGAGATGGTTGAACCCAATGCCCTGGTATGCGGCTGCACCAAATTTAACAGCAATTACAGAAGATGAAACTGGAAGTAAAAGGATAATGCAGAATGAATGGGAGGCATTAATGGTAATTGAAGCATCAGCAAAGCCGGTGGAGGTAATGGTGGTCGCGGTGGTGGTGATGCTAGAGTTGGTGGAAGGGTCAACGCAAGTGGAGGTGTTGTGTCTGTAATTACATTAAATGCAAGCAGCATGTACCAAAAAGGAATGGCATCCTTACCTTCCTCCTGGTCTTATATATGCATCCCATGCTCTTCTCACCTGCAAGCAATGAACCTTATTAAGATTTAATCTAAACAAAATCACATGGCCATCCAGGGAGCAGTTAATTAAACAAGCATCCCTGTGCTCATATAGTGGCCAAACTTGCTCCCTGAAATATCAGGCAATCAATTACATTGAACACCGTAGATAGTGGTATCTTGCAAGGTATGTAGAAAAACTTGAAGAGGTACTAATTGAAAACACCTCAATCAGCGTGCCGATATCAGTATTGCTGCCATGATAATAATGATAGAACTCTAATGGTAGATTTGCCACAGATTCATAAGCTCCACTAAATCCGTGTCCCTCTGATCCTTGCTTTCCGCCTTCACTGGCAGTGACTGTAGTGGGGCGTTTATTATTTTCAGTTTTAATTATTTGGTCTATACTTTCCTTATTACTGCCTTTATCACTGCTTAGAACTTTTGAGTCAGGCCCGTGACTCTGGAGGGGTTTCCTAGATTCCTCAGCAGTAGCAATGGCATCCTTAGCAGCATCCGTGTCAGCTGCAGCAATTGCCTGGCGCTCCTCTTCTTCAACCGCAGCTTGAACTCTCTCAAGAAACTTGTCATCCTCCTCAGGAAGAAAATGACCTGCATAATTATGCAACCAACAATAAGTTTGTGTAATTATTAAATCAAATATATTTAACATTGCAGTACTATTTAAATCTCATTTACATAGTACCATATAAACCAAATTACAATTGCACAAAAATAATTGGAATGAAGTCATGCACACCATTGTGCCCTATCAAAAATGACAAGCATGAAGAGCCTCTGTTCAGTAATATGACAATATTAATCAAATTAACGTCATACACATTCATCAAAAAAGGACAAAAAAGCAAAAAAAAAAAGAAGCATTGCGGTAGTCACAACCATCTCTTATATCTAGATGCGAAAAAGGTAAGGTTTTCATACACAGGTGTTGAAGTATAACAGCAACATAATATTGCAATTAAATTCAACTTTGATGTTGCGATATTGCACAATTTATAATGGTCAAGAAGTATTCATATTATACTTGATATTCCTCTGTGGTTACACGCAACCTGACATACAACTCAGATTTACATTTTAAGCAAATATAACATTTGCCACAACTGAGACAGGTAAGAAAAAGAATAAGAACCATACGAAAGCAGACCTTGTTTCTTCAATTTTTGGATCCTGATGGAACGCAACTCTAGCAATTTCTCCACAATTAATACCTGCTCAAGCTGAAATATAAAACCTAGTGTCAGGCTGAGAGATATCAGCAACAATAATTAAAGAATGGAAATTTTAGATTGGTTCTAAGTCTGGAAGACAGTAAGGGGTGGAGGCCCTCTAAACAGTCCAATAAACGGTAGTACCCTTTGAATTACATCAGATCTTTGCTATCCAAGCAAGGTCTTGCACATGAAAAAAAAGTTCCATACAATGCGTATTTTCTTTCCCCAAAGCATGATAATGGCACTAGTAGGAAACACCAAAAATAGTATCTTACCATCAAATGATCTCACATCAGTATATGGATTGGGGAAAAAGACAAATCAAATCAGTTGGAGAGAACACAATGTGGAAAGACAGAATAAGGATAGGAAGAGGAGTTCCACCACTGCTGCCCACCGAGGTGGTGGAGGGGGTGGCCCTAGACCCCTACTTCTTAAAAGGTGAGTGTGTTTTTAAAATATTCTTATATGAAGCGGGGGGAAAGCTTTTTAAGAAGTGTTTTGTATTTTGTTTTTTTGAAAAGTATTTTGTGTTTTGTTTTGAAAAGAGTGTTAGTGGTGGGAGCCACATTTGAAAACTCATTTGGATAACTAATGTCTGAAAAGTGTTTTTCAGTATTTATAAAGCGAAAAATTATTTGAAAAAGCTTGCCAAACAGGGCCAAAATATCTTTAACATTCTAGATGAAAGTGTACTTGTTATGTGCAGCAAAGACTAATTACTGCATGAGTATGTAAGAAGCGGCAAGAGGAAAGCCAATGATAATGTCGCTCAAGACAGAAAAATATGATCACAGGCTTGAACCCAGGAAAAAACAGAATGCGGGAATAGAATTCATATGAGCCAACTCAACGTAGTAGGATGAAGTTTTTTTTTTATTTTTTGAAAAAAAACAAAAGAAGAAGAAGGAAAAAAGGGAACTAGTAGATATACCATTCAGGCATATCATATAGGGAAATTTAACTATGGTCCAAATGCACTAGATACTCGGTATTGAACGAGTAAGAGTAACAACATCTTAACAGACGAAGTTTCTACAGAACACTTTTATGTGGCATGTACAACCAATGCTCACCTCCAATTCTAGTCTCTTTCTCTCCTCTTTTGCTTTAAGTTTTGCAACTTCTTTCATCTTCTCTACCTGCAAAACCACATGCCTCAGTCACTAAGAAAACATATTAAGCCTGCACTTTCATGCAAATTGCAAATACAACTGGTCATCTACACAATGAATGAAAGCCCAAAAAATGAAAGCAATTGTGATCATGTCAGTGTTTCGAGTCAAAATAGAGGACCATAAAAACCTAATAAAACAAATCTTTTACAGTTGTGTCAAGATAAATAAAAATAAAAAATACATAAATTTAAAAAGGACAATATGTGAAGAAATATAGATAATTGTTGATGTGCACCACTAAAAATCTTATGCTTTAACCTTTAATCTGCTCCCCCATTTATTATTAAATAACTAAAAGGATACAGATAATGTAATGATTAGAATATTAATTAAATGATTAAATTCAACATTTTCTATCAACTTAAAATTTTGAGACAATTAGTGATTTAACAGTATCCATGCGAGTGCTATATTTACTTTAGATTGGTCATACAATGAGCATAGCTTGAAATTCTAACAAGAATGGATTTGTTTAATGAAGAGAAGTACAAATAGTTTTGATAAGAAAAGAGGGAGTTTAAGAGTGCTGCTGTTCTTGCTAATTAATCCACATTATTCGTGGTAACTCATGTCAACATATGGGTTAAGCAACAAAAAAGTTGCCACTATTATAGTTTTCTAAAACTTCAGAGACAACATCTCTTGTTAAGCATGATGAAATATCTAATTTGACTCACTTTATTGATGTCCTTTATAGCCACCCATCCTGCACTTCATAACAATCAGTCACTTTACTCTCTATAGTCTATAATTGGCTCCTCATTGGTTCCATATGCGGAACAAAGTCTTAATTTGCTTTCAAAATGGATGAATTATTTTCAAATCAACAGAAACTGACAACAAAAAAACACACTGCAAGATTTGAACTAAAGACTTCAGGGAAAAAAAAAGGGGATTTATATCTGCTGCTAACCTAAATTGATTAGCAGTACATATTCCATAGAGAACAAATGTATTAGCTAAAAGATCATAAAAATGAATTTCAAGTTCTTAGCACCTGTGGATGACTAATACAAGCAAATACTGGTTGAAAAGTGCAGCCTAAGATATAAGTATCCAATACCTTGCGCTTTGCAATATCATTAGCAATCTCCCTAGCCCTCCATTCATCAGCTTCTTGATCAGCTTGTTCAAATAGTTCACGCTCCTAATTGTCAAAACAATAAAAGCAAAGAAACAAAATAAGCATCTGTCTAACATAAGCCCAAAAAAGTAGAAGAGAGGCAGAAAGGACACCACCTTTGCGCCCATTTCTGCGATGCGTTTCCTCTTTCTTTTCCTCCAAAGTTTATTTCGTTTATGCTTCCCTATTTTATCAGACAATCTAACAGCGGCAGACCTTTCCTCCCATGGAGTCCTTTCATCCGTGATCACCCTAAATGGTTCAAGCTGAGCTCTTAATTTTGCCATCAATGTATTCGCGGCAATCACTGAACGCGACTCTTGGGATTCCATACTAACCCCCTTATCTTCCAATTTTTTTTTGAACCCATGAACTGAAATGACATTGGACCCATAGCCTTCATCTTCCATACACCCTTTACCATCTTTGATCATTACCAACATCTCTAGCTCTTTCTCCCTATCAAGAATATAGATTCAATTAACACAACTCGTTTTGCTTGCGTGCAATGTGGGTATGACAATAACAAACAAAATGAACACAAAATGCTACCAAATGGGAGAATAAACGATTTGACAGTGAAATAAAGGAGTATGCAATTGGGATTGGGACATACATTGCTTCTGCAAGATCAAGAGTATCTTGGAGCTCTCTAAGCCGATCCTTCACATTTTTAGTCTCCCAAAAGGCACACGACATTGGCGGGTTAGGCGGTAACATCGGAAACCATGGCGGTGGTGCCACAGATTGGAATGGAACAGGATTCATGGCTAGAAAAAAAAAAATTATAAATAAAAAAAAAAAATTATATATATAAGAGAATTAAAAAAAATGAAATTAAGACAAAATTTTATAGCCTATTGAATTGCTGAAAAGTGAGATACAAATAAAGCATATGATATGAAATTGTGGTCTGAAACTCCAATATGAGCTATTTATATTGCTCCATTTGGCTGTAGGGTTTAATCGGTTCAGTTAGGTTTCTTGTGATCATATTAACGAAAGTAAAAGCTAGATGGAAAAGAAACTGGGAAATGAATTATGTGAGAAAACCCTAACACGCAGAAAGTTTACCTGTTCTGCAATGTTGCTTCTGCGCGCGGCCCTGGTTTCAAATTCTAGCAGAGCGAAACAAAGACTCTTTGAGGAGACAAATGATACATGGTTTTTAGATTAGATAATTATAAATAGGAAGAAAAATGTCAAGCATATGTCAGGACGGCTGAGTGCATAACCATCAAGGAAGATGAATATACAATCAATCTGGTTCGTATTCACTGAGCATCTTCATCATTTAACTCCAGTCCATTCCTTTTTCTTTTGAATTCATAATAACCGAAGGGTCCTAAGGAGGGAGCGCTATATGAATAGGTGCTCTTCTTGCCCAAGTTTTCCTTCGAAAACTAGTATGGGATTTAAAGTGACAGAATTTTATGCCCCTCCTTTTGAGTCTTGGTTAGTGTCTTTACATCGATTAAAGAAAGCAACTACTTGCACTTACATCATGCCCCCCTTTATGGATGTTGAAATAATTTTTTTTAAAAAAAAAATACTTTAATCAAGCCTATTCAAGTTCTACCCTTCAAATTCTTACGAGATCCTAAGCTCAGGCGACGTTCAAGCTCTAACTCAAAACAAACGAAGCCATATGAAACCAAATCAGAGACAAATCTAAGAAATAATAGGAGGCTAAAAACTAGTAGGAAGACAAATATATAGACGATTTTGAATTCACCAAATCAATCAAAGGAAAATATCTCAATCTACAGTAAAACAAAAGTAGCCATATGAAAACAAATGGCAAGCAATATCCAGCTGAAAAACTCAATCTTTCATGCGAAAAAAAAAAAAAAAAACGAGTCTTTGAAGCAGAAAAAGAATAACCAGCTGAAAAATCAACTCTTTCTCAAAAAATTGAAATTTTCTATACAAAAGTTGTTACCGGTGTAGCTGAAGTGCAAATCAGCGATAAAATACCTGGGGTCTGTGAATTCTATATATGCAGAGAGAAAGAGAGGTACCGAAGCAAGTGACCGATGAGTTGGCTGAAGTTCGGAGGTCGGCGGAGAAGCGGGCGACGGAGCTGGAAGCGGCGCCGGAGTATCAGTGGTGAGGCGCTTGGCTGGAGGTCGGAGGTCGAAAAAAAAAATAAAGAAAAGAAAAAGAGAGATAATGCTCCCTATTTTTTAAAAAAAAAATTCACACGTGCTCATCAAAATTGGTGAGAACCTGACAAAATATTGCAAGAATTTGGTGAGTGTTTGTAAAATTAAATAAAATAATAAGATAAGATAAATATATGGGGTAATTACCTTTTCCCCATTAACTACCAAAAAATGCGCGATGCCCATGAACTATCAACTCGACCAAAATAGAGCATTCAACTACCAAAGACAACCATTTTTCCCCCTTCCGTCAGTCAAAGGGATTAAAACAAACGGTCAACGGGTCACGTGACCGTCACACGCCGTTTTTTCCTTATTTTCTTCCTCTTTTCCCCCCATGAACTACCACCATCTTCCTCTTTTTCCCATGAACTACAACCATTTTCCAACATGCCCCCATGTAAAACAGCACATGACCCGTTGACTGTTTCTTTTAACCCCTCTAACTGACAAAAGGGGAGAAAATGGTTGTCTTTGGTAGTTGAATGCTCTATTTTGGTCGAGTTGGTAGTCCATGGGGGCATCGCGCATTTTTTAATAGTTCATGGAGGGAAAAGGTAATTACCCCTAAATATATTGTAATATGTGAAACTAGTTCTTCATGAACTACATATGATTTTTCTATTCTATTTTGTGTTTTACAAACTACTCAATACTCCATTTTATAAACATAGAATCATAGTGAGAGGTTAAGAAATAGGAAATGATAAGACATTAATTAAAATGCTACATCAATGTATTACATGAATGTTATAGAAATTCTAAAATGTGACATGAATGTATATAATTCCAAGAGATGGAACTAAATGGTCATTCATCAAATGCATGAATGCCTTCATAACACTTTCCCTTTGATGACAATACACGAAGAATATGCCTCGTTAAAACCTTGCCAAGGAAAACTTAGTGGGAAAAAACCTGTGGCGAAGGAAAAAGAATTCATTATTCTTGTGTGCCACCGTATGCTTTAGGACTACCTCATTAAAACCTTGCAAAAAAAGAACCCAGTGAAAAAAACCTTAGCGAAGGAAAAATAGTACAATCAACATAATCATTTTACTCTCCCTCATTAGCATTACGACCTTCAATTGTTTATGATGAAAGATCATTGAGTCGTCGCATTCTAATGTTATTTACCAACTTCTTAAATGTTGCAGTTGATAATGTTTTGGTAAATAAATCTGTCAAATTGTCACTTAATCATATCTACTTCACATCAATATCACCACTCTTCTAGAGTTCATGTGTATAAAAGAATTTCGGTGAAATGTGTTTTGTTCTATCACCTTTAATATATCCTCATATGATTTGTGTGATACAAGCAGCATTATCTTCATATAATATTGTCGGGCTATCTTTAATTGTGAATAAACCACACTTTTCTCGAATGTAATGAATTAGTAATCTTAGTCATATGCATTCCCGACTTGCTTCATGAATAACAATAATCTCTGAGTGATTTAAAGAAGTAGCAACAAGTGTTTGCTTGACAGATATCCATGAAATAGCAGTACTTCCACATGTAAATAGATATCATGTTTGAGATATACCTTTATGAGGATCATAAATAAAACCCGCATCTGCAAATCCAACTAACTGTGAATTTGAACATTTCGAATAAAATAATTCAATGTCAGTTGTTCCACGAAGATAACGTAGAACATGTTTAACTCATTCCATAGTTGGTGCAGAGCTGTATCTTGCTAGTAAATTAACTGAAAATGTTATATCAGGTCGTGTGCAATTTGCAAGATACATCAAAGCACCAATTACACTAAGATATAGTACTTCAGGACCAATAATTTCTTCATCTTCTCGATGGCGAAAATTGTCTTTTTTTCACATCAAATGATTGAACAACCATTGGAGTACTCAAATGATGAGCTTTTTCCATATAAAAGTGCTTCAGGACTTCTTCTGTATGTGTTGATTGATGAACAAAAATTCCATTTTGAAAATGTTTAATCTGTAAGCAGAGACAAAATTTTGTCTTTCCAAGATCTTTCATCTCAAACTCATCTTTTAAATAAGTGGCAGTTTTTGTGAGCTCTTTTGGAGTCCCAACAAAATTTAAATCATCTACATAAACTGCAATGATAGCAAATCCAAATTCTGATTTCTTAATGAAAACGCATGGACAATTTGGATTATTCTCAAATCCTCATTTCAATAGATATTCACTAAGACGATTGTACCACATGTGTCCGAATTGCTTTAACTCGTATAAAGATTTTTGTAACTTGATAGAATAAATACTTCGAAATTTGGAATTATATGCTTCGGGCATTTTGTATCATTCAGTGATTTTTTATGTATATATCATTATCAAGTGATCCATATAAATATGTTGTAACCACGTCCATTAAACACATATCTAAACTTTCTGTAACTACCAAGCTAATCAAAAATCTAAATGTAATTGCATCCACTACCTACAGGAAACCTTGTGCAATTCTGCGTGAATTGCTTCCTTCCACATTCGTCAATCATTTCTATGTCGACATTATTCGACGCATTATGGTTCAATATCATCATTACTTCTGGTAATGTCAAATGCAACTTTAAATGAAAATACGTTATCGACAAAAATTTTGTTTCTATCCAATATTTCTCATGTACTTATAAAATTTATTGAGATCTCATTATTTTCAGGTACTTGTTCATCTTCAGGATGTAACTCTTCAAGAGATTATTCTTCAAGGGATTTCTTTACAAGAGAATTTGTACAGAAAGTTTTGATGGATCAATTTTCGTTGCTTGTTTTGTGGGTAAGGCTTATTCAGGAGCGCCGGTTTCATTTCCTTATATTTTTCTCTTCCGGTGAATCTTATCCTTTGCACCAATAGGTCTTCCACGTTTCAGGCGTGCTTTAGACTCATTTGCTGCTGTATTAATTGATTGTCCAACATTGACTTCTATTTTTGCTGGATTATTAGCAGTTGGAATGTGAGAATTAACTATTTTCTTGTTGTCAGTAAATGCATCTGGCAATTGATTTGCAATACTCTGCAAATAAATGATCCTTTGAACTTCTAGTTCACATTGATTTGTACAATGATCAAAATGAGATAACGTCGAATTATTCAAAGTGATTTATTGTCGTGCTTCTGATAACGACTTTTCTTTCCCTAGTGATGGGAATATATTTTCATCAAAATGACAATCTTCAAAACGTACTTTAAAAATATCATCAATTAAAGGTTCAAGGTATCTAATAATAGATGGAGAATCAAAACCAATATAAATCACAAGTCTACGTTGAGGTCCCATCTTAATGCGCTAAGGTGGAGTAATTAGAACATATACAACACAACAAAAAATGAAAAAATGAAAAATATTTGGTGGTTGACCAAATGCAAGTTGTAAATAATAATATTTCTGGTAAGATGTTGGTATGATCCGAACTAATGATGCAGCATGTAATATTGCATGTCCCCAAGTAGAAATAGGAAATTTTGTTTTCATATACAAATGTAGAGCAATTAACAGAAGTCGTTTTTAATAAACAATTAAGCTAAATCATTTTGAGTATGAATATGAGCAACATAATGTTTAACATTAATACCGATTGATATGTAATAGTCATCAAAATGTTTGAGATGTAAATTCACCTACATTATCCATCCGAATAGATTGAATTGGATAATCAGGAAATTGTGCTTGTAATCTAATTATTTGGGCAAGAAGTATAGCAAATGCAACATTACAAGTAGAAAGCAAACAAACATGTGACCATCTAGTTGATGCATCTATTAAAATCATTAAATATCTAAATGACTCACATGGAGGGTGAATTGGCCCACATATATCCTTTTGAATTCATTGTAAAAATGATAGAGATTCAATAATTACATTAAAAGGTGATGGTTTTATTACAAGTTTACCTTGAAAACATGCAGCACAAGGATAATCACTTTGTAAAATAATCTTTTGGTTCTTTAAGGGATGCCCATGAGAGTTCTCAATTATTTAACGCATCATAATTGTTCCCGGATGTCCAAGACGATCATGCCAAAGCATAAACATATTTGGATTATAACACTTCTGGTGCATCACAATATGTGATTCAATTGTTCTTATTGTTGTATAATACAACCTGGAAGAGAAAGTAAACAGTTTTTCCAATATGAGTTTCTGGCCTGAAATTATTGAAATAATATAAAGATATTCGTTACTGCCTTCATTAGTGGTTTCAACATGATAACCATTTAGAAAATAATATAATTAAAACTGATTAAATTTCTTATAGATTTAGAAGAATACAAAGCATCATCAATAAAAAAATTTGTTCATTTTGGTAATATATTCGCTCTTCCATAGCCTTCAATTGGGTTTGATGAACTTGATATTCTATTGACACTAGCTTTGTTTAATATTAAGTATTCAAAATATTTCTTATATCTAAGAATTGTGTGCGTTATACAACTATCTGCTAGACACAAATCTTCACCAATCATTTTTGAATTAATCATTCCATCAGTATGACCCATGCCTCCATATATAAATAAAATAAATTTTATTAATAAAAATAAAATAACAAAATACAATTAAAAGTGACGATGTAAGCATAATATGATAAAAACATAATGAAAATATATTAATTGTTGTAGACATATTTATCACCAATCAAAATATCAATTTTTCTGTTAGAGTCTTCAAAGAAATCAGAAACATCAAGATGAGTGCTACTCTCTCCATTTAGAGTATCAAGAAAAAATGGAGAATCTACAGGATTATTGTGATTAGAAAAATTCATTTCAATTTATTTTTCTTTATCTTTTATGGCGGCTTGGTATAGGTTTAACAGATATTTAGGCGTACGACATGCATGCGACCAATGTCATTTCATACCACACCTGTAACATCTATCTTCATAGTTATTTGTAGGTTTATTCTGTAAACCTTTGTTTTCATTTTGTTTTGTCTCTGTGTGATTCCAATTTTGGTTGTAAGGGGCATTTTTTTTTTGTAATAATTATGAGTACGTTCCCCTTTACCTCTATAATTTTTTCTACCACAACCACAACTATAGTTTCCTTTATTACCATGAAATAATGTTTCATTTGCTTCAGGAAATGGTGTAGCCTGTTTGACGAGATTAATGATTTTTCATCAATAGCTCGTTGTTTTACTCAGCCACTGGAAGACAAGATATTAGTTCAGAATATCTTGTGAAAATTACGCTCTCGATATTGCTACTGCAATAGCACATTCGAGGCATGAAATGTGGTATATGTTTTTTCTAACATATCCACATCAGTGACTTTTTCTCCACACAATTTTAATTGTGAGCTGATTTTAAAGAGTGCAGAGTTATTGTCACTGGCACTTTTAAAATATTGCAACCTCAGGTGCATCAAATCACAACGAGCTTTTGAGAGGATAACGGTCTTATGGTGCTCGTATTTCTCCCTTAAATTATTCCACAAGGTCGAAGGATTCTTTACTGTAAGGTACTCAGTTTTTAATTCTTCATGCAGATGATGACGAAGAAAAATAATTGCTTTAGCACGATCCTGCTGGGATGCTTGATTATTTTTCTTAATAGTATTTCTAAGATTCATAGCTTCAAAATAGATCTCAGCATCAAGAATCCAAGATAAGTAATTGTTGCCAGAAACATCAAGAGCGACAAACTCAAGTTTTGTAAGATTTGACATTATAATGAATTGAGAATATCCCACGAATAGCTTTTGATGTTGAAGATCAACAAAATACAACAACTGGCTAGAGTTTCGTGCTAATAACGTGTTGTAAAATTAAAGAAAATAACAAGACAAGATAAAAGATACTGCAACATGTGAAACTAGTTATTCATGAACTATGTATGATTATTCTCTATTATTACGTGTTTTACAAACTACTCAATACTCAATTTTATAGACATAGAATCATAGTGGGAGGTTAATGAATATAAAATAATAAGACATGAATTAAAAGGTTACATCAATATATTACACGAATGTTATATAGGAATTCTGAAAGGTAATATGAATGTATAGAATTCTAAAAGATGGAACTAAATAGTCATTCACCAAATGCATGAATGCATTCATAACAATTAGTATTTTAAACCCATTTTAAGTTTTAACATATTTAGAAATTTTTATTTGGACAAAATTTTCTTACAACCCATTTGTAAAAGTGACAAATGTCCCTTGGTACATGAAAATTATACGTTGTTTTAATAACATGTGCTTCTTACATGTTTTTTTAATAACATTAATAAAAAAACATGTGATTCTCACATGCTTATAAGACACATGTCACTCTTACATGTGGGTTGTAAGAAATTTTTTACAAACTAATTTGTAGAAAATTTATGTCATTTTTATTTTGGCTAGCCGTACGGGAGTACTCTAACGGTAGAAAAATATAAAAATAAAAAATAAAAAAAAAATAGAGGAAAGAAGAAGAGGAAGCAAAGAACAAAGAGAGTAAAAAAGAAGATTAAAGAAAGGGGATCGGTTCGCTTCCTCTGGTCACGTGCTCTCACATTTATTCTGAATTTGAATTTTCCTTCAGCCCTGATCTGAATTCTGAAAGCTCCTCCTTCCCGCCCCACCACAGAGAACCGACCGAGGTTCGTAACCTCCAAACTCCCGCCTAATCTCGCAACTGGCTATCGCCGGTAACCATCCGTACAGTCCCCGGTAGCCCCTCAAAATATAAATATAACTTTTGAAAGTTAAAAAGCCAAAAAAAAGAAAAAGAAAAAAAGGGCTCCAAAATCAAAAATAAATGTAATTTTTTGGGATAGTTGCTCCAGCTTTTTGTTTTTTGGTTAATTTTGAATTCCGATGAAGGTTGTGGAAGCTAGGGTTTTCATCGACTTGCACGCTGACCAACAACAACAATGAGTGCTGTGAATATCACCAACGTAACCGTCCTCGACAATCCGGCGTCGTTTCTCACCCCCTTTCAGTTCGAGATCTCCTACGAGTGCTTGACTTCTCTCAAAGACGGTATTTTCTCTCGCTCTCGTCGGGCTTCCTTTTGTCTGCTTGGTTGGTGAGAAATTGAGAGAAAATCCAGGAACCTAGAATGCATCTTTAATGTGTCGTAGATGAGGAAAATGAAGGCTTTACTTAATTGTGTAATTGTTATTTCCTTTTCCGTGTGTTTTATGAGGGCTCAAACAGCTGGATAGGGTTTGCAATGTCATAATTGTTTATTATGAAACAATTAGGTTATGGAATTTACTATTTGCGTATAGGGTTTTTTTTCCTTCTTACTTTTGGCCGCTACCAGCGTTATGGTCAGGATTGTTAGCTAGGGTTTGTGATCTTGCATTTGATTTTTGAAGTAAATCACACATATGGTTTTTGATGAGACGATGAAATGTGTTGAGGCAATGAGCACTGTTGGTTGACGATGCAAGATTATGGGGGAAGAAATAACTTTCTGGAGGAATAGAGAGTTTATGTTGAAAGGAAAAGTTGCTTTACTATTGATGCTATGAGTACTTTTGCAAGAGACATGGTTGCTTTTCCTAACCCCAGAATGCATTTGATTGGCTAACTTGTCATAAGTTGGGTTTGAGCCCAAGACAAAGAAGTCTTGAATTGATATCAGTCTTCTTTCTTGATTTAATAGGGCTTGAAGACCTATTTCTCTTAGCATACTTTTGTGTCAATAAATAGCTGGTCACACTACTTTTCATTTAGATGGACTTGAACTTTTGAACCGTATGAGATTTCTAAGGGGCAACCACTAGGTTGCATAAGATGGTATTTGTAGATAATTGGTCCTTAAGCCTCCAGATGGTGTTGGGATCCACTGAACCGTGTTGGTATCCTTTGGTCCTGTATTTATGCTACCTTGTTTTCTCCTTTCATAATTGGCTTTCTAAGCTCATAGTGCTTGTTTTTTCATCAATCTTGAAACATTTCATGTGCAGTTGGACCACTGCAATTAGGGTCGAATCCACTTTTGAGAATGTTTCCTTGTGTTCGTAGTTCCGTTGTGAATTCCTTAGAGAAAGTCACATATTGTTGCAACAATGGAATATTTACTATGAATCTGGTTTAAGTGGTATAATGCTCTTTTGAGCGTCATCACCTTGTCAGCTTTGAATTAAATTTTTGAAGCTAAGGACATTGCATGAAATGCTTAGAGCCCCAAGCTTGCATGTGAAAAAAGGAAGATCTTGTATCTTGGTGGATTAGCATTTTTATGAGCTACAAAGAGATGGCGTTGGTTAATAACACTTTTTTCAACTAGAAGTCTTTTGCCTCTTTTGTTTTGGGTTTTGCATGTTGGGAGGGCAAGAGGATTTTTCTGTGACTTGATTTGATGGGTTGCATAGGCATTTAGTGTCTGCAGATAGAATCTAGCAAAGTAGGATAGAAGAAGTAATAGTAAAGGACGAGGGTGTTTAGAGTGGAAAATGTTGACAGAGATCCTCGTTTATATTTTTTTTCTTCCTAATCAGAGAATTGGCTTAAATTACTGATGAAATCATAATCAGAAGACTTTTATACATAGACCAAAGGTATCTTAAACTTATGAGTGCTAAGTTACTTTGTAAGCATTTGGCATCCATCATTCTTTCCCAGGCAGTTGATTTATTTGTTGTCTTCACAATTCAAACAATTATCGGCATGCACAAAAGAAAGGATTTGTATCATCGACTTCAAACTATTTGAAGCTTTTTGTGCCTCAGTCATAGAGTCGATGTTTATGGCTGCACATGAAGAATGAGTTAGGTTACTTATCAAAAAAAATGAAGAATGAGTTAGGTATAGAGACATTTTGTATGTCTTCTCTCTCTTTCTGAGTTCATAGCTGTTAAATTGTCTTCATGTGTGCTTATTTTTATCGTAAAATGGTGAGTTTTTATTCCATGGAAAATTGGAAGTTGGAGTGTTTTAGTAAACCTTGGAGTTGGGTGGTTGCAACTCTATGTATTCCTACAAATGTATTTTTTTGGACTGAGCATCAATATTGGATGGTAGCTTCAAGAAATCACTAATGATTACATATGTTTTAGAATTTCTGTTCCATGTTTGTGTATTGTCGCACTTGAATATTTAACAAAGTGGTTACTCATAAAAAAAAAAATTAACAAAGTGGTTACTACTTTTTGGAAAGTTTGATCTGTTCTGTTTTTCTGTCCCATTGTATGAGCTCTCTATAGGGCTTTGTTGACGTATATGCTGCCTTGTCTGTGAGTAACACAATCATTTCGTGGTACAGATTTGGAATGGAAACTCATCTATGTGGGGTCTGCTGAGGATGAGACTTATGACCAACTATTGGAGAGTGTACTTGTTGGGCCTGTCAATGTGGGAAACTATCGTTTTGTCTTACAGGCAATCTTCACTGGCTCCTTGTTCTGTTTTTTTTTTTCTTTTGCATTTTTGCATTTGACTTGCATATGGAATCAATTTTGATCTATAATTTTGTTGGGCTGCAGGCAGACCCGCCAGACCCATCAAAAATTCGTGACGAAGATATTATTGGTGTGACAGTGCTTCTTTTGACATGCTCTTATCTGGGTCAAGAATTTGTCCGCGTGGGCTACTACGTGAACAACGATTATGATGATGAGCAGCTGAGAGAGGAACCTCCATCGAAGGTCTTGATTGATAAGGTTCAAAGGAACATTTTATCTGATAAACCCAGGGTCACAAAGTTCCCCATCAATTTCCACCCAGAGGACAGTGAAAGTAGAGAACAACCCCCTCCACCTGATCACCCATCTGAGACTGATGGAAATGGGGAAGAATTGCCTGTTTCACCTGATTATCATCCTTCAGACGAGCAGGGACCTTAAATCACTTAATCACAGGAACTACTTGGAATCCCTGACCCTCCAATTTTCTCATTCAAGGTATATATCATGGTTATCATTTGGGAGGCCAAAATTTTGGGCGAATTTTAACTTTACGAAAATGTTGCGTAAATGTTTTGTGGAAGTGGGGATTGAATTTATGAACCTCAAAAATGTGAAGTAAATGTTTGTGGAAGTGGTGGTTAAATTTCTGGGGCCCACCTTAGTTTTTTTGGGTTGTTAAAAATCCTATTTCGTCAGTTGATTACTGTGATGCAAGTTGTATTTGACGAAAGAAGTATATCCTGTTTCATTAGTTTTCGTCAATTTAGGCCTTATTGGTTCTTGGCGTTCATTTGTCTATGTTTGCTGAATGCTTTATGGATGACTAATGCCTGCTTTTATGCAGTTGAGGCTTCCTA
Source organism: Alnus rubra (assembly GCA_028654335.1). NCBI lineage: Eukaryota > Viridiplantae > Streptophyta > Magnoliopsida > Fagales > Betulaceae > Alnus > Alnus rubra. Next base: position 1,863,071 of record JAJPGS010002370.1, read on the forward strand.
ATTTTGGAAGGAGAATTGAGTGAAAAGAGATCATTTCATCTCCTTCCTTTTCAAACTTTAGGAGATATTCTGGAGGGAGTCTGGTCATGGGTGCATTTGAGATAATTATTTATTTATTTTTTTTAAAAAAAGGGCTGATACTCATGATCAGAATCCCTATGCAGATTTTAAACCAACTAACAAGACCCGTTTGAGGGCAACACAAGCTCAACAATATTACTTAAATGTTATATTTATGGAAAAAAAAAGTTATATAATTGCTTTGATTAACGTTACATTGCATCGAATGAGAGTGCTTTTGTCTTTCTCCAAGGAATGGCAATCTTTGACCCGTCATTCTTGTGTTGTTGTGGTTTTGGGGCCTCTAGAGAAACAATTGAACATAATTGCTGATTTTGGCACCAACAGATCATGTCAGACATCAGCAACTGACCGGCATTTTCTAATAACAATTCATCCCGGAGTGTTGTCGTTATCGATGGTATAACTCTTGCTATCCCACACCTGTTGCAGATATGTTATTATCTTCTTATTTCCACCATCCACCATATCACTATCCAAGAGTCACTGAAATTTCACTTAGCCTCGGCTTGGCCTCCCCCATTTGTTTCATGAACCCAATCTAAGGGCTGCTAGAGTGCACAAGCATGTCGAGAGAAGCAATTTTTTAGCTCATCATGAATGTTGGCTTCATTGTAATGTGCAACTGTAAATATCAGCAGCGTAGCACATCACGGCAAAGATTAAAAGTAATTAGGTATTCTGCATGATATCTATTGGATAATCACGCATGGTCTTTATTGTCTTGAATAACAGAATTTCGGAATTGGATTAAACCAAAAATCCAATGACTTGCCTTCTACACCGGAGCAGCAGGATACAGTTCCTGATGAAACACGCCGGAACTTGAAGGAGAGAGGGGAAAGGAGAGAATAAAAGAAAACGACAATATTAAGTATTCCCTTTATAAATAATAATAGTCCATTTTCAATCTCAATCCTCCTCTCCCAAGATTCTCTCTCAAATAACTTCCTTACTGAGCATCCCTGTCAGTGAACCCTTAGAGAGGAGGGCGCTTTTCCCTTCCCTCCCTCCCCCTCTCATCTTGCCATCTCTGATGCCCTTTTTCTCTTCTTTTTTTTTTTTTCTTTTTTTTTTTTTTTTTCTGGGAAGTCGGAAGATAAATCTATTGTCGCCCATTCATCGCCGCCACACACAAGCCTTTCCACTGGTCTCCTCACCCTGATCTACCACAAGCCGTTGGCCAACCAGCTACTCTACTAGCACATGAGGCGCACACGCCGCCCCATCCTATGGTATCCAAATTCCACTCATCCCCCCAAGAGCCCACTCTTACCTCCTTCCTCAATTAAACTATGAGTGGTTTTCTTCTTTGTCCAAAGCTCCCTCAGAGCCTACACCTTAGTCCAAGGATGCGGGACAGTTGATCTTCATCAACCACGTCATTGCAGTCATTGTCAGTACACACTTTCCTACTGTAAATCTCATATTCAGCAAACAATTCTCAGCAGGCCAACCATCCGACTACTTCACAAACCACCATCAAGGCGGCTCTCTCCTTGGCTCTTTAGTCAAAGAACTATGGAACCGGATCATTTGGAAATGAATCCATTTCCAGTTTTTATGTCTTGCACCGTTATGACTGTATTGAGGTGTTGGGACCCCCCCTCCTTTTGTAATTTTATTTTCTATTAATATTGTCGTTACCTTGCTAAAACCCAAAAAAAGAGAGTATTCCCTTTATAAATTTATCAAACCAAGCAATGTCTTACACGGGATGCCAAATGTGTGCGAGCAGCTCTGCAGAAATTGTAAAATTCTTTGATTCATTTCTTGCAGCCATTTTGTCACTAGCAGTACGGCAAAAACAACATTCTTCATTTCTCATTTTTCCTCCTTTTCTTGGCTGGGCTTTTTGTCGAATCCCTTTCTTTTCCAATGTTGTCAGCATATCCCATTTTCTGCAACTCATATTAAGCAATTTCATAAACCTTATATAAGCTCAAATCACAAATTACCTGCGATCATCAAGTTATAACGTTAATTTACCTTCTTTGTTTTTCTCTTTTGTTCTCCCTGTCTTTTTCTGTTTTTCCTTTTTTTATTACCCTGGAACAGATTAATGGAGCTGGATTAGTTTCTTGTACGAACATCTAATATCCAATCTGTTTATTTAATCATTGTGCTGGAACTATCAAATTATGAACACCAACCAGTGGAAGAGCTAAAATTCGAGCATTCATCTCTGCAGCAGTCTCTTGGTTCTCAATTTCCCCATCACTGTTGAGCATGGCCTTCAGCCTACCTTCATTCAGTAATTTCTCAGATCGAGCATGTCTCTAAATAAGAATAAAACAAGCTATTATTAGGCCAACAATGGAAAGCCTTTATAATCCATAAACAAATGGTGACAACTCTCTCAGTTTGAATTAACTTGTGGGCTTACAGCAACACATACAGAAACCCAGTGTGACACTCATGCTTACAGATATAGGTCATTCAAAATTTGTGGAATGACTGCATCCTGTTTTCTCAGGAAAAAGTTAACGCAGAGTAACAGTAATATTACTTTTTGGGTATCTCCTATTCAAATTTGAAATAGAACCATCTGATTGAAATTGAATTGATGGGTTGGAGTTCCTATTTGAGCCAACCTGAATATAACCAGGTTAGTTTGGTCCAACCCAGTGCTGTGAGTTGATAAGTCCATGTAAGAAATTAGCAGTTATCGTTGTGATCCCGAGCAGAACCAAGTGTATTTAAATGCAGGATGGTGACAGCTAGAGTTAGCTCATGCTTAGACAACTTTTTGTCTAGCTTCATCATGTCAACTTGAATTCCCCATATAGTTCCAAATAATACATAATCGACCAAACGCACTTATTCTTTAGAAATAAAACGTTTAAGGAAGGTTGCAATGACTTATCAAAAAAATAAAACGTGCAAGGAAGGAGATTTAGTGCCTGAGCTCAATCACTACCATTGCCAGAGCATGAAGAGAAAGATCAACTGAAGCAGAGCATTATAATGAAAAGGCATACTTGAATGCAGAGGGATAGTGATGGCTGAGGCAATCTTGCAACACTCCGGCCCGTTAGGGCTAGGCTTGTTAACACAGATCCTCAGAGGCACAAAGGTATATATATATAAAACCAGAGCAACTAAATCACTCAATCAATGCATGATATGAAGAATCATTTATTAAACTTCAGTGCCCAAATGCAAGGTCAAAATTTCTTAAAGAAAATAACCTAACTCATAAAATGTTCTTTAAGCCCTACGCACTTATTTAATAAAATAAAATGACATAATGCACTAATCCTGTATTACGATTTAATTGATCGAGCCAAAAATTGTTCTTGACACTTGGGAGAAAAATATACCATTTGGCAGAGACTTTTTTTTTTGATAGGTAATAGCAATTTATTTATAGAAAAGCGCTACGGGGCGCAACCCTTATACACGGGAAGTATACAAGAGAGCCCTTAAGCGGGTTGAACAGAAAATAAATTTAAGAAGTCTACAAAAGTAAAGACACTCAAACTACGATATGGCGCTATCCAAGAGTATAAAGTGTTGAGCAACCGCTTCCTTAGCTCCACCATAGGTGTCTCTACATCTTCAAACAAACGAGCATTCCGCTCCCTCCAAATACACCACAAGCAGCAAAGAGGAGCTAACCGCCAAACCTCTTTCGCATGCCGACTCCCAATAGCCGCTCCCCAACTAATCAATAACTCCAACACCGAATGTGGCATAACCCACTCAACCCCAAATAAATTAAGAACGTAGCTCCACAGGGCCCGAGCTACCTCACAATGAAGCAACAAGTGATCAATAGACTCCCCACTTTTCTTGCAAAGACAACACCACTCCATTACTATAACATTCCTCTTACGCAAGTTATCATGAGTCAAAATTTTGCCCAAAGCTGCTGACCATACGAAGAAAGCCACCCTAGTTGGAGCCTTAACACGCCAAATATTTTTCCATGGAAAAGGAAGAGAAGGGCCATCTTTCCTACAGAGTTCTACATAGAAGGAATTCACCTCAAATAAACCTTTTTTAGAGGGATTCCACACTAATCTGTCACCCTCACCATGACGAATCGAAGTAGAATATAATCGGTCGAAGAGAGAGAGAACCATATCCATCTCCCAATCCTGGATATGTCTTGTGAAAAGAACATTCCACTGAACTACACCATTAAGGACCACCAAATTTTCCGCCACCATCGCGTCTTTGTTCCTTACAATACAAAAGAGAGCTGGAAAGCATTGCTTCAAGGAACTATCCCCACACCACCGGTCATGCCAAAAACTAATATTAGCTCCACTCCCCACTTCAAAACGAACAAAATTGCGGAAATCCTCCCACCCCCTCCTAATATGTTTCCATACACCCACTCCAAAGGAACCCAAGACCTCTTTCGAGCACCACCCGCCCTCAATACTCTGAAATTTGGCATCAATAACCAAACGCCATAAAGCCTCTCTCTCCCTACCATATCTCCATAACCATTTACCCAAGAGCGCTCGATTGAACTGGATGAGATTGTGAACTCCCAACCCACCTGCGTATAAAGGTGTACAAATCTTCTTCCAACTCACTAGACGGAACTTTTTCTCATCACCAATGCCTCCCCAAAGAAAATCCTTTTGGATTTTATCAAGCCGATTAGCCACCCTCACTGGCATAGGAAACAAAGAAAGGTAATAAGTTGGAATGTTGGAGAGCGAACTTTTGATAAGAGTCAACCGGGCACCCTTCGACAAGTACATCCGCTTCCAACCCGCCAACCTCCTTTCCATTTTTTCAATAACACCATTCCAAATAGAATTGGACTTGTAAGAAGCACCCAACGGCAAACCCAAGTAAGTCATAGGCATAGAGGCAACCCTACATCCAAGAAGATTGGCCAACCTATCAACCTCCTCTACCCCACCAATTGGGACAATTTCTGATTTTCCTAGATTAATTCTCAACCCAGAAGCTGCCTCGAATCCTAAGAAGATACATCTCAGGTGGCGAATTTGTTCTTCTTGGGCACCACAAAAGATCAAAGTATCATCAGCGAACAGCAGGTGGTTCACGACTAGTGCCTCTGAATCACTGGAACCCACTGAGAACCCTGTCAAATTACCCTGGTCCAATGCGGCAGTCAACATCCGACTCAACGCCTCCATAACCACCACAAACAACAACGGAGAAAGAGGATCTCCTTGGCGCAATCCCCGAGAGCTATTAAAGAAACCCGAAGGGGTTCCATTAACAAGAATGGAGAATCTCACCGTTGAAATACAAAAACGTATCCAATCCCTCCATTTTTCCCCCAAACCACATCTTTGAAGCAAATATAGCAAGAAATCCCAATTCACATGATCATAAGCCTTCTCCAAATCTAGCTTACATAGGAGTCCAGGTTCCCCCGATCGAATCTGACTATCCACACATTCATTTGCAATAAGCACAGAGTCTAAAATTTGTCGACCTCCGATAAACGCATTCTGAGTGTTGGAGATAATCTTGCCCACAACGGACTTAAATCTGTTGGCAAGGACCTTTGAGATAATCTTGTAAACCCCCCCTACCAAACTAATAGGTCGAAAATCTCTGACATCCATGGCACCAGTCTTCTTAGGAATCAAAGAGACAAAAGTAGCATTCAAGCTCTTTTCAAACTTTCCTCGAGAATGAAACTCTGCAAAAACATCCATAATGTCAGTTTTTAAAAAATCCCAGCACTTCTGAAAGAAAGCCGCAGTGAAACCGTCAGGACCCGGCGCCTTGTCACCATTCATATCCCTGATAACCTCCCACACCTCCTTCTCCTCAAAAGCTCTTTCTAACCAAATGCTCTCCTCCGCCTCAATGGATAAAAAAGATAGGCCCTCCACCCTAGGCCGCCACTTGGCAGAGACTTGCCACGACTCAAAGTTGAAAGAAAGGTTATGAGGATAACCGGTGCCGTGATTTGGACATTGTCGTGGATGATAGGGTATTTCTCAGGATTTCACCGATAAAGGGGGGTCACTTGTTTTGGCAAGGTCTGACTTACGAGGAAACATTCACAAAGATGGTGACCGGAAGGATAAAAAGTTATGCTCAGAAAGATTCCAATGGTTGAGGTCATGGAGCAACCGCCGATCACAGTCTGAAGCTTCATGGGAGTTCAAAGATGAGATGAGAGCAAAGTACCCCCAGCTGTTTGAGTGATAACTTATGTTTTAATCGATGTATTATGAAAAAATAAAATTTTTATGCAATAATTTTTTTTATTGGATTCATGTGCATCTCTTTCTTTTAGTTATTGCTGTTATTTATGTGTGGCACGTATGGCTTCACTATTTCATCATCAAAGTCCGAGGTGACCTTTGCGTACCAATCAGATCCTGAGATTAGACGAAGACGTGAGATAAGATAGGCCCGCAGGCATGACGGCGAGACTATAAGCCTGCAATCAGTATTTCCCAGCTTAGGAGGAGACCAGCACGATTACGCAGGGTGTCGCCGGCAACTCGACAACCAAGCGATCCTCCAAGCATGCACAACATCCCAGGGTTGCGAAACGCCCTACAGAGTTTGGGTTGGGATCCCAATGGAGAGTTGTCTCTGATAGAGTGGCTTGTAAAGGACACTGCACCCCCATCGGCAGAAGCAGATGGTGAGACCCTACCTCACAGGAAACGCCCGAGGCAGGATTGATTAGGTGAGTACTTTTACTTCCTTTTATTTGTTTGTGTTCTAGCAAATGTTGGTTACAGAATTTTATTTTTATTTTCATTTTTATGGGGGAGGGGGGGAATTGTAACAATCCCTATCTTAGCCTAGTCTAATTCTTAGGCAAAGCCCAAGTAGGTGGGCTTAGAATGTGCAGGCCTTAGGCAAGCCCATTAAGCATAAATAACAAATTTTACTTTTCAATATTATTCCAAGTGATGCAAATGGTTTAATGGTTAGTATTGCATGATTTTATGAAAGTGGCATGGGCTCGAATTTTCATAATCACATTTTTAGCATGATTTTTAATAAGTTTTTTTTTTTTTTATAAAAACCCTAACCCTACCCGCTGCCCCTTATGTAGTCTAATATGTATACATTATCTTTTAATTAGTTTCCAAAATTATTTCCAAGACCAATAAAGAAAAGTTTAGATTGTATACATTTAAGGATAGAAATCCAAATTATTCCCTCATAATCTCATACAATCTCTCATTATTACATGTGACTTTATTTTCAAAACTCAACCTGGCTATGATACCACCTGAAGGCTGGTGCTCAAACACATGATTTTCATCTAACTTCATCGTACCAATGTAAATCAGAAACTATATGATTGCCCAAGTACACTCAACCTAGAAACTGCATGAGGTTATAATTAAGCATTTGAATCAACAACAATTCTTGCCAAAGCATGATGGGAAAGATTTACTAATGCCCTCATTAAAATGATTGGGAATATTCAGCAGTTATTATTAAAATATAAATATCATTAAAGGATTCGTAGGGGTGATGCAGCTGCATGTAAAAACAATCAAATTTCAAATATATGAGAGAAAGAAAAGAAGGATATTCACAATTGCAGAGTCACAGTCGAAGATTTACTTTTTCTTATATGACAAGGATTCATGTTGTTATGCCATAGTTGGGTTAGTAATTGTAAATGATGATTTGATTTTTTAGACAAAAAGAAATATGCCAGACATCTTACCTTGGACTTAAGATGAGCCCTTAGAGTTTCCTCATTCAAACAGATAATTCTAGGGCAGATCCTGCACTTAAAAACTGATTTGCATTTTAATATACAGGCTGGAATATCTGCAGGTAATGATTCCTTTTCAGCTGCGATATCAGACTGTGTCTCCAGTGTTTTGGAACCACGTTGACCAGACAGCTGACTGTCAGTAAGGATTTCTCTTTCATTTCCAGTTTCAGAATCATCATCACTTATGGGTAGACCTGCATGCAACAATTATGTCAAACATCCAGGAAAAATAAATCCTTCCAGGGTCAAGAGAAGCATGTATTTTGAAGAATTGTTATGATATACAGCAAACTCTAGCACATCAAGAAGAATACAGTTTGCAAAAGATAGGAAATAGGATAGCAGACCAAAGTCTACGACATTTCCATCAATAATTTTGCAAAAGAAAATCTGAAATGAGGCAGGAGGTAGCATGTTTTCCACACCAATGGCTTCCTCTGGCATCTAATCCAGAACTAAGACCAGATTTTAAATTTTTCCAGTTTATTCCAGAGTCAAGAGAAGCATGTATTTTGAAGAATTGTTATAATATACAGCGTACTCTAGCACATCAAGAAGAACACAGTTTGCAAAAGATAGGAAATAAGATAGCAGACAAAAGTCTACGACATTTCCATAAATAATTTTGCAAAAGAACATCTGAAATGGGGCAGGAGGTAGCATGTTTTCCACACCAATAGCTTCCTCTGGCATCTAATCCAGAATTAAGACCAACTTTTTAATTTTTCCAGTTTATTGCCTTACCGACTCCATCTAATTTCAAATTAATTCAAGTCACTTAATCTTAGCAAAGGATTCTTAATTGTCAATGTAGGACGCAGAAGAGTACAATTTTTATTCTTGTGATTAGAGTAATGAAAACTATTAGAAAGTCGAAGGCAAAGCACCATGAAAAGAGATTTAAACAGGAGCCTTGCCCAGTAACTAAGACAAATCAACTCCTAAAATTGAAAGAAAAAACAAAATCCAAAACTGAAAGAGTCAAAATGGATTGCACCCTATAATCCGATCCGAGTTGAGGAAGGATTTTTGAAATAGTCAAGATTACAGTGATCAAAGGAAAACCCTGTGTTTCTTAAGAGGGATTGCATTACCTCAAGAGCCTGTCATTCTGCTCATCTCAAATGTACCACATCAAACATAAAAGACTTAATCAGACCTCAGCATTACCCACATTGACTAAACAAAGCAAAAAAAAAAAAAACTATTGGAAAACCAAGCAAAAACTAGACCATGGTTGGCAAACTAACAGGCATTGAAGAAGCAGGCGATCAACAAATTCCCCATCTAACTTGATAATATAGCACCAACAAGATGCCCCCTACAAAGCAGATAATCCTCCCTAGAGCTGCTGTCCACTCAAAAAAATGCTATACCTTAAAAGAAACAGCAGAATGCCATATACCCTCCAAGGAAAAGCAGGGCCTCCCAGACCCCTCTACTCCATATAAAATATCGTAACTTTGAATTCCTTACAGCTTGACAAGGCCTAACACATCCAATTCCTCGCCCCACTCCTGTCCCTCAGCCTAGCATGCTTCCCACTCTAACTATAGATATGGACCACCAATGCATATTTCCTTCTGAACAAATATAAACTAGTCACTATAGTGGAATTTTTTTTTTTTTTTTGATAAGTAAGAGAAATTTTATAAAAGATGAAAGCGCCCCTGAGGATATAGGGAATATACAAAAGCCAAAAGGATGCAAAAACAAAGAGACCAAAAAAGACAAAAGAAACGAGAAAAACACCCACAAAGACCCAACCACAGCAGAAAACCCAAAGCACCCCAACAAAAACCCAGAAACCCTCTATAACATTATATCACAGCAACCCTCTTGCTTTTGCCCTGAGTAGAACTAAGACTCCTAGCATCATAATTGATATCGCACTCAAGGTTATGAAGTTCTCTATTCCTTTTAACCTTAAGAGTGGAGACCGGGACCTCAAGACGTTGCCCCTCAACCACTTGCGCCATGACATCCAAAAAAACATTTTACGTTCCCCTCAAAGGTAATCCCTACAGTTTGAAGGCATAGCACAGCGTCGAACATTGCCCCAGGAGAACCTACAACCTCTTCGGAAACACCTTCCCTCAAAGATTCAACCACCTCAACCGACGGGAAAGAATGGTTTCGTGGAAGAAGGAACCCACGCCGACAAAAGCTGACCAGAGGCTTCCTATCTGCCATGGACTCCAAAGGTGGCAAAGGATGATGGCCCAGCGGTGAAGGAGATGCAGTGATTGCTGCCAAAGACTCAGCTAACAACAACTTGTTCAATTGTGCATCCTTTCGCTTCCAAGAATACCTCATTGCCGACTTAGATTCTGAAGGATAGATAGGCGCTCTAGACTCTGACATCATGGGAAGCGAGAGACGAAGCCGTTCACCCAACTCTTTGGCCCCTGAGGAAACACTAGGAAAAGCTGACCCACAACCTGCTTTCCAAGTCTGGGGAGAAGCAGGAGAAGCTTGCTGCGAAGAACCAAGACCCTTGAGAAGTCATGGACAAAAACTAGATCCGGGGCAAGTGAACCAAGGCCCTGCTCAACAACTCCAGAGAAGAGAAGGGAGGGACCAGTGAAGAAGGTGCTGGACCCGATATAGCAGAGACCTCACCTGACTTGGATAGAAACCTAGTCAGACTAGAAGCACCACTGGCATAATCTGGAGACGCTGGAGAAGACACCCAGCTAAAGGACGCTAACTGGGACAAGAAACCAGACCCCACTGAAGCGCAAGAGAAGCCATCGGCACACTAGACGACCTACCAGGAGAACCCACCGCTTTCGGCATCGGAGAAAAGGATGGTGAAGGCGAGGAGACACCCTGACCCGAGAGATCAAAACCCACATCCGCTGAGAAAGAATTGGAACTAGAACCCGAAACAAGACCCGACTTATTGACCTTCTTAACGCTGAAGTTCCATCCCCAATCTTAAATTTCAGAAACTTCTTAAAGCACCCTAACCGCATAACAAAATTTCACTATAACAACCCCCCCCCCCCCCCCCCAACATAAGAACCTCAAAACAAGCTAAAAAAGAGCAATCCCCCCAACCCCATATGCAAGTCTTCCACCATCCTCCAAAGACCCTTCCCACTGCAAACCTCCATAAGCATTTCCACAAATATTGAGCAGTCCTGACCTCCTATAAATGAGTGAGGAAAGTACTTGCACCAGCAATAACTATCCCCGCAAGCCTGTCCAAAATTTCCCCTCATAGTCTGCCAAGGAAGTTCCTCACTGTACAAGACATGGAGGAAAGAATGGATTGCTCCACATAATTCTCCCCATACTGCTGAGGAGGATTCAGAAAAGTAAATAAAACAAAAGTTGCACGAAAAATTATAACTATTGATCCATTGGCTCCACTCACCTTAAAATCCCATACATTTAAAAAGGAATCATAAGAAGTTCTGACATTTGATTGCAAGCCAGTTTCATATCAACTTTGCAGCCCACCCTTGCCCAGGTCAAATGTTCTTCTCTCTCTTAATTATACTAAAGCCATGCAATAACAGAAAAATTAAATATGAGCAGAACAGTTCAGGAAGTGGATAACAAATGTCCTCCTTTATTTCTTTTATAGGTAAGCAATTTATTAGGACCAACCACTATGGGGCATAATCCCATATCATATTTAATAATTCCATAATTACCTAGTTATTCGTACTAAAAAATCAACAAAGCTTCATCCTGAAGTTTTATGTGAGTGAGAAAAATCTTTCCTTACTCATTACATTCATTTTCTTGGATTCATCCGAAAAGGTCAGACCGACCCTCTAGGTAGAACACATTGTTTCCAAGAATTTATAAGGCTCACACGAACTGTATTCTTTTTCAAGAACAAGGCACAAAGTTGTTGGTGTTATTATAAAAGCATTCATATGAAGCATTGCTAATGCGCTCGGTAGTTTATAAATTCTTGTGAGCCTTGGTATATGAATACTAACTCCAAGAGTTATCATGATGAATAATATTTGATGTCGCCCAACTTCTATTTGTACTTTTGAGTACTTTTTTTAAGTAACTGAAATAACATTATAAAGTGGAAAATGCGCAATTCAAGTACACGAAAAATATACAGGAATAACACCTAGTTAGAAAGAGAAAAAAGATGAAGAAAAACATGAAAAACTAAACAAATTAAGATAGGCAAAAGAAGCTGTCCAAAGGTAAAGAGTATTAAAGAAAAAAGACTTGATCTCCAAAGACACCACAATAAGCATGATAGCACACCATCTACCACACAACTACACTCTACGGACTACCATATAACGCCCTCTCCAACAAGCAAACAAGTCTACTACTCGTCTAGGCATAATCCAAGACAGCCCAACAGGACTGGAAAGAACACTCTATAAGGCACTAGCAACCTCAAAATGGAGAAGAAGATATCTACAGACTCCCCACTCCTCTTACTCATACAGTACCAATCGACCACAATGACATGCCGCTTCGTTAGGTTATCCATGTAAGAATCTTCCATTGGGCGGCCAACCAAGCAAAGAAAGTTGTTCTCAAAGGAACCTTAATCCGCCAAATACTCCTCCAAGGAAAGGGGGTGACATCATGAGGGACAAGGACATTGGAGAAAGATCTAACGTTGAACAACTTTTTTTTGGGAGGGTGCACAACAAATTGAAAAAGGAAGCAAAGACATCCACCTTCCAATCATGAGTCACTCTAAAAAAGCTTACATTCCATTGATGAGAGCCACTATAAAGCTCTAAATGATCCGCTATGGAAGCATCCTTAACGCTAGCAATACTATATAAATCCGAAAAAGCTTCCTTAAGGGCCTGAACACCACACCACGTGCCTTGCCAGAATCTAGTCTTGGAGCCATCTCACACCTCAAATTCGGTATGACTGGAAAACACTCCCATACCCCTCCTGATATTCTTCTATAACCCCACCCCATTCAACCCAAGAACCTTATTAGAACAGCACCCATCTTACAAGCTGCCATATTTAGAATCCACCACAACTCTCCACCAAGCCTCTCTCTCATGCATATAGCGACATAACCGTTTTCTCAAAAGGGAATTTTAAGTACTTTGTTGAAGCAGAATCAAATATCGAGGACACTAAGAAGGAGCTTAAACAAACATAATCCATACTGATTCATATATTTGTGAGCTAAGTTGCCCAAGTTCTAAGTATTAAGATGCATCATCAAAAAACTTGTAAAAGCCTATATAATAGATAGAATGTCAGAAAAAGAGAGAACAACACTTTGTCAGTCAGCATCAAACTTTGACATACCTTTTGTTGCTTGGTCATGTGAAAAGCATAGTGGCAGTATCATGGTGGATATATCATTAATGCATCTCACTTTATCTAAACAAAAGATTACATAAATTCCAGCATTGAAGACAATACAAAGAAATCCTACCTGACGAGTCAATATCAACCTCATTTGCTGAGCTATCCTCACTCTTATATCCTGAAACCAGGGGGGAAAAAGTATATTGTAAATTAGAAATGATGACGTTATAGTTGAAGCATAATAAAAGGGGGGAAAAGTCTATTAGTAACATTTTGGTTCTAGTTAAAGCAACATGACATTCACCAAAACAAAAATTACAGGAAGTATATACAGAATCTTTTGATAAAGAAAATCAAAATCATATGAAATAACAAAAGCAGCATCAGCAGTAGTTATTGCTGCTATTATATGTATTATTGAAGAAAGAACAGGTAGACATGAATAATTACATTTATGCATCGAATCGGATCTGGAAAAAAAAAATAAAAATAAAAAATAAGACCCCAAATCAAAAACATAGAATACAGTTTGTGAATCATTGACTAGGGAGACCTCAAAGACAATAACACTATGAACCAGCTAAACGCAAATGTAGAGCAGACAAAAAAAAATTACCAAATAAGTTTTCCAGCATCATCCTATTCACGTAACCAACTAAAATAGAAGTATGAACACAAGTTTCAATGTAAATGTAATTCTATACTTGTAAGCACTATAGCAGCAGATATCGAGCATCTGCATAAATGTCTAGAGAGAGAAGAAAATTAAATAAGAGTGAACCAACCAGACGAGGTAGAGCAAGATTCATTATCCGCTTTCACTTCCGCAACTGCATCATCCTCTGATCCATCTATGGCTTCTGCCTCTAATTCAGAGTCGGAGGACGAAGATGAATCTGAGGCATCATCTCTATTGGCGTGTTCTAGCTTGTAGAATTGCCTCTTTATCATTACTGCTCTTGGAATTCAATTCTGAGAAACATGAAGTCAGAAAATAAAAGTGGGTTGGTTAGTTTGTTCTCTTACTTATCAAAAAAAAAAGTGGGTTAGTTTGCAATTATCAGGGATTACATATTACAAACCATGTGCAGAACAAAGACTAGAATGTATCTTATAGGGATGGCATATAATACACCAAGTGCAGAAAAAAAAAAAAAAAAAAAACTCTCAGAAGTTTAGCACTAAATCAATTCCCATTCAGAGATAATTTTTTCAATATCTCACAGTGCCAAAGATAGAGTGAGTCAGCCAAAATACTGCACATCTGTCACTATGGAAAGAGAGGAAGGGAGAGACTGAGAGAGAGAAGCGCTCACATTGAATTGAACGAAGCTGGTGACGGCCGGGCACGGAGAGGGAGAGAGAGAAAGGGAGTGAGTGAGAGGTTTTAGGTTCGGCTGCAGAGAGACAGAGAGAGAAATATTGGTAATGAAGCCCGGTCCAATATGGGAACTAGCCAGTATATGGGCCACATGACACGTACGCAACAAGACCCAACATTTTGAAGCCCATATAAATTTGGTCATACGTAATTTAGAGTGTGCAAACGGTTGTAATTGCAATTATTCACTTCTAACCGCAAACGGTTTAAACAGTTATTTATTTTTAAATAACCGCAACCCTGTAGACCAATTAGAGCCACTACAACCTCGAGCCACCCATTTTTTAAAAGTTTTTTTAATTTTTTATATTTGTTCAATTTTAATGAATTTTTCAATTTTTAGTATGAAATATGTCCACGTATCAGTTTCTTATTAGGTTGGTGTGAACTTCCGTTAATTTTATGGACGAATTTTGGACAAAAGTACCATCTCCGCTTTTACCCATAAGTGAGGTATAATCTACAATACAAATTGAAATCAATGTGGGTAAAAATAAAATATTTAAACCACGTGGGGTAATGAGTGTTTAACCCTAATTAAGGCTCATAATCACCAATGAAAACATATATACATTTTATGCAATAAAACATCGATTGTAGAGCTGATAAATTTATACTTCCAACTTGGACTTAAATAACGTTTGAACCTCTATACACGAGCTCAAACTCGACTACAACACATTTACAACACTTATTTTTTATTGTACTGATACCAACAATCTTGCAGTTGTAGGCAACATTGTTTCCCATTAAGATTGAACCACCATTAATGATTGACTCATAAGTAGTAAATTAATCCATTTTAGGGAATGTATGAAACGTACAAGCAATGACTCACATGTCGTTAAAACGACCATCAGAAACAGTAATTGCAATAACAAGTTTTGAACCCTCATAGTTTTCTTCAACAACGCCGGCCACAAAAAAGGAACATATCTTATTACCTTCATCTTTATTTTTCAACTTTGAACATTTGGATTTGCAATGCACATTCTTTTTACAATAGTAACACTTAACTTATTTTTGACGTGGATTGCGATTAGCTTCTTGATTTATTTTTTTGCCTTAGTCTCAATTACTGAATTAACCTATAAAATTAGATGATTTTTTTAAATGAATCTTAATAAATAAATTATTAATTTGCCTCATTATCACTACATTTCTCATTCAATATTGTCCTCAATTCTATATAATTCAAAGCATACTTAACGTTCGATAAGGAGGTGGTATCTATATCGTTCAACATTGATTTAATTTAAATTATCAAAGAAATCAGATAGTGAACACAACAAAATCAAGGTTTGATCCTCATCATCAAATTGCATATTAATATTTCTCAATTCCATTAGAATTTTATTAAATTAATAAAGATAATTACAAAGAGATACACCTTCCTCAATCTTAATGGTATATTACTGTTACTTAAAATACAACGCATTAGTGAGTGACTTCTTCATATACAACAAGTTCGCTAACGTCTTCCAAAGTCCAGTGACAATTTCTTTATTGATGACTTATTTGAAAACTCCATACGAAAGAAACAACAAAATTGCACTGCACGTTTTTTCTTCAAGTTCTGCGATTTCTTTATTTGATGATGTTGGTTGTGTATTGCCATCCAAAATCCTTGTCAAATCTTGTTGTCGCAACAAAGCCTGCAACTTGATGTGCCGAAGGCAAAAACTATTGTGACCATCCAAATTTTCTACTGCAATTTTTGTAATAACTATCCTGCAAAATAAAGAAACGAGCTCTTATACCAATTCGTGACAAAATAATTTTAGGATTCTAACGAAATAGAATAAAAAATAACCTAATTAATCATATAGGACATAAAACTGGGAATCAAGTATGCGCCTTGCACGTACCTTCCCAATTAATTACTAAAATAACGTTGGCACCTTAACAACGTTTTAGAAAAACGACGCCTACATAACGACTCCTTTATAGAACCGACGCCATACTAGCGTTCATATAACATGCATGTCGCCCTATAATAAGGTTTTTGCCATCGCATGGTTGTCGGCGACCATTACGTGACCGGCAATGGTGGCCTTCTCACCTGTCTTAGTGACCACCGTATAGTCATTAGCCTGTCATTATAGCTCTAATGGCCACTGCATGGCCGCCTTAACTATTATGATGGATACTCCTTTGCCCTTGTACATTTTATGAAGGTAATTGCCCAACGTCTACACACTACAAAAAAATCACCTTTTCTTGATGGTTTTTTTCTAAAAAAACTGTCTACAAATTTACAGACGGTTTTAATATAACCGTCTAAAAATTAAAATATACAGACGGTTTTATAAAACTGTCTAGAAATTAATATTCAAACTAATTTCCATACGATTTTTTTAAAAACCGTCTGCAAATTTAGAGACGGTTTTATTAAAACCGTTTGTATATTTTAATTTACAGACGGTTTTAATAAAACCGTATAGAAATTAATATTCAAATTAATTTAGAGACGGTTTTTTCCTCAAACCGTCTGTAAGTCAACAGTTTACAGACGGTTTCAAAAGAAACCGTCTATAACAATTTCTTTTTTCTTTTTCTGTTTTCTTTTTTATTTTTAAAACACATCGTTCTTTCTTTTCCTATTGTTTCTTTCTTCCTCTTCATGTCTGAAACCCATCTCTCTCTCTCTCTCAGAGCCTCTTCGTTCTTCTTCCTCTCTCCGGCCTTCGATTGAAGACGGACGTCGACGGCATCTGGACGGTCGGCAGGAATGGGACCTGCGATGGGATCTGGACGGTTGGCTGGAACGGGACACGTGACGGGTTCTCTCGATGGTTTTCGGCCGGATCTGTTGAACGTACGTCGGTGTACGTGCGTGGGTTTGAGAGATCCGACCGAAACCCATGCTCATATGTGGCCGGAATACAAAGAGAGATCCGTCCCTTCCTCTCTCTTTCTCTCCCCCTCCGGCCCTCCTCGTCACCACTATCTCCCAAACCACCGGACGGATCTAACCGTGCTCATAACAATCTTTGGTTTTTTTTTTGGGTTTGGATTGTGTTTGTTTATTTTGTATTTGTTTTAGGTTTGGAGTTAATGTTTGATGGGTAGTGCGAGAGTTGCGGTGGAGAAGAATTTGATGGAGATGGAGAACGTGTGCATACGTGCGACTGTGACGACCTTCCTGTGGTTCCTTTAGCCGGCGAGATGGTGGAGATATTGAAATGGACAACCTTCTGGTGGTCCTACAGCCGGATGGACACAAATAATTATAATTATAATTATATTAGAAAATAATAATGATTATAATTTTAAAAATAAAATAAAATTTGTGGACAGTTTTGGACAAAACCGTCCATAATTTTCTGGACGGTTTTGCCCAATTTTTTGGACGGTTTTTCTCAAACCGTCCAGAATCAGTTATGGACGGTTTGGACCAAACTGTCTGAAATTGCGGATGGTTTTACCCAAACCGTCCATAACCCGGATTAGCGACCCAAATTTATGGACGGTTTGAAACTGTCTAGAAAAAACCGTTTGAACCTTTTCCAGACGATTTTTTTGTAATTTCTGGACGGTTCGAAACTGTCCAAAATTGCCAAATTTTTTGTAGTGACATTGGTTTTGATGGCGTCACACATGTTTTGATGGCTACACCGTGGCTCTTGGATCTATTAGTGGTCGACATCTGTGGAGGTTAGCCCGTAGCAGCCTATTTTGCTTCTTTTATATTTTGAGAATTTTTTTTCTTTCAGAAATACTTTTTCAAAGTAGTTATTCAAAGAGTTTTCAGAGGTTGCTTCTACATACACCACTTTTTTAGGCGTCGTTCACACTTCACACAATTTTTAAAAAAATTCTCAAAACACAAGACAAAAAAAAATACTTTTATATATATATTAGTTCCCAAAATAAGGTGGGCGGTGATTGTAGAGGGACACTTTTCGATATATGGAAGAAATAGAGAGAAAAAGTCTTTTATTAATTTTTTGCATGCATGAGCAAATGATTCATAGAAGTTTGAGGATTCAATATTGGAATGTGCAAACAACTCCAGATTTGTGTTTCATCGAGATTGTTTGCATGCTTTAATACCATCTTAAAATAGGAGAAGAAAGAAGTGAAAAGTCATGATAAAATATATAAAAATAAATAAATAAATAAATAAAAAATCGAGAAGAAGGAAGAGAAAGAATATAAAAATTTCAGGTGATTAGTTTAAAGATCTATATCCATGACTAGTACTAGTAAAGGTCTTAACACCTTAAACTTATGTCTTTAAGATATTTCAATATGGATAAATACCATTTTTAATATGTTTTTGAAGTGCCTAATAAAAGTCAGCATGTTATTAATTAAGGTTATCCTCAATTCCCTTTCGGATAAAAAGAAAGAAAAGGTTATCCACAAGTACTCTGTATCCTGAAATCTTTAATTTCTTTTATGATATATGTGATATTTAATAATTTCCGTCCTCGAGATTTTTGCTGGATCCATCATGCCCATCATCATCACATGGTTTCGCAATATGAATACTTAAAATTAACTTCAGTTTGAAGATTCCTGATAATATCTCATAATATCTTTTTTTTTATCAAGTTGACATGCATACGCTAATCCCCCATAAAAATGGCATGCTGCCTCTAGGCCAGTAGTGGTGGGGACGACGGACGGCGTGGTCCCCCAGCGAAAAGCAAAATGGCTTGCTGCCTCTCGGTATACTGGTGAGTGGTGGCCTGGTGGGGACGACGGACGGCGTCCAAAAACAAATTTTGCAACATCTAAGGACAGGATTGACGCAGGCTGTATTGACCCATTCAAATTACCGCCATTAATTTGATCGTTCAATTCAATAAATCAACTTAAATTAATTTATATAATTTTATATTTATACCTCGACTCGGCTACACCAGCACGGCAACTCGGCTTATCATAATAATTTCAAACAGACGAGAAGTTCACTTTCCAACTTGGGTTCCCACTTTGAGACGGCGGCAGCCAAACACTGAAAGGGCAGTGGTACCTGCGCAGAATGGGGGAGACTGAGAAGTCAGGAAGAGTTGGGCATAAACTTGGCTTCATCCAGCGCCGTCACCTCCACCAGTTGAGACAACTCTCAAAATCCACACACAAAGAGTAAAGTGTTTTGTTTTTAAGTGTAAAGTGTTTGATCGCAAGTTCCCAACCCATTCCTCAATTTGGTGGCAGTCCTGTCCTTTGCAACAATAATTGGCTCTATAAAGCTCGAAAATTCAGTAAACAATATTATCCCTTTAATCGTCATTGAATCGGATCAGCCCCGGTCAGCTCAATTACTAAGACAACAACCGCCAAGGGCATACTCGTAACTCCGGCCACCACCCACCACTTCGTCTTTAATCTTTGATTCTTTATCATCAAAACCGTCGCGTTGATCTCACATTTCTTTTCACCTCAATAACACTCCAAACAAGGAATCTTCCAGCTGAGCTCCAATGGCTGAGTCAGATCCCACCCCCACCAAAACCCTGATCGACGGCAACATCCTAGCGGCGATGTCCCTGGCCCGCTTTGGCGTGGACCACATGTTCGGCGTGGTGGGCATCCCCGTCACGTCCCTCGCCAACCGCGCCGTGGCCCTCGGCGTCCGCTTCATTGCCTTCCACAACGAGCAGGCCGCGGGCTACGCCGCCTCCGCCTTCGGCTACCTCACGGGCTGCCCCGGCGTCCTGCTCACCGTCTCGGGTCCGGGCTGCGTCCACGGCCTCGCGGGCCTCTCCAACGGCATGATCAACGCCTGGCCCGTGGTCATGATCTCCGGCTCCTGCGACCAGAACGACGTTGGTCGCGGCGACTTCCAGGAGCTCGATCAGATCGAAGCTGTCAAGCCCTTCTCCAAGTTCTCCGTCAAAGCCAAGCACATCTCCGAAATCCCCGACTCCGTGGCCCGGGTCCTCCACTGGGCCAGCTCGGGTCGTCCCGGCGGTTGTTATCTGGACCTCCCGACCGATGTGTTGCACCAAACCATCTCCGACTCTGAAGCCGAGGCTTTATTGGCTGCGGCGGATAATTCTATAAAGACCGAAGAGACTCTGATCCCCAACCCGCCCGTTTCCGATATCGAGCAAACAGTGTCGTTGCTCAGAAATGCGAAGAGACCGTTGGTTGTGTTTGGAAAAGGAGCGGCATTTTCTCGAGCAGAGAACGAGCTGAAGAAGCTAGTGGAAACCACCGGAATCCCGTTCCTGCCGACTCCGATGGGCAAAGGGTTGTTGCCCGATACGCACGAGCTGGCGGCGTTGGCGGCGAGATCGTTGGCCATTGGCAAATGCGACGTCGCGCTTGTCGTTGGTGCTAGGCTGAACTGGTTGTTGCATTTTGGGGAGCCACCCAAGTGGTCCAAGGACGTGAAGTTCATATTGGTGGATATAAGCAAGGACGAGATTGAGCTAAGGAAACCCAGTGTGGGTTTAGTCGGAGATGCGAAACGGGTCTTGGAAAGGATAAATAGGGAAATCAAGGACGACCCTTTTTGTTTTGGGAAGTCGCATCCTTGGGTGGAGGAGGTAGCGAAGAAAGTGAAGGACAATGTCGTGAGAATGGAGGTC
Source organism: Alnus rubra (assembly GCA_028654335.1). Classification (NCBI taxonomy): domain Eukaryota; kingdom Viridiplantae; phylum Streptophyta; class Magnoliopsida; order Fagales; family Betulaceae; genus Alnus; species Alnus rubra. The sequence continues at coordinate 1,884,063 of JAJPGS010002370.1, forward strand.
CAGTTGGCCAAGGATGTGGTGCCGTTTAACTTCTTTACACCGATGAGGATTATAAGGGATGCGATATTGGGATTGGGGAGTCCGGCGCCAATACTGGTTTCGGAAGGGGCGAATACCATGGATGTGGGGCGGGCAGTGCTGGTTCAGACAGAGCCGAGGACAAGGTTGGATGCTGGGACTTGGGGGACTATGGGGGTCGGTTTAGGTTATTGCATAGCGGCTGCTGTGGCTTCGCCTGGCCGGCTGGTGATTGCGGTTGAAGGGGATTCCGCATTTGGGTTTAGTGCAATTGAAGTTGAGGTATGGTCCTCTATATGTGAATGCTTATAAATTTATGTTTTATGTTTTGTGACAATGCTTGTTGATGATGGCTGTTTGTCTGATATGTGTGATGGCTGTTTTTCTGATATGCTTATTGAGGTATGGTCCTCTATATGTGAATGCCTATAAATTTATGTTTTATGTTTTGTGAAAATGCTTATTGATGATGGCCGTTTTTCTGGCTGCTGATAATGACAGATTTCGCTCTGGCATTTTGGGATGTGAATGAAAATGAGATGGTATAGACTTTGATGAATTTCATCCTTCTGGTGAATAGGAAACTAATACGGAAATGAAGGGCATACCACGCATTTTGGTTTTTCGGTGTTCAATAGTTGGCTTCCTCCCCACATTAAGTTTTAAAGGCCGAACTGCATTTGCTGTTAGCAATTGGCACTAGTATTCCCCATCTTTCTTGTAGACTGATGTTAACTTGTTTTAATGCAATGTTTAACTTATCAAGCAATGTTTTACTTCCCACATAGTTCACTTGCTACTTATTAGTCTGAAGTAATAAGTTTGGTCCATTTCATTTTTGCTTTCAATGTGAACTGTATGAAAAAACACGCTGAGTATTAATGCAGAGTAAAAGGATTGCTTTAGAAACATAAACACCACTATTTCATGTCTTATATATTTTTTTCCCCACTATGAAGGTACTAGGAGAGCATTTTGCTTGCAAAATGTTTCAATCGTGTTCAAGCCCTTATGAGAATAGAGTTTGGTCACATCTTCAGTGTTTTAATATTTGTTTAAAGTGGCTAGATAGTCTGTTAGTGAAACAGACATAGTATGCACAGTCTTTGCATGCCTGTATCTGTTGTTTTCCTTTGACATTGATTTCTTGCATTTGTGTCATTTGTACTGGTAACATTGGGCACTAACTTGAGGCTCTCCATTTATGGCTGTCCACTTCTCAACCAAGATCTAGGAAGTTGAAATGACCTCAGCTGCATGTTAACTGTCTTATATAAATGAGCCTCTTCTCTACCTCTTAACTTGTCGCACTGTGTTCATGTGGACTCTTATGAGTTATGATGCCATGATGTATTCTGGCTATGGATACACAACGCTAACAATTGTCTAGTAGCTATTTTGTTTGTATGGTAGTCATCTAGCTTTAATTTTGTCATGCATGCATTATTGGTTTTTTCTTGATTTAAAAGCCTTAAGGTGCAACAAATACCATTCAAAGTAAGATTAAGTTTTTCACTTGTCATTGAAAGAGACACCCCAATGTGGATCATGCTTTTCCATTAAGAGAAATGTCCTTCATCCAAGAGCGAGATTTCCTTCCCTCTTATGTTTTGGCAACAGCTGGCTGCTCTTAAGTATTTTGTTGGGTCATTTGTTCCTCGTTGCTGGGGGATTGTCTGTTTTTTGGCCATATTTGGTCACTTAGGATGGTTTGTCCGTCATCAGGCTACTGTCATGCTCTGAAGACCATATGGTTCCTATTGGTCATTAGTTAAAGTTGGCCCTGTTGGTTTCAGCCATTTGAAAGACCACCATGGTCATCATGAATGATGACATTACCAAGCCTCTAGATTGGTTAGCTAATGGTATTAACCATAGAACTCGGCAGCCAACATGAGTTCAAGTCTTTGTTGATGCTAATTGACATATCATGTCTTTATGGGGATGGCATGTGCATTATCATAAGCAGATGGTCATGAAGATTTCGGTTGTAAGTGGCAATTAATAAACATGTTTCAATTAGATTTCCAAACATAAAGAAATTGCATCTTTTTGACGAGTGAACTGTTGGACAGGTTTTAGAACATTTTTAATCTGGCCACACTTCATATCACTTGCTGGTCTTTCTTTAATACCTTCCTCAAAGCCCCTAAAGGTAGTGAACACGGTAGAATCTTTTGCATTTTGGATGTCTTTTGCATTTTGGATGTCATATTGATATGAGGTGTGTATGTTGATAATTTGGTTAAAAAAGTAAGAATGCTGGAAGCTCATATTTTAGCATAATTTTAGTGCTTTGTCATCTTAGTATCAACGAGACACTTGTTTATCATTATTAGGTGACTATAGTAGGGAGTAAAACCGAGGAAGAAGAGTGATAACCTACTATATGAATAAATAAAGCAATTTGGATGTGGTTCTTGAAAATTTTGAGTACCATCCCAGATGTTGGAAGAAGTTTGATTTGGGGGGTTTTATATTTCCAAACTTTGGTGTCATTTATGAATCTCCCGATTTTCTTCTATTTTAAAATCCAGTAGCTGTGGCAAAATGGTTAGTAATTAGTGTTGGCGTTGGTGTTGGCATCTGCCTCATTGCTCCATTTTCTTTTTGGTCATCAGCCTATTTTGTTAGTTGATAAAGCCTTTCGAAGAAAATGGATTGGGAATATGGGGTCTTTAAGGGCATAAAGTAGTATCATAATGTTGGATTTGCAGTGGTTAGGACTGCAACCAAGTATTTTTCCTGGTGGCTTAGCCATAGGAGGGGATTTCCTTTCAGGTAGAAGAATTTAAAGGCCTTGTTTGGTGCGTAAAGGGGAAGGAAAGTACCATCTGGGTTACATTGGTGGTCTGGTGGGGGCTTATGTGAGAACAGAATTCTATAACCAATTGCTGCTGCAGATGGTATAAGGCTTTGGTGGCTCACGTTAAAAATCAGATTTGTTTCTTATTGTTGGATCCTGATGTTTGGTAGACATTAGAATGAGCTGGAACCGTTGATATCTTTGACTTAATTTTGTTTCCTAAAGTAGTTATGAACCTACAAGTAATAGGAGGATAGAAGATAGTAGTTGTTAGATTCTAAGAGCCTTTAAGACTTCTTTTTCTATTTTTACTACAGGTTGTTGCTCTTTTATCTTTAGTGGAGGATTTTGGTGCCTTCATCTTTTGTCATTGCCAAAGATGATTTGTTACGTATTAGAATATTAACTAAATTATTAACTCACCCCTTCATATCAACTTAAACTTTTGGAACAATAAGTGATTTAACATGATATTAGAGCAGTGATCTTGATACCAGTCTTAACCTCCTATTTTTGTTAAACATTCCGTGTATTGTCTAGTCCTATGTGTGAGGGGAAGCGTTAGAATATTAATTAAATAATTAGATTTATCATTTTCTATCATCTTAACCTTTTAAGACAATGGGCAATTAAACAATGCGCTTATTGCGAGTTTGAGAAAGAAAAGGCATGGAGTAACTTGATCTGTAAGTGTTTTCTGGCTTGGTTGATGTGTTCGGTTTTGTCTCATTTAGATTCAAAATTTTGGATGTACTCTGTAGAAGAAGATGGTGAGACCTTGTAAGGACTGGTTTCTCTCTCTGTTTGCGTGGGTTGCTTACCATTGATTTTCGAGTTTCGCTTCTTAGTGTTGGGGATTTGGGTAGACATATGTATGCATATGAGATCATTCATATCTTCTTAGTTTTCTTTATAGAATAGCTATGATTAATAGGAAGGACAGAAGATGGTGTTCGTCAGATTTTGAGGGCCTTTTCCAAGTCTTCTTCTATCTTTGACCATACACCATACTTGTCCAAGGAGGAGTTTTCTCTATATGTTGTTCATGTGTTTTGGTAGAAGATTTAAACATCCTTGGTCCCATGTTCTGAAGCTGGGAGTTTGCTCCAGATATTGTTGGTATGTTTTCTGTTAGAAGATTCGGCCAATTAACTTTAGCTCGATAAGCACTTCCTCTTTCCCCTCCCTCCCCCCTCCTTGCCAAAAGGAAGTGGGCGGAGAGTAAGATCATTTGTTGTCGACCACCACCAAGTGTGTGAAACTTATCAATAAAAAGAAAGTTCTGAAAGAGGATTTAGCATCCTGATTTCTAGTAAAAGGTGCTTACGAAGAATCTTGAATTAGATTTTTTTTTTTATGGCATAATTGATTGGATTTCACCTTCCTTCAGTTAAACATGCTTACCAACTTAATCGACTCGTTTGGAATTACAGCGTTTTGGCTTAATGCATAGCTTTATTATCTGCAACTTATAGGAGTCATTTTGAAGTTTGATTGTTCTTGTGTGATTATTATTTAATAGCTGAAGTACACTTTTCGTCCTGGAAATTAAGCTTACATTCGATACTTACGAAAAAAAAACTTTCAATTTCGTTTCCAAACTATTTAAAAGATAGGGATGTTGTTCATTCGTTTATTAGCCGCCCACACACCCACCCCTACACAACCAGTCGTCAGTCTTGTTGCCTTATTCCTGGCCTTCATATCTCACAAATTATCACAATTTCATTATCCACAAGGTCAATAGCCAGGTCTTGGTGCTTGGGTCACACCCAAAACAGTTAAGTACCATTGGAGATGGTTTTATTGGAATATGTGAAGTAAAGCTTTGATCCTCCTTCGATGCTTCGTGTACATGACCTTTTGTCAGCTGTGGTCATTGTTACTGATGTGAGTGGTGTTGGTGGTTTCATGGTCATTGATGGGCTCGATTCAAAAGCTCCGTGTTTTTCTTCCATTGTTGTGTTTGGTATATGATTTCTTTTTCCACTTTTTCTATCACTTTCTGGGGAGAGAAAATGAAAGAAAAAAAGAGGGAAGTGAAGTGCCCAACCTCACACTTTCCAGGGTATGTAGCATGGTGGAGGGGTGAGGAGTTTGTGAAGAGGGGTTGTGAGATCAAAGCAAAATAGAGCAAGGGAAAAAAAAAAAAAGGGAATAAATAATGCCTCCAGCCATGTCAGTGCTTTTATGTGTTAGCGCTGTCTGCCACGTACATATCTCTCAAATGGCTGACGGACAGGAGAAAATTCTATGTTTTAGGTTGTTCTGAGATGAGTTGATACTTGTTAAGTTTCATAGACGAAAAATCGTGCCTAGAACTAATTTTATGGATCCATTTTCCTCTTTACATATTAGGGAATATCTTAAAATATTCTCATTGGGTGACTTATATTTCCTATTATTTGCGAATGTTGTGTTTTGGATGAAAATTTAGAAAAATTCTTAGAAGTTTTAAAATGGTTGGATTCAATTTATAGGAATTTCAATCTTATCAATCCAATCTTGCATTGTTTTGATAAATATACTTTTAAGTTTAAGAAATTAGAATATGGTACTAGTTACAATGTTGATGAGTGATGATAGTGGCAATAACTGAGTGATAGTAGTAGTATGGTGTCATAGTGTTACTAGGGTGGTGGTTGTAGCAATGATAGCGGTGTTGGTAATGATAGTGCAGTGGGTGGTGATTGTGGTGTTGATTGTAGTTGTAGTGGGAGTGATGGAGGGTGGTGGTAGAAGCAGCAGTGGCAAAAGCAGTAGTGATAGCAGTGTGAAGGTGATATAAGAATAATAATATTGGTAGATGTTGTAAAATGATATTTTCTCCCATGAAATTTGAAGGATTGGAAGCTTAAAAATGTTGAAGTTGTAATAATTTCTACAGAATTTTTGAAATTGGAATTGGAATTGGAATCAGCATGGAGCTGTCGGCATGGAGCTGTCGGCTGAGGGTGGAGGTCTGATGTTGGCTCCTCAGGTAAAAAGCTCGCTGTTGAATGTTGGATTGGGCTGTTCTGGGTTTGGTGTGGATTCAGTGACTCAGAGGCAGGAAGAAGGCAGTCTTGAGCTAGTAATTTTGTCCACAACAAAAGGTAATGTGGGATTCGATCCAGAAGTTTGTTCAGGGGGACCTCTAGTGGGGAAGTGCCTCTGGGAAGGAGAAGGGGACAGAATGGAGAGTGGGTCTTCTCTTAAAAGCATGGTGGCTGAGAAGGGTACTCACTTTTTGCTAGAGCACTATCCTGAAGGCTTCTTGCTGAATGACAAGGTTAGGGATGGTGGGGGGTTGTTAGAGAGTTATGAGCCGATAGTTATTACTCCATTGGCAGTGGAAGATGTAGACGAGCAGAGGGTGTCACCTAGATGGGTGGTGGAAAGAATTAAGAGGTTTTATCCAATTATTGGGCTCTCTTGTGGTCGTTTTGAGGACAGATTGCTGGCTTTGTTTGAGGAGATTGAAGAGGCTAGAGACCTCTCTTTGGCTGAACCTAAGACTAAGATTTCGCCTGCTCCAGAGGTGAAAGGGCAGAGGGAATTAAATAGGCTATCCTGGTCTATTAATTACGAGAAGAGAGGGGTTCAGTTTGAAAGAGGCAGGTATAAGGGTAGGGGGCCATCTCGCTTTTATGACGCCTAAAATTTTGACGTGGAATGTTAGAGGGATTAATGCGATCGAGAAAAGAATGGAGATTAGAGGGCTTCTAAGGGTTTGGAAGGCGGATATTGTTTGCTTGGTGGAGACAAAGATGGCAGTTATCTCTAGGGAGGTGGTACGAAGTTTATGGGGTTGCCTTTATGTTGATTGGTGCTACCTGGGTGCCAATGGAGCGTCGGGTGGAATTTTGTTAATGTGGGATAGAAGGGTGGTGGAGAAAGTGGAAGAGTGTATTGGTAGATATTCTGTTGCCTGTTCTTTGCGTAACATTGGAGATAATGTTGTTTGGGCTTATGGGGGGGTTTATGGTCCGAATGATGACAGGGAGAGGAGGGATTTGTGGGATGAATTAGCGGGATTGATGAGTTGGTGGGAGATGCCTTGGTGTATTGGGGGAGACTTTAATGTGGTTCGTTTTCCTAGTGAGAGATCTAGTGGTGCTGGTTTTTCTGCAGCTATGAAAGAGTTCTCTGACTTCATTTTCATGCATAATTTGGTGGACCTTCCCCTTGAAGATGGGCAGTTTACTTGGTCGAATGGTCAGGAAGATCAAACTTGGTCTAGAATAGATAGTTTCTTAATTTCTCCGGAGTGGGAGGATTGTTTTCCTGAAGTATCGCAGAGGAGGTTGACAAGAATTTTCTCCGATCATTTTCCTTTGTTATTGGACTGTGGGACAAATAGAGGAGGAAACAGGTATTTTAAGTTTGAGAACATGTGGCTGAAATACGAGGGTTTTGTTGAGCAGGTGAAAAAGTGGTGGATGTCTTATGAATTTTCTGGTCTTCCTAGCTTCATTTTAGCCAATAAACTGAAGGCCTTGAAGGCTGATTTGAAGAAATGGAATGAAGAAGTGTTTGGTGATTTAGGGAAGAAGAAGAAAGAATTAATGGAGGGTATTCGAGAGCTGGAGTTAATCGAAGAACAGCGTGGCCTAGAGGAGGAAGATAAAATCCGAAGGGTTGATATGGCGAGAGAGATGGAGAAGACCCTTCTTTTTGAGGAAACAAGCTGGAGGCAAAAGTCTAGAGCTTTGTGGTTAAAGGAGGGGGATAAGAACACAAAATTCTTTCACAGGGTGGCCAACTCACACCGTAAATTCAACCAAGTGGACTCTATGAGTATTAACGGTATTATTTCCAGAAATCCTGCGGAGATTAAGGAGCACTTAGTTCATTTCTACAGTAATTTGTATTTGGAGAATTGCTCGTGGCGGCCTAGGGTGGTGGGCCTATCTTTTTTATCCATTGATGCGGAGGAGAGCATTTGGCTAGAAAGAGCTTTTGAGGAGAAGGAGGTGTGGGATGTTATCAGGGATTTGAATGGAGACAAGGCGCCGGGTCCAGATGGTTTCACTGCGGCTTTCTTTCAGAAGTGTTGGGATTTTTTAAAAACTGACATTGTGGATGTTTTTGCAGAATTTCATGCTCGAGGAAAGTTTGAAAAGAGCTTGAATGCTACCTTTGTCTCTTTGATTCCTAAGAAGACTGGTGCCATGGATGTCAGAGACTTTCGCCCTATTAGTTTGGTAGGGGGGGTTTACAAGATTATCTCAAAGGTCCTTGTCAACAAATTTAAGTCCGTTGTGGGTAAGATTATCTCCAACACTCGGAATGCGTTTATTGGAGGTCGACAAATATTAGACTCTGTGCTTATTGCAAATGAATGTGTGGATAGTCATATTCGATCGGGGGAACCTGGACTCCTGTGTAAGCTTGATTTGGAGAAGGCTTATGATCATGTGAATTGGGAGTTCTTGCTCTATTTGCTTCAAAGATGTGGTTTGGGGGAAAAATGGAGGGATTGGATACGTTTTTGTATTTCGACGGTGAGATTCTCTATTCTTGTTAATGGATATTAACACATATCCGGTCACTAAGGATAAATCTTAGCTTCTAGACTTATTGTACATTTCAAACACTTGTACTTGAAACTCTATGGATAACTGAACCTAGAGATAACTCTTTAGCTCTAAAGACTTGTAATAGGATTAGTCTTCTTGTTTGTAACCGCATGCTGAGATGATAATATCCAGCATGCATATTGTTTAGTTTTATCTTAGTTTAAACCTAGAGATAGAGTTGTATTTAAACTACACTTCTTCTGCTATATATATGGACGCATACTCAGTTGAAGAGTACGTCAGAATTTACAACAATCCTAGTATTATTTCTCTGTTCTAATATGGTATCAGAGCCACATATAGACTAACGTCTCATATGGTTTCTGCTCCCTCTTCTCCCACCGCTGCCATAATCTCTCCCACAACCTCTCCTCCTTCTACACCTATCTCTAAAATGGCGTCAACACCTCCTCCAACACCCTCTTCCCAACTTATGTTTCCAAATATGTCTCACTCCCTTCACATCAAGCTGGCCAAAGGAAATTTTATGGCCTGGAATACACAGATCCTTGCCTACATTAAAGGGCAAGATGCATTCGGTTTTCTCGACGGGTCTTCCCCGCCCCCTGCTCAGTACATACCGAATCCCAACTCCATCGAGGGTGCTCCGGCTACAATCATCAACCCCGATTATCTCTCATGGTGTCAACGGGATCAGATGATTCTAAGTGTTCTTATCTCCACTCTTACTGAACCCTATGTGGTTCATGCTGTTGGATGTATAACAGCCAGCCAGTTATGGAGTACTCTCCTCTCCATGTTTGCCTCCCAAGCCAAGGCCCGTGTTATGCAAATTTACTTTCAATTGGCCACTGTCCAGAAGGGAAATCACTCCATCACGGAGTATTTCCAAACAATCAAGACCCTCCGAGACACATTGGCTGCTGCTGGCCAACCCATCAATGAATTTGAAGCCGTCTCTTTTCTTCTAAAAGGCCTTGGTACTGAGTTTGACTCCTTTGTTACATCTGTAACAACTCGGGTAGATCCTCTGTCGTTTGATGAGCTTTATGGCCATCTCTTAGCTCACGAGATGCGGATTGAGCAACAATTTCCAGCCTTGGAGCTCTCCCAGCCGTCTGCACATTACACAACTCGTGCCGCCATGCTTCGGGGACGAGGCCATCGTGGTGGCAGAGGATCTCCTTCCGGTGGCAGAGCACCTTTCCGTGGCAGAGGCAACTCCTCTTCAAACCGTGGCCGTGGTTCTTACTTCAACACTGATGCTCCTTCTTCCAACCGGCCTGTTTGTCAATATTGTGGTCGGATTGGCCACACCACTGCCCGATGCTACCAAAGGTTGGAATCTGTCCAATCTTCTGACTCATATCAGCAATCACAGCAGCCCTACCAGCAGACTCCACATGCCTATTACTCCTCTCCTACCCTACCAACTGAAGGTAATTGGTATCCAGATACCGGGGCTACTCATCATGTCACAAGTGAGCATCAACATCTCAATCTCTCTTCCGAGGAATACACCGGCCAGGATAAGATTCGTGTAGGCGATGGTTCAGGTTTGCCTATCACTCATATTGGTTCTGCTCTATTCACTCTTACTCGTCGTCGTTATATCCTCACTCAATTGCTCCTTGTCCCTCTTATTTGTAAAAATCTTCTCTCCGTCCAACAATTTTCACGTGATAATGATGTCTTTTTTGAATTTCACCCTTCTTTTTTTGTGATTAAGGACTGCAAATCCAGGATCACTCTTCATCAAGGCCCTCTTAAGGATGGACTTTACCAACTTCATCCTTCCTCATCATCTTCCATCAATAAACAAGCTCTTGTCGGTGAACGGACCTCCACTGATCACTGGCACAAGCGCTTAGGTCATCCCGCCCTCCGCACAGTCCACAAAGTCCTCTCTATGTTTCAGCTTCCAGTCATCAACAATAAGGCTTCCTCTCCTTGTACTGCCTGTCCTCAGGCAAAAGGCCATCAATTGCCATTTCCAGTTTCAATTCCTACTATTTGTCAACCCTTAGATTTAGTTTATTCTGATGTATGGGGTCCTTCCCCAACACTTTCTATTAATGGAAATCGATATTATGTTTCTTTTGTTGATGCCTTTAGTCGTTATACTTGGGTGTTTCCAATTCAATCCAAATCTGATGTTAAACCCACATTTCTAAAATTTCAAGTTATGATCGAACGCTTTCTAAACACAAAAATCAAGAGTGTTCAAACTGATTGGGGTGGTGAATATCGTAGTCTACACACATATTTTCAATCCATTGGCATCATTCATCGTCTGTCTTGCCCTCACACACATCAACAACAAGGATGTGTTGAACGCAAACACAGACATCTTATAGACACCACACTTGCTCTTCTAGCTGATAGCCAACTTCCCAAAACCTTTTGGGATGAGGCCTGTCTCACTTCATGTTTTCTAATCAATAGACTTCCCACTTCTTTGTTGCAAAATCAATCTCCTTATCAAAAACTTTTCAATCGCCCGCCTGACTACACTTTTCTCAAAGTTTTTGGTTGTGCATGTTTTCCTAATCTCCGTCCATATAACACTCACAAATTCTCTCTTCGCTCAAAAGAATGCATCTTTATTGGGTATAGTCCAAATCATAAAGGCTATAAGTGCTATCATCTCGAGTCCGGCCGCATCTACATTTCTAGAGATGTGCTTTTTCATGAAGATAGTTTTCCTTTTAAATCAGCACCTCCTACTCTCGAGCCCCCTGTTTCTACATCTGTTTATCCTCCTTTTCTCCCATCTCTCCCCCCCACTCAATCGGTCTTACCCTCTTCCTCTTCTCCAAACACAATTCCCGAGTCCATTCCTCAAGTTTCTGCATCCCCACTTCCTGCATCTGCTCCTCTCTCACCACATACTTCTGCAGAATCGGTTGTACCAATTTTAGGTTCCATTCCTGAACCACCGCCTACCAGGATTCATCCTATGCGCACAAGGTCTATCAACAACATTGTCCAGCCGAGACAACTCACAGATGGCCGCATCCGGTACCCTCTACCTAGGGCCCTCATGGCCGAGACTCACTCAGCTCTCATCGAGCCTACATGCTTCTCAAATGCAGTGATCATTCCCGAATGGCGTACCGCCATGCAAGCAGAATTTAATGCTCTTCTCCAAAACAAGACCTGGTCTCTTGTTCCTCCTCAGGCTGCCTCTAACCTTGTAGGTTGCAAATGGGTTTTTAAGCTCAAAAGGAAGGCCGATGGGTCAATTGAACGTCACAAGGCCCGATTAGTTGCCAAAGGTTTTCACCAACAGGCTGGTATCGACTATGGTGAAACTTTTAGTCCGGTTGTTAAACCTACAACAATCCGGACTGTTCTATCTCTTGCTTACTCTGCAGGTTGGCCACTCAAGCAAATAGATATCCAGAATGCCTTTCTCCATGGTTTTCTCTCTGAAGATGTTTATATGGTGCAACCACCTGGCTTCACCAATCCCAACTATCCCCAGCATGTGTGCAAGCTTCACAAGGCCCTCTATGGTTTAAAACAGTCTCCACGGGCCTGGTTTTCTCGCCTCAGTGAAAAGCTCATCCAACTTGGTTTCATGGGATCCAAAGCAGATTCTTCACTATTTATTTATCAAAAGAATTCTGTCACACTGTATCTTCTCATTTATGTGGACGACATAATCATCACTGGATCTGCCCCTGCTGCAATTACCGAATTACTTCAACTCCTCAGGGTTGAGTTTGCTGTAAAAGACTTGGGGGACCTTCATTTTTTCCTTGGAGTTGAAGTTCTCAAACTCAAGTCCGGTCTTCTCCTCTCTCAACGTAGGTATATCATGGATTTACTTAAGAAAACAAATATGTTGGAGGCTAAACCGATCACATCTCCTATGTCCTCCTCCACTGTTCTCTCAGCTTTTACAGGTGATCCCATGGAAGATCCTTCACTCTATAGAAGCACTGTTGGCTCTCTCCAATACCTCTCTCTCACAAGGCCGGATTTGGGGTTCGCAGTTAATCGTGTCTGCCAATTCATGCATCGTCCAACTACTTTACATTGGCAGGCGGTTAAACGTATACTCCGATACCTCAAACACACAGTCTCTCATGGTCTTCTTCTTCATCACACAAAATCCACTAGTCTTCAAGCCTATTCTGATGCTGATTGGGCAGGTTGCCCTGATGACCGTCGCTCAACTGGAGCCTATTGCATTTATCTTGGCTCAAATCTGATCTCTTGGAGTTCCCGCAAGCAACCAACGGTCTCTCGATCTTCCACAGAGGCAGAATACAAATCAGTTGCCAATACCACTGCAGAACTTCTATGGATTACAGCTCTTCTTCGTGAACTTGGTGTCTCTCTCACGTCTACACCAAAATTATGGTGTGACAACATTGGTGCTACATACTTGTCCGTAAATCCAGTTTTTCATGCCCGTACAAAACATGTAGAAATCGATTTTCATTTTGTGAGAGATCGAGTTGCGGATAAATCCTTAGAGATCCTATTCATTCCAAGCTCCGACCAACTTGCTGATGTCTTAACCAAACCACTTGTTTCCACTCGGTTTCAACATCTATGTTCCAAGCTCAACGTGTGTGCTCCCCCGTTGATCTTGCGGGAGGGTATTAACACATATCCGGTCACTAAGGATAAATCTTAGCTTCTAGACTTATTGTACATTTCAAACACTTGTACTTGAAACTCTATGGATAACTGAACCTAGAGATAACTCTTTAGCTCTAAAGACTTGTAATAGGATTAGTCTTCTTGTTTGTAACCGCATGCTGAGATGATAATATCCAGCATGCATATTGTTTAGTTTTATCTTAGTTTAAACCTAGAGATAGAGTTGTATTTAAACTACACTTCTTCTGCTATATATATGGACGCATACTCAGTTGAAGAGTACGTCAGAATTTACAACAATCCTAGTATTATTTCTCTGTTCTAATAATGGAACCCCTTCGGGTTTCTTTAATAGCTCTCGTGGATTGAGACAAGGAGATCCTCTTTCTCCGTTGTTGTTTGTGGTGGTTATGGAGGCGTTGAGTCGGATGTTGACTGCCGCGTTGGACCAGGGTAATTTGACGGGGTTCTCAGTGTGTTCCAGAGATTCAGAGGCCCTAGTTGTGAACCACCTGCTGTTTGCTGATGATACTTTGATCTTTTGTGGTGCCCAAGAAGAACAAATTCGCCATCTGAGATGTATCTTCTTAGGTTTCGAGGCAGCTTCTGGGTTGAGAATAAATTTAGGAAAATCAGAAATTGTCCCAATTGGTGGAGTAGAGGATGTCGAAAGGTTGGCCAATCTTCTTGGTTGTAGGGTTGCCTCTTTGCCTATGACTTACTTGGGTTTGCCGTTGGGTGCTTCTTACAAGTCCATCTCTATTTGGAATGGTGTTATTGAAAAAATGGAAAGGAGGTTGGCGGGTTGGAAGCGGATGTACTTGTCGAAGGGTGCCCGGTTGACTCTTATCAAAAGTACGCTCTCTAATATTCCCACTTACTACCTATCTTTGTTTCCTTTGCCAGTGAGGGTGGCTAATCGTCTTGATAAAATCCAAAAGGATTTTCTTTGGGGAGGCATTGGTGATGAGGAAAAATTCCATCTAGTGAGTTGGAACAAGATTTGTACACTTTTGTATGCAGGTGGGTTGGGAGTTCACAATCTCATCCAGTTCAATCGAGCGCTTTTGGGTAAATGGTTATGGAGATATGGTAGGGAGAGAGAGGCTTTATGGCGTTTGGTGATTGATGCCAAATTTCAGAGTCTTAAGGGCGGGTGGTGCTCGAAAGAGGTCTTGGGTTCCTTTGGAGTGGGTGTATGGAAACATATAAGGAGGTGGTGGGAGAATTTTCGCTATTTTGTTCGTTTTGAAGTGGGGAGTGGATCTAACATTAGCTTTTGGCATGACCGGTGGTGTGGGGATAGTTCCTTGAAGCAATGCTTTCCAGCTCTTTTTTGTTTTGTAAGGAACAAAGACGCGATGGTGGCGGATAATTTGATGGTCCATAATGGTGTAATTCAGTGGAATGTTCTCTTCACAAGACAAATCCAGGATTGGGAGATGGATATGGTCCTCTCTTTCTTCGACCGATTATATTCTACTTCGATTCGTCATGGTGAGGGTGATAGATTAGTGTAGAATCCCTCTAAAAAAGGTTTATTTGAGGTGAGATCCTTCTATGAAGAGCTCTGTAGGAAAGATGGCCCATCTCTTCCTTCTTTTCCTTGGAAAAATATTTGGCGTGTTAAGGCTCCAACTAGGGTGGCTTTCTTCGTATGGTCAGCAACTTTGGGCAAAATTTTGACGCATGATAACTTGCTTAAGAGGAATGTAATAGTAATGGAGTGGTGTTGTCTATGCAAGAAGAGTGTGGAGTCTATTGATCACTTGTTGCTTCATTGTGAGGTAGCCTGGGCGCTATGGAGCTACGTTCTTAATTTATTTGGGGTTGAGTGGGTTATGCCACAATCGGTGTTGGAGTTATTGACTAGTTGGGGGGCGGCAAGTGGGAGTTGGCATGCGAAAGAGGTTTGGAGGTTAGCTCCTCTTTGCTTGCTGTGGTGTATTTGGAGGGAGCGGAATGCTCGTTTGTTTGAAGATGTAGAGACACCTATGTTGGAGCTACGGAAGCGGTTGCTCAACACTTTATATTCTTGGATAGCGCCACATCATTGTTTGAGTGTCTTTACTTTTGTAGACTTTTTAAATTTACTTTCTGTTCGACCCGTTTAAGGGCTCTCTTGTATACTTCCCGTATATAAGGGATGCGCCCCTTAGCGCTTTTCAATAAATTGCTTTTACTTATAAAAAAAAAAAGAATTTTTGAAATAACTCTCTTATTAACCGAAACAAGTGATGTCAACCTTGGGAATTCTCAAATTACAAATTTAGGTAAAATCCCACTTCAAAATCCCTCTTTCAAACTCAGCACAATCTTCATGGTTACTCTCTTGTCTATCAATGTGTACTATGCTGTCAGTTTTCTTTACTTATCATCAGTTGGAATAAAGCAATTTATGTGTTATATAATATTTTTCTTGACTTCTGCAGACATTGGTTCGATACCAGTTGCCCGTTGTTGTGATTGTATTTAACAACGGTGGGGTATATGGGGGTGACCGGAGGAGTCCTGAAGAAATTGATGGACCTTACAAAGATGATCCTGCACCTACTTCTATCATGCCTGGTGCAGCATATCACACTGTAATTGAAGCTTTTGGGGGCAAAGGTTATCTTGTTGGGACACCTGAAGAACTCAAGTCTGCCCTTTCAGAATCCTTCTCTGCACGGAAACCAGCTGTTATAAATGTCACCGTTGATCCTTACGCCGGTTCAGAAAGTGGCAGGATGCAACACAAGAACTGATGTAGGCCTTAATTGCTCCCTTTTTCCTCTCTCTGATTTGTGCATCATTTGCTGCCTACCAGTCTGGTTCTTTTTCCTTACTGTTTAATAACGTATAATTGTTACTTATCAAAAGAAGGAAGAAGATAATAATAATAATGTAAAATTGTTGCAAGTAGCCTTGTAATTTTATTGTTATCATGAAATTGATGCACTTATATTTAGCGTTGCGGCATACAATTAGAACATGATATTGGAGTGCATAGTTGTACACGATCGCAATGGATATCTGTACATAATTTTCAGCGTAAAATGTACCTGTGGTGGCGGTCGATCTAACAGATATTATTATTGCTTGCAATTTGACTGTCTATTTCTGCCTCTGGAAATATTTGCCGTATTTCTTCTTTTTGTATAAACGGTGGTGTACAACTGTTAGTGAAAGAGTAGCTAATGCACATTCAAGTTGCTGAAACCAAATACCACAGAGGGTGGTGCCGCGGTGGTCTAGCGGTAAAAGCTTAGGAGGCCAAGTAGTCAAAGAATCGAGTCTCGTAGGCGATTGGCGTGGGACTGGGATCCGGCTTGAGGGAGTGTCTACGGATTTTCATCTAGACCCCCTCTGTTATTGTGTTGTTGGTTTGGCCTTTTAAATTAAGATTGGCGTCTATGAGAGCAGAGAATATTGAGTTCAAGGGTGATATGAATGCCTAACCTGGCGGCGTGGAGGGTTGCGGATATGTGCTGCTTAGCCCAAGGCCCAATCATCCATCAGATCACAGCAATCCAGTCTATCCAGACTCTATGTGCAACAATTCAACTTCAAAGAATGTTTGTCGACCAAGTGCTATATTCTTCTACGAGAGAGAGAGAGAGAGGGTACAGCGTGTTGTCAGAATACCAATACAACAGTGAACCCAAATCTATTATTAATAGAAAATTTCATACTGGAAAATAAAAAAAAAGGCACAACTATCATGGATATAATGCATAAAATTTGGGGTGTTTGTTAAACTTTTCAAAAAATAATTTTATGTTTTTAGAAACAAAAACACTTTTTTTTTCTTCTTCAAAATAATTAACAAACGATTCTCTTTTCGAAGTGTTTAACAAATATAACCATAACTATTAGTTGGTTTTTTCTTGAAAGCGTTTGACATTTCTTTTGTCGTGTCCCCCCATTAAAACCATGCAGTTGTTGCTTAGCTTATTTAGCGACAACTATTAATATATATATATTTTTTTTATAAGTACAACTATAAATATTTAACTAGACTTTCTTTTTCACATATTTGGAAATACAGTTTCAAGGTTATAATTACTCTTCCTTTGTGCAATGCCAGCTATTTTCATAAAATTATATTTTAAATTAAGAAAAATTGCGCCAAAAGTCCAGGAATTTTGTCCTGATGACAAATTAAGGACTTGAATTTCTATTTTTAACAATTACAAATGAGTATTGGGCATTTGACAAATATATAGCATAGGTCATTCCGTCCATCTTTTAACGATAGAAGTGTTAGCTATTCCATTTTCCAATTAAACCCAATAAAAATGTATCATGATCCACATCACAATGCCACATATGCAATTATACCTAAAAAGTTTTTATAAAAAAGATGAGGATGGAAATAGGCAATGGGGGTAGAACTTCACCGCCACCCTTTAAACCCTCCACCTCTCCAGAGGGGGCGGTAAGGGTGGAATTCCACCCGCACAAGGGAGGGTGGAGATCCGACCCCCTCTACGCCAAAACAAATAACACAATTTGCAATAGTACTCTTCTTTGTTCTTTATTCTGAACGTGTACAACTTTTATAGACTAGGTTAACTAGCATTTGTTGTATTTATTCCTGTTGAGTGGACTAGCATAGTCCATTTTTTTTTATTTTGGGTCCATAATGGGCTGGGCATATTATGTAAACACTTGAGGAGGCCATGTACTCACTCTATAAATGAATGGAGTTGGCCCATTAGACTTCATTTTTTAGGTAATCTGAAATTAGGATTAAGAGACTAGACTCCTCCACATACAATACAAACAGGACAACAGGTTGCAAAATCAAAAATGACAAGCTTATCATAAAAAATTGAAGGTAAGCTTATATCTTGTTTCTTCACTTGCCATAAAGTAAGACAGATTAATATGAATTATTTTCTAACAATTAATATCAGAGCCGATATGTTTTTCTTTGTGGCTGTGTTGAGTTGCGTTTCCTTTAAACTATGTTATTCATCATTATTTTTTTTATTTTTTATGTTTTATTTTTAATTCTATGCCGCTTCAGTAGTTACCTGTAGAAGCTGTGTCGTGTTTAATAATGAGCATCGGAATGATATTTTTTGATCTGTGGCTTTGGTTGAGTAGTTTTATTGTCGTCCAGCAGTGCTAGTTTCTAAGTTTCTAGGGAAACTATTTCCGGGAAAAGTTTCTTCCAGAAAAGGAAAACCCACATGATCAAAAGATGAATAGTTATTTATAACTTGTCAGATGGTGGTTAAAAAGGTCATTAAGTTTCCAAGTCCTTGTTCATTTTTTTTTCTAATTATTCTCGTTTTAACGGTATCAATTTTTTTTATTTTTTGAACGGGAACTTGAACTTCTATTGATAACAAGCTCAAAGGCAAATACAACATCTCAAAAGCAAACGACTAGCTCGAAAGCTACAACCACAAGCCCATAGGCCCATGGTAGTGAATAGAGATACAAAATCCCTAACCATTAAGCTAGGAACAAACCTACCTTAAAATAGCTACCTAAGCAACAAACTAAAATTACATGAACAAACAATTGGGTCCTTTCTTTACACTGAAGCACAACCCAACTAAAATGAGAGGGTTTGGTCTAGCTTACAAGCTACCTAAAATGCCCAAGTAATTTACAGCCCATTACAAAGGTAAACTGTGAACAGAGACAAGGATGTACAAAAAGAAAAATATAAGAAGCTACCAGATAACCACAAAAACAACCAGCGTTGGGAATCATCGTCACTGGAACCGGCGCGTGCAAGACACACGCCGTCGCTAGAGTGTCTTCAGAAGCCCTCCAGCAGCAGACGACATCCCGAAGCACAGATCCACCAACCACCACCGGAAACGACAGGCTGTGGCCCTCACGCACTAGTTCAGCGGGAGAAAACTCCTTGTCACGTGCTGGCCACGCGCTAAGCAGGAGGGACCACCATAGCCGTGGCTTGACACAACCAGACTGGAAGAAGCCGGCGACCACCATGGAGGAGCTCGTGTCAAGAGAAAACTAGCCGAAGACCACAAATCTAGCTCCAAAGATATCCCCAAATTTTGCACGGCCAGGCAATACTTTCGCCGAAGACACACCACGAACGACCACTCCCTTCAACCAACTACTGGTGTAGTTTTTGCCAGAAAAAACCAAAAAAGAAAGCAACAGAAAGGGAAGAAAAAACTCTATAGCTCTAAAAGTTAGGAGAAACAACAACCACCACTGGTACAAGCCAGGGGGAACAAAAATCCACAACCCTAGAGGCTGGGAGACATCTAGCCTCCACTGGTTCACACCAGGGAGGGAAAAAGAAACCACCCTAGACTTAGAAAGGCTAGGGGGACCAGTTCCGGGAGGAGGGTAGCGTGAAGCCTCCCTCCACCGGCACAAATGATTTTGTTTTAAAATAGATTAAAGCAACTATTCAAAAACTATGGTGTACTTAGTAGCGAGCATTGGAATGATAATTTGAAGCTAGAACTTTGAGGGTGCGTTTGGTAGTCTCAGTGGAAATTGATTTGGGTGGGCTTGTGGTTAGAAAAGTACAAATTTGACATTTTTATATGACTTAAAGTCAAGTAGGGCTGTTAAAGTTGCATTGTTTTGTGTTATGTCATAGAGTAATAATTTTTGCAAAACTTTTACACAACTTTTGCACAACTCTAACTAATTTTTTTTATGATCAACCATTGGATTTATTTTCCTACATGCAGGCCCTAAATATTCAATGGTTGATCTTAAAAAAAAGTTGTTAGAGTTGTGGAAGAAACATTACTCTATGTCATATGTATGTATGACAGAGACCAATTTCTTTTATGAGCCAATTTTGTATATGGACCCGGTTTTTTATTTATCATTTCTTTACTTATTTTTGTTTTGTTTGCAAAACTCTTAAAACTCCTTACCGCAATGAAGCAAATATTGTACATCATAACTCGCCCGTCGTAAGACTAATCATGACAAATAATTAGGTTTTTTATTGAAATTTTAATGCAATATGGATAATGCTCTTGTGTATAAAACAAATGGTTTGGATTGATTATGTACTCACCTATCGTGGGACTAATCATGACAAATTGTTTAGCTGTTTCATTGGTTATGTACTCATTTATCGTGAAACTAATCATGATAAATTGGGGTGATTATTTTGTGAACTGCAATACGGATAATTGATTTGCTCTATCGGTAAATCATTATTTTTGTCGGATGCATAGCACGGTGAATAAATTGTTAAATACTTTGCACTTAATGACTAAGTCTTATCCTTTCAATAGTGGGTCATCTTAAGTCGTTGTATTTAATTATTTTACTTTATCATGTGTATGAGTCCATTGTGTGTGTGAAACTCTAGTATAAAATTTTTGAGATAAATAATTTGCATAAGAGTCTATTGTGCATGTGACTCTAGCATGAAAAATATGTTGCATAGTGTCATTCCTACCAACTTGTGAAAGCTGAACATCAGAAGCCTGCATGGTTACTTAAGCCACTTGAAGTGCCAGTATGAAAATGGGATCAGATTTCTATGGATTTTTTCATTGGTCTTCCAAAAGCACCAACCGGACAAGATGCTATATGAGTTATTGTGGACAGATTGATGAAGAGTACTCATTTCCTTCCCCTCAAGATCACTGACTCGTTGGAAAAATTGGCAGATTTGTATGTGCCGAAAATTGTGAGACTACATGGAGTGCCTATCTCCATTGTGCCGGATTGTGATCCACGGTTCACTTCAAGATTTTGGGAGAAATTGCATAGTGCTATGGGGACTAAGCTGAATTTTAGCACAGCTTACCATCCACAAACTGACGGCCAATCTGAGAGAAACATTCAAACTCTCGAGGATATACTTAGGTTGTGTGTGTTAGATTTTAAAGGGAGTTGGATATGCTATTTGCCATTAGTTGAATTTGCTTATAATAACAGTTTCCAGGCAACTATTGGCATGGCACCGTACGAGACATTGTATGGGCGCAAATGTCGATCTCCTTTGTATTGGGATGAAGTTGGCGAGAGACAGTTATTGGGGCCTGAGTTGGTGCAAGAAACGAAGGAAAAGATTGCACTCATCCGAAAACGTATGCTCACCGCTCAAAGTCGACAGAAAAGCTGTGCGGATAAGCATCGCCGTGAGCTCGAGTTTGCAATTGGGGACCTTATATATCTCAAGGTGTCGCCAATGCGAAATGTGTATCGTTTTGGCAACAAAGGCAAGCCCAGTCCAAGGTATGTTGGACCATTTCAAGTGCTAAAAAGAGTGAGTCCACTAGCATACAAGATCGAAATGCCTCCTAAATTGGCGGGCGTTCACGATGTTTTTCACGTCTCTCAGCTGCGGAAGTATGTTCATGATCTATCACAGGTGATTAGTCACGAACCTCTTGATATTCAGCCGAACTTGACATATGAAGAGTTGTCTGTGCAAATTTTGGATCACAAAGAGCACCAGTTGAGAACCAAATCCATCCCTCTTTGTGAAAGTTTTATAGGAAAATCACGGCGTTGAGGAAGCCTCCCCCACTTGTTCGAGTGAACCCAGGTATGACGCTTTGATTCATACCGATTACGTGTTAATCCATAATAAAAATGCATGTTTGCATGTTCATCAAGCGGATAAATGTCCAAATTTCGAGGACGAAATTTTTATAAGGAGGGAGGAATGTAATGTCCAAGACATTTTGTAATAACTAAAACACGAAATTTGGGTAAATAATTAATTTAAGTTAAATTAGTGTCTTTAAAATGCAAGAGAATATTTTTAAGTCCAAAGAAAAGAAATTACAAAAAAAAAAAAAGACAACGTAAGGCGCACATGCGCCTCACTTAAAAGAAAGAGGAAATGAGGCTTTCCATCAGACCCGTGAGACAATGGGTAAAAAGGGGGGAGTTTTCTTTTGTAGAAAAACCACGATCCACAAAGATCCAACTGTCTGATCTTCAATCCGTCTTCGGTAACGTGATCCTTGCACTTGGATCTACGTTCCTACCGTTCGCTTTGAGGTAAAACACTAAACTCACGATTTTGTGATTTTTGGGTAAAACCCTATAAATGAGTTTAATCCTCTATGTTCTTTAGGTATTTGAGCTTGTTGGAACTTGCTTGAAGCTACCCAGACCTTGAGTTTTGGTCTGGTGATCTTGTGGTGAGTTTTCCTCAAACCTTAACTTTTAGTTATTTGATTTTAGTTGTATTTTAGGGGATTAACCCTTAGTAAATACTATGGGTTAATGATATTGTGATTAGGGTAGTGTTTTATAATTATAGGTTAAGTTTGAGAAATCCTAATTTGATGAGATAAATTAATTTGGGGGTTTTGAAGTGTTTAAAACATAGATTGTGAATTTATGGATTAATTGCATTGGAAGTGTTAATTAATTTCAAATCATCCAAGATTTTCATGAAAAATAGGCATTTATGGGATTAGGTCCTAAAAATAGTAATTAGTATAAATTGGAGATTTTAATTGTAAATTTAAGAATATTTCTATGTATGGGTTTAGTCAAATAATGAGTAACTTCATGTTATAGCATTTGAGCGATTCAAAGTGCTAATTGTTATAGTTGTTGGTTAAATAGCTAAATGGTGCATTGTGTTGTGAATATATTGGCACTTTGCGGGTCAAACCTAGGATTGTTGGAATCAGGAGTACGAGCAATCCAATGTGAGTATTCTACTCACTGAGAAAGTTACTTTTTATGTATTTTATAGGAATGCAAATAATATGTTTTTCATATCGAACCAACAATATGTTAATTATATCTTTTGGATGTTTTGAGTAGTTTTAATTATGTTGAAATATGATAATAATGTTTATGTGATTTAAGATGATTTGAGATATGAGTATGAAATATGTTTGGTGTTTTGAGATATGATTTGAATTGTTTTGTTGTTTGCTGCAGTTGGAAATTAAGTTATGCAAATTATTTAAGAAAATGACATGTTGAACTGTTTATGTGTTTTATGAACAAATCATGTGTTAAAGTCATGTCCATAAAATTAAATGTATAGTATTTGAGCATGAGCATTGAACATGAAACGAACAAGATCGGTGTGCAATTCCCTTTGGCAAACGAACAAGACCGGGGTTCAATTCCCTTTGGCAAACGCAAAACGACAAATAGAACAAGAAACATAAACAAGCACGATGAATGACAAGCATGCATAGCATTTGTTTTATGATAATTGAATTGTTTTCACGTTATGATATATAATAGTTTTATGCTAGATGTATTAGTATGCATAAGAGTCTCAATGGGAAAGAACTCATGTATATTTCTATTGGATGGTTGCATGATTTAAATGTCATTATTTTCAAAGTCTCACTGAATCAAAGGTAATATAGTAGGTGATGATGTATGTAGTTGTTTTCAACGAGTGAACTTCTACGTTTAAGCTCAGCTACATAGTATGCTTTAAATGTTTTCTATTAGTCGGGTTCGCTATATCATCTATGAGAGTTTTCAAACAAAAGTTTATAAAATTGGTGGCTGTTATAGTGTACGCATGACTAAAAAGAAAAGTTGGTTCTCTGCGAAAACTCAGTGAATAGTATACCTCTGAGGTCTTAGTGTAATTATTTATGCTAAGAAGGTGAATTCATTCTTTCACCTATACGGATGTGGCTACCCCCACAACCGTTGGTAGTCGACTCGACTACGTGGATTTTAAATTTATAAGTTTTACCACTCGCAATAGTACGAATCAATTGTACTATAGTAAGGGTTATCGAACCACAGAAATTTAAGGTTGTTTTGCGTAACGGGATACTTAAAAAGCGTATTTAACTTAACTTAAAATTAAAAACAAAGTAAATGTTGTAGAATTGAAGCTACAACAAGTAAAGTGAATAAATGAAAGCAGAAAATGAAACAAACTTAAAAGAAACCTAGGGTATTGATCTTATCCAATCCTCAACCGATGAAATGCTTAAAGTCTATATAGATCTTCCTAACATGCATGATATGAGCGCGTAATGGGTGTCAACCATTACGACGACCTCGACATGAAATTACTTTAGTTAAGACGTAATCATAAAGCACATAGTTTTACATTAAACAACTTCACATAAAGATTTAAACTACAATTGAAAAACGTTTACACTACCAAAGGTGTGAAGTGATTAATGCTCCCTACTTACTACTCTATAACACATCCCAATAAGCATACATAATACGTGAAACCCTAATTTAGGCTACAATGATAAGGTATTTAGTTTCACACCGATCTATTCCATGTAAAGATTAAACTACAATGGACAGACAAATTACACTACTAAAGATATGAAACGACTGATGTTCCTTAGCATACCCTATAAGGTGACTCTAATAGGTAAACACACATCATGTCAAATAGAACCATTGCAAAAGACATCGTTCTTGTTTCTAAGAACGTTGATTTTATTCAAGAAATCTAAGAAAACTCATAGACAAGTTTAACTCTTTTTCATGAATAAGTAGATTGGAATCTTGAAAACAAAACCTTTTAGCATGAATTTTGAGATCCTCTAGCCCTTCACAATCATCAAACACATCTAGAAAATCCTAAGAACATCAAGAACACTTCATGGTTTTTGGAGAGGATTTTGATCAAATCCTAATAACTAATTTAGCTAGACATAATTGAATATAATCAGCATGAAAATTAATGAAAACAGTAAAGGAATAAGAAGAAAATGACCTAAAACAGAAGATTAAAACTTAAGAAATTCGGATTACAAGAAAGATAAGAAAAGAAAATACAAAACGAAGCTAGAACATGAAATTTAAAGGAAGAACAATAAAGGAATTAAGCTCTCTGGATTTCAGTCCAGAGAGTTGCATCAAAGGAAACTAATAATACAAGAAATTAAGTTGATACACCTGAGAAAATCCGAAACCCCCAAAAGATGCATGTTTAAACCCTAAATCATATTCTCATATATATATATAGAGATTTAATTTACAAAGGTGACATCAAAGATCAATTTTTTGGCCACACAAAATAGTGCCGACATCCTCTGTTAACCGCCCAAATTGGATTAATTTCATCCACACAAAGCATGTCGACATCCGAAGATTTTCTCGAAAAATATCCAGGTTTGATCGATCGACTTTGGATCAATCGATTTTCTTCGACTGATAACGCGATCGATCAATTTCTTTACTGAAGAAATAATCGATCGATCGATTTGCCTTGGTCAATTTTTCATCTTTTCAGGATTAGCCTCGAACTCTAAAAATGACCAAATTGCCCTTGATGTATTTTCAGGTCTAATTCAAGTATTTTGAACTAGATTTCAACTAAGACCTGAAAATAAGACATAAAACAAAACTACAACAAAACGTTATATATACAACACAAACTAGGTCTAACAATGCAAATTAAGGAGTCTTGAATCGAGTAATTCAAGACTTATCAACCGTATAGATGCTGCTCATTTGGCTGCAGGTATTCCAGAGTTAGATGACGATCCAGTAGCGTACTATCTGGGATATTATGACTGAGGCCCATAGCGACAGTTGTAATGGGAAGGACTATGGTGTCCTCCCTTTTGGACTATTTTGTTTATGGCTTGTGACGTGGGTGACACGTATTCTTTTGTATAAGCCATTATTTTGTCATATGATGTAATGATGTTAAGCCTTAAACAGATAGACATGTGTATGACTCTTTTGTCAAATTAACAAGTTATGTTTTAGATGTACTAATCCACTGAAATTATGATGGTGTCATTATGTTTTCCGCTGTTAGATATAATTCTGATTATTAGGTACATGTTTTGGGGCATGTGCCATATGTTGGCTGAGCGACAAATAGTTGTGCCACTGTGATGACTCATCTATTTTGTATGTTATATATATGTAATAAAAAAAAAGGGTCGTCACATGATGACTATATGATTGCATTTTTTATTTTTTTTATTTTTTAATTTTTAAAATTTTAATGCATAATAAAGTCTTGTTGTGATGTTTTCTCAGCTTTGGGAAATCAAGATCTATCTCTCCCATTATCTGCCATCAAAACTCTAACGGGGACTAATTATGAAAATTGATATGAGTCTTTCACTATCAATTTAGCTATCATGAATCTTGATTTGGCTTTGAGGGTTGAGCCGCCTGCTGAACTTATTGAGAAAAGTTATGTTGAAGAGAAGACCTACTATGAATGTTGGGGGCATTCCAATAGGACTTGTCTTATGATCATGAAGTACACTATTGGCAAGTTTATTAGGTAGAGTATTACTTCTACTGATAGTGCTAAGGATTTTTTGGTTGTTGTTGGGATTAAGTTCACTAAGTTCTACAAAGCAGAGAAGTGAACTTTCATGAAATTGCTAGTGTGTTTTGAGTCTAATATGGTTAGTGTGCCCTTTGACATTTGGTGGTTGGATATTGGTGCAAATATTCACGTTACAAATTCCTTGCAGGAGTTACAAAGCACCAGAAAGCCGAGTTGAAGGTGCACATGAGAAGCAATGTGAAGGTTGAAGTTGAATACATTGGCACCGCAAAGGTTGTTTTGGCCTCTTGGCATTTTTTTGGATCTAAAAAGAATTGCTTTTGTTTCTTCTATTAGGAGGAACCTTATCTCTATTTCTGTTTTGGACAAATGTGGATACAATTTTGGGATTGAAAATGGAATTGTTATCACTTATCATAATTTTGTTGTGGTTGGTTCTAGCACATTGTGTGATGGTTTATACAAGATTAACTTGATGCTTTCTTTATCTCATTTCTTTTTTAGTGCTCTTTTTGTGAATACTGTAGTTGGTTCCAAGCGTAGTAGGGACATTGAGACTTCCTCTATGTTGTGACACAGACGTTTGTGCCACATTTCTAGGCCAAGAATGGAAAGGTTTATTAAAGATGATATTTTTGTTAACCTAGATTTTTTTGATTTTGATATGTGTGTTGATTGTGTTAAAGAGAAGCTTACTTCTAAAACTATAAGATAAAAGGATGGGAGAAGTGAGAATGTCCTAGAACTGATACACACTGATATATGTGGACCCATTACTCCTGCTACTTTGGGAAATTATAGGTATTTCATCACCTTTATTGATGATTAGTCATGTTATGGTCACATTGAGCTTATTCGTGAAAAGTCGGAATCTTTAGATGCCTTTCAAGTTGTTAAGGCTACTGTTGAACTTAAGAGAAATAAGAATGTTAAAGATGTAAGATCAGATAGAGATGATGAGTATTATGGGAGGTATGATGAAACTGGGCAAAATGCAGGACCTTTTGCAAGATTTCTTCAAGCGTGTGGGATTGAGGCACAATATACAATGCCCAGCACTCCTGAGCAAAATGGGGTTGCAGAATAAAGAAATCGTACTTTTGATGGAGATTGTGAGATGTATGCTTAGTCATTATTCCCTACCTGAATTCTTATGGGGAGAGACCTTAAAAACTACAACTTACTTTTTAAATCAAGTACCTAGTAAGTTAGTTCCTAAAACCCTTTATGAGTTGTTGTCAGGAAAAAGGCATAGTTTGTGCCATTTTCATGTTTGGGGTTGTAGGGTGGAATTGAGAATTCATAATCTATAGTTGAAGAAACTCGATCCTAAGACCATTTTTGGATACTTTGCTGATTACTGTGTTGGCTCGAAGGGTTATAGATTTTACTGCCCATCTCATGTGACTAGAATCATTGAGTCAAATCGTGCCATTTATTTTGAAAATGATTTTCAGCGTGAGTGTTCCATACCTCGTGAGATCTCTTTTAGGGAGGAGCGTGTTGTTATCCCAGTGCCTCTTATTTCACATTTTTTGTCTACACCTCTTCCTATAGAGCAATCTGTTGTTGTTGCTCAAGAGCATGTTATTGACACTGAACCCATTGTGGATGAGGGGACAACTGATAATGTTTGTTTGAGGAGATCGCAAAGGACACGTAGGCCAGCGGTTTCTGATGACTATGTGTTCTATTTGCAAGAGCATGATCGAGTTTAGTGTTGGAATGTCCGTTCATCCAGCTACTTTCCAGGAAGTCACTGAGGGTCCACAGTCTTTGCATTGGATAGAGGCTATGCATGATGAGATGGCATCTATGTGTCAAAATGATGTGTGAGATTTGGTTGTATTACCAAATGGTTGCAGACCAATTGGTTGCAAATGGGTGTTCAAGACCAAACATGATTCTAAAGGCCTAATAGAAAGGTTTAAGGCTAGACTTGTGTAAAGAAAGAAAGAGGCTATAGGAAGTGGTGAGTACAAGTAGGATTGACAATTTTTAATACGACCCGCGAATCCGACACGAAGTTATAGAGTTTGGATTTAAGTTAAGTGGGTCAACCCGTTTATGACACATTTATAACCCTTATAAACGTGTCACGTTTGGGTTTCGTGTCTTAACCCATTTAGCTAGCTAATCGTATCGGTTCGAATTAACTTAAATGAATTGACGGGTCAATCAGATCGACTCGAACCCGATATAATAACCCATTTTGCCAACCTTGATGCTGCCCGGCTGGCATTACTCCGTTGTCCCTTTGCAAGCTGACAAACGCGACGTCTCTTTAACAACTTTGGTTACATCACGTTTCAGACGCGCAAAAAATGGGTCTTCGACCAATGCAATGGTCTTGTCCTTAACAAAATGACACGTCCATCCTCAGATTGGTCTGTTGCTTTTACATTAATTTATGGGAAAAATAATACATTGGTCTATTGTTTATTCAATAATTACTTTTACATTTTTTTAATAATAATATTACTCAAAATTACATATATTAGACATCAATTAATTATTTTTGTATGATTATTATTATTTTAATCATAATATTACTCAGAATGTTAGAATAATGCTCTTGCTTGTAAAAAGACACGACCTTTAGACTTTAACCTTTGCTTTTACACTAAAGCTATGTTTACGTTCAAATACGTATTATTTTGTTGACATATAGTTGTCCCATTCATTTAGTCTTAATATTTTCATTATAATTATTTTCGAATGATTATTATTTTAATAATATTATTATTCAGTAATTTAGCCACTTGACCTTGTCATTTGTCAGTTGTCACCATTTGTTTTTCATTAAACCAATGTTACGACATTATCATTTAATCTTAATATTTTTCGTAGTTATCATTTGTGCATGAATATTATCGTTTTAATAATAATATTATTCAAAATATAATAATAATTCTTTTGCTTGTAAAAAGACTGACCATTAGATTTTAGCCTTTGCTTTTACACTAAAGCTATGTTTACGTTCGAATACATATTATTTTGTTGACTAAGATATAGTTGTCGCATTCAACATCTTCATTATAATTATTTTCATATGATTATTATTATTTTAATAATATTATTATTGAGAACGTACGCTCGAATAATGCTTTTGTTTGTAATATATTTTGTTGAATAATATATAATTGTTGCGCATATATATATATATATATATATATATAAAATTTCAACTAATTATATTATTTGCATCAAATCAACTCAAAACCTCTAAATTTCTTCCCAAACATCACTAAAACTTAGCAACGTATGTTGCGAGGCATTGGGTGTATTGGGATCTAGAAATATCTTGCAATGAACACGTGGGAAAACCTTTTTCGAATTTACTTAAGATTTTTGAAATTCATTTATTTCTTAACTTTCAAGACTAGCTGGCCGGCTTGTGTTTTGAATTTGACGCATTTCATGTAATGGGGTTGTATGATCATAGAATATGGGTGTCCGATCCTTATGGAATAGCTGGAATGGTACAATCTGTAAATCTCGCGTGGGGTGTGAAAGGTTTTAGTCCTTTTATAACCCATCAAACTCAACTATTCAACAAATTACTCACGAGCCCAAATCACATTTTTTTATGAAGAAGTTTTTTTATAACCAGAGACAGAGAGGGAGGGGATAGCTAGTATTGGCCATGACCCTCCTCCTTTTAATAATTTGATGCGATAATTACTTTTTTCCCCAATAAACTACCAGCCTCTATCACCCACAAACTGACATTCTCACCATCTGACCGCATCGAACTACCATTTACTTACCAAAACTTTCATTTCGTCAATCAACCTCGTTAAAAAACTTGAAATGACTCAAATACCTTAACTTTATAATCAAAATTTACATATAATATCGTCAAAATTAAACAAATAAAAAAAAAAGGAAAAAAAAGGGGGTGGCCGCGTGCCACCCCTGACTTGCAACTGGGGTGGCTCGTAGGCCATCCCAGAGCAAGCTTAGGGTGGCCACGCGGCCATCCCATAGGTCAGGGGTGGCCTTCAAGCCACCCCCGAACCTGGGTGTGGCTCGCCGCCACCCCAAAGCAAGCTTAGGGTGGCCACGCGGCCACCCCATCGGCCGAGGGTGGCCTTCAAGCCACCCTTAGAGGTGGCTCGGGCACCTCTGAATCTGGAGAGGGCCACGCGCCACCCCCGGCTTGCATCTGGGGTGGCTCGCAAGCCACCCAGAGCATGCTCAGGGTGCTGTGCGGCCACCCCATAGGTCGGGGGTGACCTTCAAGTTGTGCACCCTCGAACTTTGGGGTGGCCACGCGTTACCTTTGGCTTGCATTAGGGGTGGCTTGTAGGCCACCCCAGAGCAAGCTCTAGTTGGCCACCCCATAGGCTAGGGGTGGCCTTCGAGCTAGTCCCAAAGGTGGTCGGCGCTACCTCTAAGCCACCCCGATTTCTTTTCTTCTTCTTCTTCTTCTTCTTTTTTTTTTATTTATTTATAATTTTTTAATGTTTTAAATTTTTAGGTTTTAAATTTTCTGAAGCTTTATAGTTTTCATATATTTGTATTTTTAGGTTTGATATTTTTTATTAAATTATTTTTAAGGGTATTTATGACTTTTTAAACAAATTTTAACGTATAAAAAATAAAATATTCAATCTGACTTAACGAGATTCCTTAACGGCGGGGGGTTTTTGGTAAGTATTTGGTAGTTCAATGCAGTCGGGTGGTGAGGGTGTCAATTCGTGGGAGCATATTGATAGAAGCTGGTAATTTATGGGAGAAAAATATAATTACTCCTAATTTTATTTATTGTAGTAAATTAACAGCTAAATTTATATATTTGAGCCAAAACAATTAAGCTTGGCCATATTCAGGAAAAAAAAGAAAAAAAAAAGAGCTTGGCCTTTTTCCCTATTATAACAAAAAAAGGATTGGCCCTATTATAACAAAAATAATATTATACCCAAATCTTAAACAACTTAAATCTATAATCAGCAACAACAAAAATATATTATTAAAAAAAATTAAGCATGAGCAATAGCCTTCGGTACAAAAGTTTTGAATGCAGTAAGGACAATAGTGTAGAAGTTGAAGCGGCACGACTACGTACGACAAAACGTCGGATTCCATTTTGATAATTGTACGTTTGAGTTGAAAATTGAAATATATTAAGAATAATTATTTTGTTTCTTTCCTTTAATTTGTTTATTTTTTGTTAATATTAATATTATTTTTTATATATTAATTTAATCTCCAACTTTAATATATTTTTAATCATATTTTGACCCCTTCGACAAAAATTTCTGACTCTTACTTGTTTATAACATGCAAACACTATAGAGAAGTGTAAACTAGCAACAATCAAAATCCTAACCACAGTTTTGTCATATTAGATACAACGTATATATTGATGAAGCCAAGCAAAAGAATAAGTATTCCCCTCTTACTCGTTCTTTATAAAGCTCAAGTGAGAAATTAAAACACAAGGCATGGGAGAAATGCTAGAAAGTGAAGAGAAAAAATGGGGTGCGTTTGTTCAGGAGCTGAAGAAGACAAGCTCTATAGCGGCACCAATGGCGGTGGTGTCAATATTGCAATATCTTTTGCAAGTGGTATCTATTATAATGGTTGGTCATCTCGGTCAACTTTCCCTCTCTAGCGTTGCCATTGCCACCTCTCTCACCAATGTTACGGGCTTTAGTCTTCTTGTAAGTCTTTCACCCCATGCATGCATCTCCACTTGCAGAAGCTAATTTTCTACTAAAATTCTTATTATTCAGCATTAATATTAAGGCTAAAGCATGCAAATCACCTTGATTTAGCACTCAACCTACTTTGTTTGAGAGTTTTGATTAAGGGACTGGATTTTATATGTTCCAGCTGTCTTAATTTGCAGGTTATCAATTTGCACTGCATGCGCTTTAATTTTGTTATGAAAGATGATCGATATATAGCGGGTTTTTTATTTTTTATTTTTAAATATATATTTTTATCTTATTTTCACAATGAATTATTTTGTAATAGTGATGTTGTTCAACCTATATAATATAAATTACTCTTAATTTTTTTTTAATAAACAATTTTTTTTTTACTAAACATGCAACAATAAGTCAATATATAGTACTTAATTTTAGCTATTGATCGTTCGAGTTCTTATATATATAGTCATCATGAAATAGACGCCATGGATTAATTAAGATGTTGTATTTTTTTATTTTAAGAAAAATAAATTTGAAAAGAGATATTTGTTAAGCAAATCTCCACGTCAGATAATGCAACAGATATTCAAACACACTCTTGTGTGGACATGTTAAAAAGAAGAAGAAAATGTTAGATTTACAACACCAACACAACAAGTGCACAACAACCCCTCACATGAGGGTGGGCTTCACACACTGGGCCCACCCTCATGTGAGGGGTTATTGTGCACTTGTTGCAATGGTGTAGTGCATGAATCAAATCAAAAAAAAAAAGATATTCAAACACAGCTAACAACATCAAAACAGAGATAGCGTTGGGAATTCAAATGTTAGTTTCATATGTATTCAAATTTTGTATTTAGTTTTCTAGATAAAACAAACTCCAAGTATTAATGAGTTTCGGTTTTGATTGTACTTTATTTAAACACGAGGAATGCTAGAGCTCTTTATAGTGTTTTTCTGGAATCTATCTGGAATGACATAAATGTAAGAAAAACGTTACATTTATGTCATTCTGAATGACATGGATGTAATTTTTTATTACATTTATGTCATTTTAGATGGACATCAAAAGAACAGCAGAATGAGTTCTAGCATTCCTCATTTAAACACACGTACATACTCAGTAAAGATGATCAAATATTCAATCAGTTCATTGAAATCTTACCTGGTATCAGAGTCACATGTTTTTTGCGATGATCATGATGGGCATTTTCCTCCCGTTGTTGTCCATATGTTTGGCCATTAGTTGCCACATGTGAGGGGGCGTGTTAAAGTGTCTCACATCACTAAGATTTCTTTCACCTGACACTTTATAAGCCATGATGTCTCCTCCTATCTCAAGGCGTCTTTTGAGAGTATCAATGAGCTCATTGACTTTTCACATGGTATAAGAGTTGTTCCAAGACCTTGATGATAAGATTGATCAGCCCTTGGTCGGCTGGTCTGCCAAAATTAACCTAAGACAATACCATTGGCAAATCGTTACACAGTTACACTGTTACATTTTTTGTAATTTCAAGTCAACTAATCAAACAATTGCTGGTCTTGTTAGACAACTGATTTTGACCCTTAATTCCTCTGTTAGCGAAAAGGTGCTTGTGAACTTGCTTCTAATTACATGAATAGAAAAATGTTAAACTACAAGATAAAGAAAGATACACATTTGAATAAAGAAACTAATTAGCAACTAGAACTGAATTTTTTCAGGTAAGAATAAAACATATTGCAAGTCCTTTATGAAGTCATTCAACATTTACTAGCTACTTGAACTTTGTGTTTCGACTTTCACGCAGTCGGGAATGGCTGGTGGGTTGGAAACTCTATGTGGGCAAGCTTATGGAGCAGGGGAGTATAAAAAACTTGGAACCTATACTTACACTGCAATCATTTCTCTCATTCTGGTTTGTCTCCCAGTCTGTGTTCTATGGATTTTCATGGACAAACTATTAATTCTCATAGGCCAAGACCCTATAATATCACTTGAAGCCCGCAAATACTCGATGTGGCTCATTCCTGCACTATTTGGCGGTGCAGTTCTTAAGCCATTGACTCGGTACTGTTAAATCAATACTTATCCTAAAAGCTTAAGCTAATAGAAATAGATAAACTTAATCGTTTACTTTATATTCTAACAGGTACTTCCAGTCACAGAGTTTGATTATTCCAATGCTTTTTGGCACCTGTTTTGTTCTATGCTTCCATATACCTGCATGTTGGACTCTTATATATAAGCTGGAATTAGGAAGTATTGGTGCAGCATTAGCCTTCTGTGCATCAACTTGGCTGAACGTGATATTACTCGGCTTTTATGTGATTTATTCTCCAGCCTTAGAGAAAACCCGTGTCCCTTTTTCGAAACATGCTTTGCTTGGTATCTCAGAATTCTATCGCTTGGCCATCCCTTCCTCTGTAATGGTTTGGTAATTCTCTCTTCTCTTTCTGTCAATACATTAATCTCCTCCATGAATTACTTGGTTTATTTTTCATGCTGATGATCGATTCAGTCTTAAATGGTGGTCGTGTGAAGTGCTTATTTTGCTGTGTGGCCTTTTACCAAATCCAAAGCTGGAGACGTCTGTGCTCTCCATTTGGTACCCTTCTACATCTATACCCATGTATTGGACAAATTTGAGACTTTTACAACATGTGCTTATGTTTGTTCTTATTATGTTTTTATCAGCCTTACAATTTCTACATTGCACTTCACTATAGCCTATGGATTAGGGGCTGCTGCAAGGTACATGTGTTTTTTCACATAGGCATAATGTACATTTTTTTTGAACAGATTTAGAGCTTATTTGGAATTACGCTGAAAAATAGAGCTGTAGTCTATAAAAAAAAGCCTCGTTTTACGTTTTTTAAATCAAACAGACAAATTTTTGCTTGACATAACTTTTTTATGAACTAGAAGTACTGTTTTAGCTCCTTTAACGCAATTCCAAACAGGCTCTTACGTATCCATCTATTTAACTGATCAAATTAAAACACCAACTACTTTATAGTACTCGAATTTCAAATGAACTGGGAGCTCAAAATCCACAAGCAGCTAGAGTGGCTATTTGGGCTGCAATCTTCCTTTCTGTCACAGAGGCAATTATTGTAAGCGTGACTCTCTTCTGTTGCCGCTATGTTTTGGGATATGCATACAGCAGTGAGAAGCAGGTTGTGAATTATATTGCAGTTATGGCTCCTTTAATATGTGTCTCCATTGTTATGGACGGCTTACAAGCAGTACTTTCTGGTTCGTTACTTACCTTTCTTTCTTTCAAGTATAGGATAGCAATTGTGTTTGGGAGTGTCACCATGGAATTAAGAACCATTAAGGAGATAACTAGCAAATGCCAAAATTTCAGTCGGTGGAAGGGATAATTGGCACTGACAAAATAGGAACTGAGAAATCACATATATAGATAATTCCTTAAACTTTTATTTATGTAGACGCAAAAGGTCGCTTACAAGTACTTATTTTGTTCAGAAGTTTTATACTGCAGGTCATATATATGGTACCTACATACATATAGGTTGTAACACTTAAATTTTCTGTAAAACCTTCTTTATACTTCTTTTACTTTGCGGAGGTTGGGACGGAGCTAAGAAGGACTGGGAGCGGCCATGGCCCCTCCTCCCACCAAAAGAAAAATCTCGATACATTCTAGCTAGCCCCTTTATAGTTAAGTTCCTAGTTCTGTCCCCGGCGGAGGTTATACAGGTACATCCTTTAAAGCTATATATATTCCTTGCATCAGGGGTTGCTAGAGGAAGCGGATGGCAGCATATAGGTGCCTATGTCAACCTTGGGGCATTTTATCTGGTTGGACTCCCAGTGGGAGCTGTACTTGGTTTCATTCTACATTTAAGAGGGAAGGGCCTTTGGATTGGAATTGTTACTGGTTCTATTGTGCAATCAACGCTTCTTTCTCTTGTGACAGGTTTCACAAATTGGAAGGAACAGGTTTGTAGCCCTAGTATCTATTTCTTGAAGAATATATAATGCCATTCTTTTTACAGGGAATGCTTAATTACTATGTTTGGTTGCCAAGAAGTTGGATGAATATATGAATATAGTTGGAATCTAACCAATACCATGGATGGGATATTAATTACATTCCAAGATCTAACATCTTAATTCATTGTTATTAGACCTAACATGGGCTGAATATAAATTTCAATTCGTATGTTAACATTGCAGGCGAGCAAGGCCAGAGAAAGGTTATTCGAGGGGAAAGCTTACAATGGATCAGATTCAGTCTGCAGGGAAGAAACTTGAAGAAGTTGATAAAATGTATTTTCTTTAAGGCTTTCTTTTTTATTTCTTAAAGTTTGTGATTAAGACGAACTTTTAAAAGTATAGCTACCTAAAATCATCTTTGCTCAAGTGTGTTGTTTGTAGACAGTGTACTAGTGGTTTTAATGTTGGTAGAATTTTCTATTTTTCCCCTCCTTTTTCTTTTTAATTGGGTTGGCAAGTAGAATGATGCATTTCTAATACTAAAACTTCGTTTGGGTGTACGATTTTTTTTTAAAATTATGAATATTGAAAGAATTTATTTTTAAAAATTATATTTAAATGATTTAATAAACTTGAGACAAAATTAGAAAAGTCTTGTTTTACTTGGTGGTGAAGAAACTGCCGACTTAGCCTCTTTATATATAAAAGCCATGCACAGTCGGTATTTCACTGTCCACAGGAAGAGAGGCAGCAATTTCATTTGAGAGTCTCACTTGTATTTTCAAGATGTAGGAGTGTCGTACGGCACTAAGAGAATTTAAAGAAATTCTTGAGAGTGAGATTTGGGTGTATTAGAGCTTATGGGTTTGAGTGGTTTTGTTTTGGAAAAATGATTTGTGGGGACGAAAAATCGTTTCCCATCACCCTCTTTTTTATTTTTTAATAAAAAAAAATAAAAATTTATCCTTCGAGTATCGGCTTTTTTTTTTTATTACTCTTTGTATTCCACCTTTTGTTAGTGAATATTTTCGGTCGTTTCTGCCAGTAGATATAGGCTTATTAAGCCGAACCAATTAAATTTTAATGTCTTGTCTGATTGTGTTATTTTTTATTTTATTATTTTCTGCTTTATTAGAGATCCCAAAATTAGTTTTGTCGGAACACGTACATCCATCTCAATCTCCTCCCACGCATTCATTTTCCATCATTATATTATAAGGTAGACTGTTATATAAATATACTCGGATAGAAGACATATATGGTAATAAAAATAAGCATTCGGATGAACAAAAACTTGTGAAAACAAAAAGTTAAAAGTTAAAAGTTAAAAGCTGATTTTTAGTGTCACATCGAGGATTATATGATGGTGTCTATTAAATAGCTTTGATCTATTATGGCCCCGTTTGAAATCCTCTTTCCCTTTCCCTTTCCTTTGGAATTTTTTTTTAATGATTAAAAAATATGATTGATGTGATATAAAGTTGAAATAATTTATATGAAAAAGTGAGAAAAATTTGTATTGTAGTGAGTTTTTTATTTAAAAAGTAATAAAAAAAGTGTTGATGTGATATGATATAAAAAGTGAAAAAAGTAAGAATATTTTGAAATTGATATTTTTTGGGAGAAGTGAAGGGAAGAGGAGGGAAGGGGAATGGAGATTTCAAACAAGGCCTATATATGTGTAAAAAAGAAAGATTCCACGGTCGCCATTAGTACTACCACAGCCTTCACCGACTAGATTAATACGAGCTGCTCTCTCTCTCTCTCTCTCTCTCTCTCTGTCTCTTCAACGTACCGATCTCTCTCACACGAAACTCCAAAGTCGAGATCTCAGAATCCTAATCTGTCAAAAAAAATAAAGATATATGCCAAAGGCATCTCCTTCCTAGAAATCATAAAACAGAAAACATGATTCTGGGAGCCTGGTACCTAGGAGCAACAAGGATTCCATGAACCGAACAGCATAAGCCAGCAACAAGAGCATTTACGGAGTAAGCTAGGGAATGGAAGAGGCACTACTATTGGCAAGAAGGGAAGAGAGGGTAACATCAACATGGGGTGCCTTAACGGAGGAGCTAAAGAGGGTGAGCTACATGGCAGCACCGATGGTGGTGGTTACATTGTCTCAGTTTCTTCTGCAGGTTGTATCGGTGATGATGGTCGGACATCTCGGTCAACTCCAACTCGCCAGTGTCGCTATTGCCAGCTCTTTTACTAACGTCACTGGCTTCAGTCTTCTTGTAATGTTTTCTTTCTTTACCTTTCAATTTTAACATTGCTCACTCAATCACTTTTAACACATTTCTGTGGATGGGAAGAGAGATGTGTGTCTTGCTATATATATACGAAAAATTCAAGGAATTATTCCCTGCTTGTTAGTCCTCTGTTCTATTTCGAGACATTACATGGAATTATACCCTGCTTGTTAGTTCCTACTTAACAGCATTCATGGTTCTACTACCAAAAAGAGTTGGGTAGGTAAATAATTTGATGTAAGTGTTGGAATGATTAATATAGAATTAAATATTAATGTTTTTGAATAGCTCTACCTCTACACGTATAGACTTGGCTCGACTCGTATAAATTTTTTTTTTATAGTATTATTTTAATTTTGTAACAAGAACATCTTAAGTACTTTAAAAGATAAAAGTGAATTCTTTCCTAATATTATAGATATTGTTTGAATGATTGTTTTTGTGAATATTGATATAGATATAGTGTGCGCGCGAATAATGAATTTATATATATACACGCTATTAAACATGCATATAAGCTTGAGATTGAATTATTTAAGATTTCAGATAATTTATTTAACTAACTCACATGATAAAAGCTTAACAATAATTAATTAACTTCTTCTTCTTCAAAAAAAAAACAATGATTAATTAACTAATAATTTATATGGATTCTCGAAAAAATAAATAAACATGATATTTACTTTATATAAGGAATAAATAAGTTGATTAAGCGACTTGTGAAGAAACTCAAGTTTGTTCGAAACATAAGTGAGTCGATCTTAAACAGATTATCTAGCTTGATAATAAGCTCGAGCTCGGTTAGTGTTTGAAACAAAATTAAATTAACTGAGCTTGAACATTCAATAGTCGGCTTGATTATGCTTGATTTCAATCCTAGTTAGAACATTATAGAACATGAAAAGTGGAGGTTGATCATGACTTTAGAACACCCAATTAATGTCCTCGAATATTTCTTTGAAGCAATAGTTAAGAGATGAACTGGTATTAGCAAATATTTTTCTTTTATTCTCTCTTTGCATGTATATTTTATCATGAAAAACAACAGGGTCAGTTGTGAAACTATCCCATAACTGCATTATGCCATTTTTAGTTCCTAAATGTAATTAGGATGATACACGATTGTTGACCCAATTTGAAATGGCAAGCAGTTTGGGATGGCTGGTGCTTTGGAAACTTTGTGTGGGCAAGCATATGGGGCAGAGCAGTACCAGAAGCTTGGGATATATACTTACTGTTCAATATTCTGTCTTACTTTAGTTTGTCTGCCTGTCTCTGTCCTCTGGATATTCATGGACAAACTATTAACACTGCTAGGCCAAGACGCTTCAATCTCACTTGAAGCTGGAAAATACTCAATTTACCTCATCCCTGCTCTATTTGGGTATGCTATCCTCCAATCATTGGTCCGGTACTTCCAATCTCAAGGCTTGATCCTTCCAATGCTCTTTAGCTCATGTGCCACTCTATGTTTCCATGTTCCTCTTTGTTGGGCTTTGATATTCAAGTTTGAATTAGGAATAACTGGAGCATCTTTAACTATTGCCTTATCATATTGGTTGAATGCAATCATGCTCGGACTCTACATAAAGTATTCCTCAGCCTGTGAGAAAACCTGCGCCTCGTTTTCAAAGGATGTTTTCCTAAGCATGAGGGAGTTCTTTTGCTTTGCTATCCCCTCTGCTGTGATGGCTTGGTAACTTCTCCTTTCTACTGTTCAACTGAATTGTTTCTTGGGTTCTCTTTCCATTTTAATGTGTTATTTTCATGCCAATAATTATAAACCAGTCTTGAATGGTGGTCATTTGAGCTGCTTGTACTACTGTCTGGGCTTCTGCCAAATCCGAAGCTTGAAACCTCTGTTCTTTCTATATGGTTAGCCTCCTTGATCACTTTTGTGCTTAATATTAGAGAATTTATCAATACGATTGCTTCTAATTTCTCTAGGACTCTGTGAGCAGCCTCACGACAATGTCGTTGCACTACTTCATTCCGTATGGCGCTGGTGCTGCTGCAAGGTTCAATCTAAGCCTGTCTTCTGATGCATATACCATCATCACATGTATGCAACATATCTATGTGCTATGTTTGTACTTACATTCATGTTTTATTGAAAATGAATGCAATTGGCATCTTGTAGTACTCGGATTTCAAATGAATTAGGAGCTGGGAATCCATCCGCGGCACGATTGTCTGTGAAGGCTGTGATGTTTCTAGCAGTCATAGAGGTAGTGATTGTGAGCACAACACTTTTTTCCTGCCGTTCTGTTTGGGGATATGCTTACAGCGATGAAAAGGAAGTTGTGGATTATATCAAGGGAATGACTCCTCTGCTTTGTCTCTCGGTTATCATGGATACCTCACAAGCTATACTTTCTGGTCAGTTCCGCACCTACTGATCATGAACTATGTGTGTTTTAGATCGGATTTGGGTAAGAATTGACTGATAACTTCATGCTTTATGTATGATATAAAGCTTTGAACTATGAGAATGGCTAGAATTTGGTCTGTGGGCTTGGAAAAAGGTACAAATAAAAGGTGTTAAATGTGGACTCTTAGATGTGGGAACATGTGCCATGTAATTAGCTATGAAATTTGCATCCACTGTTAAGATGCAACAATCCCATGAAAGAATCAGAAAAAAGAGACCACCCCACAAAAGGTTTGTGAATGCCAAAACTGAACATGTATAGACCTGTGTTGGTCATCTATTATTTCATTCTTTGAAATTCCTAACAAGCATTCTTCTTCTCTTGAATTAATGCTTTCTAAAATAGTCCTGCAGTGAAAACTCCAATAATGTTATTTTCTGATTTACATTAGGGGTTGCTAGAGGAAGCGGGTGGCAACATATAGGTGCTTTTGTCAATCTTGGGGCATATTACTTGGTTGGAATACCGGTGGCT
This sequence comes from Alnus rubra, assembly GCA_028654335.1. Taxonomy (NCBI): domain Eukaryota; kingdom Viridiplantae; phylum Streptophyta; class Magnoliopsida; order Fagales; family Betulaceae; genus Alnus; species Alnus rubra. Next base: position 1,924,985 of record JAJPGS010002370.1, read on the forward strand.
GTTGTATTGTGTTTTGTTCTACATTTCAGAGGGAAGGGCCTCTGGATTGGAATATTGACTGGTTCTACTGTACAAGCAATATTGCTTGCTTTCGTAACAGCCTTCACAAATTGGCAAAAACAGGTGCTTATTCCAAACCTTCCCCCTCTTTGTAAAGTTGTCCATTTTTTTCTTTTTTCCCTTCAGAAATGGAATCTGAAAATTGTGGCCTCGTAGAAATGTGAAATTATCAGTGTTAATGAACTTCTATGTTGATTTTGCAGGCTACCAAGGCGAGGGAGAGGATATTTCAGGGAACAATATCTGCAGAGAATTGTTTAGCTTGAATGATGCACATGCCATAATAGCAGAGACAACATTAAATCCTTTTAACATTTTGGAAAGATATACTTCTATACATTCTAGAACTTCTGGATTATCAAAAGCTCAAGCAAAAAGTCTTTCTTAATATCACACTGGATCCCCTAAACAAACCGAATCAGAATTTCTGAAATTGTAGATTATCAAATTATGCAATTAATATGTTTTTCGCATAGAAACACTTATAATAGAAAATGTCACCTATTAAAAATGTGGCATATTATCGAGGCAACTAAAAAAAATTTCTTTTCAAAAAGATTTTCTCCTTCATTTTTGCTGAGACGCTTTTTAGTCATAAAATTAAAATACGGTTTTTTATTCAATTTTTTTTTTTACGACATAGAAACCAAGAATATGTTACATTTTTCAAATGTTTTGATGCCTAAAATTGACTTAAATTGCATAATTTGAGAATAAATTGTAGGGGATCCTAATCTAAAAACAAACCGCACTACTCTAATGGACTTCCCATGTTAATAATGTTGCACTCAATAATCAATATGTTAGTTAATGTTACACTGCTAATTAAAAGTTACCAAAGTAAATGCCACTTAGTAGTTATTACTTATTACTTGTACCTTGATGGGTATAGCTATTGAATTCATTACGAAGTAGTCTGATTAATTAACACCTGACGTTAGATTTTGCTATTGAACGAGAGACAAAAAAACAAGTGAAAAAGAAAAAGCACAAGGATTGAGGACACAGACAATTGACATTATTGCACAGGTTGTGCACGTGGTAGGTTTCCTTTTTCCCTTAAAAGCTGCAGCTTCATCAATTGATATCAACTATTCTTTGGCTTGCATTTTATATATTATCCATAGTCTGATGCTATTTTGCTACACTCGAGTAGATTTTTATTTTTATTTTTCCTGAGCAGAGAGTAATTGAAGATGTCCGATCATACTTTTATGCATGCTTTGGTTAATTGGTCATAGCTTAAATTAAAAAGAAAATGTTAGGAGCCTTAGCAATCTGTTCACTACAAAAAATGTGGCATTTAGCCGCGGGCTGTTAGCCATGTGGCGTTAGTGACGTGGACCCTCGTTGCTAATTCTGTGGTTGCGAAGCAAACCCGTCGCGACATGGTCAAAGTGTCTACGTGGCTACTATCACCATGTTGTTGACGTGTCGCGACATGGCCAATAGCCATGTCACTGATGTGTCGTTGGCGTGATTTGTATGCGGCGACAGAACTTTTAAGTCACGTCTCTAATGTGGCCATGTGGTCAAATATCAATCACCATGTTGTCACGTTTAAGATATTATGAATTAATTCAGGGCAGGGATTTCCCCATCTTAATAATTGCGTGACATATTTAATGAAAGTAATACTGTAGCAGCCCATTTTTCTCCATTTCCAAAGGGCGTCAGCAGCTTATAAACGGGGTAAAGGAGGTCTAGCAGAGTATTGGCAGACGTAAGTCGTGCTATTGGCAAATCTCATTGATCAGCTAGTTTATCAGTAATCCTGAAGAGCCATGCCAGAGAAACGACAAAATCCTTTTACTAATAAGCTCATGAACGATTCAGTCGTTGCTGCCCTAGATTGATACCTCAAACACATCATAAATGTTAAAGGTTAAAAGTATTTAATAAATAATTAAATTTATCTCTTCTTATCGATTTAAACTTTTAAGAAAAGTAATTAGTGATGTAACATGTTATTAGAGTAGAGGTCTTAAGTTTGATCATTGCCTTAATTAATTCATTCAATTTTAATTAAATATTCCAAGTGTTAGCCCCCACTTATTAAAAATATAGTTTGAGTCTACTTGTAAGGGAGAGTGTTAAAGTATTGATTGAATGATTAAATTTACCTCTTCTTATTAGCTTTTGTGATAAATAGTGATTTAACATAATATCAGAATCAAATGTTATGAGTTCGAACCCTGATTCTACAATTCTAGTGACCTCTGGAGCGGCGGTCGATGATTTCCAACGACCTCCAGCAGACGGATAATCAATTGTGAAATGGAAAAACTCAAACTAAAAAAATGGTTTAAGTCGAAACAAACGATGACGGATTCTAGCAGCCTCTGGAGTAGGGCCCGTTGATTTTCAACGACCTCCGGTAGCAATAGATAATTAAGTGCGAGAAGGAAAAACTCAAACTCGAAAAATGATTTACGATTTAAAAAAAAAAACATTTTATAGAAATTAAAGAAAATTTTCCTGGTCAACCGAAAATGTTTTCATTTTAACCATAATTTCACTACAAAAATAGTTGCACTTTGACACGTGCAGTTTGACACGTGTACAGTGCTGTACACGTGTCAAACATTTAGACACGTGCACTTTGACACGCGTAAAACGCGTGTCAAATGTGCACGACATTAAGTGCACAATTTGACACGTGTATTGAGATACACGTGTCAATACACGTGTCCAAACCGTTTGACACGGTATTGATACGTCAACGACAGTATTTTAAATATTCGTGTCAAACCAATTTGACACGTGTATTTAGATACACGTGTCAAATTTGACACGTGTATCTCAATACACGTGTCAAGACACTTTGACACGTGTAATGTAATACACGTGTCAAATTTGACACGTGTATATAAATACACGTGTCAAAGTGTCTTGACACGTGTATTGAGATACACGTGTCAAATTGGTTATTTTTTTAATAAAAAATTCCAAATCGAATTTTTCATTTAAATAAATTTTTAATTTAATTATTTAATTGTATTTTTAAATTAAATTAAAAATACGATTAAAAAATTAATTAAAAAATTAATTAAATAAAAAATCCAATTTGGATTTTTTTTTTCAATTTAGTTTTGGTATTGGTTATTATTTCCAACCATAAATAACGCAATATTGATTTTACTGAAAAACAGCACAAAATAATATTACACAAATCATAAGTTAATAACGTATTCGTTAACTAAGCAAATATTTACACATAAAAATTAATTACACAAAATATCTACAAATCTGAAGGGCGTCCCTGCGAATGAGGAGGTACCGTCCCAGGCGTGTTCTCGCCAACCGGCGATTGCTGCGCAAGGAATGGTGTAGCGGGCGAAGGTGTAGCGACAATGGAATGCTGGCTCAGCCGTCGTCCAACAGGCGACAACGTACCAACCGTTGTCGAATTACCTGCAAATAATATAGACAATTAAAGTATATAATATTACTTGCAAAATTAAAGGGGTAATTAAAACAAATTGAAATTAATTTTGTCCTACACACAGTATAAATCATACCTGCAGATGCACTACTAACAGACGACGTAGTACCTACGTGTGCAGGTGAAGGCGTACCAAGACATGGTGCTGATGCTCCCATGGAGGACATGAAGACCTCAACCTGTCGCAGGCGCTGCTCCAACAAGTCATTCCTCGCTCGCTCAGCCTGTAGCTCCGCTTGCATCTCTTCCATCTTCCGAGTGTGTTGGGCCCAATTCCGAGACGTGCCCTGAGATGGTCCCCCTTGTGACCGAGACCTATATGAGAAACATGTCCCCCGAACAGGTGTGACGTTCGGCCCAACCTGCCGAACCCTCCCTGCATACTCAGGCCTCCCAACCGCCTGTTCGTAAGCGTCGTTCGGTGCCCAACGCACCGTGTCTGCGGAGACGCTTTGCGTGGCGGCTGGATCACTGGATAAACTCTGGGTCATCCTCTCCTGTACGTCGTCAACATTAAAAAGTGATATATTGAATAATGACAAATCACACATAATTTAAAAATAATAGTAAATTAAATCAGTAGCATACGCATAGGACCCGTGTACGTTCGTTCACGTGAGTGCCGTCCTTCCTTGTGTGGGTCTTCACGAACGACGCGGCGCGAGTGGGGGGCGTGCCAGATGTACATGTCTGTCGTCATGCAGTTGACATATATAACAAACAGATAGCGATAAAAATAGTATAAAGAAAAATAAAAACAATTACCAACAAATATATATAACATAAACATATATATTTTCATACCTCGTGATTAAATCTGGCATAACTTTTAGATCCCGTACAATGAGGAAGGTCATTCTGCTCGCGCAGCCTCTTCATCCGTTCAGAGGTTGCCTACGCATTTAACATGAAAATAAAAATGTAAGCATTGACACACTTAAATTAAAACTAAAATTAAATAAACTGTTATTAAAAAACCACAACATTTTCTTGGCCTACATACGATTTTTTGCTCACGGCACCAATCTCTCAGCAGGAACTCTACATCTTCTGCGTCATAGTTGTCAAAAAAATTGTCCGGCATTCTCGCACGGATACTCTCGGGCGTGTCACCGTCTCTAATACATAGTTTGGTTTTGAACCTCGACTTCCACGAGCGGTGCTTACGGCCAATATCACATAAAGCCTCCTGTTGTGCCCTGCGCGCGTCTACTGATACAGGTAGATAGAACTCCTCCTGCACATTCAACACATTTTTATAGGTTTAAAAACTTCAAAAAATACATTAATCTCAAGTTTAATTCAAATAAATAATTAAATTATATTCATAGACATACCATCAGCGCGTCCCACATTGCCTGCTTAATCTGCCTATTTACCTTCGCCCATTCGTCCCGCATGTGTATGTAGGACCCACTCCTGATCAGCTTGCCCTCAGCCCGCCGAAATCGATTGCAGGCCCGTCCTACAGGTTGTATAGCAGCATTGTACTGCAATACAACCTTCTTCCCCCTCGGAAGGACCCAGTTTCTCGCTGGGTCGTCAATCACCTCATAATAAATGGTCCCGTCTGGGTTGTACCCTAATGAAAAAAATATTCAACATTTAATCATTAAAGAACATATATATATATATATATATATATATATAAACAATTTGTAATCAAATATTTATTTATTTCAAAACCTAAAAAAAAAATATTTTGGTAACAGAATATGAGTTTTAAGGATGTCTAAATATGTACTTACCCATCAACCGAATCTGCTCAATCCGTATGTGCTGGGTCGCCCGCAACCTCCTCGCCAACCCCTCCGGCTTGTGGATCCTGCTGATCATCATCTGAATCCATATCCTGGGGACTACCGGGGGCCAACTGATCGGTACCCAACATCGCAACGTCCTCCTCATGGGTACTCTGGCTCCCCCCCACATCTGACATCTGACTCTCACCGGAAAGTGGCATCTGGCTCTCACCAGATAAAGGCATCTGGCTCTGTACATGCCCCGGGCCCTGACTCGCCCCCGATGCTGGGATCTGTCTCGGCCCCAAAATCTGGTCAGGCATCGCCGCTGGTGCCGGTATCTGTCCCAACCCCACAGCCGGCATTGCATCTCCCCGGTCTGTGACAGTGGAAATCTAGAATCCTGCGTCTCACTATCAGGGTTACACGTCGGCACACTACACGTAAACGGGGAGTACGGCACATAACCCGGCTGGTTCACCCACCATCGATAGGCGTTACCCGATTGGGTGAACCCTAGCTGAGATAATGACGGCGGCTCCGAGAATGGAGAGCTGCAAGGTCCAGCTGTGCTGGTCTGCCCGTGATCTGAAGTGGGCCAGGCCACCGTACCCGGCAACAATGGTCTATAAGCCCCGTCTGGGTGGTGTGGCCACGCTGCAGAATACAATGCAGTCGAAACAGTGGGCGTGGTCATGGGGGGCACGGGTGGGCTAGGTGCCCGATACGCATAATGAGGGGGTCTCTGGTCCATCAATACCTGCGAACAAATACAGACAAATTAATTAGAATATGTTTTTTTAATATGTTTTTAATGAACATACTAAAGAACAACGAAATTTATGCAATTAATAAAAATTTGTATTGAGTACAAGCGAATTGTACAAACAATATATATATATATCAGTCAAGTGTATTGATTTCAAGCTAATTATACTCACAACAAATACATCAATCATTGTATCACGGGAGCTTCAATCGGATCTATGTCGGGCCTGTCGTACTCGAATTCAGCATTCGTATCTGGTAGGTCATCAATGGCTAGTACGAGCGGTACGCACTCATGGTAGGTTGTATCATCCTCATTACTCCCATCCCCCTGTCCAATGTCGTACACGTTGCGCGGTTTGGTCCTAACCGCACAAACCCAATTTGGGTTCCTTCCATCTTCTACGTAGAATACTTGATCCACCTGAGATGTAAGCACGTACGGCTCATCCTGAATCAGTTCTCCCCTATGGACGAGGTGATTGAAGTTGACAAACACTAGGCCATACTCGTCTATTGTGAATCCTCTGTCCATCGTGGGGTCTGCCCAATTGCACTTAAATAGGACGTACGTAGTCCTGTCATAGTACTCGACCTCAAATATATCGGTTAACTGCCCGTAGTACGTTTCGCCTTCAACGGTAGGAACACATACGCCGCTGTTCTGAGTCCTCCTTCCCACATCATGAGCAAGCGTGCGAAATAATTTTCCATTTACCACGTACCTGTTGTACTTCACCGCTGTCTCCTTTAGCCCTCTACAACGCATAACCAACTTGTGGCCCAATTCCTCCCTACGTTGATCGTCCAGGCCATCGACCTATGTTTTAATTACAAATAGTAAACATCACATTGGGTAATTATATTGAACCCGCATAAATTTATCCAATTTCAAATTTACAACTATTTCCTTACATATGCACGGTACCATTCGCAGAACTGCTCATGATGTTGTGCTTCAATAAGAGCCTCCGTAATGCGACCCCTAGTGCATGATCGCCTAAGCGCGTCTTTGTGCATCCTATATTCAGCGTATACAATTATGTAATAATTGTTATTAATATTTTTATTCGAATTCTGCTAAATATAAAGTTAGGACTACTTACGTCCGCAAATTGTGAAACTCTTCAGAGTTGAACACAATATAACGATGAATCTGGTGCATTATCAACCGGTTCATGGTAACACGCGTGCCCGCTCCCTTGGATCCATCAGGATTCCTCTGAGGTCTGTTGTGGAATGTTGGTGCGTTATTCAGATACCTTGAACAGAACGTTACCAGCTCGGTCGCTATGTACCCCTCCGCAATGCACCCCTCAGGAGCTACTTTATTGAGCACATTATTTTTGAAATTCCCCAGACTCCTGGTTAAACACATACACGACAATTTAATTGTCGTCAATTAGGATTACAATTAAATAAAAATATTAATTTACATATTACGCCGAATTTTACCTCTCTGCCAGGTACATCCATCTATACTGCACGGGTCCGCCCAGTCTACACTCGCGCACAAGATGCACGACCAAGTGGACCATGCTGGTAAAAAACCCTGGAGGGAATATCTGTTCTAGCTTGCACAAAGTGATACAGACGTCACCCTGCAGTCGGTCCATATCTTCTTGTGATATCTTTGTTGAGCATATGCCTCTAAAAAATGCAGAAATCTCCACAAGAGGTCTAACCACTTTATCAGGCAATGACTTACGCAGTGCAATTGGGAGAAGCTGTTGCATCAGTATGTGGCTATCATGGCTCTTCAAGCCGGAAATTGTACGGTCCTTGAGCCGAACACATCGTGAAATGTTCGAAGCGTATCCGTCCGGGACCCTAACATTTCGAAGAACCTTCAGAAAATTTTCTTTTTTTAGTGTTAGGGTTTCTTTTTTTAGAAAGTGTAGGATTTTTTTTTTTTTAGGGTTTAGGGTTTTGGGTTTAAGGATAGGACTTTTGTTTTTAGTGTTAGGGTTTCTTTTTTAAGAAAGTGTAGGATATATTTTTTTAGGCTTTAGGGTTTAGGATTTGTTAGGGTTTAGGGTTTAGGATTTAAGGTTTAGGGTTAGGGTTTTTAGGGTTTGAAAGTGTAGGAATTTTTTTTTTAGGGTTTAGGATTTAGGGTTTGGAGTTCAGGGTAAGGGTTTTTTTTAGAACGTGTACGATTCAAAGTTTATTTAAGGGTTTATTATTGTGTTGGTTTTATGGTTATGATTTTAAGAAATAAAGTTTAGGGTTGGAGTTTAAGTATTTCTTAAAAAGTAGACGGTCAATTTTAATTTTTTCCTTTTTTTATTCAAACCCATTTTATTTTTTGTTCCCATTTATTATTTTCAAAAGTGTCATCGTTGGTTTATAACGCTAAACTAATATCGGACATTGTTTGATTTTGTTTGACTAACAAAAAAACATTGTAATTCATAATAACACATTCAAAAATATATATATATATATAACCTCTCAAATAAAAATTAGGACAGGAAAAATTAAAATCAATAAAAACACAACATGGCAAAAAAGATCATGGCTTCCAAAAAAATAAAAATACATATAACACTAAATGACACAAAAATACAAACGCCTACACAATTTCAAATTATCAAATGTGTACTAACACAAAAATACATGCAGCTTTGTTAAAAACAAAAACACAAACTATAGCAAAAATGAAATACCTAGTCCATGAAAACCCAAAAAAAAAAAAAAAAAACAGAAATATAAGCTTACAAATTACACTAATTCAGCAACATTGCAATAAAAAAATATAACACAGTCCAAAAATTATTACAATTATCAATCAAGAACAAATAAAAATTATTACAAAATATATATAAAGTTAGTACAAATAGAAAATGTTGAACAAAAAATGAAATACAATTTTAAGGCTCAAACAACTCACTGCCGGTTTGTGGATTTAGGGCTCCTTACATATATATATATACCTGCATATTTTATGGAGAAAGAAAAAACTAAGTTAGCAAATGTGTATATATATATATATATATAGTTCCAGCCACTGATCGAACAGAGAGAGGGAGAGATAAACAGTACTGACCGGATCGCCGTGCGAAGCTGCCGGAGGAAATGGTGCCGACGGCCGTGCGAAGCTGCCGGAGGGACGTCCCAGTAGAGAGAGAAAGAGAGAGAGAGAGAGAGAGAGAGAGGAGAGAGAGAGAGAGAGGAGAGAGAGCCGGATGTGAGAGAGGGAGAGCGAGAGAGAGGGAGGGTCGGTGAGAGAGACAGTCGGTGAGAGAGAGACAGTCGGCAGAGGGAGAGCGCATCGGCCGGCTGAGCTCGTCGGAGAGGGAGAGAGAGAGAGAGAGAGAGAGAGAGAGAAGAAATGGGTAGCTTCCAGAGAGGAAGCTACCCATTTCTTATATATATAAATATATATATATAATTTAAATAATATAATATATTTGAAATTTACTAAAATTTTAAAAATTATATAATATATATATATACGTTATAATTTGGCCAGGTGGCGCGCGGGAGAACTCCCGCGCAGCAACTGGCCAATCAATTGGGCACGTGTACGTAGTACACGTGCCCAAGTGGAGACGTGTATATAAATACACGTCTCCACAAACTAATTATTTCAAATTTTATATTATGTATAAAATATATTATATATATATATATATATATATATATATATTATATATATATATTATATATATATAATATATATATATATATATTATATCTATTTTATATAAACCCATGCAACCCTAAGTTTATGCACTGCATGTACTGCATGTACACATTGATAAACCCTAATCCCTAAAACTAAAACATAAACTCATGTTGGAAAATTTTTTAATTTTGTATTTGGGTCTACATATATGCTTCACAAAGTTGGTTTAATTATGCATATAGTACAATATGTCAATTTAGGGTTAGGGCTTACGTATTTATGAGTATACCATATATATATATATAATACTCATCATATAAACCCTAATCATAAGTGTATGTATTTTGTATAGCAAAAAACCATAACCCTAAGTGTATGTACTATATATAGCAAAAAACCCTAACCCTAAAATACACGTTCCCCATAGTAGAAATTGCATTTAATTTAAAAAATAATAATTATATATATATATATATATATATATAATTTAACAACGTAAAAAAAAAAAATACAAACCCATGCAGCCCTAAATGTATGTACCACTGTGATAACTAAACCCCTAAGCGCTAAAACTAAACCATAAACTATAAATTAAACCTAAACCCTAACCCTAAAATTCAACTCTAATACTGACTATATATACTATATTAAACCATAAATAAAAACTATAGTTTACGGTTATATACTATATTAAACCATTAATGGCCCAAAAAATTAAACTCTAACCCTAAGTGTATATACTAAAACCTAATACCATAAAAAATAAAAACTAAAACCTAACCATAAAGTTAAACTCTAACCCTAAGTGCTAGACTATATATAGCTATAACCTTAAGGGTACGTACTATATATAGTCATAAACCCTAACCCCTAACCCTAAAAGTATATACTACTTAGATATATATATATATATTGTTTTAATACGAAACATGTCAATTTTTAAATCAACAATTTCTTTCTTGATATTACTTATCTCATGCTGCAAGTCTGAGATAGAAATAACTTTGGATTTTTGTTTTGAAAATCTTTCCAAAGTTTCATCAAGAGAGATTTTGGGTTTAACAGGTTTTTGAAAATCATGTTTCATTGTTTTCTTGAGTTTTTTAAGATATTCATCTTTTAACTCATCATTTTCAATTTTTGAAATCAAAGTGATTAGTAAATTTTCTTGTTCTTCTTCTTTAGAAGTGACATTACAAAATTTACTATCACAGCAAGATTTACTGCAGCCAATTTTGAAAACATCTTTACTAGATGATTCACTAGCAGAATGATAGCAAGAATCATCAGATGAAACTTCATCAATGTAGGATGAATCAGAATCAGAGTAATCTTGGGATTGTAAAATCCTGAATAGATCATTCCTTTCTTCTTCATCAATTTTTAAAGAATTGATCTTATTTTTTAATTTATTAGGAGGATTTGGACATTTGTCAGCATAATGGCCTTTTTTACCACAATTAAAACATCTTCCTTTGGAAGTTTTAACAGTTTTAGAACGCTTATGCTTTCTAAAGATTTTAGCAGGCCTTTCAGGCTTAGCAGTTTTCTTTTTAGTATGACGGTATTTTTTAGTGAACTTATCCGGTTTCTTCTTATGTCTCCTGCTAGGAGCAATGGGAGGTAAACCAAATTGTTCACAGAAATTACCCATCTCATACTTAGCTTTCTTAGCATTTTTTAATTGTTGTCTTATCATTTTTTGATCGACACACATTTTTATGCCAAGTTTTTTAATAATTGAAAACAAATCACCATAGGTTAAGTTTTCATAATCAATAGATCCAGTAGTAGGATTAACAAGTTCATCTTTTACTTTGTGAGCAAATAATGAAGGTAACCCATCAATGAACTTTTCTTTCCAATAAGGCTTAAAACTATCAGTTCTAAGCATAACACGGGAAATGAAAACATCTTGATACCATCTATAATCAGACATAGTAGGGCACCTAAGATTATTCAAGTAATCAGAAATACGAGAAGTAATATTAGAAGGAGTTCCAACAAAATGTTTAACAATGGTGTATATCAAAGTATTAACACCATCAGGCAATTGCTTGCCATCATTAAGGACGGGGCTTCCGTCATCATTACTTTTAACAGCAGTTTTTATACGGGTTTTAGCATCTTGATTAAGATGCTTATCCCACCAGCTATTGAGGGTTCCAGAGAATCCCGTAACAAGTAATTCAACAATATCGTAATCAGAAACATCATGGTTAGTCATATAAGCATTGGCAACCATGGACATATGATTCATTTTATTAAGAATTTCTTGTTCAGACAAACCATCAATATTCCACTCATATAATTTATCAGCAGAAACAGAGAATTGATTCTGAAAAATTCTTTCTTCATACTGCAGATCAGGGGGAGTGGGTTTATTATACCAATTTTTGGTAAGGTTAACAGGTCTGGATTTAAAATTCTTTGAACTTTTGGAGAAGTCTCAATTTTCCCAAATTTTTTTTCAAGAATTTTAATATCTTCATCAGTGGATGAGTTAGATGCAGAATAGTCAGATTCCTCTGATTTTTCAGACTCATTATCAGAATGGTCAAAATTGTTTAAAACAAATTTTCCTTTGTCATGATTAATGACGCAGGCTTTGTTAATATTGGAAGTAATATTGAAGAACTGCTTTCAGGGACTGAAGGCATCATTTGGGTAGCCTTGCGGAGTCCAAGTTCTTGAAGCATTTCTTCAATTTTTTCCAAATTCTTTTGGCTATTAGTTTTCAAACTGATTCCCCTTCTTTCTTCGGGTAAGGAAATCAAGGGTTTTTCTATGTCTTTCTTAACAGCCAAAGGAATAGGTTTTTCAATAATTTTGAAGACTCAATCTTTTCTTCAATACGATCAAGTTGTTGACCAATAATGTGAAGAGATTGATTAGAAAAATTATTTTGTTCAATAATCTTCCGAGTTTCAGAATGAGTGGGGTCATTCTTAGAAGTTTTGTAGGGAGAGGCAATGACAACAGTATCATCTTTCCCTTTTACTCGGAGGGTTTCAACAGGGGGATGAGAGGCTTTAACGATAGTATCGTTTTCAGCCAAAACAAAAGGTTTTTTAATAACATTTAAAACACCAGGTTTTACCTTTTGAAGAAAGTCAAAAAACAAAGTGTGTCTTTGTTCTTCAAGCATCTTTTCTACCCACTGAAGTTTTAACAGATCTCTTTCTTTTTGGGGAAAGGATTTAAAATAGATGGATCTTTTCTGGGAATTTTCTTTAGAATAGAAATTCTTTTCTAAAGAAGGCCAGTCAAGATCATGAAAACCCATTTTTTTAGGTTCAGCAAAAGTAATAGCATTACAATGACGAAAAACAGGCTCAGGCATGGGGGCATTTAAATCAGAAGCAGTTGGAGAGGTGTTTCCTTCTTCTTCATGATTATTATGAGAAGTTTGAGAGGGGGCTGCTGATTGTCTAGCAGAATAAAAAGCAGAACAAACTTGGGAATCAGTAGAAATTCCTTTAAGTTTAACATTTGCAGATGAGTCTGCCAAAAAGGTTTCAAGTTCTTTGTCACGTCTTTGAAAACCTTCTGTAGTAGTGGAGTCCAAAGAATTTCTTCTTTGATTGGCAGCAAAGGAATTTCTTCCTTCATTAATGGATAAGGGTCTTTCAACCCTTGTGTTGGCGAAACTAATTTTGACAGATCCATCCATGTATTGTTGGATGTAGTCAACATTAGCATCGTCTTGGGTAACTTTGGCTGGTTGAGTAACATTCTCAATTAGCCATTCATTGGGGAGTGTGATTTCACTCCATTTCATCATCCGAGGGATTCGGATGTTAGCATCTCGAGTAGAGCTCTGGATAAGCAGAGTAGATTCTCCCGAGTTTTTAATAATAGCTTGGGGGTTCAAATTGGTTTTTAGCAATTTGTAATAAATGCGGTAGATAATAACAACAGGCTGACTACCAATCAACATGTCATAACCAGAAGTCAAAACATTCAATGTTAATGCTTTTGAAATATTAACATCACTTAAAGATAAAGTAATGTTAGGAAAAGTATCAAAATAAACAGGACCATTGTACAAGGACGTATGAACCATGCCAAGGGTGCTAGTTCTAAAATCAATAAATCTAGCATCACGGAGGCACATTAGAACAGAAGCATCAATGCCAATTCGTGTTAATGGTTTAACAGCAACTTGGACGGCTCCAACATGTAGAAACTTGAAGCCTTTAGCAAGAGATTGATTAACAAATCTCTTATTAAAGAGTTCAAAATCTTCATTCCTGTGGGAAATAGGAATGGTTTGTTCAACAGTTTTAACAGCATATTCAGTTCTAAAAGAACTTTTAAACCAAGAAGTTTTGTAAACTTCTTTATCAGGGAGTCTTGGAATACTCCAATTTTTGAAATCAAAAGAGGAATCACCCTCAACAGAGTAATGTTCTGAATTAACAACATTATCAGGAAGATTAACAGAGGACCTAGAGCTAACTGAAGAGTTAGATCTCCACATTTTGAAAATCAAATCAAACAAACATTAAAACAAACATAATCAACAAAGCCTTAGACCTTAGTTGGTTATTTCACGACACATACCCTGACCATAGACCTTTTGTCGACTAATCCCTAAACGCCAAGCCATAAGCGTTAAGATCTGTTATGTTTTGTTCGTCTTTTCTTGCAAGTATTAAAACTAACGTTTTCCGAAGACTTTCTCCTTAAGGTTAGGGATCATAACCACCCCCCAGTACAGGCCGCTCTTTAGCACAGACTTGGTTCCCGTTTAAGCCTGGGTTTGGCGTTTAGGGATTAGTCGACAAAAGGTCTATGGTCAGGGTATGTGTCGTGAAATAACCAACTAAGGTCTAAGGCTTTGTTGATTATGTTTGTTTTAATGTTTGTTTGATTTGATTTTCAAAATGTGGAGATCTAACTCTTCAGTTAGCTCTAGGTCCTCTGTTAATCTTCCTGATAATGTTGTTAATTCAGAACATTACTCTGTTGAGGGTGATTCCTCTTTTGATTTCAAAAATTGGAGTATTCCAAGACTCCCTGATAAAGAAGTTTACAAAACTTCTTGGTTTAAAAGTTCTTTTAGAACTGAATATGCTGTTAAAACTGTTGAACAAACCATTCCTATTTCCCACAGGAATGAAGATTTTGAACTCTTTAATAAGAGATTTGTTAATCAATCTCTTGCTAAAGGCTTCAAGTTTCTACATGTTGGAGCCGTCCAAGTTGCTGTTAAACCATTAACACGAATTGGCATTGATGCTTCTGTTCTAATGTGCCTCCGTGATGCTAGATTTATTGATTTTAGAACTAGCACCCTTGGCATGGTTCATACGTCCTTGTACAATGGTCCTGTTTATTTTGATACTTTTCCTAACATTACTTTATCTTTAAGTGATGTTAATATTTCAAAAGCATTAACATTGAATGTTTTGACTTCTGGTTATGACATGTTGATTGGTAGTCAGCCTGTTGTTATTATCTACCGCATTTATTACAAATTGCTAAAAACCAATTTGAACCCCCAAGCTATTATTAAAAACTCGGGAGAATCTACTCTGCTTATCCAGAGCTCTACTCGAGATGCTAACATCCGAATCCCTCGGATGATGAAATGGAGTGAAATCACACTCCCCAATGAATGGCTAATTGAGAATGTTACTCAACCAGCCAAAGTTACCCAAGACGATGCTAATGTTGACTACATCCAACAATACATGGATGGATCTGTCAAAATTAGTTTCGCCAACACAAGGGTTGAAAGACCCTTATCCATTAATGAAGGAAGAAATTCCTTTGCTGCCAATCAAAGAAGAAATTCTTTGGACTCCACTACTACAGAAGGTTTTCAAAGACGTGACAAAGAACTTGAAACCTTTTTGGCAGACTCATCTGCAAATGTTAAACTTAAAGGAATTTCTACTGATTCCCAAGTTTGTTCTGCTTTTTATTCTGCTAGACAATCAGCAGCCCCCTCTCAAACTTCTCATAATAATCATGAAGAAGAAGGAAACACCTCTCCAACTGCTTCTGATTTAAATGCCCCCATGCCTGAGCCTGTTTTTCGTCATTGTAATGCTATTACTTTTGCTGAACCTAAAAAAATGGGTTTTCATGATCTTGACTGGCCTTCTTTAGAAAAGAATTTCTATTCTAAAGAAAATTCCCAGAAAAGATCCATCTATTTTAAATCCTTTCCCCAAAAAGAAAGAGATCTGTTAAAACTTCAGTGGGTAGAAAAGATGCTTGAAGAACAAAGACACACTTTGTTTTTTGACTTTCTTCAAAAGGTAAAACCTGGTGTTTTAAATGTTATTAAAAAACCTTTTGTTTTGGCTGAAAACGATACTATCGTTAAAGCCTCTCATCCCCCTGTTGAAACCCTCCGAGTAAAAGGGAAAGATGATACTGTTGTCATTGCCTCTCCCTACAAAACTTCTAAGAATGACCCCACTCATTCTGAAACTCGGAAGATTATTGAACAAAATAATTTTTCTAATCAATCTCTTCACATTATTGGTCAACAACTTGATCGTATTGAAGAAAAGATTGAGTCTTCAAAAATTATTGAAAAACCTATTCCTTTGGCTGTTAAGAAAGACATAGAAAAACCCTTGATTTCCTTACCCGAAGAAAGAAGGGGAATCAGTTTGAAAACTAATAGCCAAAAGAATTTGGAAAAAATTGAAGAAATGCTTCAAGAACTTGGACTCCGCAAGGCTACCCAAATGATGCCTTCAGTCCCTGAAAGCAGTTCTTCAAATATTACTTCCAATATTAACAAAGCCTGCGTCATTAATCATGACAAAGGAAAATTTGTTTTAAACAATTTTGACCATTCTGATAATGAGTCTGAAAAATCAGAGGAATCTGACTATTCTGCATCTAACTCATCCACTGATGAAGATATTAAAATTCTTGAAAAAAATTTGGGAAAATTGAGACTTCTCCAAAAGTTCAAAGAATTTTTAAATCCAGACCTGTTAACCTTACCAAAAATTGGTATAATAAACCCACTCCCCCTGATCTGCAGTATGAAGAAAGAATTTTTCAGAATCAATTCTCTGTTTCTGCTGATAAATTATATGAGTGGAATATTGATGGTTTGTCTGAACAAGAAATTCTTAATAAAATGAATCATATGTCCATGGTTGCCAATGCTTATATGACTAACCATGATGTTTCTGATTACGATATTGTTGAATTACTTGTTACGGGATTCTCTGGAACCCTCAATAGCTGGTGGGATAAGCATCTTAATCAAGATGCTAAAACCCGTATAAAAACTGCTGTTAAAAGTAATGATGACGGAAGCCCCGTCCTTAATGATGGCAAGCAATTGCCTGATGGTGTTAATACTTTGATATACACCATTGTTAAACATTTTGTTGGAACTCCTTCTAATATTACTTCTCGTATTTCTGATTACTTGAATAATCTTAGGTGCCCTACTATGTCTGATTATAGATGGTATCAAGATGTTTTCATTTCCCGTGTTATGCTTAGAACTGATAGTTTTAAGCCTTATTGGAAAGAAAAGTTCATTGATGGGTTACCTTCATTATTTGCTCACAAAGTAAAAGATGAACTTGTTAATCCTACTACTGGATCTATTGATTATGAAAACTTAACCTATGGTGATTTGTTTTCAATTATTAAAAAACTTGGCATAAAAATGTGTGTCGATCAAAAAATGATAAGACAACAATTAAAAAATGCTAAGAAAGCTAAGTATGAGATGGGTAATTTCTGTGAACAATTTGGTTTACCTCCCATTGCTCCTAGCAGGAGACATAAGAAGAAACCGGATAAGTTCACTAAAAAATACCGTCATACTAAAAAGAAAACTGCTAAGCCTGAAAGGCCTGCTAAAATCTTTAGAAAGCATAAGCGTTCTAAAACTGTTAAAACTTCCAAAGGAAGATGTTTTAATTGTGGTAAAAAAGGCCATTATGCTGACAAATGTCCAAATCCTCCTAATAAATTAAAAAATAAGATCAATTCTTTAAAAATTGATGAAGAAGAAAGGAATGATCTATTCAGGATTTTACAATCCCAAGATTACTCTGATTCTGATTCATCCTACATTGATGAAGTTTCATCTGATGATTCTTGCTATCATTCTGCTAGTGAATCATCTAGTAAAGATGTTTTCAAAATTGGCTGCAGTAAATCTTGCTGTGATAGTAAATTTTGTAATGTCACTTCTAAAGAAGAAGAACAAGAAAATTTACTAATCACTTTGATTTCAAAAATTGAAAATGATGAGTTAAAAGATGAATATCTTAAAAAACTCAAGAAAACAATGAAACATGATTTTCAAAAACCTGTTAAACCCAAAATCTCTCTTGATGAAACTTTGGAAAGATTTTCAAAACAAAAATCCAAAGTTATTTCTATCTCAGACTTGCAGCATGAGATAAGTAATATCAAGAAAGAAATTGTTGATTTAAAAATTGACATGTTTCGTATTAAAACTGATAATCAAGACCTAAAAAGTCAAATACTAATCACAAATCTTCATAATAAAATCCATTCAGAAAATGAAGATTTAAAAATAGAAGATATAACTGGTAACCAACATGAGCATTCTAATGATAGTCCTGAATCCAGCAATGCAACTGTCTGTTCCAACAATGATTTGAAATTTGTTAAACTTGTTAAAAGTTTCATACCACCCAAATGGTATGCCAAAATTACTGTTATTATTGCAAAAGATTATTCTTTTGATGCTATTGCTTTGATTGATTCCGGATCTGACATGAACTGTATCCAGGAGGGATTAATCCCTAGCAAATATTTTGAGAAATCCACTGAAAGATTAAACTCTGCCAGCGGAGATTCTCTACATATTAAGTACGAGCTTAATAAAGCTTATGTTTGCCAGAATGATGTTTGTTTTCCCATTCCTTCTGTGCTTGTTAAAAACATGAAGAGTGATAAAGTAATTCTAGGAAATCCCTTCCTTTACTTACTTTACCCCATCTCTTCTATTGATGAAACTGGGATTACCACTATTAAAATGGGTACAGAAGTAAAATTTACTTTTGCATCCAGACTAGATATTGAGCTAGATCGGCTCAACTTAGTCACTGCTAAAACCAAGCACTTGAACTCCTTAAAACAGGAACTCAAGTATAAGAGAATTACCCAGCAACTCTCTGATAAATTGTTACAATCCAAAATTATTGCCTTTAATGACAAACTTGTTAAAACAGTTTGTTCTGACTTACCCAATGCTTTTTGGCACCGGAAGAGACACATCGTAACTCTACCCTACATTAAGGATTTTTCAGAAAAGAAAATTCCTACCAAAGCAAGGCCAATCCAAATGAATGCCGAGACTTTGGAATTTTGCCAAAAAGAAATTGCCGACTTACTGGCAAAAAATATTATTCGCAAAAGCAAGTCCCCTTGGTCATGTGCTGCTTTTTATGTTATGAAAAATGCTGAACTTGAAAGAGGTTCTCCTAGGTTAGTAATCAATTACAAACCTTTGAATGATGTTTTGGAATGGATTAGATATCCTATTCCCAATAGGAAAGACCTAGTCAACCGTCTTAGTGAAGCCCTTATCTTCTCTAAGTTTGATATGAAATCTGGATTTTGGCAGATTCAGATTGATAATAAGGATAGGTATAAGACTGCTTTTACCACACCCTTTGGTCATTATGAATGGAATGTTATGCCTTTCGGCCTCAAAAATGCCCCTAGTGAATTCCAAAGAATCATGAATGACATCCTTAATCCATTTAGCCATTTTGCCATTGTCTACATTGATGATGTACTCATATATTCCAAATCTGTTGATGAACACTGGAAACATCTGAATTCGTTTCTAGAAATCATTAAGATCAATGGACTTGTTGTATCTGCTAAGAAAGTCAAACTTTTCCAAGCCAAGATTCGATTCCTTGGTTTTGACATTTCTGAAGGACAAATCCGCCCTATTGATCGAGCTATTGAATTTGCTAGCAAATTCCCTGATATTATCACTGATAAAAATCAACTCCAAAGATTCCTTGGATCATTAAACTACATTGCTGACTTCTACAAAGATTTGAGGAAGTATTGCAAACCCCTGTTTGACAGATTGCAAACTAATCCTCCCCTTGGACAGAGGTCCACACTTCACTTGTTAAAGAGATCAAAACTCATGTTAAATCTCTTCCTTGTCTGGGAATTCCCACTGACACTGCTTTCAAAATTGTTGAAACTGATGCCTCCGACATTGGCTATGGAGGAATTCTGAAACAAATTGTTTCACCAGGATCTCCTGAACAAATCGTTCGATTCCATTCTGGATCCTGGAATAATGCACAAAAAAACTATAGTACTATTAAAAAAGAAATCCTTTCTGTTGTTCTTTGCATTTCAAAATTCCAATCCGATTTATTAAATCAAAAATTTCTATTAAGAATTGATTGCAAATCTGCAAAATATGTTTTGAAAAAAGATGTTGAAAATATTGCATCAAAACAAATATTTGCCAGATGGCAAGCGATTTTGAGTGTTTTTGATTTTGATATTGAATATATTAAAGGAATTAACAATTCGATCCCTGATTTTCTCACTCGTGAATTTTTGCAGTGCCACCATGGCAAGTAAAAAGGATCGAGGAAAAGGAAAAGGAAAAATTGTTAATACCTCTGATAACAAGTCTCTGGCCATCAAACCAGAGTCCTCCCCTATTGGCACTCCAGCTGCCTCTCCTATTACCACTTCATTAGCCCTTACTAATCGGTTCATGACTTTTAGCCCTGAACCAAATATTACCTTCAGTAGCGCCCTTGCCACTGAATTCAGTCCATTTCTTGGTCCTTCTATCAGGCCAAGAATGCCATTCATTAAAGCTGAAAAACCTTCAGCTTATGTCCGCCTTTCCTATTTCCAGCACCTATTTTTTGTTGAAATAGGAATGGCTCCTATT
Organism: Alnus rubra; assembly: GCA_028654335.1. NCBI lineage: Eukaryota > Viridiplantae > Streptophyta > Magnoliopsida > Fagales > Betulaceae > Alnus > Alnus rubra. Next base: position 1,945,543 of record JAJPGS010002370.1, read on the forward strand.
AAAGACCCCAGCCAATTGGCTATTGCCTATTTTCCCCCTCGTTTCCATTGGGTCCCTGAGCACCCCCTCAAAGATATCTCATATTATACCACCATCTTGGTCGAAACAAAATCAGTTCATTTCAAGCCAATTCTCGACCAAAAGACTGGTAAGACTCTTTACATGAGTGTCTACTTTGATAAGGTTCTCCTCCTCAAAGACTGGGGTGAACACCCTTCCCAGCCCAGAGTTCTTTCCAATTCTGAGCTGTCCTATTCTTATTATGATTACATTGATGCCTGGTTTAGATTCATGCTTTACCAGAATTCCACTAATAACCATTCTTGGTTTATTAATTTTGACAAAAAATTCTCTGGTATTCTTCCCCTTTGGTTCTCCAAATGGTGGGGACAGTTCGGAGCAATTCCTGACATCCTCCCTCTGCAGCTTGCCAAAGCCTTTGGAACCTTCAGAGATTATTACAATACTGATGCTTATGGAAAGAAGTTCCCTGCCATAATGCATTTTGTTATAAAATTCAAGATCTCTTGGATTTTAAAATGGAATTATGTTAAAAATGGTGATATCATTGATCGCCATTGGTTTGTTAAATGGTGGGATAAATACCCACAAACTGATGCTATTGTTCAGACTGTATACAAGGATTTTGCCAAAAAGACTCCAGAAAAAGGTCTACCAGCTATTCCTGTTGCAGTCCCAAAGCCTACTGAACTTGTCACTCCTTCTCATTTCCTCTCTCCTCCAGAAGAAAAGAAGGCTACTGATAAGTTATCTGATGATAAATCTGCTGCCTCATCCTCTTCGACAAAAGATAAGAAGAAGAAAAAAGGCCCTTCTAAGAATGATATGAGAATGTTCCAGCAATTTCTTAAATCATACAAGGAAGAAAATAATATTGGAGACAGTGAAGACAGTGGAGAAGAAAATTCTTCTGAGATCTCTCTGGATACTGCTGGTTTGGCGGAGCAGACCGCCACCTATTTGGACATGACCCATTCACTACTCAAGATGCTCTAGATGCTCTGGAAGCTATTCCGGGTATTGAGGATATTCCAGATCTTGATTATTGACCCTCACGGGTTTACTATTATTTTCACATATCAGACAACATCATTAGCTCCCCCATGGGCTCCACCTAAAGTTGTTTGTTTTTTATGGACTTATTGAAAGCTTCAGGCAGCATTATTGGCTCCACCGAAAGTTTGCTTGTTTTATGCGGACTTTTAATTGCATCTGCAGCTGGTCAAGGGATTTGGCCAACAACTCCACTGACTCTACAGTACTGCTACAGTGCCGTCGCATGCTGATCTACAGTCTTGTTTTTCCTATTCTACCCTTGTAATTGGTCTATATAAAGGACCAAAGCCTTCAGGGTAAGGCAGAAGCTTTTAGACTAGAAAATCTTATTTTTCGAAATCTGCTATCTCCTGCTCTCTTGTTCTCTCATTGTGATCCTCGGATCTCTTCGCTTGTATTATCCCCTGTTAATTCTGTAAGTATTTCGTTTTGAAATAAATTACAGTTTGATAATTCTGTTAAATTATTACATTTAATTTTTCATTATCATTACTTGCATCCCCTGTTGGCCGGTTTATACCGCCTTCCCCTTCTCCCTCATACACACACACACCCTCTTGGTCTCTCTCGATCTCTGTCTCTCATCCCCAGTTTCTGCTTCCGCCCCTTTATGGTATATATAGTATATATTTATATATATAAATATATACTATATACATATATATAAGTATATACTATATATAGTATATATTTATATATATATATATATATATATATATATATATATATATATATATATATATATATATATATATATATATATATATATATATATATATATATAAGTATATATGTATATACTATAGATTTATTTTTTAAAAAAAATTATATTATAATATTATATAAAATAATATATGAATAAATATATATATAATTTATTCAAGTAAGTACAAATACAAACCCATGCAGCCCTAAAACTAAACTGTACGTAAACTATAAATTAAAACTCTAACACTAAGTATATATACTAAAACCTAACCATAAAATTAAACTCTAACCCTAAGTGCTAGACTATATATAACTATAAACTATAATCATGAGGGTACGTACTATATCTAGTCATAAACCCTAACCCTAATCCTCTATCCAAAAGTATATACTATATATATATATATATATATATATATATATATATAGCTATAAAACTAAACCCTAAGTAAATGTACTATAACTATAAGGATTTGTATAATTATGTACACCGTATTTTCAAAGATTTGTATAATTAATAAGATAAGGAGTTTAATTTTTTTTTTATTTTATAAATTTAATATAACACCGAATTTTTTTTTTTTAATATTTATTTTGGCAAAAAATAACAATTGGACACGCGTATAAAATACTCGTGTCCAATTTGGACACGGGTATTACTACACGTGTTCAATTGGACACGCGTAGTAATACACGTGTCCAAATTGGACACGTGTATTAATACACGTGTCCAATTGGACACGTGTATTGAAGACACGTGTCCAATTGGACACGTGTATTGAAGACACGTGTCCATTCTTTACGGCTGTACACTTTGACACGTGTCACTGGAGACACGTGTCAAATTTGACGCGTGTCTACAGTAACGGGTACTGTAGACACGCGTCAAAATGCTCAGATTTTTGTAGTGTTTTTGGTCGTACCAAACACCTAAAAATAAGGAAAACGTTTTCCAAAAAATATTTTAAGTTGAAACAAACAGAGTGGATTGTACAGACGTTGTATGTATGCCAAATCACATTTGCAAACTAAGTTATAAAATGAAATTTTCTAATAATTTTAGAGAGTTTCAATTGTAATTATATGAAGGGAAAAATATAATTTAACCCCTTAAACTATCAATCTTTCTCCGAATGAATCCTTAAACTACCAAGGCTTGCATTCTAACCCTCAAAACTACCAAAACCTTTGAAAAAGACTCATTTTGGCGAAATATCCCCATAATATCTCTGTCATGTGTCATTTTTCAATTAAAAAATAAAAAAAATAAAAAAATTTCAAAAAATTTCAAAAAAAATTCAAAAAATTCAAAAAAAAAATCAAAAATCAAAAACTAAAATTTATTTTTTATTTTTTGAAAAAAATTTACGATCATCGTTGGGCACGATGCACGCCTGCAGCTCGACGAACTCGTCATCGCCTCTCCGAACGCGGACATAGCTAATTCCCTATCTTTCGATGTCTATGATATTAATCTTTCGAAGGTTATGAATGATTCCAATCTAAATTTTGTTTTGTTACAAATGACGAGCAAGTCTACCATCGTTGTGGAAGATCTCGATCGGTTTCTGACGGAGAAATCAACAGCCGTGAGCTTGTTCATTAATGTTCATATCTATTTTCCTTTCTGTGTTTTTTGGCATTCAAAACGTTGACCAATAGCTACTTGGGGCTCAAGGATCACAAGCTTTTCTCTTAGGTGAATGATATTTTCCAGAGCGAGGCGAGCTTGAGCTCGACCAAGATTAGTGAGATGATGATTGTGAATCAGAACTTATCAAACCGGGCTATAAAATCGGTCATCAACTCATCACGGCGTTGCAAATGGACAGTGACCGGATGGGTGTCGAGAAGATTGGGTCGCGGTTGTGAAATAACACCATCCCAAACACCCATTTTTTTTTCTTTTTTCTTTTTTAAAATAATAATAAGAAATAAGAAATAAAATTTTAGTTTTTTTTTTAAATTTTTTTTTTCATATCTGTTTTAATTTTTTTTGATTATTTTTAATTGAAAAATGACACATGACAAGGGTACTATGATGATATTTCGCTAAAAAATTGCATTTTTCAAAGGTTTTGGTAATTTGTGGGATAGAGTGAAAGCCTTGGTAGTTTATGGAGCTATTCGGAGAAAATGTGGTAGATTGGGGGCTAAATTGTATTTTTTCCTTATACTAATTAACCTTTATGGATATATATAACACATATACGACTAATGTGTTCCTGAATCATGACAAATAGTATAACGGTCAACCTATATATATATATATATATACACCACTCGGGCATTATGACGTAATATGGGTTCTTACGAGAATGTTAGATGTTTGAGTGGGAGAGAATTTAGGAGTGTGCAGATTAATCGATTACTGCCTACCGAACCGCGACCGAACCAAAATTGACTGCCTACCGACAAAATTCGGTTCGGTAGTCGGAAGAGAATCTTTTTACCGAAATTTGGTCGGTTCGGTAGGCGGTTGGTTAAGCGGTTAACCGAATTTCCGACCCGGCCCGAACCGAAAGTTAACCGACCGCCTATATCGAAACGACGTCGTTTTAGTGATAAAGAAATGACGTCGTTTCAATTCATTTTTTTAAAAAAAACAAAAAAACAAAAAAAAAACAAAACGGCGTCGTTTTGTATGGAGTATATTCATCGCATTCTTCAATTTCTTCTGCTCTTCATCAGTTTCGACTGTTTCGTGATTCGTGAACCTCCTTGCCCAGTTGCCCTTGACCTAACCTTGACCGCGTTGACGCCTTGACGGACGGCTTTTGGGCTTTGGCAGTCCGGCTATCCCGATTCCAGATCTCGACTCCCGGATCCCCTCTCCACTTCTCCAGTGATTCGACCATTCCCGGATCCACTCTCTGCCTACTGGCTGCCGCAGCGCCTCCCCGGGACCCAGAGTTCCCACAACCCCACGGTCCCCACTTGGCCGGTCGGTTAAGCGGTTAACCGAATTTCCGACCCGGCCCGAACCGAAAGTTAACCGACCGCCTATATCGAAACGTCGTTTTAGTGATAAAGAAATGACGTCGTTTCAATTCATTTTTTTTTAAAAAAAACAAAAAAACAAAAAAAAACAAAACGGCGTCGTTTTGTATGGAGTATATATTCATCGCATTCTTCAATTTCTTCTGCTCTTCATTAGTTTCGACTGTTTCGTGATTCGTGAACCTCCTTGCCCAGTTGCCCTTGACCTAACCTTGACCGCGTTGACGCCTTGACGGACGGCTTTTGGGCTTTGGCAATCCGGCTATCCCGATTCCAGATCCCGACTCCTGGATCCCCTCTCTACTTCTCCAGTGATTCGACCATTCCCGGATCCACTCTCTGCCTACCGGCTGCCGCGGCGCCTCCCCGGGACCCAGAGTTCCCAGAACCCCACGGTCCCCACCTGGCCACCTGCGAATCGGTGACCTAGTCACCTGCCCAGTGCCGAGTCGCCGACTGCTCAGTGCAGCAGTGCTCAGTGCCGAGTCTGCCGAGTGCCGAGTGCCGAGTGCCCTCTTCTCCAGTAGCTCTCTCTCTCTCTTCTCTTAGTCTTAATTTTTTTGATGTATCATACTATCATTTTGAAGTTTTTTTTGATGTATCATTTTTTATTTTTTTTTGAAACAGCCAGACAGCTTATTGATATATGCCTTAAAAATAAAAATTATTTTGAGTCTTTTTGACCCATTAAAAAATGAGGCCAAAATTAAGAAAGGCCAGAAGGCCCATTTTAAGGCTTAATCTTAACCAAAACCGATTAACCGACCGTTTACCGACCGTCTTAATCGAAAACTTCGAAATTTTTTCTTGTCGGTTAAATGTCGGCGAATTAACCAACTTAACCGACATGGTCGGTTAACCGAACCGACTTCGCCGATTTAATCGACTTTCAAACCGCTGCACACCCCTAGGAGAGATCGGGAGAGATTGTAAAAGACATGATTGTTATGAATGTGTTAAGTCCTATGGGTAGATTATTAAGATCTTGCATACGTAGTACTGGTTAAATTTCACAATGATTGTGTACTAAGTAGAATTAGACTTTAAAGAGCTCTAATTAATTGTAACTTCGAATTTTTGATATGCGCAGTTGGGAATGGCTGGTGCATTGGAAACTTTATACGGGCAAGCTTTTATATGGAGCAAAGCAATATCATAAACTTGGAAACTATACTTGCTGTGCTATAATCTCCCTTTGTTTGGTTTGTCTTCCAGTAGCTCTCCTTTGGATATACACCGACAAGCTACTAATATTTTTTTGGACAAGACCCTTTGATCTCACAGGTTGCCTGTGAATACTTATGCATTTGGCTCGTCCCTTCACTTTTTGGCTATGGTGTTCTTCAGTCATTGGTCCGCTACTTCCAATTTCAGAGCCTAGCCTGATTCTTCCAATGCTTGTAAGCTCGTGTGCAATTCTTTGTTTGCATAATTGCATGTACCTCTCAGTTGGGCTATGGTTTTTAAGTTTGAATTAGTAACTACGGCGCAGCATTAGCCATGCATCGGTGTATCATATTGGTCAAACGTTGTCTTGCTTGGTTTTTATATGAGATACATACGTACTCATCAGCCAGCTGTGAGAAAACCCGTGTTCCTATTTAGTATTTACCATGGATTCTTTCCTGAGCATGCATTACGCACTTCTTCCATCTTCCATATGCCATCCCTTCTGCTACAATGGTTTGGTAATTTTCTTTTTTTCTTTTCTATCAAAAACTTGATATTTATTTATTTATTTCCAGGAAAACCTTCACTTATCTCCATGATATTTATGTACTTTTGCAATCCTAATATTAAAATTTAAAAACTATCAATGTTGGGTTGCCATGTTTTAAAAATTTGCAATGTCACTTCTACGTTAGGATCTTTTGTTAAATCCTAAGGAAGGATGTCAAATTTTTCAAAATACCCACATTTTTTTTGAAAAAAAATAAATAAAAATTAATTAAGGACAATTTTGTATTTTTATTAGTTTAACAGTGGTACGTACAAAGGATATTTCACCTGCTTACAGTCTAATTTAATCCTAAACCGGTATGGGTGACATTACAAAAGTATAGTCTATTTCTGTACTCACAAACAAAAATAAACAACATTAAATTTTGAAACATCAGCTAATCGAAATTGATACTTTTTAAAGTTTAAGCATACAATTGCGAAAGTGCCTAAATATCAGGAGTATAAATATTTCTCCTTATTTATTTATACTTTTGCTTCGTTCCTAATATGTTCCTTTTCATGCCAATGATTATTAGTTTTGAATGGTGGTCTTTTGAGCTGCTTGTATTGCTCTCTGGGCTTTTAGCTAATCCGGAACTTGAAACTTCAGTTCTTTCTATATGGTACATTTTTTTTTCTTTTCTTTTTGGTTTTCAGTAATTTGAAGTACAATGATTTGTATACATTCTTAGCAGGATTCTTCTAATTTCTCATAAACTTTGTGAACAGCCTCAATACCAGTACATTGCACTACAACATCCCATATGGGGTTGGTGCTGCTGCAAGGTTTGATGAAAACTTTTCCCTAAATCTGTTTTCTTTTGTTATGATATTTTGTGTTAAAGATACATTAACTGTTTCGTAGCACTTGGGTTTCAAATGAATTGGGAGCCGGAAATCCGCAGGCAGCCCGAGTGGATGTGGGTGCTATTACGGTCCTTGCAGTTGGAGAGGCAGCTATAGTAAGCAGTGCTCTCTACTGCTGCCGCCATGTCTTGGGATAGAGTTCGTCTATACGGAGGACGAGGGTCAGACCCTCGTCCGACCCTCGTCCTACGTGGCACTATTTTTTTTTTTTTATTCTTTGATTAAAAAAAAAAAAAAAAAAAAAAAACAACAACGCGTGAAAACTTTTCACGTTTCCCCCATTTCAGAAAATACATCTTCCACAAAATTTCAAAATCCCCTAAGCCTTATCCCTCCATCTCCACCGTCCCCCAACCCACCCACCTCCGACCGCTGCCGCCACGAACACGCCGACCAAGCTGATCGTTTCAGCTTTCCCCTCCCCCACGAACAGCGTCTCTCCACCACGAGCACCTCCGATCGCCACCCACCGCCAAACAGGAGCTCCAACGCAGACCCTGCACCAAAGAAACATAGAGAACAGCAAGAAGCAAGCATTGCACAAAAGAGAAAGCAAATATTTGAAAGTATACGAATACAAAAACCAAAGCCAGATTTAGACCCATCAAACCAGATTTCAGAAAAATCAAACTCTAAAGAAAGAGATGAGAGATTGAGAAAACCTGAGATTTTGTTCACACTGGGAGAGAAGGAGGCGTCGCACAGGGAGGGGATCGAATGATCTGCTATCCAGAAAAAGCCCGGCTCTGGCGCTCCTCGTCAGAGATCTGCGGAGAGAGGGAGACTAACCAGAGATCGGCGGTGCTCGTCGTCGGCTCTGGCGCAGCTTCTCGTCGAACCTGGACGGAGATCCGCAGTGCTCGTGGGCGTCGGTCTGCTGGGTCCGAGAGAGAGACAGAGAGAGCTGGGAGAGGGATGGTGTCGGTAGGTGGGCCGGTCGTCTAGGTGGGAGGCGCTCGGTCGGTGGGCGGCGATCAGTCCGTTCTGCTGGGTCCGAGAGAGAGAGAGAGCTGGGAGAGGGAGGTTTCGGTCGGTGGGCCGTCGTCTAGGTGGGAGGCGCTGAGCTGGGAGAGGGATGGTGGTCGTCTAGGTGGGAGGCGCTCGGAGAGGGTGAGAAATGGGGAGAAATTTTGGACCCCATCTTTGTCTGTATGTTCGTTGTCCCGCGTTTTCATTTTTTTTTTTTTTTTTTTTTTTTTTTTAATCAAAGAATAAAAAAAAAAAAATAGTGCCACGTAGGACGAGGGTCTGACCCTCGTCCTCCGTATAGACGAACTCCTTGGGATATGCTTACAGCAATGAGAAGGAAGTTGTGGACTATGTTGCAAAAATGGTTCCTCTGCTTTGTCTCTCAGTCAGACTGGATAGCTTACTAGGAGTACTTTCAGGTTGGTTTCTAACGTTGCTGTCAATTTCGAAATTTGTTCATATTAGTGCTGTCTTGAGATATGCGACAAAATTTGGTCATTTGAATTCATTGCACACGCATAACATCATTATTTTTAGGTAATTACTTTTTCAAAACATAAATTTGTTCTGTACGTTATCAGGGGTTGCAAGAGGTAGTAGCCGGATGGCAGCAAATAGGGGACTATGTCAATCTGGGAGCATATTATCTAGTGGGAATTCCAGTGGCTGTCCTATTGAGTTTTGTTCTGCGTTTAAGAGGAAAGGGGCTTTGGATTCGAATATTGACAGGATCCAGTGTGCAAGCAATTATACTCGCTTTTTTAACAGCATCTACTAATTGGCACAAGCAGGTTTTCATCCTAATCTTTTGGGTGACTTGGTTGCCATGAATGTGAAAAAAGGGAACAATTGAATTGATTTTATTCGATCTCTGTCTCCCATTTCTTGGTAACAACTAGAGAGAACTGAGTTATCTACAAGTTTATTCTACTAAAAGCTACTTTGGTTAAATTTTGTTGTTATTGCAGGCAAGCAGGGCAAGGGAGAGAATATTTGATGGGCAACTTTCAGCTTATAATGGATTGGCATAGAGAACTAATACAATGGCAAAGCGGCAATCATGTCCCAATTAGATAGGTAAGGTGGCTAAGTTAGAAGACTAAACATTATTGGCTTGGACTTGGAGAAAAAGACTTGCTATATACAAGTATCTATGTTTATGTTTATATAGTATATATATCTTATCCAGCAAGCTTTTTATTTCAATTTGAATTCTTATTTCTCGTGTTCTGTGTGGACCATTTTATCGAAATAGTTGCATGCGTGATATTGGCCAGTCTTTTGATTTTGTAGACAAAGGTAGAATACAATTTCTAACAATTTAGGCCGCAATTGTAGAGAGTTTATATATGATTTATTTGTCTTGATAAATGATTAAGCAACCAAAAACTTATTTAGACATATAAGTTTCATATACGCTCTCTCGTTATTACTGTTCAAAATGTTAAAGCATTTTCAAAATTAATATGTATATATATTTATTTTGTGTCTTGAGAATGTTTTAAAATGAAGATGTTAAAGAGCATTAAATGAAGATAGTCCCACATGGGAAAAAGAGAAATTGTAGTTAACATTTATAAGGCCCAATATACTTTAAGCATTTAGAGTAATACTTGGGTGTGTACTCGTACGTGTATACTCTAGTACAGTGCAAAACACTCGACGCACACGCGCGTGTGGCAATGGGTCGTAGGGCGCTATCGCTTTGATGACGCACTTGACATGAAGCATCGGAGTGATCTAATCACGACTTTTCAATTTTGGATGGTCATGATCAATCGATCTGCTGGTTTAATTTAAACCATAAGATGCTTCTTAGGTAGATCCAGTGGTTGGATTTACTGGACCATTACTAAAATAAACTGTAAGGTCAAATCACATTTGATTTAATGGTCGAGATTAATTAATAACAATCTAATGATTATTATTAAATAATCATTGACAGTTATTTGATCTGATGGTTAGATTTAAGTGTCTGTTAAAATAGCAGTTTATGATTGTTAATTAAGCAGTTATGGACGGTTGTATTAAAGTAATTGTTGTACAATGATTAATAAAAGAGATAACAAAATTTCTTTTATCTTCAGTTCTTTTTCTTATACTTTCTAGATTTAAAATTAAAAAGTCTCTGTCTGACTCTTGATATAATAGAAAAATCGGAAAGTGTACGGGTTTAATTTCGTTTGTGCAAAACACAATTAAACAAATAGAGGATTCTGGACTCCATTGTATCCTGGAGAAATATTTGCTGTGACCCTTTGTATACATTTCTGGTGGGGGCAAATAATTTCATAAGGAAAGTGACGTTGTAACGCGCCTCCGGAGCATTTCTTTTTTTTGCATTCATTTACTTTTTATAACACAAAATTCTAATAATTTGAACAACAAATTGATGAACATTCCAATCGGATAAAGATAAATCAAGCAAAAGATCGATAGAAATACCCTATAAGCTTCTGTATCCTTTCCCTCTCATATATGCGGCAGCTTCCTAGCATTGAAGTGCACGTTTGTAACATGGTTTGCATGCTAGTAAGGCGGAGGAGGGCGATGCCAGGGTGGAGGAGGACGATAGGGGTCTAGAAATGGTGGTGGAGGGGGACCAGGAGGTGGTGCATAACCATAAGGTGGTGGGGGTGGTCCTGGAGGATGATGGTGATGATGAGGTGGTGGTCCTGGCGGATGATGATGATGAGGTGGTGGTGGCGGCGGATGATAGAAGTCAGGATGTGGTGGAGGCGGTGGCGGACCATACATATGTGGCGGGGGTGGTGGAGGTGGCCGTGGATGTGGACGTGGATGTCTATGGAAGGACATTATTTTTCTGACGCTTAGTTGCAAGGAAAGGTAGGCGGAGAAATGTGTCTTATATATAGAGACTACGATCAAAACCATATAGACCATATATATATGGGTGCGAAATGAAGCTGAGGGGAAGTTTCTCGAAAACATAAAATTCATGGACTGTTAGTTGGAAGAATGGCAGATAAACAAGTTAACTTAGGCACCAAGATTAATGCTCGCTTTCAATCCAATGGTGGTGTCACAGCTGGTTCAATAAGATATCGACTTTTGCCACCTCAAAAGAGACTCACCTGGCACTCTGGCAGAAACGTACAGATGTTCACATGGAGATATCTGCTCGGAATCCTCGGATTGTGCACAAGATAAAATGCAGGCATGCAAATTCATGTCACATATGATGATGAAGAAAAACTACACGGATTTCACTCAAAACAATCATTTTTTACATAAATTAATTAAGAGCATCGTTTAAATTAAAAAGAAAATGACCGACTTATTTTTGGTGCACACCGACAGCACGCATCAAATTCTGCAAAGAACTAGAAAAGGACAAAATGGAAGACGCTAACAAATAGTTGATTACTTCCCAGTTATCAGCGAATCTCACACCATATGTCAACATATTGATTTCGCATCATATATATATTAGCCATTTTAACCTAAACTTTGCTTCTTCTTTTTAGTGAAAAAGATAGTATTGTAAAGATACTTGGGTTTGGATGATCGATGCATTTGATTGCATAATCAACCACAGACAATGAACACTTACAAGAGGTTGGAGTCCTAACGCCTTGAGGGAGATCCTCAATACTTATGTTCTGTATGTTTCGGCATAACATGTTTTTTGAAAAATATTTTTCGGCATTTTTTCGGTGTTTTTTGGGGGCGAAAATAATGATCAACAGAAATCATTTTCAGTTTGGCTGTAAAAGCCTATTTAATTTTTGGAAAACGATTCTTGATTTAAACTCTTTATTTTTGCATGTACGTTTGTGGGAATCCGCCACTGCCGAGCATTGGAGTTTGTTGGTAGCTCGACTCTACCACCGAAGACCCCTCAATTTTGATATCCGATTGCAAGATTTCGGCGGACTAGATTTCGGCCAAACGGGCTAGAATTTGACCAGTATGGTCCGAGTACAACCGGATTCCGACCAGAATCTGTCCAGTACAGCTAGAATCATGCTGTATTGTCTGGATTCCGTCCAGTTTGGCAAGAATCTCGAAATTCAGTCGGATTCTGGCCAAACTAGGCCAGATTCCGACGAAATTGGCTGGAATCTAGCATTCCGGCCGTATTGGTCAAACTAGCCGGAATCTGGCGGCAACCGAATGTTGCTTGATTCCGACCAGTTTCGCCGAATTCCGTTTTATGCCGGTTGGTATTTTTTCATACGAGCCAAATGGCGGAATATATTTTCAAGAAAATTATTATTTTTTTCTAAAAAATGATTTCGTTGAAAATATTTTACAACGGAAAACTTTTATGTCAAAACAAATGAAGCATTATATTAGTAAGAGTAGTTGATGAATTTCTCTAAGCGATAGTAAGAAAAGAGTAATGTGATATTATAGTATGTTTGTACCCAGATAGGTTGCATGCTCTCTCTCGTGTGAAGTTCCTGCGAAGGATGTACGGCCTCGACCAGGTGTCACTTGTTGAAAAAGCCCCTTGGCTAGGTCTCGGCTGTTAATGGGGCACCATGCTAAGTGGTTGTGGTACCACATTCCTTTATTGCTGTTAGGTTGCAACTGTTATCAAATGTCATGCAGGATTGCGTGCTTACTGGTAGGCTAAGGATGTTGCCTGGTTTCCTCTCGAGAATAATGAGACAACTAGGACGATCGACAAAGCAGTGAGGTGCCATCCTTTGCACCACCTCCCAGTTGTTATTTAAGCAGCTCATATATTAGCTCTTACGACCTATTAGGGCTTGTGATTTGGACATGACCCACAAGCCTAGGCTTGTATTCTCAACCTAGGCTAGTTGTGCATGTGGATACTTGATATACCACTTGACCTCCATTCCCATGTCAAATGCTATAATTGGGCATTGGGAATCTTTCTTGTTGGGGAATTCTTATCCCCTAAGCTAGGTGGGTCCGGGTTGTACGGTCTCGGAACACACGCTTGGATTGTACGGTTGCGCACTCAGATTGTATCCTCGGGTTGTGTACAGGTCAAGGATGACCAAAATCCTCAGCATTTATTAGGATTTAGCACTTGTTAACTCAGTCAAATCAAGTCAGAAATCATATAAGGTGTCAATACGAAGCGCCGCGCCTAATACCTGCATACCTTACCGAGCCTCAAAACACCATAATTGGTCATTATTCACTTTGTACAATCAAAGGACCTCCTCAACACACCAACCAAGAAAAAGGGACATATATATTCTGATAATCTGGTAAAGAGGGATCTCAATAGATCTGAGCTCTTTCCCCTCTTTTTACTCTCATGGCTCTTTATTGACTTGGGCATCGGAGGAAGCTTCACCAGTCAACCCCCGATGGGCATTTTCTGTCTTGCAGGTCACTAGTGAAGGAGCGAATACGAGGCTGCCACGTCACCAGACCGAAAATTGCCTACTTGGTTCATTTTTAGTCATGAAGATTTTTGTCTTGAGGAGTTATAGGGGCACATGTAACTTAAGTGACGTTTGACAACTATCGTTGGACGTGTTACATCTTTGTCATTTTGCCTGTTCGGCCAAATGGGTAGATCTAAACCATCTATCGACTTGAATTTCAACTGTTGAACTTTGAGGTCTTCGAGGAAACGTGAAGAGTCCGTTTGTGTTTGGGATTTTAAAAAGTGCGATTTAAAATAACAATTTTAAAATGTGTGATTTAAAAAAGTTAAGCATTTTACAAAATCTCAGTTTTACATTTTTTCAAAAAAGTATCGTATTACTTGCAATTTGAAAAAGTAGATTTTTTTGCGTTTTCAAATTGCAATTTTTAAAAACGCAATTTCTAAACAATTTATATTATATGATTTGGTTTGGTTTAAAATCAAATTTATTATCTACGAAATCACAATTTTAAATACACCTGAAAAGAGAAAGATTAATCTTACCTATGGCTTTGGAGGAGGAAGAGGAAATTAAAGGAGAGTTCCAGCAATTGGAGTTGGGCATAATTAGATGGCTTGCTTTAATGGACTAAAGGGGAAGCTCTGAAAAGATCTAGAGGGAGGAACTCACTTCAGTCGAGGAATTCTCCTTTAATTTCCTCCATGCAACTTTGTGGGTCTCCACTTCCATCGAAACCCACGGCCAAAAAGTGGGTTTTCCGTTTTCTGGCCACAAGTTTTTTTTTTTTTTTAAAAAATAATTTTTAATTTTATTATTATTATCAATAAATAAAAAAATCTAACCAAGGGTATTATCATCATTTTGCTTATTTTCTGTCTACTTTAACCAAAAGCTATTAATGGTGGGGTTAAGTGAAAGGTGCAAGTCACGCCAACAACTGGTCTTTGTCCGTCGGCGTGTGAAAGCCTGTTTCTCTTCCCCGTCTTCCCTCGCCTACGCTATTGGTTGTTTTTGGTCAAGGACGTCGTTCTTAAGCCGAGGAGAGGCTTTCCCTTGTTGGCGCGTGAACTAATCGCACCATCACTGGAGGCCACCATCTGCAGTCGCAGCGACCCATTGTGTTGTGTTTTTTTTCCTTTGTTTTTTTGAACTTCTCTGTTTTTGCAACTTTTTCATGTTTATCTTTGTATTAGTATTTGGGTCCTCATGACGTACTCTTCATATATCACAAACCACCTATACTGGTGGCCTAGATTTATGGCATCTATGTCGAAAATCATTTAGCCCGTATTTTTGAAAGCATTATTACTACGTATTTGCATTTTTAGTTTTAATTTTAGATTGCCTAGCTTGTGTTGTTTTTATAATTTCTTTTCATGTATCTGAAAAAAAATAAGTAAATAAAGGTGAAAGGTGCAAGTAATTTAGGGGATCAATTACAATATATATATATATATATATATATATATAATTTTACTTCTCTTTCTCTGATCTCTTATAAAAAAAACTACTTGAAATTAAACTTGTGAACAGTTGAAATTAAATATGTACAAGAAACTCTTAATTACAAGTGAGCGCAGAAGTGAACACACATTTGGCCCTACAGTATAGGCTCGGGGAGTACTGCATGCGTAACAATATATTTACCAACATTTCCACGCACTGCATTATACGTTATGTAAAAGAGTAACGTACACAGAGAACAATTTCATCCAGCAATAATTAAGGATCATATCCTTGTAATTCACCAGTAGAAAAAAAAGAAAGATCATACGCATTTAGCCATACTGACAAACATACATTAACAAGTGAGACTTGACAGAATAGTACATATATTGTATATCCTGTATGACTTCGATCATAACATACGCATAAAGAGGCCGGCTAGTAAGGCGGTGGAGGCTGAGGATGAGGCCCAGGTGGTGGTGGTGGATGATGAGCAAATGGAGGAGGTGGTGGCCCAGGTGGTCCTGGTGGGGGTGGAGGATGAGCAAATGGAGGAGATGGTGGCCCAGGTGGTCCTGGTGGGGGTGGAGGATGAGCAAATGGAGGAGGTGGTGGCCCAGGTGGTCCTGGTGGGGGTGGAGGATGAGCAAATGGAGGAGGTGGTGGACCGTGGGGGCCTGGTGGTGGCGGACCTGGTGGTGGATGGTGTGGCCTGTGGTGACTCATTCTGATCTTTTGCTCCTAATGCAGATGCGACAGGGAAAAGCTAGGCCCCTAATGCGCGCAGATGTGTCAAAGGTTGGAGGGTCTTATAAAGTGATCGTGGAAGCTTGTAGAAATAATTGGTAGTTGACCGGAGCAGCTTAGACTGGTTGTTTTGAAACACTTTGCCCGCAGCACGCGTTAAATTATAACTGTGGTTCAAGACCTTCTTTTTCTTTTTTTTCGAATAGATGTGTTGGACATGAAAAATGCTTCCACGGCAAGTAATTCTCTTGGCCGGTCTTCAACAAACTATGGTTTTTTTGTTTTGTTTTCTATTCTAATAAACTATTGTACGTTGAGTTGTCACATGTTATTGGATGAGTCTTGACATGTACACGTACGCCCTGGTCACTGAAAGAATTTGACATAAGCAAGAAAGAAAGAAACAATTTACATGGATAATGGAAATAACACAATTAATTAAGAAATGGAAAGTTTTGGTAATTTATAATGGGGTTAATTTTTGGGTTTTGAAAACTTTATTTTTTAGTCATTGACTTTCAATTCGCATTACATATGGTACCTCAATTTTAAGAAAAGACTGAATTAGTACCTCAGTTAAGTTTTCCGTCCAAAACTAATTAATTAAAAAAATAAAAAATTAATTAAAAAATATTAAAAACTTAAAAAAATTGAAAAAAGAAAAAAGAAAAAGAAAAGGGGTGGCTTAGCCACCCTCTTGACCGGTCTGGGGTGGGAGGTGGTTCGGCCACCCCATGGCCCAAAAAAAAAAAAAACTCAAAGGTTTTGGCCATTGGCGGTGATTGAACCACCTTCAAGGGCCACAGGAGGGGTGGTTCGGCCACCCCATGGTAGAAAAATAATAAAAAAAAATCAAGGGTTTTGACCATTGGAGGTGGCCGAACCACCCCTAAGGGCCACGGGGGTGGTTCGGCCACCCCTAAGGGCCAAAACGCTTCAATTTTTTTAATTTTTTAATTTTAATTTTTAATTTTTAATTTTTTTTTTCTGTCATGGGGTGGCCGAACCACCCATGGTCATGGGCCCCTTGGCCACCCTTATGGTGGCCAAGGGGGTGGCTCAACCACCCTTTTTTTTCTTTTTTTAATTTTGTAATTAATTTTTAAAGATTTTTAATTTTTATTTTGTAATTTTTTATATTGTGACGTGTCAACCCTCAGAGGCTAACACATGGCAGACCATTAGTTTTTGGACGGAAAACTTGACTAAGATATTAATTTGGTCTTTTCCCAAAACTGAGGTATCATCTATGATGCAAATTGAAACTCAAGTACTAAAAAAATAAAGTTTTCAGAACTCAGAGACCAGAAATGTATTTAACCATTTATCATATATTATACCAAAAACAATAACAAGAAGGTTAAAGTCCGAGTGATCTGTGAGGTATCATATGTGTTAGTTTGTGATTGGACTCATTCTGTGTTTGGACAAAATCACTTGTTTGTAAAGATGCTTTTATCAGGGATTCCACTATTCAGAGTGATGTCAGACGATTCTGCACTACTTTCAAGACAGAAGTTCTGAGTCCCTGTAAGTCTTTTAAGAGTCCCTGTCAGCCGTCCGGACGATCGTGCCATCCCGTCCGGACGCCCATCTGTCTACTATTACATCCGTCCGAACGCCAGTCAGACCAAGCACCATCCTTCCGGACGACGTACATTTTCCATCCGGACCTCTACTGTATCGAGAAGCTACTGTTCCAGCTTGTATCCGTCCGGACGTCTCAGCAGCCTGTCCGGACGCCTCTCAGTGATCGATCAGCTTCAGATTCTTTCCAAGTTCAATTTAAGGGAAGATTGCTTCATCCGTCCGGACGATGTGGATTCCCGTCCGGACGCACTCATACATAAGGCAAGAATTGCAATTCAAATATCACCGTCCGGACGCACGTTCATCAGTTAAGGAAATTGCCGATTCGACTCAACCTTCCGGTCGACTGCCTATCATGGTCCGGACGCGCGCATAGCAGATATGGAAATTGTGTGTTGAAGTTCAGCTGTCCGGACGCTCATCCCCCATGGTCTGGACGCGCGAAGCCTTATAAGGAAATTACTTGCAGCGGAATTGCGACCGTCCGGACAACTGTGTCTTACCGTCCGGATGCGGCTCTTAAACATGAAAGATTTTCAGCGAAAATCTCAAAAAAATTTGTCGCACTATTGTCCGTCCGGACGGCCCAGGTTCACCGTCCGGACGGCGTCCGTACATATTACAGCAGTCATCCATTCTGCACCTCAGCCTATAAATAGAGGCCCCTGGGCATTGAGAACTGCAAGAATTCTGTTTTGAATTCCACAACTGCTCAAAGAAGTTGTTTTGAGAGATCGTTAAGCTAATTAAGTTTCCTCTGAAGCCATTGCAAGTGTGTTGTTGCTGCGTTACAACTGAAGTCTATCTTAGGGTTGGCCCTAAGGTAAAGGATTCCATTGAAGACCCCTTCAGGTAGGAGACCTGGCTGGGAAGCATTCGTGTTGGGTTACACGTTAGAGAGCAAGGTACGACCACTGCATCGGGTATATGTGAGTGTTACTATCTTGTATCTAGCTTTGTCTTCTGAATAGTGGATATTCTGGGTTTGGCTGCCCCAGAGTGGTTTTTCTCTTAATTGAGTTTCCATTTCGTCAACAAAATCTCTGTGTCATTTAATTTCCGCATTATTATTTTTGTTGACACTTTGTGCACACACTTGCTATTTATTTTAGAAGTCAATTTTAATTTTCAATCTGTGATGCGAATTGAAACTCAGGGATTAAAAAATAAAGTTTTCAAAACTCAGGGACCAGAAGTGTATTTAACCCTTTATAATATATTATACCAAAAACAATAACAAGAAGGTTAAAGTCCGAGTGATCCCCCAATCTATCTAGCAAATTTCTAACACCACAAGAGCTCGCACTCTTGTTTGGATAGACTCAAAGTCCAATATTTCCTTCTGGACCCCCTCCACTGCTTGGCAGCATTAAAGCCAATTTTGATTGACGTGGCTATGAGAGTTAATTGACTATGCTGTTGCATGCAACCATGGTTCTAATGAATTTAAAGGTAATTAATATCATCCAAGTTGCAACAAAACGTTTTTCCAGTACTTTTTTTTTTTTTGAACGTAATACTTAGATATTTCATTGAAAAACTGATCCCAATATTACAAAGGAAATCAAGATCTAAGGACCCAAAGATCCTTAACAACAACATCAACAATACATGGAGGAGTTTCTGCTAGCTAAATATCATCACAATAACACTCGACAGCAAATTTAGCAAGACAGTGAGCCGCCTCATTACAAGTCCTTGGCACATAAACAAAGGAGCAACTCCTAAACTGTTGCATTTCTTGCTTTATACCTTCAATGAGATGTCCATTCTGGGAAAGAAAAGGAGGAATTGAGTTAACATCTTTAATTACCTTTAAAGCATCACCTTCAACAATAATATCGAAGAAACCAGTTTCCAAGCAAAAAATAACAGCATACGAAGCTGCCAACAGTTCGGCCGTGTAAGCATCTATCGATAAGAATCTGGACAATCGTGTAGCTCCCAAAACATTGCCCCCACTGTCCCTAGCTACCATCCCCAGCCCCACCAAACCTGTGTGCTTGTTCACAGCTGCATCAAAATTTATTTTGATTTTACTTTCTAGAGGGGCCTTCCAGCTTGGCAGTAAAGGTTCCAAAGGCATCTGAACTGAAACACTCCCTTCTTCACTCATGTTACATTTAAAGAAGTCATCCACCAACCGAATAGCATCTGAATAAACCTTGTTTGGATGGTCAACAAAACCTTCAAAAACTGCCTATTTCTTCTCATCCAAATGCTTCTTGCTATTGATGCAAAATAAGACATTTCAAGCTTATTAAAACGATTCATGAACATCTAAAACTATCCATAAAGATAGAATTTAAAAAGACAGTTTTATGGAAATAGAATGACTAGCATTCCACACATCTCTTGCATCCGGACAAAACCAAATAGCATGGGCAATTGACTCTTCCTCTTGGCTACACTAAGGGCAGAGACCAATTCTAATTACCTTCCTCTTCATCAGATTTTTTTCTCGTAGGGAGAATATCATTACAAGCACGCCATAAAAATAATTTAACCAAGTTTGGAATAGATTCCAAAGATAGCCCCAAACATCTCCATCCTTTCCCCCGTTTGAGGATTGACCTCGATTCCTATCTATCATTTCCATTCCTTAATGATAAGCACTTCTAACGGAAAAAACTCCATTAGAGGTACCCAACCATATAAGGCGATCGGAAGGAAGGCTTGGGTTGAGAGGAATGGAAGAAATCACTTTTGCTTCCTCAGGGCAGAAAATAGAATGTATTAAAGGCTCATTCCAACACTTTAAATCCTTGTCAATAAGGTCAGCCACCCTCTTATCACTTAAGCCATCAAAAGGGAGGGACTACACCAAATAAGAAATAGGGGTGGGAATCCATCTGTCTCCCCAAATATTTATACTTTCACCATTCCCAACTCTCCAAAAAAGCTCTTGACATAAAAGATCTCGGGCCATGAAAATGCTTCTCCAAGCATAGGAGGGACGCTTACCAAGAGAAGCCTCCAAAAAAGATTTATTAAGGAAATACTTGGCTTTAAGAATCCGACCCAAGAGAGATGAAGGATTGTGGCACAATCTCCAACCTTGCTTAGCCAAAAGAGCCTTGTTAAAACTATTGAGATCCCTAAACCCCAAACCACCGATTTTTTTTACTTCTACTCATTTTTTCCCAACTCATCCAGTGTATCCCTGAGGAATTCGCCATAAATTTCCACCAAAAAAATTGCATCAACTTGTTGAGATCCTTACACAAAGAGGCAGGCAACATGAAAACACTCATACAATAGGTGGGTATTGCCTGAATCACTGCCTTTAAAAGAACTTCTTTCCCTGCCTGTGACAGAAATTTGTACCTCCAGTTCGAAAGCTTTTTTCCAACCTTCTCCTTTATATTATTAAAAGCCTTCACTTTGGACTTACCAATACAAGCAGGTAATCCCAAATAGATATCCAATCTGTTTGATTTGGCCAAACTAGAAAGCCAGGAAATTTCAGCTTTTCTCTCCATACTTGTGTTCTTGCTGAAGAATAAAGAGGTCTTAGACAAGTTAACCTTTTGGCTAGACTCAGCTTCATAAGTCCCCAATATCCTCAAGACTCTCCTCCATTCCACAACATTAGCCTTACAAAAAATCATACTATCATCTGCAAAAAAAAAAAAAAAAAAAAAAAAGGTGAGTAATCTTTGGGCCTTTTGGAGAAGAGGGCACTCCTGTGATAATGTCTTTACTCTCTGCCTGGGAAAGCAAAGAGCTAAGCACCTCCACAAAAATTAAGAATAAATAAGGGGACATAGAATCACCCTACCTAATACCTCTGGATGGTCTGAACCATTCACCCGGAGATCCATTCACCAAAACTGCAAACTGCACCGAAGTCACACATGTCATAACAATCTGAACCCACCTAGCTTCAAGACCCATTTTAATCATGGCAGCCTCCAAAAAATTCCACTCTACCCGATCATATGCTTTGTGCATATCCAATTTAAAGCCCATGATTCCAATCTTGCTCCACATGCAAGTTTGCATAGAATGCATTGTTTCATAAGCAGGCAAAATATTATCATAAATTAATCTACCAGGGATAAAAGTACTTTGAGAACCAGAAATTATGTGAGGCAAAATAGTTTTGAGACGATTAGCCAGCACTTTGGAAATGAGTTTATAAATGACATTACAAAGGCTTATAGGTCTGAAGTCAGTTACATGCTCAAGAGAAGTCTTTTTTGGAATTAAAGCAATATAAGTCTTATTAATAGAGTCATCAAGAGAACCAGAATTGAAGAAATGAATAATAGCTGAACTCACCTCTTATTTAATAGATGGCCAGTTTTGTTGGAAAAAGAAAGCAGGGAAGCTATCCGGGCCTGGGGCCTTTAGGGGAGCTATTTGGCTCAGTGCTTGAGAAATCTCTTCCACATTCAACTCTGCCAACAATTTTTCATTCATCTGAGGCGTAACTTTCTTTTCCAAGGCAGTTAGACTTCGATCCACCTCCAAATGAGAGCCAGCAGTGAAGAGGTCTTTGAAATACTCATTGAAAGTTGCTTCAATATCAACTTAAGAAGGGCAAGATCTTCCCTCTTTATCCACAATTATGGAAATTAACTTCCTCTGATTTTTCTGATTTGCACATGCATGGAAAAATTTTGTGTTTCGATCTCCAAATTTCAGGCAATCTTCTCTAGCTCTTTGTTTCCATTTTAATTCCTCCTGCTCCATTAAAGTGTTAAGCTCAGACTGAAGCTTACCTTCTTCCTCATTATTAACCCTTGAGTCCTCCATTTGGATGGCGTGTAGTCTTTGATACACCTCTTTAATCTTTGCTTCTCCCTGGTTAACATTCCTTCTCACCCAAAGTTTGAGAGTCTTCTTGCACCTGTTAAGGCCATCCTAAACCGTGCCCCAATGATCTCCCTGTAGCTGACCTTCCTGCCACGCTTTTTTGATTAAAACTCCATGTTTTTTCTCCTTCGACCATCCCAACTCATATCTGAAGGATTTATTCTTCACCCACTTCACTTCTCTATTATTATGGCATGATAGTAAAATGGGGTGATGATCTAAGCTGTTCTAGTAAGCATGTACATTGAGCCACTTCTCTATCAAGCCTTTCTTTGGTCAGCTCCCTACCACTTCTGCAATTTGACCAAGTGTATCAAGGGCCCTTAAACCCAAAATCCAACAACTGGCAGTCATCTAAAGCATTCTGAAAATCGAAATTGTTCAAATAGGGACACTTACAGGAGCTGGTCACTACAAAAAAATTAGGAATTCTAGACGGTTTGAAACCATCCAGAAATTGGAAAAAACCATTTGGAAAATGGTCCAGACGGTTTTTTATGGACGGTTTCAAACCGTCCAGGACAATGGGCCGCTAATCTGTCCAGAATTTGTTTGTTTGTTTGATCGTTTTTTTTTTAAAAAAAAATTATAATAATAATTATTTTTTTAATATAATTATTATTCTTATTTCTTTTGTCCAGCGGTCAGAGCTCCACCGTAAATCAACTTCAGTTCTACCGAAAATCCATCAGAGAATCGGGCTTCTTTGGTTCATCTTGGGTTCGACAAGTCACTACCGGTCTCCTTCGGGTTCCACAGGAAATCCACGGTAAATCCGGTCACCGGGATTCAAAAAATCCTTCACAAATCAAACTCAATAATTTTCAAAACCCCGTCTTTCAAACCCAATAATTTTCACAAATCAAACCCAATAATCATCACGATCCAAACCCAAAACAAACACAAAATGTAAATCAAACCTAAGAATTTCACTTACAAAAAAAAAAAAAATCAAAGATTCGTCTGGTGGTTCGGAAGAGAGTGGTGTCGCACGAGGAGGCAAGTTAGGGGGGGGGGAGAGAAAGAGAGAGGAAGAGAGAACCGGCCGGAAATCCACGTATTCCGGCCGGATCTGTCTCTGTATCTGGCCAGAGATCCGGTCGGGCTTGGGTTTCGGCTGGAGATCCACCTCAGCGACGTCACCGACTCTGTGTCCAGATTCCTTTGTCCCGTTCCAGTCACTCGTCTCAGTTGCCAGCCGGAGAGAGAAAAAGAAAAACGAAAGGGAGAGGGAGAGATGAGGTCGAGACTATAGAAAGAGATTTAGGTCTTTCTTTTAAAAAGAAGAAAACGGGGAAAAAAAAGAAGAAGTTAAGGTGATTTCGTTAAAATTACAGACGGTTATAGGAAAACTGTTTTGAAAAAAAAACAAGGAAAAAAAAAATTCAGATGGTTTTTTTAAACCATCATTAAATTTATAAACAGTTTTATTAAAATCGTCTGGAAATTACATATAAATTTCCAGAAGATTTTTTCAAACCGTCTGTAAATTTACAGACGGTTTAATTGAAACCGTCGTAATTTATTATTTTACAAAAGGTTTTCAAAAAACCGTTAGTAAATTTTTTTTTCGAGATGGTTTTAAAAACCGTCGTAATTCTAGACTTAAATCCCCAAATTTGAGTCTTGAATAATAGCATTAATATGATACCTGCTATAATTCTGGATTTCTACTCCAGTTTCCCCTTTCCATAACAAAGCTACTCCACCACTTTTACCCATACAATCAACAGAAAAAATGTTATCAAAACCCAGCTTAGACTTAAGAAAAAAAATTCTTTCTTTGCTTCATTTTAGTTTCCATTAGGAAAACTAAATCGAGCTTTTTGTCCCTCACAAGTCTCTTGAGGGTTTGAACTGTCCAGGGGTTTCCAAGCCCCCGGCAGTTCCAGCTCAAGCAAATCATGGCTGTAGGCGAGGCTGTGTGACAGCCACCGCCTTTTCAAAAGAATCCAACTCAGTAAAATCACCAACCTGTTTACCTTTCTTTCCAGGATGAAACCCTCCACCATTCTCGACTTCCCCTTCTGAAACGGAAGGGAAATTGACTTATGTAATCTCCAAACGATCTTCATGTCGTTTTTCTTCCCTTTGCCTTTTTTTCCTTAGCCCAAAAGATAGAAGCTGAGAAGTGTTTCCTTGGAGAGTTTCACCTTTTTGAGCTGAAGGAGGGAACTGTATGGACGAAAGAGTAAGTGGCCAGATCTCAACTAAGTTTGAGGAAAGATGTGTTGCAAGGTCCCCACGTGTATCATCTTGGGATAGGGAGCTAAGTTCCAGCTGGGCGGTTTGGAAGGCTCCCGTACATCTCGATTTCTCACTCCCCTTCTTGAGCATGCACATGCCTCTCCTTTTTTTCGCATGAAAAACCATCTTTACCCTTACTAGAAGAATCCATTTCAAAAGGAAACTCTGGGACAACTTCATTGCATGGCACTTGCATGAAATTGCCTACTTCTTCCCCACTCTTCACCAGCTTTTATGAATATTTTTCCTCACCTTCACAACTTCCAATCACATCCTTCATGCCCTGAGAAGCTTACTTCAACAAAACCTGACAATTCGGCTGAGCCATCCCCATTGTTAGTATTTTGGCCTCATTCTGTGTTTGAACAAAATCATTTATGTGTAAAGATGCTGTAAAAAGGGATTCCACTTGTCAGAGCATTTTCAGAAGACTCTGCACTGCGAAAAAGATAGAAGATTTCAGATTCCCTGTCAGCCGTCCAGACGACGTGTCATCCTGTCCGGACGCCCATCTGTCCACTGTTCCATCCGTCCGGACGACGTGTTCATCCCGACGGACGCCAGACAGACCAGCATCATCTGTTCGGACGACGTATATTTTCCGTCCGGACCCTACACTGTATCGAGAAGCTTCTGTTCCAGCTTGCATCCGTCCGGACATCGCAGCAGCTCGTCCGGACGCCTATCAGTACTCGAACAGTCTCAGATTCTTTCCAAGTTCCAATAAAGGGAAGATCGATCAACCGTTCGGACGATGTGGTATCCCGTCCGGACGCGCGTCTCGGTAAGGCAAGAATCGCAATTCAAATATCATCGTCCGAACGCGCGCTCATCAGTTAAGGAAATTGCCGATTCGACTTCAACCGTCCGGACGTCTGCCTCTCTTGGTCCAGACGCACGCATAGCAGATATGGAAATTGTGTGTTGAAGAAATTGCCGTTCGGACGTTCATCTCCTTGGTCCGGACGCACTAAGCTTTATATGGAAATTACTTGCAGCGGACGAGCGACCGTCTGGACGTCGTTGTCTCTTCGTCCTGATGCGGCTCTTAAATAGGAAAGATTTTCAGCGAAATTTTCAGAAAATCCTGTCGCACAATTGTCCGTCCGGACGGCCCAAGTTCACTTATAAATTGCGAGTGGTAAACTTCTAAATTTAAAATCCATGTAGTCGGTTAGTCCACTACCAATTTTTGCCTATCTCGGATGTTAAACTCATCCGAAAGACTCTAAGATCTTTGCCTGAGTGTGTAAGGATCAAAGTAATAACCATTGAGGAAAGCAAAGATCTTGAAGAGATAAAGATTGAAGAGCTTGTGGGATCTCTTCAGACATATGAGCTGTCTCTGCCCCCGGTCAAGAAGTTGAAGACCATTGCCCTAAAGGCTTCCAAGAAGAAGGTAGAAGCCTCATCTGTAGATGACTCTGAGGATGAAGAAAAAGCTGTGGCTATGTTAGCCAAGAATTTCAAAAGACTGATGAAAGATGATCGGTTCAAGAAGAAGTTTTCTGAAAGAGTAAAGAAACCTCCCAGAGAAGCTGAACCTGAGGAAGAAGAGAAGAAAGATCCCAGAGGACCCCGATGTTTTGAATGCTCAGGCTTTGGGCATATTCGGGCCGATTGCGGGGATCTCAAGAAGGGCAAGGGGAAGGCATACAATGTGACTCTCAGTAATGAGTCAGAAGAAGAAGCTCAAGTGTTCGAAAAGATTCTAGCCTTTGTGGCTCTGCTCATTGAAGAAGAGGACTCATATTACTCGGAGCACAGTGATAATGGAGAAGAGCTCAAAGAGGCTTACAAGACACTCTACATAGATTATGAGAAGCTGAGGGAAGGTCGCAAGCAGCACCTCTATGATCTGTACAGTTTGCAGACTGAGAAGAGTTCATTGCTGCTCAAATACAAGAGCTCGAGGAGAAGCTGCTAGAGAATCGGCTCCAGTTAGAACGAGTCACTGATGAGAAGCTGACTCGTATGTTGTCTATCCAGAAGAGTCCAACTGACAAGACTGGTCTTGGGTATGTAGCTCCCTCTTCTGATGATCCCTCTACTTCAAAGACTGTATTTGTGAAACCTACAGTCCAGAGCCTCCTCCCACTGCTGAAGATAAAGGGAAGGACAAGCTCAATGATGATGTTCCAGGCACCCAGAAGCCTCATTCCATCAGAAGAGCTCCCATATGCCATCATTGCGGCCTAAGTGGGCATGTTCGTCCTCAGTGCTCCCTCCTGAAGGCACAGAAAGCCAAGGCCAAGAAAGAAGTGCCCCAGCAGGTTAATGGCACTAGATCTGCAGCCCAGCATCAGACTCCATGGCATTAGGCACCTTACCAAGCACCGTGGGGACAAGCACCGAGGCATCAATATCAAGCCCCTTGGTCTCATGCTCCTAGGGTTCAGGCATCTCAGCATCAGCGGCCTCAGCAGCGATTTGTACCAGCCAATCACAGTGGCAACTTCAAGAACAAATCCAAGCAAGTTAGAAGGCCTCAGAAGGTGGAAGAAGGTCAATACCACAGTGGACCACCTATCTGGATGCAGAGCATGATGGAGTGGATGATGCAGTCCTATCAGCAGTCATCCACAGGAAGGCAAGCTTGGGTTAAGAAGGACAGTCACCCCATGAGGGGAAACAGATGCACCTAGCAGGATTAGGTGTTTATGCCTAGGATTTGGTTCCTAATCCTATGGCATCTGGTTTGATTGCATATCTCATTTGTTATATTTTGTATGAAATTTAGGAACCATTGTTTTTTTTTGTTTTGCCCCTATTTCTCTTGAGAGAATTGTGCAGGTATTTGTTGGGGAAGATAGGAAAAGCAGGTCGAGCGACTGCTTTTCTGTATTGGCATCATTGTGTATTCACAGGTTTGATCTTGCCTTGCATATGATGTCATTTCCATATTTGCAGGATTTTTTATTTTTCTCTTGGCATATCAGATATTGCATGTGTTTTCACCTGATGTCTCAATTCTTTGTGTATTAATCTGCTTTGCTTAGATATACTTGAGAGTTTATGACTATATCTACCAAGTGTTTTCCTGTTTATGCAAAAGTAAGATAGCTTCTTTTCTCATGCGATGAAAATGTGCACTATCCAAGACTCCCCTAAAGGTACATCTTTCCTTCTCTGACTTTTTGTTTCTATAATTTTTGGATAAGAGAAGAGGTTTATGACAAGATGGCCAAATTGACCCCATGTTAGTTGAACCTAGAACCTAATAACTCTGGCAGTCCCTCTAGATTGCAGCACCATAAGAATCAAGCGGTCGTGCCTATGAATTCTGTGCTTTAAATTCTATAATTATTGCTCATATGCTGAAATTGCTATATGCCTTGCCCTTTACGTGCAAGTAAAAAAATTTACTTTGTCCTTCATGGTACAAGTTGTTAGTTTTTGAGTTGGCTGCATTCTGTTGGACAAAATCACTTTTATGTAATGTTGCTGCTTTCACAGGGATGCTGCTTTATCCAGAGTCTACTCTTCAGCTATGTTCTTCGAGAAGATTCTGTGAAGTTTTCAAGGATTTATTTCGGTTCCCTGTCAGCTGTACGGACGACGTGGTATTCCATCCGGACGCTCATCAGTCAGCAACATCCGTCCAGACGATGAGATCTTTCTGTCCGGACGCCCATCAGTGTCTGAAGCTTCGAACAGTTCAAGATTGCATCCGTCCGAACGTAATGGCAAATCGTTCGGACGCTCTTCAGAGTTCGAGAAAATCCCAGTGTTTCAGTGCATCCGTCCGGACGACGTGGTTATACCGTCCGGACGCCATTCAGTGTTTGACAAGAATTAGGGTTTCTACCTCAAGACACAGTTATGGGAAGACGACTGCTACCGTCCGAACGATGTGTGATCCCATTTGGACGATGTCCTCTATAAGGCAAGAACGTGCATACCAAATTCAACCGTCCGGACGTCAGCCTTCATGGTCCGGACGATCAAGCTTCATATATGGAAATTGTGTGCACCAGTTCAACCGTCCGGACGTTAGCCTTCAAGGTCCGGACGCTCCAAGCCTTATTATGGTAATTTCGTGCAGCCAAAGTGTAACCGTCTGGACGCTAGGGCAACACCATCCAAACATGGCCTTGTTATGGAAGCTTTTAGCGCTATCTTGGAGAGGCGGTTGCAGTTGACCGTCCGGACGCTCGGTCAAGCCGTTCGGACACCTTCCGGTATTTTGGTCATAACTTTTTACTCAAATATCGGATTGGGACGAAATTAGCGTCGTTGGAAAGCTTAGAAAAAATAATGTAATTTGAGTATCTGGAAGGACCCTAGAAGCATCCAGAAGGCCTCCGTCCGGACGGAAATATTTTCCCGTCCGGACGGCCCTGCAGAAAATTCCAGAATTACTTTCTGGACAAGAAAAACTTGACCCGTCCGGACGGCCCTGGCTCCCGTCCGGAGCGCATGTTTCAGACTCCGTTTTTGAGTCAATTTTGGGTTTCCAAAGCCTATAAATAAGAGGCTTGAGGCATGCTTTCAACATAGAATTCGGTGGTGAATTCTCTACAGCTTAGAGACGTGATATTTCCTCTAAAGCCTTGCCAAGTGTGTGATTTGATCAGCTGTGAAGTCTATCTTAGGGGTTGGCCCTAAGGTAAAGGATTCCATTGAAGACCCCTTCAGTTAGGTGAACCTGGTTGTGAAGCGTTCGTGTTGGATTACACGTTAGAGAGAAAAGTACGACCACTGCATCAGGGGTATGTGAGTGTTACTGCTTTGTATCTAGCTTTGTCTTCTAAATAGTGGATATCCTGGGTTTGGCTGCCCCGGAGTGATTTTTCTCTTAATTGAGTTTCCACTTCGTCAACAAAATATTTATCTCCTTTAAATTCCGCATTTAATATTTTGTTGCACACTGTTCACACACACTGTTAAATTTAGAAGTCCATATTATTTTTCACAAGTAAAATAATTAGGTGCTGCATCTCAGAGGGAGTGTATCAGATGAGGGTGGCTAGGCCCTAGTAAGTTATAATGTTTGACTTTTGATTAATCTGTCACTGATTTTCTCTCTTGTCTAGGAAATCTGGTTGCTCTTTGTCATGTCATCGAAAGTCTTACCTTGTGGGTTTTTGTCTTCACACACACACACGCATTGCATGAGTTGAGTTAGCTATTTGAATTTTGCATGTTTAGGAACTTATTTGTGCTGATTGAACTCTCAACTCTCTTTTATATCTCTGTTTAGTTTTGAAATGCTCTCTGATTGTGTTATCAGTAGTTTATACATGCGTGTTCTGAAACTGACTTGGAAAAAATTTGATTTCTATAAATTTTTCTCAATTTTCTGATGTTTCAGTGTGGAGCGTCCAAATGGTAGTTTCTTGGCGTCCGGACGGGGATGGAGCTTAGACGTCCAGATGGGAGTTGTTTAACGTCCGGACGCGCGCGGTCAGCATCGGGCAGACGGTTAAGATTAATCGTCCGGACGCGAGCGATCAGTCTGCTCATTTTCGAGGCAGCGCGTGTCCGGACGGCATTAATATACCGTTCGGACGGGGGACCCACAGAGGCTATATATATACCACAGATTGCCGCTCACTCCATCCTACCCCACAAAATCCTTCTTTTTGGCAGTTTGTGAGTAAAGTGAGTTTTTGGATTTTTTTTCCTTGCTCCTTTTTGTCCTTTTACAACTGTCTCACATTCCAGGTATTCTTCTAGAAATCTCTTGTCAGTTTATTTATTTTAAAACTGTTAGAATTTTTTTTTGAGATTATGAGATGCATGTATCTGCCATGTTGGGATTATTTGTGATCATGTTTTTAGGACTTAATTGTGATATTCTCTGTCTTTATTTTTACAAAAGTCCTTTTACTGCCATTATTCTGCCCATTTTTTTTATCCTGACCTAACAAGCTATTTTCGGAATATTCTTGGCAAAATCTTGTTGGTCTTTTTGTGCAGAATCATGTCTGCAATCAGTTCCCAGCGCAGGGTCCGTCAGAGGACTGAGGAGGAGAGGAGCACTCTAGACCAAAATCATGGATCGCACAGTCATTGATGAGTGCAATGTGGTCCGATCAGACATCATGGTGCCTCCGCTGGATAGTATTTATGAGACTATCCAGACTTACCACTCGGGATACCTCTACACATGTGCCTGCATCGTCCTCACCAGGCTGGTCAGACTCTTTTATGCTAACTTAGAGGTGGCACAGGACGATGAGCGTGAGTTGGTACTGCAGTCCACCATTGACAGGCATATCATAACTGTTGATCCTCAGATCATCAGTCACTTCCTTGGGGTACCAGTCCTTTAGCTGCCCGGCAGTCCCTATAATGAGTTGGCGTTTCCTCCCTTTATGGACGATCTTCGAGAGTTCTTCCATGCAGTCCCACAGGAAGAAGAACGTGCTACCACCATACGGATCGGTGCCCTGTCTCCCTCTTATCGCTTGCTGGCCAAGATAGTACAGCACAACTTATGGCCAGTTGTCAGGCGCAGTGACTTGACTCTGAAGAAGGCCCAGTTCGTGTATGCCATCCACCTCCGCTTGCCTTTCTTCCTGTGCAAGCATATTATGACCGTGATGTTGGAGGCCCTTGATAAGGGTAATATCGGTCTCCCTTTTGGATGCCTACTCACCCAGATCATTCTTCAGTCCGACATCATCATTACTGGAGAACCGAAGATGAAGATTCAGCAGCCCATCGGCAAGCAGACTTTGATGAAGTCTAATGCACAGCTGCGGAGAGATGATTCAGCAGCCCATTCCTGCTGCCATGCCAGTCGACTTTCTAGACATGGCCTCATCCTCTCAGACAGTCCCGCCTTCAGAGCCAGAGATCAATTTTTCATAGATCATGGAGGCCTTAGCTGCTATTCAGGGAGGCATGAGCACCATGCAGCAGTCCATCACTTCTATACAGTAAGAGGTGCGTTCCATAAACAAGCGGGTAGAGCAGAATCAGCTAGATCTCCAGGAGTGCCTCAAGTACCATCATCCTGGCAGCAGATGATTAAGTCTCTTTGGCTGTAATTTGTTTTTGGTAGCTATCTTTTCAGTTTTCTTTTGTGACATTCAAGTTATATTTAGCTACTTTTGTAAAACTATTGAACTAATATTACTCTGTTTCCCGGGTCCTTCTGAGACCGTTAGAGGGAGTAATTTTTATTACAGTTGGGTGTTTTATTACTTTGTTTTACCCTTTGTTCCTATGTGACAAAAATGGGGAGTAATTTTTATTTTTTGGACCGGGAATGTATTTTCAAACCGGTCAAGTAATTTTTGTCCCAGAATGGCCAAATGGGGACTTTGTTAATTTGTGATTGGCCTCATTCTGTGTTTGGACAAAATCACTTGTTTGTGAAGATGCTTTTTAAACAGGAATTTCACTATTCAGAAGCATTCCAGATGATTCTGCACTACTTTCAAGACAAAAGTTTTCAAAGTCTCTGTCAGCAGTTTCAGAGTCCCTGTCAGCCGTCCGGACGCCCATCTGTCCACTGTTCCATCCGTCCAGACGACGTGCCATACCTTCCGGACGCCAGACAGACTTAAGCATCATCCGTCCGGACGACGTGCATTCCTGTCTGGACCTTCACTGTTTTCGAGAAGCTACTGTTCCAACTTGCATCCGTCCGGACGTCTTAGCAGCCTGTCCGGACGCCTCTCAGTGATTGATCAGTTTCAGATTCTTTCCAAGTTCAATTTAAGGGAAGATCGCTTCAACCGTCCGGACGACGTGGATTCCCGTCCGGAAGCGCTCATACATAAGGCAAGAATCGCAATTCAAATATCACCGTCCGGACGACAGTCAGCCTTAGTCCGGACGCGCGTTCATCAGTTAAGGAAATTGCCGATTCGACTTCAGCCGTCCGGACGACTGCCTATCATGGTCTGGACGCGTGCATAGCAGATATGGAAATTGTGTGTTGAAGTTCAGCCGTCAGGACGCTCATCCCCCATGGTCTGGACGCGCGAAGCCTTATAAGGAAATTACTTGCAGCGGACGTGTGACCTTCCAGACGACTGTGTCTTACCGTCAGGACGCGGCTCTCAAACAGGAAAGATTTTCAACGAAAATCTCAGAAAATTCTGTCGCACTGTTGTCCGTTTGGACGGCCCAGGTTCACCGTCCGGAGGGCGTCCGTACATATTACAGCAGTCACCCATTCTACACCTCAGCCTATAAATAGAGGCCCCTGGGCATTGAGATCTGCAAGAATTCGTTATTGAATTCCACAAGTACTCAGAGAAGTTATTTTAAAGATTGTTGAGTTGATTTAGTTTCCTCTGAAGCCATTGCAAGTGTGTTGTTGCTGTGCTACAACTGAAGTCTATCTTAAGGGTTGGCCATAAGGTAAAGGATTCCATTGAAGACTCCTTCAGGTAGGATACCTTGTTGGGAAGCGTTCGTGTTGAGTTACACGTTAGAGAGCAAGGTACGACCACTGCATCGGTATATGTGAGTATTACTATCTTGTATCTAGCTTTGTCTTCTGAATAGTGGATATCCCGAGTTTGGCTGCCCCAGAGTGATTTTTCTCTTAATTGAGTTTTCACTTCGTCAACAAAAATTCTTGTGTTGTTTATTTTCCGCATTGATATTTTTTTGTTAACACGTTAAGCACACACTTGCCTTTTATTTTTAGAAGTCAATTCCATTTTTCAATTGGTATTAGAGCTTGGTACACTTCGAGAAGATTAATTTCTTGAGTGTTATTTATTTTTTTGACTTCTATAATGTCTCAAACTCTTAATTTTGTTCCTGCCTTTGATGTTACGAACTATGGCTATTGGAAGGCACGTATGCATTTCTTTCTGAAATCTATTGACTGTTGGAGTATTGTTGAAACTGGTTGGACCAAACCAGAGGATGCAACACTCGAACTAGTCCCTCAGAAAAATGCATGTCTTTCAAATGATAAAGCCCTCCATGCTCTGTGCCAAGCACTTTCTGCATCAGAATTCGCAAAAATTTCAAATTGCGAATCAGCCAAAGAAGCATTACAAATTTTGGAAACAACATATGAAGGCACGAAACTTGTAAAATCTGTCAAACTTCAAATGTTAATTTCAAAATTTAAAGAAATTAAGATGTTGGAAGATGAGACGTTTGGAGAGTTTTACTCCAAGATGAGTGACCTGAGAAACACCATGGTGAGTCTTGGGAAGCCTATCTCGGATGTAAAACTCATCCGAAAGATTCTAAGATCTTTGCATGAGCGTTTCAGGATCAAGGTAACCACCATTGAAAAAAGCAAAGATCTAGAAAAGATGAAGATTGAAGAGTTGGTGGGATCTCTTCAAATGTATGAGTTGTCTCTGCCCCCGGTCAAGAAGTTGAAGACCATTGCCCTGAAAGCTTCCAAGAAGAAGGTAGAAGCTTCATCTGAAGATGACTCTGAGGAGGAAGAAAAAGCTGTGGCTATGTTAGCCAAGAATTTCAGAAGACTTATGAGAGATGACCGATTCAAAAAGAAGTTTTCTGAAAAAGTGATGAAATCTCCCAGAGAAGCTGAACCTGAGGAAGAAGAAAAGAAGGATCCCAAAGGGACCAGATGTTTTGTATGCTCAGGTTTTGGGCATATCCGAGCCGATTGCGGGAACCTTAAGTAAGGCAAAGGGAAGGCATACAATGTGACTTTCAGTGATGAGTGAGAAAAAGAAGCTCTAGAGTTTGAGAAATTTCTGGCCTTTGTAGCCCCACATGTTGAAGAAGAAGACTCATATTATTCTGAGCATAGTGATAATGGGGAGGAACTCAAGGAGGCTTACAAGAAACTCTACATAGAGTATGAGAAGCCGAGGGAAGGTCGAAAGCAACACCTATATTATCTAAACAGTTTGCAGACTGAGAAGAGTTCATTGCTGCTCAGAATACAAGAGCTAGAGGAAAAGCTACTAGAGACACAGCTCCAGCTAGAAAGAGTCACCGATGAGAAGCTGACTCGTATGTTGTCTATCCAGAAGAGCCCAACTGACAAGACTGGTCTCGGGTATGTAGCTCCATCTTCTGATGCTCCTTCTACTTCAAAGATTGTATTTGTGAAACCTACAGCCCCAGAGACTCCTCCCACTGTTGAAGATAAAGGGAAGGACAAGGTCAACGATGATGTTCCAAGCACTCAAAAGCCTCATTCCATCAGAAGACCTCCCATATGCCATCATTGCGGTCTAAGTGGTCATGTTCGTCCTCAGTGCTCCCTCCTGAAGGCTCAGAAAGCCAAGGTCAAGAAAGAAGTGCCCCGACAGTCTAATCATGGCACTAAACCTGCAGCCCAATTTCATACTTCATGGTATCAGGCTCCCTATTATCAAGTACCAAGATGTCAAGCTCTTTGGTCTCATGCACCACGATACCAGGCATCTCAGCATCAGCGGCCTCAGCAGCGATTTACCTGCCAATCACAGTGGCAACTCAAAGGACAAATCCAAGCAGTTTAGAAGGCCTCAGAAGGTGAAAGAAGATCAATATCACAGTGAGCCACCTATCTGGATGCAGAATATGATGGAGTGGATGATGTCTTGCCAGCAACCACCCTCAGGAAGGCAGGCGTGGGTCAAGAAGGACAGTCACCCTGATGAGTGCCAAATATTGTGTATTTGGACCCCTTGATTTGCATTAGTTAGACCTTTGGCCTTGTTGTTTTCTGATGTTTTGGTTAGTTTTTGTGTTTTTGAGTTTTATATGTCAATAAGAGAGGAATGACAAATTTCATGAGGAAATGCTTGGAAATTCGGAAGTCCTGAAAAATCGATCGATCGAACTTAAAAGTAGATCGATCAAAATTTCCTAGAACTTACTTTTGCAGAAGCGCGCCTAAACACCCAATCAAGAGCTTCTCCATGACAAAAAGCAGTTCTTCCTCTGATTTTCACAGCAGAACACGCTGGTTTCGTGACCTTGGTTGTCTCTAGCAAGAGAGGAGTCATAGCCATAGCCATGCCTCCTTGTTGGGAGAGAATTCAGAGAGCAGTAGCTAGGTTTAGTTTCGTACATTTTGTAGTTCATTTCAGTAGCTCTTTTCTTTAGATACTTCTCTTTGTAAAGCTTTTCTTCTATTTTCATGTTTGTTCTTCAAGTTTTTGTGGTGTTCTTAGTCATGGGAGGGTAGAACTCTCAACTAAGGTTGAGGATGAAACCTCTCCATTGATGACACTCACACTCTTGTAGTACTACTTGCACATTTAATGTTATATCATTTTATTTTTCAAGTTCCATTCATTTAATGTTTTATCTTTTGCAATGAATGTGTTTGGTGGTAGAAATAGGACATTTGATGTGTTTCAACCGATGGATACATTGTTTTATCGGTTTGAAAGATGATATCCATTGTGATTTATTCTTTGAATGGATACAATGGATGATTTGATTTCAAATGGGTACTCTTTATGATTTATCTTTGAGTTGGATTCATTTAATGGTTCTAAGGTTTATGGTTGAGAAACTTGAATGACACCTAAGTTTAACGTTCTTTGGGTGTTCAAGTGGAAACCAAGAGTGTGACTTGTTGGAGATGGTTTGGTGAATTCCTTAGCCTTAGTACCTTTTTACATATTTCATTTCTTCATCTTTACTTAGCATTTTTGGTGCATGTTTAACCCACTCTTGGAACTAGGTTAGAATGAGGTTGATTAAATAAGACACTAATTTTTGACCATTTCCCTGTGGATTCGACCTCGCACTTGCAAAACGCTATATTGCAAACGATTCGTGCACTTGCGAGTACTCTTTAAAACTCACAACACACCCCATGAGGGGGAACAGACACACCTAGCAAGTTCGGGTGTTCATGCCTATGATCTGGTTCCTAATCCTATGGCATCAGGTTTGATTGTGTATTTCTCTTGCTACATTTTATATGCAATCTAGGAACCAGTTGTGCTTTTACCCCATATTTCTCTTGAGAGAACTTTGCAGGTATTTGTCAGGGGAAGACAGAAAAAGCAGGTCAAGCGACTGTTTTTCTGTATTGACATCATCAGGTTTGATCTTGCCATGCATATGATGTTTTTCCATATTGCATTTTTTTTAATAATAAAAAAAAAACAAAAATTGTGGAGAATTTGCAAGATTTTTCTTTTCTCTTGGCATATCAGATATTGCATGTGTTTTCACCTGATCTCTCAATCCTTTATGCATTAATCTACTCTGCTTAGATATAATTGAGAGTTTATTACCATAATTTGCCAAGTGTTTCTCATGTATATGCAAAAGTAGGATAGCTTCTTTTTTCATGCGATGAAAAATGTGCACTATCCACGACTCCCCTAAAGGTACATCTTTCCTTCTCTGACTTTGTGTTTCTTGAAATTTTGGATAGGAGAAGAGGTCTTTGATACGATGGGCAAATTGACCACATGCTAGTTGAACCTAGAACCTAAAAATTCTGGCATTCTCTCTAGGTTGCAGCACCATAAGAATCAAGTAGTAAATCATTTGCATTATGTGCTCTATATTGTATATTCACTGCTTATGTGCTACATTTGCTATATGCCTTTCCCTCTACGTGCAAGTAAACTTTTTACTATGTCCTTCATGGTACAAGTAAAACAATTAGGTGCTGCATCTCAGGGGAAGTGTATTAGATGAGGGTGGCTAGGCCCTAGTAAGTTATAAGGTTTGACTTTTGACTAATCTTTCACTGATTTTCTCTCTTGTCTAGAAAATTGAGTTGCCACTTGTCATGTCATTGAAAGTCTTACCTTGTGGGTTAAGTCTTCACACACATACGCATTGCATGAGTTGAGTTGTCTATTTAAATTTTCTATGTCCAGGAAAATATTTGTGCTAATTGCTTTCTCAACTCTCTTTTATATCTCTGCCTAGTTTTGAGACGCTCTCTGATTATGTTTTCAGTAGATTATACATGCGTGTTCTGAAAGTGACTTGAGAAAATTTGATTTCTGTAAATTTTTCTCAGTTTTCTGATGTTTCAGTGTGGAGAGTCTGGACGGTCACTCTTGGCATCCGGACGGTGGAGCTTAGTCGTCCGAACAGGATCAGGTTACGTCTGGACACGCGCGGCAACCAACGGCCGGACGGTCAGGATAAATCGTTCGGACGCGCACGACCTGTCCGCATGGTTCCGAGGCAGCGCGCATCCGGACGGGGACCCCACAAGAGCTATATATACCCCTGGGAGCCGCATACTCCACCCTACCCCACCAAAATCTCCCTTTTTGGCATTTTGTGCATTATTTCCAGTGAGTTTTTGGATCTATATTGCTTTCTCTTGTCTTTTTGCACATTACTCTCACATTCTAGGTATTTTCCAATCTTTTTCTTTTTCTTTTCAGTTTAGTTATTTTTAAACTGTTAGAATTTCATTTTTTTTGGAATGTTTTTTAGATAATGAGATGCATATATATGTTGTGTTAGGCCTGGTTGTATAATTTAGTTTTCTGTTTACTGCTGTTATAATTTTTGTATAACCTAAGAAGAATATTTTTGGATTATTTCTGGCAAATCTTGTTGGTTTCTTTTTTTTATAGCATCATGTCTGCAATCAGTTCCCAGCACAAGGTCCGCCAGAGGACAGAGGAAGAGAGGAGCACACTACACGCCAAAATCATGGATCGCACAGTCAATATTGCAGAGCACAATGTGGTTCGATTTGACATCATGGTGCCTCCGCTGGATAGTATTTATGAGACTATCAAGACTTACCATTGGGGATACCTCTACACCTGTGCTTGCATTGTCCTCACCAAACTTGTCAGACTCTTCTATGCCAACCTAGAGGTGGCGCAGGACGATGATCGTGGGTTGGTACTGCAGTCCGCTGTTTACGGGCATATTATCACTGTTGATCCCCAGATCATCAGTCACTTCATCGGCGTACCAGTCCTTATAATGAGGTGGTGCTTCCTCCCTCTATGGATGATCTCCGAGAGTTCTTTCATGCAGTTCCACTGGGAGAGGAGTGTGCTACCACCATCCGGATCGGAGCCTTGTCTCCCTCTCATCGCTTGCTGGCCAAGATAGTGCAACACAACCTATGGCCAGTTGTCAGGCGCAGTGACCTGATTCTGAAGAATGCCCAGTTCGTTTATGCCATCCACCTCCGCTTGCCTTTCTTCTTGTGCAAGCATATTATGAGCGTTATGTTGGAGGCCCGTGATGAGGGTAATACCTGTCTCCCCTTTGGCTGCCTGCTCACTCAGATCATTCTTCAGTCAAGTATCAACATTACTGGAGAACCGAAGATGAAGGTTCAGCAGCCCATCAGCAAGAGGACTTTGATGAAGTCTAATGCACAGCTGCGGAGAGATGACTCCAATGATGAGGTGCCCATCCCTGCTGCCATGCCAGTCGGCTTTCCAGACATGGCTTCATCCTTTCAGACAGTCCCGCCTTCAGAGCCGGAGATCAACTTTTCACAGATAATTGAGGCCTTAGCTGCCATTCAGGGAGGCATGAGCACCATGCAGAAGTCCATCCCCTCTATGCAGTAGGAGGTGCACTCCATCAACAAGAGGGTTGAGCAGAACCAGCTGGATCTCAGGGAGTGCCTCAAGTATCATCATCTTGGCAGTAGTGATGATGAGGATGATGCGCCTAGAACTGCACCTATGGCAGAGGATGATTGAGTTTTTGTTTTGTTGTCTTTTTGTTTGAGACATTTGATTTCTAATTTGCTAAAACTCTTTGACTTATATTACTCTGTTTACCCTGGTCCTTCTGAGACCGTTACGTGGAGTAATTTTTATTACAGTTGGTTTTTTTTATTACTCTGTTTTACCCTTTGTCCCTTTGTGACAAAAAGGGGGAGTAATTTTTATTTTTTTGGACTGGGAATATATTTCCAAACCGGTCAACTGATTTTTGTTCCAGAATGGCCAAATGGAGAGTTTGTTAGTTTGTGATTGGCCTCATTCTGTTTGGACAAAATCACTTGCATGTAAAGATGCTGTTTTACAAGGGATTCCACTATTCAGAAGTGTTTCAGAAGATTCTACAGTCAGAAAAGTCGGTTCCCTGCCAGCCGTCCGGACGACATGTCATCCCGTCCGAACGCTCATCTGTCCACTGTTCCATCCGTCCGGACGACGTGCCATACCGTCCAGACTCCCAGATAGACTTAGCATCATTCATCCGGACAACGTAGATTTCCGTCCGGACCCTTCACTGCATCGAGAAGCTTATGTTCCAGCTTGCATCCGTTCGGACGTCTCAGTAGCCCGTCCGGACGACGCCCAGTGATTGATCAGCTTCAGATTTTCTTTCCAAAGTTCAAATAAGGGAAGATTGATGCAACCGTCCGGAAGACGTGGATTCTTGTCCGGACGCGCTTCTCCATAAGGCAAGAATCGCAATTCAAATTCAACCGTCCGGACGCCAGTCTGCATCGTCCGGACGCGCGTGCATCTGATATGGAAATTGCGGATTTAACTTCAATCGTAAGGACGCCTGCTTATCATGGTCCGGACGCGCATACCACAGATATGGAAATTGTCTGTTGAAGATCAACCGTCCGGACGGCAATCCCCGTGGTCCGGACGCGTGAAAGCCTTATATGGAAATTACTTGCAGCGGACGTGCGACTGTCCGGACGCGGCTCTCAAACAGGAAAGATTTTCAGTGAAAATCTCAGAAATTCTGTCGCACAGTTGTCCGTCCGAACGGCTCATGTCCACTGTCCGGACGGCGTCCGTACATATTACAGCAGTCGCCCATTTGAACCCTCAGCCTATAAATAGAGGCCCCTAGGCATTGAGAATTGCAAGAATTCAGTATTGAATTCCTTCAGAGCTTAGAGAGTTATTTTGTGAAGTTATCGGAGCTGATTTGTTCTCTCTCAAGCCATTGCAAGTGTGCTGTTGCTGCGCTACAACTGAAGTCTATCTTAGGGGTTGGCCCTAAGGTAAATGATTCCATTGAAGACCCCTTCAGGTAGGAGACCTGGTTGGGAAGCATTCGTGTTGGGTTACACGTTAGAGAGCAATGTACGACCACTGCATCAGGGGTATGTCAGTGTTACTGCTTTGTATCTAGCTTTGTCTTCTGAATAGTGGATATCCTGGGTTTGGCTGCCCCGGAGTAATTTTTCTCATCTTGAGTTTCCACTTCGTTAACAAAAATTCTTGTGTTATTTATTTTTCGCATTGTTATTTTTTTTAACACGTTAAGCAGACACTTGCCTTTTATTTTTAGAAGTCAATTCCATTTTTCAATAGTGAAACACTAAAGCTTAGTAACCCCTGTACCAAAAAAAAAAAAAAAAAAAAAAAACTAAACTAAAATCCCATCAATACCCCGAGCATTATATAGCATTTTCATGTGTCTTCCTAAATTTACCTTTGGTAGTAAACCATATTTTTACTTCCCATTTAATCTATCGTAAAAGCTTTTCTTCAGTCCAAGGAATATTACCATACCTTAGAGCATTCCTAGTTCTCCAAATATTATGAATGGAAGGGCCAAACACAAACCTGCATATATAGACTTTCATAGTTTTCTCCTTCCACTCATGCAAACCTAAAGAAACTACATCCCAACAAGTGGGTGGATTCAATACACCACATAGCCCCATGACATTTTTCCAAATTATGCCACCAGACCCACAAGAGAAAAATAAATAATCTCTATCTTCAATCTCAAATCTGCAAACATTACATTTATTTTACATCCCCTTGAAAACTGATGTAGGACGGAATTTACTACTATTTTCGGTGAAAACGAAAATAGAAAGATGTCAAAAATAATATTGAAGCAGCATCGTTTGATTAAAAGTTTACCTGCTTGCAGACAAGGAAAGTACAAAAGGAAAGACTTGATCGTCAAGCCAGGATTTTATTTTATTTTATTTCCTTATTTAAAATTAAAACTTTATTTTCTTTATTTACTAGGATTAGATTTGCTTTATTTGTTTCTTTTCCTTATTAGGATTAGATTTACTTTTACTACTAGGATAAGGTTTACTATTGTTACTAGAGGAAGGTTACTATTACTATTAGGATTATGATTACTTTCTCTACAAGTATTTCTCTTCTATAAATAGGCTTGCTTATTATGTAATACTTACTCAATTGAATTGTTATAAAATCAAAGAATTCTCTCTCAAATACTTTGCGAAGTTCAATCTTTCTTTTAGCCTGCGGGCTTATTTTATCTTTTTGGGTAGAAGACGAAATCACTTCTCCTTGCAGAATCAAAGACGTTGTTCTTTGATTAATTACCTTAGTCTTCCGCTACGTTAGTTGGTATCAGAGCAAGCTTTATCCTGATCATAACCAATCAATGCGACGGTGATGAACTTCTCCAACAACGCCGCTTGTAGGGGAGGGGCTCTTTTGAGAGCCAAATTCATTGGGTATTTGGGCCGGCGTTATCCGGATTCAATGGCTAATTTATACTACAGTAACAACTCCTATAACGACGTTGTTCATGACAGGGAGGCTCTTTAGAGAGCCGATTTCCAAGAGTTTCAGCAGACGATGCGATAAGAGATGCGCCAGATGCGGGAGATGATAGAGCACATGCACATAGGTCCTAATCGTAATCACAGGTACAATGATATCCGTGTTGACTATGGGATTCGAGTGATGCCTACTCGTCACTAACGACTTGCACCCATAAACCGATCACCGGTCTATGAAGATCATAGTGATGATGATGTAAGTTGCGTTGAACTTGTTTCTAACCATATTTATGAATCTCCGAATAGAAAACCCGTATATGAAGAGAATGTTAGTTACAATGAAAAAGTGGAGTTGCCGTCAGAGAAAAAATATTT
This sequence comes from Alnus rubra, assembly GCA_028654335.1. NCBI lineage: Eukaryota > Viridiplantae > Streptophyta > Magnoliopsida > Fagales > Betulaceae > Alnus > Alnus rubra. Next base: position 1,987,783 of record JAJPGS010002370.1, read on the forward strand.
GCAGCCACAACCATTGGTTCCAACTACTGTACCAGTGGAAAATTATCCACCACAAGCGCAACTCATCATGATCACTACAGAAAAAAATAACAATGATGATTCCTTTGAAGAAAACAATAAAGTTGAAGATGACATCAAAGGAAAAATATTTGAAGGAATTTTTATGGAATGAGATGAAAAGGAAAATTCGTGTCTTAGTGCTATCTATGTAGATTTCCCCAAGTATCTTTATTCGGAAGAGCCTCACGTGAGATATCTCAAAGAAAACTCGAGGACGAGTTTTTTTCAAGTGGGGGTGTCTAATTAATGGCGGAATCTACTAATATTTTCGGTGAAAACGAAAAAATAGAAAAGATGTCAAAAATAATATTGAAACAACACCGTTTGATTAGAAGTTTACATGTTTACAGACAATAGAAGTACAAAAGAAAAGACTTGATCGTCAAGTTATGATTTTATTTTATTTTACTTCCTTATTTAGAATTAAGACTTTATTTTCTTTACTTACTAGGATTAGATTTGCTTTACTTGTTTCTTTTCCTTATTAGGATTGGATTTACTTTTACTACTAGAATTAGGTTTACTTTTGTTACTAGAATAAGGTTTACTATTATTATTAGGATTATGATTACTTTCTCTACAAGTATTTCTCTTCTATAAATAGGCTTGCTTATTATGTAAAACTCACTCAATTAAATTGTTATAAAATCATAGAATTCTCTCTTAAATACTCTGCGGAGTTTTATCTTTCTTTTAGCCTGCGGCTTGTTTTATCTTTTTTGGTAGAAGACGAAGACGCTTCTCATTGTAGAATCAAAGACGCTGCTCTTTGATTAGTTACCTTAGTCTTCCGCTACGTCCCCAACCCAAAGCTTTCTACCAGTCGATAACACATCACTCATTGCCAATCAAGTGACAAAAACTTGCTTAGGATTGGAAAAAGGAAACCAAACCAAAGACCACCAATCCACAATTTGTCACTTAACACGAATAGTATCTAAAGTATGAGAGCAACAATACATACCATTTTTTGAAGTAGACCAATGCGGAATATCTTTATCACCAAAAGAAACCAAACTCGACTTACTCTGGATAATTACAAGCTGATCAGAACAAGTAGGCTTCCAATTTTGTTGACCATCTTTAATGACTGAATCTAAAGGAGCCTCTAGCTTACTATGAGCATCATAAATGACACGATGCCCATACTTCTCATAAAGCACCACATCCGGATGCCAAGCATCAAAATAAAGATGTATATCCTTTCCGGTACCAATAAAAAAAGAAAAAGAAAAAGAAAAATTATCTAGTATCATCTCTAAGCTTTAACAACTTCCTCCAACTCCAAAGAATACGAACCTGCTAAAAGCTTCTCCCCTGGCCTTCAACAATATTGCATGCACCCACACGCAACCCAATGAAATCCTAAGCTCACAAACAAACTTGATCTAAATATGTCCCATCATAGCAGCACGGTTCTATTCATCAAGCTTTTTAATGCCCAAACTTCCCTCTTCTTTAAGCAAACACAACATATTCCAAGAAACTTTAATTCTAACGATCCCTTCATCCTTACCATTCTAAAAAAAACAATTGAACTTTTGTTCAATAGCTCTAATGATCTTCTTAGGTAATATGAAAACAATTGTTCTTATTCTGGGATCGGGCTTATGTGTGGTAGTAAAAATTACTGCATATATGTTGTTAAAAAAAAATCAAAGGTCTAGATTTTCCTTCTCCTCAATAACATAGCCATGGCACATCTGTTTTCTCGTTCTCTCAGACCTCTTCATCAATTCAAGAGTACTGTTCACATATTCAGCAATATTTTCAAACTTAAGTATATATATCTACTAACCTATCAACACATGCAGCTGTGATGATACTAGAGTTTATCGATCTTCATGACAAACTCTATCAGATAGGATAATATTTGTTATATGATTTAAATTGTATAGCTTTGAAAGGTCAGATTTAACTAAACATTTATTTTAACCAAACGTTTTTTATTCTCACTTAAACATCTTAAGCAAACGTTTTATTCCATGGGTTCCAGGAAGAACAACAACCCCCATCCACGATGACAGTAGCAGCCTTGGGTTCGTCCACTCTCTCTCTCTATCCGTTCATACAAGAGAAAGGTACTTGGTTAATGGGTTTTAATTTTCTGGTTTATTAATTTTTTTCCAAGTAAAATCTTCATTGGAGGCTTAGCCAAGGACACCAGCTCCGGTAAGAGACAGCTTTGCAATGACCCCCACCACCACCATCACACCGTAGTAAGAGACAACACGCCATTCAGCAACATCTTTGCCGCAGAGGAACACAAATTAATGGAGATAGACCCACATAAATAAACCATGTAAACAATAAAAAAAAAAAAGAAGGAATCTACTGGTGAACCTGGTGCAAAGAAAGTAGGCTTTGATGGAATCTTCCCAGTTTCCTCGTCTTCCTTGGCTAGGAATTTATTCCTGTGATCAAGTCGGTGGCCCAGAATCGAATTCGTTGAAATCGACCCAGACCCGGGATGAGATTGCAGAGAAGGGTCTTAAACTGAGGAGATGAATCGTATGAGGGAAGCGAGGGATGAGAGGTTTGAGAGGACAAGAATGCATTTGTGCTGTGGCTATGTGATTGAGAAGGAAAGCAGCTCTCCACAACGAAAACGTTTGGCTAAAAAATGTTGGATTAAATGTAAACCTTTGATTTTTTTAACAGCATATAATACATGCGGCAGTTTTTACTACTGCTGAATCAGACGCCGTTAATTACAAAATTCAGAGTTTCCAAATACAAAAGGCCCATTTTATCTCCCAAGACAATATCGTCAGACCATGCAGTTGGTGTCCTATCTTTGGCAAGCACAGAAAAAGAGAAAAGTCATGACTAATCCCTTTCATTTTTCTTTTACCTTCCACACTTTATATCTGATAATCTCACAGAATACAAAAGCAAAAAAAAAAAAAAAAGGATTTTCCCTCTAAACAAAACCCTAAAAAGAAAAATCAGACGGAGACAACGTGCTGCTAATTAATGTTACAAATTTATTAATGAATTACGTTTTAACACTGCTCCTAAAAATAAATGGTAACAACAACTAAGAAAACATAAGGAAATTAAGAAACCATTGTAGATCTAAAATAAGAACCACTTATTCGAACTTTCCCTATACAGTTTATATATATGTATAGGTATATCATGTATGCTTAAGTATGGATTTCTGTACGTGACCTAATGCTTAATTTTTTTGAAGGAGAAAAGGGCATTGTCACATTGGTGATCTCAAATCAATTGCAGATTCAATTTCGTGCGAGGATGGCGAAACTTCAGGAGGAAGTGACTAGAAAACAATAATAATGGGAAGTGGTTCCAAATGGATCGAAAGCTTAAATATCATATCAGCAATAGAGATTTTGGCATTTCCACTTTGAAAGGATATATAACATGGCATAGGGTTTTCTACAAAAGGTGCAAGTAGTCCATGTAGAATATGTTCTTTTCTTTGTCAATCGAGAATCATTAGACAAGAGGTACATTATCCAATTATTAATTAATAATCTTACTATCTTAGGGCTCCAAATTAATAATTACCAGTATATATATGGTAAAGAAGTATTAGAAGCTTGGCCTCTGATTCTATTGAAGGGATTAATGTTTATGGAATATATATAGTCTTGCCCTGTCTTGGGATTTTTTCAAGATCTCATCTCTATGAGAGAGACGTGGCCTCATTTTCCATTGAATATATTGCCAAGAGCAACCAGAGAGTGAACTTGAAAATTCACATGGATTATTCGCTGTATATGCTTTTATATGCAAGAGTAGTGGTGGATATAAAGGGGCCTCTTGCTTCAATTTGACCGGTCAAGGATTAGAATTTGATCCAAAAAGCTGCATATTTGCATGTGAAAAAAAACAGAGTTGGGACGGATCGATGTGGATTTGAATATTAACAACATTCTTTGAAATATTTGGCAGAACAGTAGTTGATTTCAGTGGAGGGTATCACCCCTTACCATATCTGACATAAATCTTCGGTTATCAGTTTAAATAATAATTCCACGTAAAGTGTTCGGAATTATTTTTACATCATTGGCTAGGTGTCTTCGGTGGAACTGGTCAGACTATGACTAAACCCACTTAAGGAAACACTTGCAGTCTCCCCATCTAAGCCATTCTTACCATTAGGGTAGATACTACTATAGTCATGTCCAAATACAAAAACTAGTAGCTATGATGGCTCCCTCCTACCTTTTTTGCTCTAACTCAATTGTACGCAAGTGTACTTAGGTACGAATGATCCCACTCACCAAGTGGAACATCATACTGAATGGACTTTTAGGGTTTTCAAGAGAACTCTTAGTGCTCCATATTGGATATATACCACATTTTGAACAACTAGTCATCTTGGAGATATATAGTCGCCGATTAAGCAGCTTAAGATTTTAGCTTTATGCTTTCCAGACGATTGTCATTAATTTCAATCTGATGAAGACCTTGACAGGACCATCTCTCAAGCTTATATGTTAATTGGTGATAAGGATTTTCACTCATAAGGCCTATAATCTCACCCAATCAGGAAATGATCGATTATATATATGTATCGATCGGAATTAATAGGGATTTAATCTAGCAAGTCAAGTTCAATGATATTTCATTAAAAGGACGAAAAATTCTTTAAGCCAAATATGCCAATGAATTGAAACTGATTTTTCACAATCATTAGAACTTTACTATGGATTTCCATTTTCTCTTGGTGGTAGGACATTTTAGCTTTTCACCTTTCTTATGGATATATTACTTGTCATTTAATATTATATCAAAGCAAAAGTCCTAAATTTAAATCTTGTTTTTGTAATTTGACTCCCATTATTTCAATTTGTTAAATTATTATTTGTTTCAAAAGTTTAAACTGATCGATAGGAAATGGTTTATTTAATTATTTAGTTAATATTTTAACACATCCCCTCACGTGTGAGCTCAAACTCACCCTTAATAAATGAGGTCCAACACACGAAATACTTAATTGAAATAAGAGCTGGAGAATGACAGAGACAACATTCGAACTCAAAACCTTTGTTCTGATATATATGATGTGAAATTTAGAAATAGAACGAAGAAGGTAAAAGAAAAACTTTAATTTCATTTTGAATGAGTTTGTGTATCTTGAACGTTTACACTACTGCAACCTATTTATATACAAGAAACTAGGAGACACGTCTCACCAATTCTGAATTACATTAAAAACGATTGATGTTGTACATGGAAATACTCGGCTTGCCTGCCTCTTTACGCTTGATGCTGAGTATGGTAAGAACTTGGTGCTCAGGTTGCTTGTCCTTTGCGTCCACTTCTAATTTCCTTAATTAACACAACTAAAATAGTGTACGTGTTATTTGGTTTCACGCATGAAGAAAAAATTAAAAATATTAATTTAAATACTTAAATATACATTTTTCTATCTAATTAATTTTTGACTAATTAGTAATTTAACAAAGATTAACCTGACCATATATTACCAGGCTACCAGCAACCAAAAAACTTAGGACTATGATGGCGATAATAACTAAACAAAGACAATTAATAGATGTTGGGGAGAATTCATGATCCTTTACCTATAACAAATGGCATTGATCCTTTCGGCATCTAATATTTAATGGAGGCATGCTTTTGGATAAGGAGTGAGGGAGGCGCAGCCATCAAGAGCACAATTTCCAGATCGAGCACATAAATACTTCATAAATGACATATTCAGATATGTCCAGATCGAATTGCACATATAGATAAAGTTGAACTCTGCAGGATTTGGCTTTAGTACTTCTGGAAAAACAAATTCATGCAGGATTAAGATTCTGTTGTAAGAAAACGTGATTGTCACTAATAAGAGAAGCTTGGACCATAAAATATGTGGCGCAGGACATACGTACCTTTATTGATAAGGATCAGTTGAAGAAGCTACAGGCTTTAAGAAATTATATAGATATACTTCATATATACACAGAAGATACTTGCATGGTAATGCCCCAAAACTGAAAGTATAATTTATAATTATGAAAACCACTAAATTTTTGTCAGGAAATCTTGTTAATTAATATGATCGATCAATATAAAGGCATAGAGAAAAAGAATATATAAGTCATGATGCTTAGGAAACAAGGGCTAAAAACCCAGGCTAGCTAGGTTATGGCCGGTCCAATCAAACTTCTTGCATCGAATTCTAATTATATATAATCAGTCATGATTTTCTACGTTTTCTGTCATTTGAATTTGATTATGCATGTATTGAGAATCGATTGACACGAAAAGCATAATATCTTCTCCAAATAATTTGTTACGTACATTAAACACGAGCCAATTTGATTACATGAATGCATGTTAGTACACATACTTACAATTAGTATTATACAACAATAAACTTTAGAGGAATAATTTAAAGCTAATAAGCTTCAAGAAATTAGTGACCTGACAGCGTTTCAACTTAATTAATTTCGTTTCCAACTTCAAATTCACTAATTAATTAGCTGATTTGAATACATATTAAAAACAAGCTAGCACAGGGTCTATCGTCAGCAAGCAATCAGGGGATTGAGAAATTTTGTGAGGGGATAGAGAAATCACAACCACAGTGCCTTTAGCTAGGTTAGTTAAAAGTATCCAAATCTACCTTTGAGTTTTGTGATCGACGGCCAAACTGTAACCTATGGTACCAATCACAGGCCTAAAAAACAACATAATTAGTTTTCAGGGCTAGCTAGAGATAGAGCATCTTGCACAGTTTCCCCAGCACGTCCAATATAACCTGCAGAGAAAAAATAGGAAGAAAAAAACATTTTATTGGGATCTCTAGTTAGCATAATATTGGTGTTTAGAGATCTCAAAATAGATCTCAACAAAAAGAGCAGAATTTGATGTCAGGAAGAATAGTAGTAACACTAAAAAAGAGTAGGGCTTATGGGGATGACTGAAGCATATATAGAAGCATAGAGGGGATAAATAAAGATAATAATACTAGGCAAAGAACAGGCTCATATATCGATCGATAAGTGACATGCTTTCACTATATATGAAGTTGAAGCGAGGGGCTGAGGGTGATGACAGAAGAATAGAGAGCACAAAGGAGTGAGATGCTGCAGTTCCATGCATTTCATCATCTGTGCTCTCTATCTTCTGTCAGCAACATCACCAGTGCCTCCTCTACTTTAAAACAAATTAATTTGTTCAGGATTACACATTTCAAAAGCTTCAGATAGACTAAAGCTGGCCGGGCTTCCAACCCTTTCCCTATATATGGGAGAAAAGATGAGGAGATAACAATAGAGAGGAGAGAGAGTTGGGGGTGGGGGGGTGTGGAAGAACTGAATGTTTGGGATGGAGTATAAGAGACTACCCAACACCTCTATTTATAGTGAAATGGGTTGTGCCTATATTCCCAGTCCTCTGGCTCCTCTCGCGAGATGTATCAATGAATATAATATGTCACCATAAAATTCATGATAATCTGTGTTCACACATTCCAAAATAATTACGATTAACCAGTTGTTCAAAAAAAAAAAATACGATTAACCATTTATGCCTAACATATATATCATGGTAAAATGGCTAGCTACCTTAATGGACTCCATGTTAAAGTTGGATCTTTTTGTTAAATTATCAGTTATTTTAAAATTTTAGTCCGATAAAAAAAAAAGTAAATTTAATTATTTAATTAATATTTTAACACTTCATCTAACATGTGGAACCAAACATGTATGTGGACTATTTTAGTTGAAATGGAAAATAAAATTTAGAGTCAAGCTTCGAATTCAAAACTTTTAATTTAATCTTATGTTATAGAGTTTTAATTAAATGATTAAATTTATCTTTTCTTATCAAACTATCAACTTAAGCTTTTAAGGTAAGTGATGATTTAACATAGTATCAAATTAAAGCAAAGATCTTGATCGAGTTTGAATCCTACCTTTGTAATTCACTTGTCATTTTAAATGAGAATTTGAGCCCACGTGTGAACGAGAATGTTAGAATGTTAATTAAATAATTAAATTCATTTTTTTCTTATAATTAAGCTTAAGCTTCTAAATTAAGTGGTAATTTAACAATTTTTACACCAACAAACCAACCTGCCAACTCAAATGCAAGTCAATCAGTGGTGTGATTCCCTTAAAACCTTTACAATAGGCTACTTAATTTTGGTGTTCTGTGACTGAATTCTCCCAATATTGGATTACAAAAATGCCCACATTCTCTTACCCATATGTTTTATTAAAAGTATCCCTAGTGAGCTCTCTAAATTTTCTCTAAATTTTAGCTAAAAAAAATATACTTTTGCTATTTTAACTACTACTTTTAACAAATTAAACTTCCTACATCAAACTGTCCAAATATTTCTCTATTTCAAATAGATATTAATTTTTAATTAGTTTTAAGCAACCACTCCTAACAAATGAGGAGAGAGGAAAAGTGAAATGAGAGAATGATTAAATATTCATTAGCTCATGAAATTTGTGAGCCAAATTTGGAGTGAAATTCTAACAAAAGCCAAAATATAAAGAAATTATAGAAAGTTTGTTTAAGTGCATGGACTTTTTTGAGTTTTGCACCAAATTTTGGTGAAAATTTTGAAATAAAGAGCTCGTTAGGGATGCTCTAATAAGACGCTAAACCTCTTATCTTCCGCGCTAATTGATTATTATTTTTCATTTTGCTTAAGGTTTTTACAGGATTTTGATCGTTAGATTTGTAGATGGAAAAGTGTGGTAGGCCATTTTGTAGAAAATTGCAACTTTATCGACTAGTAGCAAAGTAGACAGTAAGAATCTATGGACTTTCAATTTGACTAATTAAAAGGTACGGTCAATAAGAATCTATAAGACTACCAAACTAGAAAGAAAGAAAAAAATCAAAATTTAACAAGGCAACGATAAACTACATCTTAGGTTTTACCAGGCTAAGACATTTTACGACTTGGGTGGGGTAGATGATCATCGCCAAATGCACGCTAGAGTTCTAGGACAGCTATTATAAATAAAACATTATTTTATGATAATATCAACAGGGGAAAAAAAAAACAGTATAAGTGATATACTTAAATATTTTTTACACTTAAATCATATTATTTTTTACATGTTCCGATGACTAGCTATGTGATTCAAGTTCTCAGTACTGATGCAAGGGTGACTCTATTATTTATGTAATAGGTAACAATGGTATATATATAGGTATGTGACGAACTTTTTAACTATTTATACTAATATTTGGTTTTCTTTTCTTTTCTTTTTTATTATTATTGGATATTGTTATGTAAATTACAGGAAAAGTTAGACTATGTAATAATTTATTTAATGCTACGTTTTGGGTTTGATTGTGACTGTTTGTAGAATTAATTTGTATCCAAAAGTGAGAAACTATTTTATTTCAGAAAAGCGGAAATGAACAAATTTATTTGGTTATAAATGAAAAATAAATCAAATAGAATAGACACTCTATATATTGGTAAATGAAACAAAACCCATGGTTTATATATACTTTTTCTTCCTTGTCATTTTTTGTTTATTTTTTAAATAATTTTGTATCAATTTGCCCCGTATGCACTTGTAGATAAAAGCAAGGTTATATATTTTAAAAAACAATAAATAATTCTTACAGGATCCCTAAGAACAATTCAAACATATATATAAATCTTATATTTACGTGAATCAAATCGATCAAATTCCTAATAATTTTCAAACGTGGGAACAATATAATCACATATTCTTGAAAATTTAGATTTGAAGGCATCACATTGCTAGGAATATATGCATATATATGATCAAAGGAGAATATTAGATATCGCCAACTAAATGCATGTAAAAGTTTATGTCAGCATTCTCTTATTTGTATTTTTGGAAATTAATGACAATAATAGAATTGTAGCCTTGGATAAACTGTGGCGATATGCTGACTAAATGAATATTGAATTAAAGCTAGACTTTAATTAAACACCAGAAAAATTAATTCTCCCATTAGATTCTCATATTGATCCTCCTTTTCTTTTTCTTTTTTTGAAAAACATATGGAGCCTCCTTATAATACAGGAGATGGTCACCATAGGGGGTAATATTTCTAGATGAATTAATTAAGTTTCTCAACGGTCGATGATTTGGATGCACAATTTTTCAACAAAAGAGAGAGCTTCTTTGTGCAAAGGCAGTGATATATACAATTCTGTGAAAACTGGTAATTTTAGTTTCCATATCTACATTCAGAATAGAGTCATTTAAAAAAAAAAATATATAAAATATAAAAAAATGGCAGTGATATTTATCATTATGTCATACTAGCTTCTCCATTATTGAGTGTGAAGTAGGAGTGAAAATGCGGGCAGATAATAACCGTCCGTATCCGCTATCCATTATTCAGTATCCATACATGCCGATGTGGTTAGCAAAAACCAATATCCACATATGCAGGTGCGGATGGCGATTTTAGTGAATGCGGATGCTGTTCATAACCGTATCTGCATTTCCTTTATATATATAAATTCACTAAAACGATGTCATTTTGTATTTGATAAGTTTATGACATTTAGGTTATATTAGGATTTTTTTTTCACTATCATTTCAAAGTCATATCTCATTATATTTACTTTTTCTTTTCTCTTATTTGGTAATCCAAATCTTAATTGCTGTGAGACAATGACTCTCTATAATTGATAATCGCGAATTGTGTAACAAATTAAATCTTAATTTATTTAAGCTTGAATATAGTAATAACTGCATTATTTAATCTTGCATATAAATTTAGATAGCTAGTAATCTGAAACGCTCATTACCTCATACGCGGATAGTAGATAATAACTACATTTAATAAATGCAATAACCGCGCAGATGCGGATAATAATTATATAATGCGAGTGCGGATATCTAAAATTGATGGCCGCCTTTTGCGGATACGGATATTGCTAATAACTGCATCCACATTTTTACCCCTAGCGTGAAAGCTGCAGTTGGTATTAGGAAAAAACCTCGCACTAGCACAACTCCTATATCTGCTCTCACCATTGTTGTTCTTGCCTTTTTTTTATTTTTGCTAATGCTAGTATCAGAAATAAATATGTGGAAATATTATTTTTATTATTATTATTTTGGGAGAACTTTACTTATAACCCCTGATCTTTTTTTTTTTTTTTAAAAGGTACCTAAACTTTAATCTGAGGTGACCTGTGCCACCCCCAATGGGCTTCGACCACCCCCAAAATGCCTCGGGGGTCAATTTCTGGTATCCATCTTTTAATTTCAACATTCCGTTAGAATTTTCCGTTAAATCTTGTCAAAATTTCCAAACGACGTACCCTCCTTTTTTTTAGGAAAAAAAAAATTGTTATGATTTAGGTGTTGGTCAGAATTTAATGGAATTTGCAAAAATACCCATACCTGAATATTTGAAATTTTTTTATAAAATTTTTTTAAAAAATAAACATTGTGGTATTTTGAGAATTTTAATAGGATTTAGCTGAAAATTCTATCAGATAGTTGAAATTGAAAAAAAAATTGAAAGATGTATACCCTAAATTGACATTTTTTAAAGTTTGGGTACATTTTTTCAAAAGTGATGAAAGATCAAAAATTATAAATAAAGTTTGCCATAATTTTTTTTTTTTTTTTTTAATAATAGAGAACCTCTTCAAGGTATGATTACTTCGTATATTCATTCCTGTCAAAAAAATGGCTTCGACGGCGAGCATGGTCCCAAGGAGTTGTTTTCATACACTCGAGAAGATTCGGACCTTAGACCTGATGGGAATGGCATCAAGACCAAAACCCTTACCACTTGAGCCAACCCGATAAAGATATGTTTTACACTTCAAAAGTAATATATCGACATCAAAACCATACTAATATTTCACTTATCCACTACAATTAAGGAGTTGATCATTTTGCATGTTGCAAATTTTGTTGATGAAGCAAAAGCAAAATTTTAATTCACCTCTACTCTACTTTATTAGGTGTAGTGTACGGCGTTGTGCTAATCTTTTATGTTTATATATAGAAAAAAGTAGTGCTACACACACTCTCACTTCTCCACACTTTTAGGAAGCTTTTAAAATTATCATTGGCTAGCTTTGATATGAATTTTTATTGGATTTTAATCCAATTGTGGTTTTAAGAGTCACCTAAGAGTGTGGAGAAATGGGTGTGGAGAAGTGGAAGTGTATGTAATATTACTCATAAAAAAATAAA